>JARUHQ010000006.1:16555312-17203750 GCA_029955515.1 Chrysomela aeneicollis
CTTCTGTTCGATTCAGTCGCTAGTATGTGTAATGGAAGTACCGTCACCTGTTAAGTATCACTATAAATACAGTATTGCGATATAATCGGATACCAACCAGATACATTGATTGTTCAGTCTATCCATTCAACTTTCTGTTCGTTTCGGTCGCTCGTATGTAAAACGGGAATACCGTCACCAAGTGTGTATAATTATATACACAGCATAACATCATAATCGAATACAACCCAGATACTATCCATTCAACCTTCTGTTCGATTCGGTTGCTCGGATGTATAATGAAAGAACAGTAACCTGGTGAGTATTTCTATATGAACGTCATGACGATATAATCGAATACAACTCGGATACAATTATCATTCCGTCTATCCATCCAACTTTCTGTTCGATTGGGTCGCTCGTATGTATAACGCAAGAACAGTCACCTGGTGAGTATTACTATATAAACATCACCACGATATAATCGAATACAACTCAGTTACAATTATCGTTCCGCCAAACCATCCAACCTTATGTTCGATTCAGACGCTCGTATGTGTAACGAAAGAACCGTTACATGGTAGGTGTAACTAAATATACAGCATAACGATATATTCGGATACAACCCAGATACAATGATTGTTCAATCTATCCATTCTGTTGATATTAGGAGAAATCAGTACTTATGTGGAAATACTTTATTTTTACGAAAAAATACAATCTTGACAAACGTGTCAGATTATCTATTTATCAATAACAAAAATATTTATGAGACTGCACAACAATCACCAAAGCACACGACCTCATCTATATATGGAGTGTTTTCTAACATACTCCCACCTTTCCAATTCACGTAATTGGAAATTAAATTACATTTCTAAGCGCTTTGGCACTTTCACTACACGTCCATATCTTGTAGTGACAGCCTGCTTCTCCAAGTTGCTACCTTCAACTTGTGAATTAAAATTCGATTTGTTGTCCAATTCTTTCTCAGAGTTGAGTTGTTTTTTCTGATCAGCTACTTTTTCTCCAAGACTTATGATTTCTTCTTCATACGGAGAGGAAATTTCTAAAGGAAATAACCGTTGAAAAGGTCTAAGCAGTTCTCCTCCCGACAATTTAACTTTAGCTATTCTTGCCACATTATCTTTGCCTGGATAAATCTGAAGAACTTTTGCTAAAGGCCAATTCACACGCTTCTTATTATCCACTTCTAATAATACAATGTCCCCTATTTGAATCCTGTCCGCCTTTCTGTGACCATAATGAACCAATTCTGCTAGGTACTCCTTCCTGAATCTTCCTCTCAAATTATCCCTCACATTTTGCAGATATTTTTGTCGTCCCAGTAGATATTTTCTATCTATGGTGTCAAGATCTGGCACTTCATTAGTCGATATACTCTGCAAAAACTGTAAAGGGCTGAGCGGAATCAATTCATCATTATCTGAGATATACGTCAAAGGCCTGGAGTTTATTATTGTTTCACAATCGCATAGTATTGTCATCAATTCTTCATAAGTAACGCTGGCTTTACCCAAATTTCTTCTTAGGAGTTCTTTAGTAATTCTAACCAATCGCTCCCACCATCCTCCCCACCATGCAGCTGTGGGAACGTTGAAAATCCATTTTATTCTTTTCACTGAGGAAAATTTCAAAATCTCTTCCCAATCAATTATTTTCAAGAGATTATTAGCTCCCACAAAGCTTGTTCCATTATCGGAATAAATCGTGGATATTCTGCCCCGTCTTGCAATAAACCTTCTGAGAGCACGAATGAATGCTTCTGTGGAAAGGGAAGTCACAAGTTCAAAATGTATCGCTCTATAAACAGCACAAGTGAATAATAATATCCATGCTTTTTCGCCACCCTTCAGAAAAAGCGGACCTGCATAATCCATACCAGTAACTTCAAACGTGGCAGCATTTTTCAATCGATTCTTTGGTAATGGTGCAAAAGGAGTTTCAACTGACTTCTGGTTATACCTTTTACAAACGACGCATTTTGAAATCACTTGTTTTACTGTTCTCCTAGATTTTAAAATCCAAAATCTTTCCCTTAATATAGCAAGAAGTGTTTTGAGACCAACATGACATGATGAACAATGTTGCTCAAAAATCAGTCTCTGAACTATATCGTGATGATTCGGTAATAAAATTAGGTATTTGAAATCTTCAGTATCTTCACTCAAAATCAGCTTAGTTTTTACCCTCAGCATACCATTTTCATCCTTCATCACTTGTAAATTCTGTACAACATCTGCATCTATCTTTCCAAGACTTTCCTGTTGAATCAATCTCAAAAGAAAAATTTCACCTCTCTGAAACTCTTCGCATGTCAATTCACCTGATCTTCTTTTATATTTATTCTTTACATTGTAACAAAATCTGAATATCCATGAAACCATTCTCACAATCTTCGAATATTTATAAAAGTACTTGAGATATTTGGTAAATTGTTGAGTTTCATGCACAACCGATGAAATGATAGATCTTTTCTTTTCAGACAGTAATTCTTCCTCATCGCAATAAATTTCAGATTTTGGCCAAAATTCCGGTGTTTTTCTCAACCATTCTGGACCTCTCCACCATCTATTTTCTGAAAGAATTTTAGCACTGCATCCTCTGGATGGTAAATCCGCAATATTCATATTTCCAGGTACATGGAACCAATCAACAGGATCGCTAATGGAACATATTTCGTTGACCCTATTACCGACAAAAGTAGTCCAATCTTCTTTAGTTTTAATCCATGAAAGTACTATCATGGAATCCGACCAGTAATATGTTTTCATGGAAGAAAATATTTTAACCTTTTTTACTGACTGACAAAGTCTGGCACCTATTACTGCTGCTAATAGTTCCAATCTTGGTAAAGAAATCAATTTTATTGGAGCAATTCTTGTTTTTGCTTGAATCAGCTGAAGTGATATGACTTTGTTTTTCTCTGAACGTAGAAAAATACAAGTAGCATAAGCTATCTTACTTGAATCGCAGAATACATGTAAAGTATTCACCGTATCCTTCAAGGGATATTCACATATATGTCTAGGTATCATGCAAAAACTTAACCATGGAATTTGCTTCAACCAATTTTCGAAATCTTTGATGATATTTTCAGGCAATTCCTTATCCCAACCGAGTTTTAATTTCCAAGATTTTTGCAATAGTAATTTTGGAATCAAGGTTACCGGACAAGTGAATCCAATGGGATCAAATATTTTATGTGAAATAGACAATAAACCTCTTTTCGTCCTAGGAATATTATTAATGTCAGTAAGGGAACTTATATCACAAAAAATTGTATCATTCTTGAAATTCCAAGACATACCCAATACTGAACAGACATTCTCATCACAATTGACATCAACATTTGATTTTCCAAATGAATGAATCCAACCCCTGAGTTCAAACTGTGCACTGGACATGATTCTATTAGATTCATCTTTAAACTGTAATAAATCGGACATATTTTCCACGCTAGTGACACAATTATCGACGTAAAATGAATGTTTAAGTTTTTCTGCTGTTTCTTTCAAATAGTCTGGTACTCGTTCCAAATGATGGTTAATTGTTGCTACTAAGAGGAATGGACTTGAAGAAACTCCGAAAACTACTCTACGATGCCTGTATATCAATTTATCGTGATTTCTTTCATCTTTCCACCAGATAAATCTCAAAAAATCCCTATCTTCTTCCTTCAAGCTAATCTGTAGAAAAGCCTTCTTAATATCTGAAATTACACCAATCGCACCTATCCTGAATTGTAATAAAACTGTTGGAATTAATTCAATTAAATTTGGTCCCTTTTCAAGACAATCATTCAAAGAATGCCCTTTCTTATCTTTTGCGGATGCATCAAAAACAGGTCTGATTTTCGTTGTAGCACTTGAATCCTTTATTACAGCGTGGTGAGGCAAATAATAAGCACAATTTTCCATTTCATTTTCTGGAACCCTTTCTATAATATTCAATTTCTCCCACTCTTGAAACACTTGCTGATAATCTGAATACCTATTGAAATCTTTGAGCTTTTTTGTTACATTAAATAATCTGCTTTCTGCATTATCGTAATTGTTCATGAGTTTTGGGTGACCTTCTATCCATGGAAGACAAACCTGATACCTATTTTCATCTGTTAAGATTATCGTTTCATTGAAATGTCGCATGGTCTCGATTTGTAAATGTTCCTTTGATTTCATTTCTGAAGAATCTCTTATACCCAAAACTTCTAAACTCCATAAATCTGGTATTTGAAAACTACATAAAGATAATGTTAAAAAACAATTGATTGCTTTCTGTTGCTTTCCCATTAAAGTCCACCCAAGACGAGTTTCAATAGCGAATAATTCTTCGTCTACTTTCTCAATAATACCCGTAAATAAGTGTCCTATAACATCAGCACCCAGAAGAATCACAATTTCAGTTAATTTTGATTCTGAATCTGAAATTGTTATGTTTTTTCTTTTCAAATAATCTATGTACTTTTTATTTTGAAGTCTCGGTATATAATTACAAATCTTTGGTTGATCTAGTGCAACAAATTCTAATTTGAACGATTTGTTTAAACTTTCTATGTGGACCTCAAATAAACTGTGAATGTGCGATTCTGTTTCTGAACCTCCGAAAACACCCTGTATGATTCTTTCTTCTCGAATTTTATCAAAATTCATTTGTTTGGCATGGGTTGATAAAATATAGGACCTTTGGGAAGCCGAATCTAACAGTGCTCTCACAAGCATTGATTTTTCATCTTTTACTAATCGAATAATAATAGTTTGTAATAAGGTTTCAGTACAGCTATTAAGGCTAGTGAGGACATTTTCTGTATCGTTTGATTGTTCTTTTGCTGAACCGCTCATTTTGTCATTCGAAGATGATTTATTTGAAGGTAAATCGGGACACAATATTGGAAAATGTTTTCTCCCACACAACAAACATTTAATGAATAACCTACAATTTTTTAGGTTATGATTAGGTCTAAGACATCCGAAGCAACAGTTTTTCTTTATTACCATGTCTTTTTTCTCATCAAATGTTAGTTTATTTGCACTCAAACAATCTTGACTAGAATGAGAACGGTCACAGAAGATACAATTCAGAACTTTCTTACCTTTTTTCTTTTCTGAAGTGAAAATAGTAGCTGCCGTATTCAATTCAGGATTATTGGACTGGTGTGATTTTACCTTTTGATTGTTCTGTGTTTTTCCGATTTCCTTATTCACTTGTGAAAAACTAGTTCGTGCTAGCCTGATCCTTTCTTCACTTTCAACTTCAGCTTTCAGAAAATCTAATAAAAGATTTAAATGATTAGTAGAGTTCTTATTATTGTTTTCACCTAAAGTATTGTTTGTTGATCCTCGACTTTCTTCTGTACTATCTCTTGAAATAGAGCTTCGTTGTCTCTCCCAAACCTTAAGAACATCCTCGGGTAAAGCTGATTCTGCTAGGGGATATAACATCGCGGCATACTTGTCACTTGTGACCCCCAATGTTTCAAGAGCTCTCAATTGTGTTTCAAGCTTATCGTATAAGTTAGATAGAGACATACCTGTCTTATGCGTTATCGACTGCTTCAGCACGAGATTCAGGAGTTCCCTGACGTATACCTCAATCAAGAATTCGTCCCTAGCAAACCTGGTTTTTAACTGCTTGACGGCCTTTTCGTAATTGTCACCTGAAGGCGGAAAACTCTCGACCAATTCCCTCGCCGTGGAACCCTGTTCAGTAGCTTGAATCAAATACTGAAATTTGTCTTCATTGTCGATCGCAGGATCTTCGTGAATCTTCTTAAATTGACCCCAAAAACCGATCCAATTCTTCACCTCGCCGTCAAATCTCTTCAACTCAAGTTTGGGTAATTTGAAGTTCTTCCTCTTGGCTCCTCCGTTTGTAGAATTGACATTGCTGACTGTTTCTTCCTGTTTCGCCGCCTCGTTCAAATGAAAGTTACATCTGGTTCTGTAGTTTATGGATTCCTCTCTGAATAATTCAACTGAATTCCATTCTTCTTCAAATTCTTCATCGCCAACATCACTAGAGCATAGTGCTTCTCGAATTTGCTCATCTAAAACATGGAGACGGTCGCTCTTGTCTTCCAACTGGTTCAAGCGAGCCATCAAGTCTTCTTTATTGGATAGTTTGTTCTTCAATAAGTTATCCAAATCATTGCAAGTTTTCGTAAATGATCGCCTCAATTGAGTCCTTTCTTTCTGTAACTGGTTTGATTTCTCCATTGAAGTGTCCTGTCACGGTCGCCAAATGTTGATATTAGGAGAAATCAGTACTTATGTGGAAATACTTTATTTTTACGAAAAAATACAATCTTGACAAACGTGTCAGATTATCTATTTATCAATAACAAAAATATTTATGAGACTGCACAACAATCACCAAAGCACACGACCTCATCTATATATGGAGTGTTTTCTAACACATTCAACCTTATGATCGATTCGGTTGCTCGTATGTATTACGGAAGATTTGTTACTTGCTTAGACATACTATATGATAATCATCACGATATAATCGAATACAACCCAGAAAGGATGATTGTACAGTCTATCCACTCAACCTTCTCTTCGATTCGGTCGCTCTTACGTATGACGAAAGGACAGTTACCTGGTGAGTATAACTATGAAAACATCATCACGATATAATCGAATACAACCCCAGATACGATTATTGTTTAGTCTATCTATTCAACCTTCTGTTTAATTCAGTCGCTCGTATGTATAACGGAAGATCAGTTACCTGGTGAGTATAACTATATAAACATTATCGAATACAACCCAGATACGATGATTGTTCAATCTATCCATTCAACCTTCAGCTCGATTCGGTCGCTTGTATGTAAAACGGAAGAACAGTTACCTGGTGAGTATTGCTATATAAACATCATCTCGATATCATCGAATACAACTCAAATACAATTATCGTTTCGTCTTACCATTTAACCTTCTGTTCGATTCAGTCGCTAGTATGTGTAACGGAAGTACCGTCACCTGGTAAGTATCACTATATATACAGTATTGCGATATAATCGGATACCACCCAGATACTTTGATTGTTCAGACTATCCATTCAACTTTCTTTTTGTTTCGGTCGCTCGTATGTAAAACGGGAATACCGTCACCTAGTGTGTATAACTATATACACAGCATAACATCATGTAGTGGTTCATATTGGCCGCCATAAATGGCGGATATGAGTATAGGTAGTGGGGGTAATTGGCGGTGAAGTAAGGGGACTCGTGAGCCGACCGCGAAAGAGACAAGACGCGGGTCGAAGTTTCGGGTTGTTATTTCTCTGTACTTTATCCATTTTAGTCTGTTTGTATTGAGAAGTGAATAAAGTTATATAGCATTCGCGGTATTTCATTAAGGATCTATCCACATGAGAGCCCACAACGACCTGAGAGCTGAGTGACACAGAATTCTAGTATTGTGTGCCGGAACCATCTCATTTTGGCGCCCAACCAGTGGCCATTGTGGATAAATTGTGTGTTCGGAGTGTTGAAAAATTGGATTGATTTAGTATTGTATCCATCGTCACAAAGTAATAGACTTTCTGTCATCGTGTGGTGATCGAGAAGCAAGACCCAGAGTTTCCAGGTGGTGCGCAGTAACCGAGCAAGGTTAGCGTGAGCCGGTTGTATGATAGTCTTTGGCGGGCAGGTGCAGACGGAAGGCAGTTTTGATAAACTACGTAGTCTACAGCGTTCCGGAGCAGAAGAAAGGAGAGCGGCAAGCAGTGCCAAAAGTATCTTCCATTGAGCGGGATTCTAGCCGGTGAGAAAGTTCCAATTCGTCGCTTGGTCCGAGAGATTTCTCGGAAAGGGAATAAAAATAGGATACTGTATTTTTTTTATTGTTTAGGCTACTGAATGTGAAATTGAGTGGAAATTTTAGGGAATTGAATTATTTCGCGTATTTGTATTTGGTGTATGTCTTGTATGTAGTAGTTTTGAGGGTTTAAGTGAAAACAAAAATGCCGGGGGATAAGAATAAGGCCCAGAAAAGTAGGGAAGGTAAAAAAGCACCGGAATTAGATATAGAAGAAATTGTTCGCAGTTTATCTGTAGGGATGATTGAGTTGAAAAGTGCAGTTGTCAATTTAGCTGCAAGTGTAGAAAGTATGCAGGCTAAGGATGATAAAGGTAAACAAAGGGAGGAACAAAATTGCTCATCGGAAAATAAAGCCATTATCAAGCAAAAGGGAACTAGCCAAGATAATTTTGTGTATATTTCAAATTGGAAGTAATTGGGGGGTAGTTCTCTTACATTTTATCCATCTTCTAAAACCCATCCAATGGTTTTTCTAAATAAACTTAATAAAATTTTCGAAAATGCAGGCGTGCCGGATGATCGCAAAATCAGCCTTGCAGTGGCGTGCTTGAGGGGTACAGCGGCGGATTGGGCTCTATTGAAAGAAAGCACTTTTAAAAGTTTTCAGGAATTTCGGGATGCTTTCGGAAGTAAATATTGGGGCGTGGATAAGCAACGCGATCTATTTTTAGAATTGAATTACGGACGATATGATTCAGGGAATAGAGTTGAATATTTTATGAATTTGGTAACTCAGGCGGGTTTTTTACCACAAAAGATTTCGGAAGACAAACTGGTGGAAATGATTTCCAAGCACTTTCCATGGGAAATACAGCGGGGGGTAGTGACGAATGGATTTTACACGATAGAGATGATGGAGGGATATTTGGAAAAGATTGATGATGCCTATAAAAATGAACCGGTACAAAGTAATAGGGGTGAACGGGATAATAATTATGTTCGTAGAAATAATCCGGGTTTTCAACGTGAGGGGAATGTTAGGACAAGTGCGTCACCAAATCCAAACTCTGGGTTGGATCAAAATCATAGAGTAAATTACATAACGTCATTCAATCAGGAGCCTGAACATCTATTGACGGATTCAGATAGCGAGCCAGAGGAGGTAGATATCGTTGCACCCTCAGTTAGAGTTTGGGTAGGGACACAAAAAGTTGATGCGCTTTTAGATAGTGGGTCGGATGTATGCGCCATTTCGGATAGTTTTTATGATAAGCTGAAAAACGAAACATTTCATATTCCAATTTTGCCGGTTACGAATGTAACTATATCAGTTGCTGTGGGGGGTAAAACACAAAGAATCAAAAATCAAGTGTTGTTACCGGTATGTATTTCTGAAAGAGGGATGGATATCACATGTTTGGTGGTGCCAAATCTAAATTGTGATCTGATTTTGGGATCAAACTGGATGTTCAAATATAAGTCAATTATAGATTTCGATGAGTCAATGCTATGTTTTCGATGTGAAGGACAAGTTTTCAAAGCTGTTATTGAATTTAAGACGAACGTTTCAAATATTCACATCAATTTGTGTCTAATTGAAAATGAGGGTGATGTTTTAAGACCGGAACATGAAATTACGGGGAAGCCCCTGGTAGCGCTTCGGTTGCACCGCTATGATAGGAATGATTTAAATTTGGCTGTCCAAGACGCGCGGGCAGACGAAAAAGAAAAAGCCGAATTATTGAATATGTTGCTGAAGCACATCTCGGTGTTTTCAGAGTGTCCGGGACGTGTTCTAAATTACGAACATGAAATTGAATTGAACGATTATAAGGCATTCAATGCTCCACTATATCCGATTCCGTTCAAGTATCGCGCGGAAGTGGCGGCCCAAATCCAAGAAATGTTGAATTGGGGAATAATAAAAAAGGGAAAAACGGAATTTGTTTCCTCGCTAGTTTGCGTAACAAAAAAAGATAAAAGTGTGAGGGTATGTTTGGATGCAAGGTTCTTGAACTCACGGATGAAAAAAGATTTTGTGAGTCCGCCTAAACCCAATGAATTGCTATTCAAGTTCAAAAAGGGACAGGTATTTAGCACGATAGATTTGACGGCGGCATATTGGCAAATCCCGATAAAGACTGATCACTCAAAGTATGTGGGATTTATGTACGAGGGTGAATCATATACATTTGCTAGATTACCGTTCGATTTGAGTACTTCTATGGCTAGTTTGATTCGATGCTTAAAAGGTGTTTTGGGCGACGAGTGTGATTCATTCGCTTGTATTTATGTAGATGATCTGATCGTTTTTTCAGACAATATTGCGGCTCATTTTGCTAACTTAAGTACAATTTTTATTAAATTAGAAATGGCTGGTTTTACAGTGAAACTTAGAAAATCGCAGTTTTTGAGAAAGGAAGTAACCTTTTTGGGTCATGTAATATCATCGGAAGGGGTTTCTATTGACAATAATAGAATTTCATGTATAGAAAACTTCCCCGCACCGCGTAATTTGAGGGAGTTGAGGGGTTTTCTGGGAGTCGTTAACTATCAACAAAGATTTTGTCAAAATTATGCTAATGTGTTACTTCCTCTGCTGCGGTTATTAAAAAAAAACGAAAAATGGCGTTGGGGTGCAGAGGAAATAGAATCATTTCAAATTATTAAGAAAATGTTCTTACACGTTTCACTAATGGTGCATCCGGATGTAAACAAACGATTTTACGTCCAATGTGATAGCTCTAGCTTCGCTTTAGGGGGTACTTTGTTTCAATTTTCCGATTCAAACGAAAGACAGGTGATAGCCTACACGAGTTCTACCTTCAAGGGAAGCCAATTGAATTACACGACTACGGAGAAGGAGGCAATGGCGGTAATTCACTGTTTGCGCCAATGGCGAACTTTGATTTTAGGTCGTGATTTAACTGTCATTTCGGACCACAAATCTCTAAGTTTTTTGTTGTCTTGTAAATTGCGGTCAGCTCGGCTTTCTCGATGGATAATGTTCCTTCAAGAATTCGATTTTCGTATCGAGCATTGCAAGGGGTCTGAAAATGTAGTAGCTGACATTTTATCACGTTTTCCTGAAAAACAGGTGGCGGTAATTCGTCCAAGTAGATCAAATGATGTCCAAATAGCGCTAATGAAGCTGAGTAACGACATTGGTAGTTTGAAAAAACAATTGAAAAATCTTCGGGCAGACCAATTAAATGAAGAGTGGATTGAAAAAAAAATAGTTTTTTTAGAAGGCCTAGATAAAAACGTTCGGATTTTCTCTGAAAAAGAGTTAAATATTTGGAATTGGTTTGTGGTCCATGAGGGATTGTTATTCAAGCGAGGAGATAATAGATGTCCTGGTTTTAAGTTATGTGTTCCAAGAAACCAAGTTAAGGAGTTGGTCCTAGTTCACCATGAAACGATGGGACATTTTGGGAAATCTAAGACATATATTCATATGTATCAAACATTTTATTGGCCAAAAATGCAGAAGAATGTGAGAAATATCATAGCGGCCTGTGATTTATGTCAAAAGGCGAAATCCTCTCGGGAAAGTGAAGGGTTGATGAATTCGGCTGTGGTAGATAAGCCGGGACAATTAGTTTGCATAGATATGATTGGACCGTTGCCAGAAGGTAGGGGTAAGGTGACACAGCTTTTGGTCGTGGTGGATGCATTTTCTAAATATGTGAAATTATATGCATTGCGTAAGGCAACGTCGCGAGCAATTTTGAATAAAATTCTTCACTGCTATGTAGCAGAGATCCAGAAACCTGAATGTATTTTGAGAGACAATGCCACGCAATTTACGAGTCGTCTTTGGAAAAATGCGCTACAGGAAGAAGGTATAAAGACAAAATTAATATCCGTATATTTTCCGCAGGGAAACCTTACCGAAAGGTATAACAAGGAAATAGGGCGTCTTTTGCGATCTTACTGCTATGAGAAACATACGAAATGGCCCAATGTCTTGAGTTTTGTTGAGGAATGCTTGAATTCCGTTATTAATTTAACTACTGGATTTTCAGCAACTTATTTGCAGACAGGACAGTCTAAACCAAATCCTATTCATAACATCATTAATTTTCCTGATGATCAGCGGCCGTTGGTACCTTTGGAAAGTGTTTGGGAACTGGCCCATGATAATTTGAAAACGAAAGCGCAGCGACGTGCAGATAAATTTAATTCAAAAATAAATCCCGTAACATTCCATGCTGGAGATAAAGTACTAGTACAGACTCATTATCAATCATCGGCAGACGATAAAACAATCAAGAAATTTTTCCTATTGTATGAAGGTCCATTTTGTATTGTTCGGCAAGCCGGCCCGAATTCATATATCATTGGTGATCAAGAGGGTAGAGAAATTTCAAAGCAGAATGTTAGGCACTTGAAACCATACAAAGAACTCGCGGCTGATTTTGTTCCTCAATAATAAGGTTTTCTTTCGATTGTAATAGGCCTTGTCTGTGGATGTACTTTTGTTTCATTGATGTTCATTTCTTTTTCTATGTTTAATTATCTTCTATTATGTTTGACTATTTAGTTCTGTTTGTACTTAAATGTAGTTATAATCTAATTTAAGTAGGGGGGTGATGTAGTGGTTCATATTGGCCGCCATAAATGGCGGATATGAGTATAGGTAGTGGGGGTAATTGGCGGTGAAGTGAGGGGACTCGTGAGCCGACCGCGAAAGAGACAAGACGCGGGTCGAAGTTTCGGGTTGTTATTTCTCTGTACTTTATCCATTTTAGTGTGTTTGTATTGAGAAGTGAATAAAGTTATATAGCATTCGCGGTATTTCATTAAGGATCTATCCACATGAGAGCCCACAACGACCTGAGAGCTGAGTGACACAGAATTCTAGTATTGTGTGCCGGAACCATCTCAATCATAATCGAATACAACCCATATACTATCCATTCAACCTTCTGTTCAATTCAGTCGCTCGTATGTATAACGGAAGAACAGTTACCTGGTGAGTATAACTATATAAACATAATCGAATACAACCCAGATACGATGATTGTTCAATCTATACTGAATTCAACCTTCTGCTCGATTCGGTCGCTTGTATGTAAAACGGAAGAACAGTCACCTGGTGAATATATAAACATCATCACGATATCATCGAATACAACTCAGATACAATTATCGTTTCGTCTAACCATTTAACCTTCTGTTCGATTCAGTCGCTAGTATGTGTAACGGAAGTACCGTCACCTGGTAAGTATCACTATATATACAGTATTGCGATATAATCGGATACCACCCAGATACATTGATTGTTCAGTCTATCCATTCAACTTTCTGTTCATTTCGGTCGCTCGTATGTGAAACGGAAATACCGTCACCTTATGTGTATAACTATATACACAGGATAACATCATAATCGAATACAACCCAGATACTATCCATTCAACTTTCTGTTCGATTCGGTTGCTCGTATGTATAACGAAAGAACAGTAACCTGGTGAGTATTACTATATAAACATCACCACGATATAATCGAATACAACTTAGTTACAATTATCGTTTCGTCTAACCATTCAACCTTATGTTCGATTCAGACGCTCGTATGTGTAACGAAAGAACCGTTACATGGTAGGTGTAACTAAATATACAGCATAACGATATAATCGGAGACAACCCAGATACAATGATTGTTCAATCTATCCATCCAACCTTATGTTCGATTCGGTTGCTCGTATGTTTAACGGAAGAACTGTTACCTGGTTAGACATACTATATGATAATTATCACGATATACTCGAATACAACCCCAGATACGATTATTGTTTAGTCTATCCATTCAACCTTCTGTTCAATTCAGTCGTTCTTATGTATAACGGAAGAACAGTTACCTGGTGAGTATAACTATATAAACATAATCGAATACAACCCAGATACGATGAATTTTCAATCTATCCATTTAACCTTCTGCTCGATTCGGTCGCTTTTATGTGAAACGAAAGAACAGTAAGCTGGTGAGTATTTCTATATGAACGTCATCACGATATTATCGAATACAACTCAGATACAATGATCATTTCGTCTATCCATCCAACCTTTTGTTCGATTGGTTCGCTCGTATGTATAACGCAAGAACAGTCACCTGGTGAGTATTACTATATAAACATCACCACGATATAATCGAATACAACTTAGTTACAATTATCGTTTCGTCTAACCATTCAACCTTATGATCGATTCAGACGCTCGTATGTGTAACGAAAGAACCGTTACATGGTAGGTGTAACTAAATATACAGCATAACGATATAATCGGAGACAACCCAGATACAATGATTGTTCAATCTATCCATCCAACCTTATGTTCGATTCGGTTGCTCGTATGTTTAACGGAATAACTGTTACCTGGTTAGACATACTATATGATAATTATCACGATATACTCGAATACAACCCCAGATACGATTATTGTTTAGTCTATCCATTCAACCTTCTGTTCAATTCAGTCGTTCTTATGTATAACGGAAGAACAGTTACCTGGTGAGTATAACTATATAAACATAATCGAATACAACCCAGATACGATGAATTTTCAATCTATCCATTTAACCTTCTGCTCGATTCGGTCGCTTTTATGTGAAACGAAAGAACAGTAAGCTGGTGAGTATTTCTATATGAACGTCATCACGATATTATCGAATACAACTCAGAAACAATGATCATTTCGTCTATCCATCCAACCTTTTGTTCGATTGGGTCGCTCGTATGTATAACGCAAGAACAGTCACCTGGTGAGTATTACTATATAAACATCACCACGATATAATCGAATACAACTTAGTTACAATTATCGTTTCGTCTAACCATTCAACCTTATGTTCGATTCAGACGCTCGTATGTGTAACGAAAGAACCGTTACATGGTAGGTGTAACTAAATATACAGCATAACGATATAATCGGAGACAACCCAGATACAATGATTGTTCAATCTATCCATCCAACCTTATGTTCGATTCGGTTGCTCGTATGTTTAACGGAAGAACTGTTACCTGGTTAGACATACTATATGATAATTATCACGATATACTCGAATACAACCCCAGATACGATTATTGTTTAGTCTATCCATTCAACCTTCTGTTCAATTCAGTCGTTCTTATGTATAACGGAATAACAGTTACCTGGTGAGTAAAACTATATAAACATAATCGAATACAACGATGAATTTTCAATCTATCCATTTAACCTTCTGCTCGATTCGGTCGCTTTAATGTGAAACGAAAGAACAGTAAGCTGGTGAGTATTGCTATATAAACATCATCACGATATCATCGAATACAACTCAGATACAATTATCGCTTCGTCTAACCATTTAACCTTTTGTTCGATTCAGTCGCTAGTATGCGTAACGGAAGTACCTTCACCTGGTTAGTATCACTATACATACAGTATTGCGATATAATCGGATACCAACCAGATACATTGATTGTTCAGTCTATCCATTCAACTTTCTGTTCGTTTCGGTCGCTCGTATGTAAAACGGGAATACCGTCACCTAGTGTGTATAACTATATACACAGCATAACATCATAATCGAATACAACCCAGATACTATCCATTCAACCTTCTGTTCGATTCGATGGCTCGTATGTATTACGAAAGAACAGTAACCTGGTGAGTATTTCTATATAAACTTCATCACCATATAATCGAATACAACTCAGATAGAATGATCATTCCGTCTATCCATCCAACCTTCTGTTCGATTAGGTCGCTCGTACGTAAAATGCAAGAACAGTCACCTGGTGAGTATAACTATATAAAGATTATCACGATATAATAGAACAAAACTCAGTTTCAATTATCGTTCCGTCTAACCATCCAACCTTATGTTCGATTCAGACGCTCGTATGTGTAACGAAAGAACCGTTACATGGTAGGTGTATCTAAATATACAGCATAACGATATAATCGGAGACAACCCAGATACAATGATTGTTCAATCTATCCATTCAACCTTATGTTCGATTCGGTTGCTCGTATGTATAACGAAAAAACAGTTACCTGGTTAGACATAATATATAATAATCATCACGAAATAATCGAATACAACCCAGATACGATGATTGTTCAGTCTATCCATTCAACCTTCTGTTCAGTTCAGTCGCTCTTATGTATAACTGGAGAACAGTTACCTGGTGAGTATAACTATATAAACATCATCACGATATAATAGGATACAACCCCAGATACGATCATTGTTTAGTCTATCCATTCAACCTTCTGTTCAATTCAGTCGCTCGTATGTATAACGGAAAAACAGTTACCTGGTGAGTATAACTATATAAACATAATCGAATACAACTCAGATACGATGATTGTTCAATCTATCCATTCAACCTTCAGCTCTATTCGGTCGCTTGTATGTAAAACGGAAGAACAGTTGCCTGGTGAGTATTGCTATATAAACATCATCACGATATCATCGAATACAACTCAGATACAATTATCGCTTCGTCTAACCATTTAACCTTTTGTTCGATTCAGTCGCTAGTATGCGTAACGGAAGTACCTTCACCTGGTTAGTATCACTATATATACAGTATTGCGATATAATCGGATACCAACCAGATACATTGATTGTTCAGTCTATCCATTCAACTTTCTGTTCGTTTCGGTCGCTCGTATGTAAAACGGGAATACCGTCACCTAGTGTGTATAACTATATACACAGCATAACATCATAATCGAATACAACCCAGATACTATCCATTCAACCTTCTGTTCGATTCGATGGCTCGTATGTATTACGAAAGAACAGTAACCTGGTGAGTATTTCTATATGAACTTCATCACCATATAATCGAATACAACTCAGATAGAATGATCATTCCGTCTATCCATCCAACCTTCTGTTCGATTGGGTCGCTCGTACGTAAAATGCAAGAACAGTCACCTGGTGAGTATAACTATATAAAGATTACCACGATATAATAGAATAAAACTCAGTTTCAATTATCGTTCTGTCTAACCATCCAACCTTATGTTCGATTCAGACGCTCGTATGTGTAACGAAAGAACCGTTACATGGTAGGTGTATTTAAATATACAGCATAACGATATAATCGGAGACAACCCAGATACAATGATTGTTCAATCTATCCATTCAACTTTATGTTCGATTCGGTTGCTCGTATTTATAACGGAAAAACAGTTACCTGGTTAGACATAATATATAATAATCATCACGAAATAATCGAATACAACTCAGATACGATGATTGTTCAATCTATCCATTCAACCTTATGTTCGATTGGGTTGCTCGTATGTATAACGGAAGAACAGGTACCTGGTGAGTATAACTATATAAACATAATCGAATACAACTCAGATACGATGATTGTTCAATCTATCCATTTAACCTTCTGCTTGATTCGGTCGCTTGTATGTAAAACGGAAGGACAGTTACCTGGTGAGTATAACTATATGAACATCATCACGATATAATCGAATACAACCCCAGATACGATCATTGTTTAGTCTATCCATTCAACTTTCAGTTCAATTCAGTCGCTCGTATGTATAACGGAAGAACAGTTACCTGGTGAGTATAACTATATAAACATAATCGAATACAACTCAGATACGATGATTGTTCAATCTATCCATTCAACCTTATGTTCGATTCGGTTGCTCGTATGTATATCGGAAGAACAGGTACCTGGTGAGTATATCTATATAAACATAATCGAATACAACTCAGATACGATGATTGTTCAATCTATCCATTTAACCTTCTGCTCGATTCGGTCGCTTGTATGTAAAACGGATGGACAGTTACCTGGTGAGTATTGCTATATAAACATCATCACGATATCATTGAATACAACTCAGATACAATTATCGTTTCGTCTAACCATTCAACCTTATGTTCGATTCAGACGCTCGTATGTGTAACGAAAGAACCGTTACATGGTAGGTGTAACTAAATATACAGCATAACGATATAATCGGAGACAACCCAGATACAATGATTGTTCAATCTATCCATCCAACCTTATGTTCGATTCGGTTGCTCGTATGTTTAACGGAATAACTGTTACCTGGTTAGACATACTATATGATAATTATCACGATATACTCGAATACAACCCCAGATACGATTATTGTTTAGTCTATCCATTCAACCTTCTGTTCAATTCAGTCGTTCTTATGTATAACGGAAGAACAGTTACCTGGTGAGTATAACTATATAAACATAATCGAATACAACCCAGATACGATGAATTTTCAATCTATCCATTTAACCTTCTGCTCGATTCGGTCGCTTTTATGTGAAACGATAGAACAGTAAGCTGGTGAGTATTTCTATATGAACGTCATCACGATATTATCGAATACAACTCAGATACAATGATCATTTCGTCTATCCATCCAACCTTTTGTTCGATTGGGTCGCTCGTATGTATAACGCAAGAACAGTCACCTGGTGAGTATTAGTATATAAACATCACCACGATATAATCGAATACAACTTAGTTACAATTATCGTTTCGTCTAACCATTCAACCTTATGTTCGATTCAGAAGCTCGTATGTGTAACGAAAGAACCGTTACATGGTAGGTGTAACTAAATATACAGCATAACGATATAATCGGAGACAACCCAGATACAATGATTGTTCAATCTATCCATCCAACCTTATGTTCGATTCGGTTGCTCGTATGTTTAACGGAAGAACTGTTACCTGGTTAGACATACTATATGATAATTATCACGATATACTCGAATACAACCCCAGATACGATTATTGTTTAGTCTATCCATTCAACCTTCTGTTCAATTCAGTCGTTCTTATGTATAACGGAATAACAGTTACCTGGTGAGTAAAACTATATAAACATAATCGAATACAACCCAGATACGATGAATTTTCAATCTATCCATTTAACCTTCTGCTCGATTCGGTCGCTTTAATGTGAAACGAAAGAACAGTAAGCTGGTGAGTATTGCTATATAAACATCATCACGATATCATCGAATACAACTCAGATACAATTATCGCTTCGTCTAACCATTTAACCTTTTGTTCGATTCAGTCGCTAGTATGCGTAACGGAAGTACCTTCACCTGGTTAGTATCACTATATATACAGTATTGCGATATAATCGGATACCAACCAGATACATTGATTGTTCAGTCTATCCATTCAACTTTCTGTTCGTTTCGGTCGCTCGTATGTAAAACGGGAATACCGTCACCTAGTGTGTATAACTATATACACAGCATAACATCATAATCGAATACAACCCAGATACTATCCATTCAACCTTCTGTTCGATTCGATGGCTCGTATGTATTACGAAAGAACAGTAACCTGGTGAGTATTTCTATATAAACTTCATCACCATATAATCGAATACAACTCAGATAGAATGATCATTCCGTCTATCCATCCAACCTTCTGTTCGATTGGGTCGCTCGTACGTAAAATGCAAGAACAGTCACCTGGTGAGTATAACTATATAAAGATTATCACGATATAATAGAATAAAACTCAGTTTCAATTATCGTTCCGTCTAACCATCCAACCTTATGTTCGATTCAGACGCTCGTATGTGTAACGAAAGAACCGTTACATGGTAGGTGTATCTAAATATACAGCATAACGATATAATCGGAGACAACCCAGATACAATGATTGTTCAATCTATCCATTCAACCTTATGTTCGATTCGGTTGCTCGTATGTATAACGAAAAAACAGTTACCTGGTTAGACATAATATATAATAATCATCACGAAATAATCGAATACAACCCAGATACGATGATTGTTCAGTCTATCCATTCAACCTTCTGTTCAGTTCAGTCGCTCTTATGTATAACTGGTGAACAGTTACCTGGTGAGTATAACTATATAAACATCATCACGATATAATAGAATACAACCCCAGATACGATCATTGTTTAGTCTATCCATTCAACCTTCTGTTCAATTCAGTCGCTCGTATGTATAACGGAAAAACAGTTACCTGGTGAGTATAACTATATAAACATAATCGAATACAACTCAGATACGATGATTGTTCAATCTATCCATTCAACCTTCAGCTCTATTCGGTCGCTTGTATGTAAAACGGAAGAACAGTTGCCTGGTGAGTATTGCTATATAAACATCATCACGATATCATCGAATACAACTCAGATACAATTATCGCTTCGTCTAACCATTTAACCTTTTGTTCGATTCAGTCGCTAGTATGCGTAACGGAAGTACCTTCACCTGGTTAGTATCACTATATATACAGTATTGCGATATAATCGGATACCAACCAGATACATTGATTGTTCAGTCTATCCATTCAACTTTCTGTTCGTTTCGGTCGCTCGTATGTAAAACGGGATTACCGTCACCTAGTGTGTATAACTATATACACAGCATAACATCATAATCGAATACAACCCAGATACTATCCATTCAACCTTCTGTTCGATTCGATGGCTCGTATGTATTACGAAAGAACAGTAACCTGGTGAGTATTTCTATATGAACTTCATCACCATATAATCGAATACAACTCAGATAGAATGATCATTCCGTCTATCCATCCAACCTTCTGTTCGATTGGGTCGCTCGTACGTAAAATGCAAGAACAGTCACCTGGTGAGTATAACTATATAAAGATTACCACGATATAATAGAATAAAACTCAGTTTCAATTATCGTTCTGTCTAACCATCCAACCTTATGTTCGATTCAGACGCTCGTATGTGTAACGAAAGAACCGTTACATGGTAGGTGTATTTAAATATACAGCATAACGATATAATCGGAGACAACCCAGATACAATGATTGTTCAATCTATCCATTCAACTTTATGTTCGATTCGGTTGCTCGTATTTATAACAGAAAAACAGTTACCTGGTTAGACATAATATATAATAATCATCACGAAATAATCGAATACAACTCAGATACGATGATTGTTCAATCTATCCATTCAACCTTATGTTCGATTGGGTTGCTCGTATGTATAACGGAAGAACAGGTACCTGGTGAGTATAACTATATAAACATAATCGAATACAACTCAGATACGATGATTGTTCAATCTATCCATTTAACCTTCTGCTTGATTCGGTCGCTTGTATGTAAAACGGAAGGACAGTTACCTGGTGAGTATAACTATATGAACATCATCACGATATAATCGAATACAACCCCAGATACGATCATTGTTTAGTCTATCCATTCAACTTTCAGTTCAATTCAGTCGCTCGTATGTATAACGGAAGAACAGTTACCTGGTGAGTATAACTATATAAACATAATCGAATACAACTCAGATACGATGATTGTTCAATCTATCCATTCAACCTTATGTTCGATTCGGTTGCTCGTATGTATATCGGAAGAACAGGTACCTGGTGAGTATATCTATATAAACATAATCGAATACAACTCAGATACGATGATTGTTCAATCTATCCATTTAACCTTCTGCTCGATTTGGTCGCTTGTATGTAAAACGGATGGACAGTTACCTGGTGAGTATTGCTATATAAACATCATCACGATATCATCGAATACAACTCAGATACAATTATCGCTTCGTCTAACCATTTAACCTTTTGTTCGATTCAGTCGCTAGTATGTGTAACGGAAGTATCGTCACCTGGTAAGTATCACTATATATACAGTATTGCGATATAATCGGATACCACCCAGATACATTGATTGTTCAGTCTATCCATTCAACTTTCTGTTCGTTTCGGTCGCTCGTATGTGAAACTGGAATACCGTCACCTTATGTGTATAACTATATACACAGCATAACATCATAATCGAATACAACCCAGATACGATGATTGTTCAGTCTATCCATTCAACCTTCTGTTCAGTTCAGTCGCTCTTATGTATAACTGGAGAACAGTTACCTGGTGAGTATAACTATATGAACATCATCACGATATAATCGAATACAACCCCAGATACGATCATTGTTCAATCTATACTGAATTCAACCTTCTGCTCGATTCGGTCGCTTGTATGTAAAATGGAAGAACAGTTACCTGGTGAGTATTGCTATATGAACATCATCACGATATCATCGAATACAACTCAGATACAATTATCGTTTCGTCTAACCATTCAACATTCTGTTCGATTCAGTCGCTAGTATGTGTAACGGAAGTATCGTCACCTGGTAAGTATCACTATATATACAGTATTGCGATATAATCGGATACCACCCAGATACATTGATTGTTCAGTCTATCCATTCAACTTTCTGTTCGTTTCGGTCGCTCGTATGTGAAACGGGAATACCGTCACCTTATGTGTATAATTATATACACAGCATAACATCATAATCGAATACAACCCAGATACTATCCATTCAACCTTCTGTTCGATTCGGTTGCTCGTATGTATAACGAAAGAACAGTAACCTGGTGAGTATTTCTATATGAACGTCATCACAATATAATCGAATACAACTTAGTTACAATTATCTTTCCGTCTAACCATCCAACCTTATGTTCGATTCAGACGCTCGTATGTGTAACGAAAGAACCGTTACATGGTAGGTGTAGTTAAATATACAACATAACGATATAATCGGAGACAACCCAGATACAATGATTGTTCAATCTATCCATTCAACCTTATGTTCGATTCGGTTGCTAGTATGTATAACGAAAGAACAGTTACCTGGTTAGACATAATATATAATAATCATCACGAAATAATCGAATACAACCCCAGATACGATCATTGTTTAGTCAATCCATTCAACCTTCAGTTCAATTCAGTCGCTCGTATGTATAACGGAAGAACAGTTACCTGGTGAGTATAACTATATAAACATAATCGAATACAACTCAGATACGATGATTGTTCAATCTATCCATTCAACCTTATGTTTGATTCGGTTGCTCGTATGTATATCGGAAGAACAGGTACCTGGTGAGTATATCTACATAAACATAATCGAATACAACTCAGATACGATGATTGTTCAATCTATCCATTTAACCTTCTGCTCGATTCGGTCGCTTGTATGTAAAACGGAAGGACAGTTACCTGGTGAGTATTGCTATATAAACATCATCACGATATCATCGAATACAACTCAGATACAATTATCGTTTCGTCTAACCATTCAAAATTCTGTTCGATTCAGTCGCTAGTATGTGTAACGGAAGTATCGTCACCTGGTAAGTATCACTATATATACAGTATTGCGATATAATCGGATACCACCCAGATACATTGATTGTTCAGTCTATCCATTC
Source organism: Chrysomela aeneicollis (assembly GCA_029955515.1). Lineage (NCBI taxonomy): Eukaryota > Metazoa > Arthropoda > Insecta > Coleoptera > Chrysomelidae > Chrysomela > Chrysomela aeneicollis. The sequence continues at coordinate 16,578,352 of JARUHQ010000006.1, forward strand.
AACTTTCTTTTCGTTTCGGTCGCTCGTATGTAAAACGGAAATACCGTCTCCTAGTGTGTATAACTATATACTCAGCATAACATCATAATCGAATACAACCCATATACTATCCATTCAACCTTTTGTTCAATTCAGTCGCTCGTATGTATAACGGAAGAACAGTTACCTGGTGAGTATAACTATATAAACATAATCGAATACAACCCAGATACGATGATTGTTCAATCTATACTGAATTCAACCTTCTGCTTGATTCGGTCGCTTGTATGTAAAACGGAAGAACAGTTACCTGGTGAGTATTGCTATATGAACATCATCACGATATCATCGAATACAACTCAGATACAATTATCGTTTCGTCTAACCATTTAACCTTCTGTTCGATTCAGTCGCTAGTATGTGTAACGGAAGTACCGTCACCTGGTAAGTATCACTATATATACAGTATTGCGATATAATCGGATACCACCCAGATACATTGATTGTTCAGTCTATCCATTCGACTTTCTGTTCGTTACGGTCGCTCGTATGTGAAACGGGAATACCGTCACCTTATGTGTATAACTATATATACAGCATAACATCATAATCGAATACAACCCAGATACTATCCATTCAACCTTCTGTTCGATTCGGTTGCTCGTATGTATAACGGAAGAACAGTAACCTGGTGAGTATTTCTATATGAACGTCATCACGATATAATCGAATACAACTTAGTTACAATTATCGTTCCGTCTAACCATCCAACCTTATGTTCGATTCAGACGCTCGTATGTGTAACGAAAGAACCGTTACATGGTAGGTGTATTTAAATATACAACATAACGATATAATCGGAGACAACCCAGATACAATGATTGTTCAATCTATCCATTCAACCTTATGTTCGATTTGGTTGCTAGTATGTATAACGAAAGAACAGTTACCTGGTAAGACATAATATATAATAATCATCACGAAATAATCGAATACAACCCAGATACGATGATTGTTCAGTCTATCCATTCAACCTTCTGTTCAGTTCAGTCGCTCTTATGTATAACTGGAGAACAGTTACCTGGTGAGTATAACTATATGAACATCATCACGATATAATCGAATACAACCCCAGATACGATCATTGTTTAGTCTATCCATTCAACCTTCAGTTCAATTCAGTCGCTCGTATGTATAACGGAAGAACAGTTACCTGGTGAGTATAACTATATAAACATAATCGAATACAACTCAGATACGATGATTGTTCAATCTATCCATTCAACCTTATGTTCGATTCGGTTGCTCGTATGTATATCGGAAGAACAGGTACCTGGTGAGTATATCTATATAAACATAATCGAACACAACTCAGATACGATGATTGTTCAATCTATCCATTTAACCTTCTGCTCGATTCGGTCGCTTGTATGTAAAACGGAAGGACAGTTACCTGGTGAGTATTGCTATATAAACATCATCACGATATCATCGAATACAACTCAGATACAATTATCGTTTCGTCTAACCATTCAAAATTCTGTTCGATTCAGTCGCTAGTATGTGTAACGGAAGTATCGTCACCTGGTAAGTATCACTATATATACAGTATTGCGATATAATCGGATACCACCCAGATACATTGATTGTTCAGTCTATCCATTCAACTTTCTGTTCGTTTCGGTCGCTCGTATGTGAAACGGGAATACCGTCACCTTATGTGTGTAACTATATACACAGCATTACATCATAATCGAATACAACCCAGATACTATCCATTCAACCTTCTGTTCGATTCGGTTGCTCGTATGTATAACGAAAGAACAGTAACCTGGTGAGTATTGCTATATAAACATCATCACGATATCATCGAATACAACTCAGATACAATTATCGTTTCGTCTAACCATTCAACATTCTGTTCGATTCAGTCGCTAGTATGTGTAACGGAAGTATCGTCACCTGGTAAGTATCACTATATATACAGTATTGCGATATAATCGGATACCACCCAGATACATTGATTGTTCAGTCTATCCATTCAACTTTCTTTTTGTTTCGGTCGCTCATATGTAAAACGGGAATACCGTCTCCTAGTGTGTATAACTATATACACAGCATAACATCATAATCGAATACAACCCATATACTATCCATTCAACCTTCTGTTCAATTCAGTCGCTCGTATGTATAACGGAAGAACAGTTACCTGGTGAGTATAACTATATAAACATAATCGAATACAACCCAGATACGATGATTGTTCAATCTATACTGAATTCAACCTTCTGCTCGATTCGGTCGCTTGTATGTAAAACGGAAGAACAGTTACCTGGTGAGTATTGCTATATAAACATCATCACGATATCATCGAATACAACTCAGATACAATTATCGTTTCGTCTAACCATTTAACCTTCTGTTCGATTCAGTCGCTAGTATGTGTAACGGAAGTACCGTCACCTGGTAAGTATCACTATATATACAGTATTGCGATATAATCGGATACCACCCAGATACATTGATTGTTCAGTCTATCCATTCAACTTTCTGTTCGTTTCGGTCGCTCGTATGTGAAACGGGAACACCGTCACCTTATGTGTATAACTATATACACAGCATAACATCATAATCGAATACAACCCAGATACTATCCATTCAACCTTCTGTTCGATTCGGTTGCTCGTATGTATAACGAAAGAACAGTAACCTGGTGAGTATTTCTATATGAACGTCATCACGATATAATCGAATACAACTTAGTTACAATTATCGTTTCGTCTAACCATCCAAACTTATATTCGATTCAGACGCTTGTATGTGTAACGAAAGAACCGTTACATGGTAGGTGTAGTTAAATATACAACATAACGATATAATCGGAGACAACCCAGATACAATGATTGTTCAATCTATCCATTCAACCTTATGTTCGATTCGGTTGCTAGTATGTATAACGAAAGAACAGTTACCTGGTAAGACATAATATATAATAATCATCACGAAATAATCGAATACAACCCAGATACGATGATTGTTCAGTCTATCCATTCAACCTTCTGTTCAGTTCAGTCGCTCTTATGTATAACTGGAGAACAGTTACCTGGTGAGTATAACTATATGAACATCATCACGATATAATCGAATACAACCCCAGATACGATCATTGTTTAGTCTATCCATTCAACCTTCAGTTCAATTCAGTCGCTCGTATGTATAACGGAAGAACAGTTACCTGGTGAGTATAACTAAATAAACATAATCGAATACAACTCAGATACGATGATTGTTCAATCTATCCATTCAACCTTATGTTCGATTCGGTTGCTCGTATGTATATCGGAAGAACAGGTACCTGGTGAGTATATCTATATAAACATAATCGAACACAACTCAGATACGATGATTGTTCAATCTATCCATTTAACCTTCTGCTCGATTCGGTCGCTTGTATGTAAAACGGAAGGACAGTTACCTGGTGAGTATTGCTATATGAACATCATCACGATATCATCGAATACAACTCAGATACAATTATCGTTTCGTCTAACCATTTAACCTTCTGTTCGATTCAGTCGCTAGTATGTGTAACGGAAGTACCGTCACCTGGTAAGTATCACTATATATACAGTATTGCGATATAATCGGATACCACCCAGATACATTGATTGTTCAGTCTATCCATTCAACTTTCTGTTCGTTTCGGTCGCTCGTATGTGAAACGGGAATATTGTCACCTTATGTGTATAACTATATACACAGCTATACATCATAATCGAATACAACCTAGATACTATCCATTCAACCTTCTGTTCGATTCGGTTGCTCGTATGTATAACGAAAGAACAGTAACCTGGTGAGTATTGCTATATAAACATCATCACGATATCATCGAATACAACTCAGATACAATTATCGTTTCGTCTAACCATTCAACATTCTGTTCGATTCAGTCGCTAGTATGAGTAACGGAAGTATCGTCACCTGGTAAATATCACTATATATACAGTATTGCGATATAATCGGATACCACCCAGATACATTGATTGTTCAGTCTATCCATTCAACTTTCTTTTTGTTTCGGTCGCTCGTATGTAAAACGGGAATACCGTCTCCTAGTGTGTATAACTATATACACAGCATAGCATCATAATCGAATACAACCCATATACTATCAATTCAACTTTCTGTTCAATTCAGTCGCTCGTATGTATAACGGAAGAACAGTTACCTGGTGAGTATAACTATATAAACATAATCGAATACAACCCAGATACGATGATTGTTCAATCTATACTGAATTCAACCTTCTGCTCGATTCGGTCGCTTGTATGTAAAACGGAAGAACAGTTACCTGGTGAGTATTGCTATATAAACATCATCACGATATCATCGAATACAACTCAGATACAATTATCGTTTCGTCTAACCATTTAACCTTCTGTTCGATTCAGTCGCTAGTATGTGTAACGGAAGTACCGTCACCTGGTAAGTATCACTATATATACAGTATTGCGATATAAACGGATACCACCCAGATACATTGATTGTTCAGTCTATCCATTCAACTTTCTGTTCGTTTCGGTCGCTCGTATGTGAAACGGGAATACCGTCACCTTATGTATATACACAGCATAACATCATAATCGAATACAACCCAGATACTATCCATTCAACCTTCTGTTCGATTCGGTTGCTCGTATGTATAACGAAAGAACAGTAACCTGGTGAGTATTTCTATATGAACGTCATCACGATATAATCGAATACAACTTAGTTACAATTATCGTTCCGTCTAACCATCCAACCTTATGTTCGATTCAGACGCTCGTATGTGTAACGAAAGAACCGTTACATGGTAGGTGTAGTTAAATATACGACATAACGATATAATCGGAGACAACCCAGATACAATGATTGTTCAATCTATCCATTCAACCTTATGTTCGATTCGGTTGCTAGTATGTATAACGAAAGAACAGTTACCTGGTTAGACATAATATATAATAATCATCACGAAATAATCGAATACAACCCAGATACGATGATTGTTCAGTCTATCCATTCAACCTTCTGTTCAGTTCAGTCGCTCTTATGTATAACTGGAGAACAGTTACCTGGTGAGTATAACTATATGAACATCATCACGATATAATCGAATACAACACCAGATACGATCATTGTTTAGTCTATCCATTCAACCTTCAGTTCAATTCAGTCGCTCGTATGTATAACGGAAGAACAGTTACCTGGTGAGTATAACTATATAAACATAATCGAATACAACTCAGATACGATGATTGTTCAATCTATCCATTCAACCTTATGTTCGATTCGGTTGCTCGTATGTATATCGGAAGAACAGGTACCTGGTGAGTATATCTATATAAACATAATCGAATACAACTCAGATACGATGATTGTTCAATCTATCCATTTAACCTTCTGCTCGATTCGGTCGCTTGTATGTAAAACGGAAGGACAGTTACCTGGTGAGTATTGCTATATAAACATCATCACGATATCATCGAATACAACTCAGATACAATTATCGTTTCGTCTAACCATTTAACCTTCTGTTCGATTCAGTCGCTAGTATGTGTAACGGAAGTACCGTCACCTGGTAAGTATCACTATATATACAGTATTGCGATATAATCGGATACCACCCAGATACATTGATTGTTCAGTCTATCCATTCAACTTTCTGTTCGTTTCGGTCGCTCGTATGTGAAACGGGAATACCGTCACCTTATGTGTATAACTATGTACACAGCATAACATCATAATCGAATACAACCCAGATACTATCCATTCAACCTTCTGTTCGATTCGGTTGCTCGTATGTATAACGAAAGAACAGTAACCTGGTGAGTATTTCTATATGAACGTCATCACGATATAATCGAATACAACTTAGTTACAATTATCGTTCCGTCTAACCATCCAACCTTATGTTCGATTCAGACGCTCGTATGTGTAACGAAAGAACCGTTACATGGTAGGTGTAGTTAAATATACAACATAACGATATAATCGAAGACAACCCAGATACAATGATTGTTCAATCTATCCATTCAACCTTATGTTCGATTCGGTTGCTAGTATGTATAACGAAAGAACAGTTACCTGGTTAGACATAATATATAATAATCATCACGAAATAATCGAATACAACCCAGATACGATGATTGTTCAGTCTATCCATTCAATCTTCTGTTCAGTTCAGTCGCTCTTATGTATAACTGGAGAACAGTTACCTGGTGAGTATAACTATATGAACATCATCACGATATAATCGAATACAACCCCAGATACGATCATTGTTTAGTCTATCCATTCAACCTTCAGTTCAATTCAGTCGCTCGTATGTATAACGGAAGAACAGTTACCTGGTGAGTATAACTATATAAACATAATCGAATACAACTCAGATACGATGATTGTTCAATCTATCCATTCAACCTTATGATTGATTCGGTTGCTCGTATGTATATCGGAAGAACAGGTACCTGGTGAGTATATCTATATAAACATAATCGAATACAACTCAGATACGATGATTGTTCAATCTATCCATTTAACCTTCTGCTCGATTCGGTCGCTTGTATGTAAAACGGAAGGACAGTTACCTGGTGAGAATTGCTATATAAACATCATCACGATATCATCGAATACAACTCAGATACAATTATCGTTTCGTCTAACCATTCAACATTCTGTTCGATTCAGTCGCTAGTATGTGTAACGGAAGTATCGTCACCTGGTAAGTATCACTGTATATACAGTATCGCGATATAATCGGATACCACCCAGATACATTGATTGTTCAGTCTATCCATTCAACTTTCCTTTCGTTTCGGTCGCTCGTATGTAAAACGGGAATACCGTCTCCTAGTGTGTATAACTATATACACAGCATAACATCATAATCAAATACAACCCATATACTATCCATTCAACCTTCAGTTCAATTCAGTCGCTCGTATGTATAACGGAAGAACAGTTACCTGGTGAGTATAACTATATAAACATAATCGAATACAACCCAGATACCATGATTGTTCAATCTATACTGAATTCAACCTTCTGCTCGATTCGGTCGCTTGTATGTAAAACGGAAGAACAGTTACCTGTTGAGTATTGCTATATAAACATCATCACGATATCATCGAATACAACTCAGATACAATTATCGTTTCGTCTAACCATTCAACATTCTGTTCGATTCAGTCGCTAGTATGTGTAACGGAAGTATCGTCACCTGGTAAGTATCACTATATATACAGTATTGCGATATAATCGGATACCACCCAGATACATTGATTGTTCAGTCTATCCATTCAACTTTCTTTTTGTTTCGGTCGCTCGTATGTAAAACGGGAATACCGTCTCCTAGTGTGTATAACTATATACACAGCATAACATCATAATCGAATACAACCCATATACTATCCATTCAATTTTCTGTTCAATTCAGTCGCTCGTATGTATAACGGAAGGACAGTTACCTGGTGAGTATAACTATATAAACCTAATCGAATACAACCCAGATACGATGAATTTTCAATCTATCCATTCAACCTTCTGCTCGATTTGGTCGCTTTTATGTAAAACGGAAGAACAGTTACCTGGTGAATATTGCTATATAAACATCATCACGATATCATCGAATACAACTCAGATACAATTATCGCTTCGTCTAACCATTTAACATTCTGTTCGATTCAGTCGCTAGTATGTGTAACGGAAGTACCGTCACCTGGTAAGTATCACTATATAAACAGTATTGCGATATAATCGGATACCAACCAGATACATTGATTGTTCAGTCTATCCATTCAACTTTCTGTTAGTTTCGGTTGCTCGTATGTAAAACGGGAATACCGTCACCTAGTGTGTATAACTATATACACAGCATAACATCATAATCGAATACAACCTAGATACTATCCATTCATCCTTCTATTCGATTCGAATGCTCGTATGTATAACGAAAGAACAGTAACCTGGTGAGTATTTCTATATGAACTTCATCACGATATCATCGAATACAACTCAGAGATACAATTATCATTTCGTCTAACCATTTAACCTTCTGTTCGATTCAGTCGCTAGTATGTGTAACGAAAGTACCGTCACCTGGTAACGATCACTATATATACAGTATTGCGATATAATCGGATACCACCCAGATACATTGATTGTTCAGTGTATCCATTCAACCTTCTGTTCAATTCAGTCGCTCGTATGTATAACGGAAGAACAGTTACCTGGTGAGTATAACTATATAAACATAATCGAATACAACCCAGATACGATGATTGTTCAATCTATACTAAATTTAACCTTCTGCTCGATTCGGTCGCTTGTATGTGAAACGGAAGAGCAGTTACCTGGTGAGTATTGCTATATAAACATCATCACGATATCATCGAATTCAAATCAGATACAATTATCGTTTCGTCTAACCATTTAACCTTCTGTTCGATTCAGTCGCTAGTATGTGTAACGGAAGTACCGTCACCTGGTAAGTATCACTTTATATACAGTATTGCGATATAATCGGATACCACCCAGATACATTGATTGTTCAGTCTATCCATTCAACTTTCTGTTCGTTTCGGTCGCTCGTATGTAAAACGGGAATACCGTCACCTAATGTGTATAACTATATACACAGCATAACATCATAATCGAATACAACCCAGATACTATCCATTCAACCTTCTGTTCGATTCGATTGCTCGTATGTATAACGGAAGAACAGTTACCTGGTGAGTATAACTTTATAAACATAATCGAATACAACCCAGATACGATTATTGTTCAATTAATACTTAATTCAACCTTCTGCTCGATTCAGTCGCTTTCATGTATAACTTGAGAACAGTTACCTGTTGAGTATAACTATACAAACATCATCACGATATAATCGAATACAACCTCAGATACGATCATATTTAGTCTATCCATTCAACCTTCTGTTCAATTCAGTCGCTCGTATGTATATCGGAAGAACAGTTACCTGGTGAGTATAACTATATAAACCTAATCGAATACAACCCAGATACGATGAATTTTCAATCTATCCATTTAACCTTCTGCTCGATTCGGTCGCTATTATGTAAAACGGAAGAACAGTTACCTGGTGAATATTGCTATATAAACATCATCACGATATCATCGAATACAACTCAAATACAATTACCGCTTCGTCTAACCATTTAACATTCTGTTCGATTCAGTCGCTAGTATGTTTAACGGAAGTACCGTCACCTGGTAAGTATCACTATATATACAGTATTGCGATATAATCGGATACCAACCAGATACATTGATTGTTCAGTCTATCCATTCAACTTTCTGTTCGTTTCGGTCGCTCGTATGTAAAACGGAAATACCGTCACCTAGTGTGTATAACTATATACACAGCATAACATCATAATCGAATACAACCCAGATACCATTCATTCAACCTTCTGTTCGATTCGGTTGCTCGTATGTATAACGAAAGAACAGTAACCTGGTGAGTATTTCTATATGAACTTCATCACGATATAATCGAATACAACTCAGATACAATGATCATTCCGTCTATCCATCCAACCTTCTGTTCGATTGGGTCGCTCGTACGTATAACGCAAGAACAGTCACCTGGTGAGTATTACTATATAAACATTACCACGATATAATCGAATACAACTCAGTTACAATTATCTCTAACCATCCAACCTTATGTTCGATTCAGACGCTCGTATGTGTAACGAAAGAACCGTTACATGGTAGGTGTATCTAATTATACAGCATAACGATATAATCAGAGACAACCCAGATACAATGATTTTTCAATCTATCCATCCAACCTTATGTTTGATTCGGTTGCTCGTATGTATAACGGAAGAACAGTTACCTGGTTAGACATAATATATAATAATCATCACGAAATAATCGAATACAACCCAGATACGATGATTATTCAGTCTATCCATTCAACCATCTGTTCAGTTCAGTCGCTCTTATGTATAACTGGAGAACAGTTACCTGGTGAGTATAACTATATAAACATCATCACGATATAATCGAATACAACCCCAGATACGATCATTGTTTAGTCTATCCATTCAACCTTCTGTTCAATTCTGTCGCTCGTATGTATAACGGAAGTACATTCACTTGGTGAGTATAACTATATAAACATAATCGAATACAACTCAGATACGATGATTGTTCAATCTATCCATTCAACCTTATGTTCGATTCGGTTGCTCGTATGTATAACGGAAGAACAGGTACCTGGTGAGTATAACTAATTAAACATAATCGAATACAACTCAGATACGATGATTGTTCAATCTATCCATTTAACCTTCTGCTCGATTCGGTCACTTGTATGTAAAACTGAAGGACAGTTACCTGGTGAGTATTGCTATATAAACATCATCACGATATCATCGAATACAACTCAGATACAATTTTCGTTTCGTCAATCCATTCAACATTCTGTTCGATTCAGTCGCTAGTATGTATAACGGAAGAACAGTTACCTGGTGAGTATAACTATATGAACATAATCGTATACAACCCAGATATGATGATTGTTCAATCCATACTAAATTTAACCTTCTGCTCGATTCGGTCGCTTGTATGTGAAACGGAAAAACAGTTACCTGGTGAGTATTGCTATATAAACATCATCACGATATCATCGAATACAACTCAGATACAATTATCGTTTCGTCTTACCATTTAACCTTAAGTTCGATTCAGTCGCTAGTATGTGCAACGGAAGTACCGTCACCTGGTAAGTATCACTATATATACAGTATTGCGATATAATCGGATACCACCCAGATATATTGATTGTTCAGTCTATCCATTCAACTTTCTGTTCGTTTCGGTCGCTCGTATGTAAAACGGGAATACCGTCACCTAATGTGTATAACTATATACACAGCATAACATCATAATCGAATACAACCCAGATACTATTCATTCAACCTTCTGTTCGATTCGGTTGCTCGTATGTATAAAGAAAAAACAGTAACCTGGTGAGTATTTCTATATGAACGTCATCACGATATAATCGAATACAACTCAGATACAATGATCATTCCGTCTATTTATCCAAACTTCTGTTCGATTGGGTCGCTCGTATGTATAACGCAAGAACAGTCACCTGGTGAGTATTACTATATAAACATCACCACGATATAATCGAATCAGTTACAATTATCGTTCCGTCTAACCATCCAACCTTATGTTTGATTCAGACGCTCATATGTGTAACGAAATAACCGTTACATGGTAGGTGTAACCGAATATGCAGCATAAAGATATAATCGGAGACAACCCAGATACAATGATTGTTCAATCTATCCATCCAACCTTATGTTCGATTCGGTTTCTCGTATGTTTAACGGAAGAACTGTTACCTGGTTAGACATACTATATGATAATCATCACGATATACTCGAATACAACCCCAGATACGATTATTGTTTAGTCTATCCATTCAACCTTCTGTTCAATTCAGTCGTTCTTATGTATAACGGAAAAACAGTTACCTGGTGAGTATAACTTTATAAACCTAATCGAATACAACCCAGATACGATGAATTTTCAATCTATCCATTTAACCTTCTGCTGGATTTGGTCGCTTTTATGTAAAACGGAAGAACAGTTACCTGGTGAGTATTGCTATATAAACATCATCACGATATCATCGAATACAACTCAGATACAATTATCGCTTCGTCTAACCATTCAACCTTCTGTTCGATTCAGTCGCTAGTTTGTGTAACGGAAGTACCGTCACCTGGTAAGTATCACTATATATACAGTATTGCGATATAATCGGATACAAACCAGATACATTGATTGTTCAGTCTATCCATTCAACTTTCTGTTCGTTTCGGTCGCTCGTATGTAAAACGGGAATACCGTCACCTAGTGTGTATAACTATATACACAGCATAACATCATAATCGAATACAACTCAGATACTATCCATTCAACCTTCTGTTCGATTCGGTTGCTCGTATGTATAACGAAAGAACAGTAACCTGGTGAGTATTTCTATATAAACTTCATCACGATATAATCGAATACAACTCAGATACAATGATCATTCCGTCTATCCATCTAACCTTCTGTTCGATTGGGTCGCTCGTACGTATAACGCAAGAACAGTCACCTGGTGAGTATTACTATATAAAAATTCCCACGATATAATCGAATACAACTCAGTTACAATTATCGTTCCGTCTAACCATCCAACCTTATGTTCGATTCAGACGCTCGTATGTGTAACGAAAGAACCGTTACATGGTAGGTGTATCTGAATATACAGCATAACGATATAATCGGAGACAACCCAGATACAATGATTGTTCAATCTATCCATTCAATCTTAAGTTCGATTCGGTTGCTCGTATGTATAACGGAAGAACAGTTACCTGGTTAGACATAATATATAATAATCATCACGAAATAATCGAATACAACCCAGATACGATGATTGTTCAGTCTATCTATACAACTTTCTGTTCAGTTCAGTCGCTCTTATGTATAACTGGAGAACAGTTACCTGGTGAGTATAACTATATAAACATCATCACGATATAATCGAATACAACCCCAGATACGATCATTGTTTAGTCTATCCATTCAACCTTCTGTTCAATTCAGTCGCTCGTATTCGTTTCGGTCGCTCGTATGTAAAACGGGAATACCGTCACCTAATGTGTATAACTATATACACAGCATAACATCATAATCGAATTCAATCCAGATACTATCCATTCAACCTTCTGTTCGATTCGGTTGCTCGTATGTATAACGAAAGAACAGTAACCTGGTGAGTATTTCTATATGAACGTCATCACGATATAATCGAATACAACTCAGATACAATGATCATTCCGTCTATCCATCCAACCTTCTGTTCGATTGGGTCGCTCGTATGTATAACGCAAGAACAGTCACCTGGTGAGTATTACTATATAAACATCACTACGATATAATCGAATACAACTCAGTTACAATTATCGTTCCGTCTAACCATCCAACCTTATGTTCGATTCAGGCGCTCGTATGTGTAACGAAATAACCGTTACATGGTAGGTGTAACTGAATATACAGCATAAAGATATATTCGGAGACAACCCAGATACAATGATTGTTCAATCTATCCATCCAACCTTATGTTCGATTCGGTTGCTCGTATGATTAACGGAAGAACTGTTACCTGGTTAGACAACATATATGATAATCATCACGATATACTCGAATACAACCCCAGATACGATTACTGTTTAGTCTATCCATTCAACCTTCTGTTCAATTCAGTCGTTCTTATGTATAACGTAAAAATAGTTACCTGGTGAGTATAACTATATAAACCTAATCGAATACAACCCAGATATGATGAATTCTCAATCTATCCATTTAACCTTCTGCTCGATTTGGTCGCTTTTATGTAAAACGGAAGAACAGTTACCTGGTGAGTATTGCTATATAAACATCATCACGATATCATCGAATACAACTCAGATACAATTATCGCTTCGTCTAATCATTTAACCTTCTGTTCGATTCAGTCGCTAGTATGTGTAACGGAAGTACCGTCACCTGGTAAGTATCACTATATATACAGTATTGCGATATAATCGGATACCAACCAGATACATTGATTGTTCAGTCTATCCATTCAACTTTCTGTTCGTTTCGGTCGCTCGTATGTAAAACGGGAATACCGTCACCTAGTGTGTATAACTATATACACAGCATAACATCATAATCGAATACAACTCAGATACTATCCATTCAACCTTCTGTTCGATTCGGTTGCTCGTATGTATAACGAAAGAACAGTAACCTGGTGAGTATTTCTATATAAACTTCATCACGATATAATCGAAAACAACTCAGATACAATGATCATTCCGTCTATCCATCTAACCTTCTGTTCGATTGGGTCGCTCGTACGTATAACGCAAGAACAGTCACCTGGTGAGTATTACTATATAAACATTCCCACGATATAATCGAATACAACTCAGTTACAATTATCGTTTCGTCTAACCATTTAACCTTCTGTTCGATTCAGTCTCTAGTATGTGTAACGGAAGTACCGTCACCTGGTAAGTATCACTAAATATACAGTATTGCGATATAATCGGATACCACCCAGATACATTGATTGTTCAGTCTATCCATCCAACTTTCTGTTCAGTTTAGTCGCTCTTATGTATAACTGGAGAACAGTTTCCTGGTGAGTATAACTATATGAACATCATCAAGATATAATCGAATACAACCCCAGATACGATTATTGTTTAGTCTATCCATTCAACCTTCTGTTCAATTCAGTCGCTCGTATGTATAACGAAAGAACAGTTACCTGGTGAGTATATTGTATTCGATGATATCGTGATGATGTTTATATAGTTATACTCACCAGGTAACTGTTCTCCAGTTATACATGAGAGCGACTGAACTGAACAGAAGGTTGAATGGATAGACTGAACAATCATTGTATCTGGGTTGTATTCGATTATATCGTGATGATTATCATATAGTATGTCTTACCATGTAACAGTTCTTCTGTTACACATACGAGCAACCGAATCGAACATAAGGTTGAATGGATAGATTGAACAATCATTGTATCTGGGTTGTCTCCGATTATATCGTTATGCTGTATATTTAGTTACACCTACCATGTAACGGTTCCTTAGTTACACATACGAGCGTATGCATCGAACATAAGGTTGGATGATTAGACGGAACGATAATTGTAACTGAGTTGTATTCTATTATATCGTGGTGATGTTTATATAGTAATACTCACCAGGTGACTGTTCTTGCGTTATACATACGAGCGACCCAATCGAACAGAAGGTTGGATGGATAGACGGAATGATCATTGTATCTCAGTTGTGTTCGATTATATCGTGATGAAGTTTATATAGAAATACTCACCAGGTTACTGTTCTTTCGTTATACATACGAGCAACCGAATCGAACAGAAGGTTGAATGGATAGTATCTGGGTTGTATTCGATTATGATCTTATGCTGTGTATATAGTTATACACATTTGATGACGGTATTCCCGTTTTACATACGAGCGACCGAAAAGAACAGAAAAATGAATGGATAGACTGAACAATCAATGTATCTGGGTGGTATCCGATTATATCGCAATACTGTATATATAGTGATACTTACCAGGTGACGGTACTTCCGTTACACATACTAGCGACTGAATCGAACAGAAGGTTGAATGGTTAGACAAAACGATAATTGTATCTGAGTTGTATCCGATGATATCGTGATGATGTTTATATAGCAATAATTACCAGGTAACTATTCTTCCGTTTCACATACAAGCGACCGAATCGAGCAGAAGGTTAAATGTATAGATTGAACAATCATCGTATCTGGGTTGTATTTGATTATGTTTATATAGTTATACTCACCAGGTACCTGTTCTTCCGTTATACATACGAGCAACTGAATTGAACAGAAGGTTGAATGGATAGACTAAACAATAATCGTATCTGGGGTTGTTTTCGATTATATCTTGATGATGTTCATATAGTTATACTCACCAGGAAACTTTTCTCCAGTAATACATAAGAGCGACTGAACTGAACAGAAAGTTGAATGGATAGAATGAACAATCAATGTATCTGGGTGGTATTCGATTATATCGTGATGATTATCATATAGTATGTCTAACCAGGTAACAGTTCTTCTGTTACACATACGAGCAACCGAATCGAACATAAGGTTGAATGGATAGATTTAACAATCATTGTATCTGGGTTGTCTCCGATTATATCGTTATGCTGTATATTAAGTTACACCTACCATGTAACGGTTCTTTCGTTACACATACGAGCGTCTGAATAGAACATAAGGTTGGATGATTAGACGGAACAATAATTGTAACTGAGTTGTATTCGATTATATCGTGGTGATGTTTATATAGTAATACTCACCAGGTGACTGTTCTTGCGTTATACATACGAGCGACCCAATCGAACAGAAGTTTGGATAAATAGACGAAATGATCATTGTATCTGAATTGTATTCGATTATATCGTGATGACGTTCATATAGAAATACTCACCAGGTTACTGTTTTTTCTTTATACATACGAGCAACCGAATCGAACAGAAGGTTTAATGGATAGTATCTGGGTTGTATTCGATTATGATGTTATGCTGTGTATATAGTTATACACATTAGGTGACGGTATTCCCGTTTTACATACGAGCGACCGAAACGAACAGAAAGTTGAATGGATAGACTGAACAATCAATATATCTGGGTGGTATCCGATTATATCGCAATACTGTATATATAGTGATACTTACCAGGTGACGGTACTTTCGTTGCACATACTAGCGACTGAATCGAACTTAAAGTTAAATGGTGAGACGAAACGATAATTGTATCTGAGTTGTATTCGATGATATCGTGATGATGTTTATATAGCAATACTCACCAGGTAACTGTTTTTCCGTTTCACATACAAGCGACCGAATCGAGCAGAAGGTTAAATTTAGTATGGATTGAACAATCATCGTATCTGGGTTGTATTCGATTATGTTCGTATAGTTATACTCACCAGGTAACTGTTCATCCGTTATACATACTAGCGACTGAATCGAACAGAATGTTGAATGGTTAGACGAAACGATAATTGTATCTGAGTTGTATTCGATGATATCGTGATGATGTTTATATAGCAATACTCACCAGGTAACTGTCCTTCAGTTTTACATACAAGTGACCGAATCGAGCAGAAGGTTAAATGGATAGATTGAACAATCATCGTATCTGAGTTGTATTCGATTATGTTTATATAGTTATACTCACCAGGTACCTGTTCTTCCGTTATACATACGAGCAACCGAATCGAACATAAGGTTGAATGGATAGATTGAACAATCATCGTATCTGAGTTGTATTCGATTATGTTTATATAGTTATACTCACCAAAAAAATGTACTTCCGTTATACATACGAGCGACTGAATTGAACAGAAGGTTGAATGGATAGACTAAACAATGATCGTATCTGGGGTTGTATTCGATTATATCGTGATGATGTTTATATAGTTATACTCACCAGGTAACTATTCTCCAGTTATACATAAGAGCGACTGAACTGAACAGAAGGTTGAATGGATAGACTGAATAATCATCGTATCTGGGTTGTATTTGATTATTTCGTGATGATTATTATATATTATGTCTAACCAGGTAACTGTTCTTCCGTTATACATACGAGCAACCGAATCAAACATAAGGTTGGATGGATAGATTGAAAAATCATTGTATCTGGGTTGACTCTGATTATATCGTTATGCTGTATAAGTAGATACACCTACCATGTAACGGTTCTTTCGTTACACATACGAGCGTCTGAATCGAACATAAGGTTGGATGGTTAGAGATAATTGTATCTGAGTTGTATTCGATTATATCGTGATGAACTTTATATAGAAATACTCACCAGGTTACTGTTCTTTCGTTATACATACGAGCAACCGAATCCAACAGAAGGTTGAATGAATGGTATCTGGGTTGTATTCGATTATGATGTTATGCTGTGTATATAGTTATACACACTAGGTGACGGTATTTCCGTTTTACATACGAGCGACCGAAACGAACAGAAAGTTGAATGAATAGACTGAACAATCAATGTATCTGGTTGGTATCCGATTATATCGCAATACTGTATATATAGTGATACTTACCAGGTGACGGTACTTCCGTTACACATACTAGCGACTGAATCGAACAGAATGTTGAATGGTTAGACGAAGCGATAATTGTATCTGAGTTGTATTCGATGATATCGTGATGATGTTTATATAGCAATATTCACCAGGTAACTGTTCTTCCGTTTTACATAAAAGCGACCGAATCGAGCAGAAGGTTAAATGGATAGATTGAAAATTCATCGTATCTGGGTTGTATTCGATTAGGTTTATATAGTTATACTCACCAGGTAACTGTTCTTCCGATATACATACGAGCGACTGAATTGAACAGAAGGTTGAATGGATAGACAATGATCGTATCTGGGGTTGTATTCGATGATATCGTGATGATGTTTATATAGTTATACTCACCAGGTAACTGTTCTCCAGTTATACATAAGAGCGACTGAACTGAACAGAAGGTTGAATGGATAGACTGAATAATCATCGTATCTGGGTTGTATTCGATTATTTCGTGATGATTATTATATATTATGTCTAACCAGGTAACTGTTCTTCCGTTATACATATGAGCAACCGAATCAAACATAAGGTTGGATGGATAGATTGAAAAATCATTGTATCTGGGTTGTCTCTGATTATATCGTTATGCTGTATAATTAGATACACCTACCATGTAACGGTTCTTTCGTTACATATACGAGCGTCTGAATCGAACATAAGGTTGGATGGTTAGAGATAATTGTAACTGAGTTGTATTCGATTATATCGTGGTAATGTTTATATAGTAATACTCACCAGGTGACTGTTCTTGCGTTATACGTACGAGCGACCCAATCGAACAGAAGGTTGGATGGATAGACGGAATGATCATTGTATCTGAGTTGTATTCGATTATATCTTGATGATGTTCATATAGTTATACTCACCAGGAAACTGTTCTCCAGTTTTACATAAGAGCGACTGAACTGAACAGAAAGTTGAATGGATAGACTGAACAATCAATGTATCTGGGTGGTATCCGATTATATCGCAATACTGTATATATAGTGATACTTACCAGGTGACGGTACTTCCGTTACACATACTAGCGACTGAATCGAACAGAAGGTTAAATGGTTAGACGAAATGATAATTGTATCTCTGAGTTGTATTCGATGATATCGTGATGAAGTTCATATAGAAATACTCACCAGGTTACTGTTCTTTCGTTATACATACGAGCATTCGAATCGAACAGAAGGTTGAATGGATAGTATCTGGGTTGTATTCGATTATGATGTTATGCTGTGTATATAGTTATACACACTAGGTGACGGTATTCCCGTTTTACATACGAGCGACCGAAACGAACAGAAAGTTGAATGGATAGACTGAACAATCAATGTATCTGGTTGGTATCCGATTATATCGCAATACTGAATATATAGTGATACTTACCGGGTGACGGTACTTCCGTTACACATACTAGCGACTGAATCGAACAGAAGGTTAACTGGTTAGACGAAGCGATAATTGTATCTGAGTTGTATTCGATGATATCGTGATGATGTTTATATAGCAATATTCACCAGGTAACTGTTCTTCCGTTTTACATAAAAGCGACCGAATCTAGCAGAAGGTTGAATGGATAGATTGAACAATCATCGTATCTGGGTTGTATTCGATTATGTTTATATAGTTATACTCATTAGGTAACTGTTCTTCCGTTATACATACGAGCGACTGAATTGAACAGAAGGTTGAATGGATAGTATATGGGTTGTATTCGATTATGATGTTATGCTGTGTATATAGTTATACACACTAGGAGACGGTATTCCCGTTTTACTTACGAGCGACCGAAACAAAAAGAAAGTTGAATGGATAGACTGAACAATCAATGTATCTGGGTGGTATCCGATTATATCGCAATACTGTATATATAGTGATACTTACCAGGTGACGATACTTCCGTCACACATACTAGCGACTGAATCGAACAGAATGTTGAATGGTTAGACGAAACGATAATTGTATCTGAGTTGTATTCGATGATATCGTGATGATGTTTATATAGCAATACTCACCAGGTAACTGTTCTTCCGTTTTACATACAAGCGATCGAATCGAGCAGAAGGTTGAATTCAGTATAGATTGAACAATCATCGTATCTGGGTTGTATTCGATTATGTTTATATAGTTATACTCACCAGGAAACTGTTCTTCCGTTATACATACGAGCGACTGAATTGATCAGAAGGTTGAATGGATAGTATATGGGTTGTATCCGATTATGATGTTATGCTGTGTATATAGTTATACACACTAGGAGACGGTATTCCCGTTTTACATACGAGCGACCGAAACAAAAAGAAAGTTGAATGGATAGACTGAACAATCAATGTATCTGGGTGGTATCCGATTATATCGCAATACTGTATATATAGTGATACTTACCAGGTGACGATACTTCCGTTACACATACTAGCGACTGAATCGATCAGAATGTTGAATGGTTAGACGAAACGATAATTGTATCTGAGTTGTATTCGATGATATCGTGATGATGTTTATATAGCAATACTCACCAGGTAACTGTCCTTCCGTTTTACATACAAGCAACCGAATCGAGCAGAAGGTTAAATGGATAGATTGAACAATCATCGTATCTGAGTTGTATTCGATTATGTTTATATAGATATACTCACCAGGTACCTGTTCTTCCGATATACATACGAGCAACCGAATCGAACATAAGGTTGAATGGATAGATTGAACAATCATCGTATCTGAGTTGTATTCGATTATGTTTATATAGTTATACTCACCAGGTAACTGTTCTTCCGTTATACATACGAGCGACTGAATTGAACTGAAGGTTGAATGGATAGACTAAACAATGATCGTATCTGGGGTTGTATTCGATTATATCGTGATGATGTTCATATAGTTATACTCACCAGGTAACTGTTCTCCAGTTATACATAAGAGCGACTGAACTGAACAGAAGGTTGAATGGATAGACTGAACAATCATCGTATCTGGGTTGTATTCGATTATTTCGTGATGATTATTATATATTATGTCTAACCAGGTAACTGTTCCTTCGTTATACATACTAGCAACCGAATCGAACATAAGGTTGAATGGATAGATTGAACAATCATTGTATCTGGGTTGTCTCCGATTATATCGTTATGTTGTATATTTAACTACACCTACCATGTAACGGTTCTTTCGTTACACATACGAGCGTCTGAATCGAACATAAGGTTGGATGGTTAGACGGAACGATAATTGTAACTAAGTTGTATTCGATTATATCGTGATGACGTTCATATAGAAATACTCACCAGTTTACTGTTCTTTCGTTATACATACGAGCAACCGAATCGAACAAAAGGTTGAATGGATAGTATATGGGTTGTATTCGATTATGATGTTATGCTGTGTATATAGTAATACACACTAGGAGACGGTATTCCCGTTTTACATACGAGCGACCGAAACGAAAAGAAAGTTGAATGGATAGACTGAACAATCAATGTATCTGGGTGGTATCCGATTATATCGCAATACTGTATATATAGTGATACTTACCAGGTGACGATACTTCCTTTACACATACTAGCGACTGAATCGAACAGAATGTTGAATGGTTAGACGAAACGATAATTGTATCTGAGTTGTATTCGATGATATCGTTATGATGTTTATATAGCAATACTCACCAGGTAACTGTCCTTCCGTTTTACATACAAGCGACCGAATCGAGCAGAAGGTTAAATGGATAGATTGAACAATCATCGTATCTGAGTTGTATTCGATTATGTTTATATAGATATACTCACCAGGTACCTGTTCTTCCGATATACATACGAGCAACCGAATCGAACATAAGGTTGAATAGATAGATTGAACAATCATCGTATCTGAGTTGTATTCTATTATGTTTATATAGTTATACTCACCAGGTAACTGTTCTCCAGTTATACATAAGAGCGACTGAACTGAACAGAAGGTTGAATGGATAGACTGAACAATCATCGTATCTGGGTTGTATTCGATTATTTCGTGATGATTATTATATATTATGTCTAACCAGGTAACTGTTCTTTCGTTATACATACTAGCAACCGAATCGAACATAAGGTTGAATGGATAGATTGAACAATCATTGTATCTGGGTTGTCTCCGATTATATCGTTATGTTGTATATTCAACTACACCTACCATGTAACGGTTCTTTCGTTACACATACGAGCGTCTGAATCGAACATAAGGTTTGATGGTTAGACGGAACGATAATTGTAACTTAGTTGTATTCGATTATATCGTGATGACGTTCATATAGAAATACGTTACACATACGTTACATTATATCGCAATACTGTATATATAGTGATACTTACCAGGTGACGGTACTTCCGTTACAAATACTAGCGACTGAATCGAACAGAAGGTTAAATGGTTAGACGAAACGATAATTGTATCTGAGTTGTATTCGATGATATCGTGATGATGTTTATATATAGCAATACTCACCAGGTAACTGTCCTTCCGTTTCACATACAAGCGACCGAATCGAGCAGAAGGTTAAATGGATAGATTGAAAAATCATCGTATCTGAGTTGTATTCGATTATGTTTATATAGATATACTCACCAGGTACCTGTTCTTCCGATATACATACGAGCAACCGAATCGAACATAAGGTTGAATGGATAGATTGAACAATCATCGTATCTGAGTTGTATTCGATTATGTTTATATAGTTATACTCACCAGGTAACTGTTCTTCCGTTATACATACGAGCGACTGAATTGAACTGAAGGTTGAATGGATAGACTAAACAATGATCGTATCTGGGGTTGTATTCGATTATATCGTGATGATGTTCATATAGTTATACTCACCAGGTAACTGTTCTCCAGTTATACATAAGAGCGACTGAACTGAACAGAAGGTTGAATGGATAGACTGAACAATCATCGTATCTGGGTTGTATTCGATTATTTCGTGATGATTATTATATATTATGTCTAACCAGGTAACTGTTCCTTCGTTATACATACTAGCAACCGAATCGAACATAAGGTTGAATGGATAGATTGAACAATCATTGTATCTGGGTTGTCTCTCCGATTATATCGTTATGTTGTATATTTAACTACACCTACCATGTAACGGTTCTTTCGTTACACATACGAGCGTCTGAATCGAACATAAGGTTGGATGGTTAGACGGAACGATAATTGTAACTAAGTTGTATTCGATTATATCGTGATGACGTTCATATAGAAAAACTCACCAGTTTACTGTTCTTTCTTTATACATACGAGCAACCGAATCGAACAGAAGGTTGAATGGATAGTATCTGGGTTGTATTCGATTATGATGTTATGCTGTGTATATAGTTATACACATAAGGTGACGTTATTCCCGTTTCACATACGAGCGACCGAAACGAACAGAAAGTTGAATGGATAGACTGAACAATCAATGTATCTGGGTGGTATCCGATTATATCGCAATACTGTATATATAGTGATACTTACCAGGTGACGATACTTCCGTTACACATACTATCGACTGAATCGAACAGAATGTTGAATGGTTAGACGAAACGATAATTGTATCTGAGTTGTATTCGATGATATCGTGATGATGTTTATATAGCAATACTCACCAGGTAACTGTTCTTCCGTTTTACATACAAGCGACCGAATCGAGCAGAAGGTTGAATTCAGTATAGATTGAACAATCATCGTATCTGGGTTGTATTCGATTATGTTTATATAGTTATACTCACCAGGTACCTGTTCTTCCGTTATACATACGAGCGACTAAATTGAACAGAAGGTTGAATGGATAGTATATGGGTTGTATTCGATTATGATGTTATGCTGTGTATATAGTTATACACACTAGGAGACGGTATTCCCGTTTTACATACGAGCGACCGAAACGAAAAGAAAGTTGAATGGATAGACTGAACAATCAATGTATCTGGGTGGTATCCGATTATATCGCAATACTGTATATATAGTGATACTTACCAGGTGACGATACTTCCTTTACACATACTAGCGACTGAATCGAACAGAATGTTGAATGGTTAGACGAAACGATAATTGTATCTGAGTTGTATTCGATGATATCGTGATGATGTTTATATAGCAATACTCACCAGGTAACTGTCCTTCCGTTTTACATACAAGCGACCGAATCGAGCAGAAGGTTAAATGGATAGATTGAACAATCATCGTATCTGAGTTGTATTCGATTATGTTTATATAGTTATACTCACCAGGTACCTGTTCTTCCGATATACATACGAGCAACCGAATCGAACATAAGGTTGAATGGATAGATTGAACAATCATCGTATCTGAGTTGTATTCGATTATGTTTATATAGTTATACTCACCAGGTAACTGTTTTCCGTTATACATACGAGCGACTGAATTGAACTGAAGGTTGAATGGATAGACTAAACAATGATCTTATCTGGGGTTGTATTCGATTATATCGTGATGATGTTCATATAGTTATACTCACCAGGTAACTGTTCTCCAGTTATACATAAGAGCGACTGAACTGAACAGAAGGTTGAATGGATAGACTGAACAATCATCGTATCTGGGTTGTATTCGATTATTTCGTGATGATTATTATATATTATGTCTAACCAGGTAACTGTTCTTTCGTTATACATACTAGCAACCGAATCGAACATAAGGTTGAACGGATAGATTGAACAATCATTGTATCTGGGTTGTCTCCGATTATATCGTAATGTTGTATATTTAACTACACCTACCACGTAACGGTTCTTTCGTTACACATACGAGCGTCTGAATCGAACATAAGGTTGGATGGTTAGACGGAACGATAATTGTAACTAAGTTGTATTCGATTATATCGTGATGACGTTAATATAGAAATACGTTACACATACGTTACATTATATCGCAATACTGTATATATAGTGATACTTACCAGGTGACGGTACTTCCGTTACACATACTAGCGACTGAATCGAACAGAAGGTTAAATGGTTAGACGAAACGATAATTGTATCTGAGTTGTATTCGATGATATCGTGATGATGTTTATATATAGCAATACTCACCAGGTAACTGTCCTTCCGTTTTACATACAAGCGACCGAATCGAGCAGAAGGTTAAATGGATAGATTGAACAATCATCGTATCTGAGTTGTATTCGATTATGTTTATATAGATATACTCACCAGGTACCTGTTCTTCCGATATACATACGAGCAACCGAATCGAACATAAGGTTGAATGGATAAATTGAACAATCATCGTATCTGAGTTGTATTCGATTATGTTTATATAGTTATACTCACCAGGTAACTGTTCTTCCGTTATACATACGAGCGACTGAATTGAACTGAAGGTTGAATGGATAGACTAAACAATGATCGTATCTGGGGTTGTATTCGATTATATCGTGATGATGTTCATATAGTTATACTCACCAGGTAACTGTTGTCCAGTTATACATAAGAGCGACTGAACTGAACAGAAGGTTGAATGGATAGACTGAACAATCATCGTATCTGGGTTGTATTCGATAATTTCGTGATGATTATTATATATTAGGTCTAATCAGGTAACTGTTCCTTCGTTATACATACTAGCAACCGAATCGAACATAAGGTTGAATGGATAGATTGAACAATCATTGTATCTGGGTTGTCTCCGATTATATCGTTATGTTGTATATTTAACTACACCTACCATGTAACGGTTCTTTCGTTACACATACGAGCGTCTGAATCGAACATAAGGTTGGATGGTTAGACGGAACGATAATTGTAACTAAGTTGTATTCGATTATATCGTGATGACGTTCATATAGAAATACTCACCAGTTTACTGTTCTTTCGTTATACATACGAGCAACCGAATCGAACAGTAGGTTGAATGGATAGTATCTGGGTTGTATTCGATTATGATGTTATGCTGTGTATATAGTTATACACATAAGGTGACGGTATTCCCGTTTCACATACGAGCGACCGAAACGAACAGAAAGTTGAATGGATAGACTGAACAATCAATGTATCTGGGTGGTATCCGATTATATCGCAATACTGTATATATAGTGATACTTACCAGGTGACGATACTTCCGTTACACATACTAGCGACTGAATCGAACAGAATGTTGAATGGTTAGACGAAACGATAATTGTATCTGAGTTGTATTCGATGATATCGTGATGATGTTTATATAGCAATACTCACCAGGTAACTGTCCTTCCGTTTTACATACAAGCAACCGAATCGAGCAGAAGGTTAAATGGAAAGATTGAACAATCATCGTATCTGAGTTGTATTCGATTATGTTTATATAGATATACTCACCAGGTACCTGTTCTTCCGATATACATACGAGCAACCGAATCGAACATAAGGTTGAATGGATAGATTGAACAATCATTGTATCTGGGTTGTCTCCGATTATATCGTTATGTTGTATATTTAACTACACCTACCATGTAACGGTTCTTTCGTTACACATACGAGCGTCTGAATCGAACATAAGGTTGGATGGTTAGACGGAACGATAATTGTAACTAAGTTGTATTCGATTATATCGTGATGACGTTCATATAGAAAAACTCACCAGTTTACTGTTCTTTCGTTATACATACGAGCAACCGAATCGAACAGAAGGTTGAATGGATAGTATCTGGGTTGTATTCGATTATGATGTTATGCTGTGTATATAGTTATACACATAAGGTGACGGTATTCCCGTTTCACATACGAGCGACCGAAACGAACAGAAAGTTGAATGGATAGACTGAACAATCAATGTATCTGGGTGGTATCCGATTATATCGCAATACTGTATATATAGTGATACTTACCAGGTGACGATACTTCCGTTACACATACTATCGACTGAATCGAACAGAATGTTGAATGGTTAGACGAAACGATAATTGTATCTGAGTTGTATTCGATGATATCGTGTTACGTTTTTTTTGGTGTCACTATATAGAATTGCATTGGTATCATAATTATCATATTTAATATTTAATTAATTCATACTCTTTGAGTCAATTTTCATTTATTATAAATACATTTTCGCACGCCTATGATAAGCCACTATCTTTTTACAAGTTTTTTTCTTTTTGGGAAAAAAACGTGGCCGCTCTGGTTGGAATCGGACAGATATTTTGGCTAGAGATTTTTGACGAATGAATTGAAGAGAAATTTGGAAGAAAACTAATTCTGATACTGCAAGTTTTGCGTTACTCAACATTTGAGGATAATTTTGGTTTCTTCCATTGAATACCTCCGAAAATATATTGTGGGAATATTGGATTGATTTATTCCGGAGGCTATCACCAGACGAGTCTGGGTTCTTTTTTTTCTCCCGTCAGATTGACCACTTCAGGCCACCTTTCACAAATCTGTAAGTTATATCAATCATCATAATTTTTTTTGTATACTTCTCAGTGCCTAATCAATTTAAAGTGTCGTTTGTTTAGTTCATCGCGTGTATAACGATATCCGGTATTATCTCCCATTCTCTTATTTTAGGGCCTATTAGGGTGACTCCTATTGTTTCCTTCTACCTACTCACTCATTTGGAAAAATGGAGAAAGCAATGAATTTTGAAATGGCGAGTTGTTGGCTGTCCTAGGAAACAATAATCAAAGTTGGTTGTCATATTAGTTCGCTTGCGAAATACGGCGTTGTAAAAGGTACCATATATCATTAATATTATTTTCCCGCTCTGGATTGAAGATAAGAAGATAGATGGAACTCAGTGACTTAGTGTCTACCGTTTTGTTATTTTAATCCCTTTCACATTATTCACATAATTATTTCTTTCGCATGTAATCGGCTATTTTGGCTCGTATTTTGGGTTTTAGAATTTCCTGCTATAAAATCGGAATTTTCTTTTATTGTTAGTGATAGGTTATGAGCTAGACATTGCCGATTCATGACATAAAATATAAACAGATATTTCACACCTATAATATATTGAACATCGATTTATGGGTATATTATTAGATGATGTTCATATACGTAATGTGAGCCCCACGTGATCACGTTAGGACAAAATAACATATGGAATTCATTATGATAATGATATAATAACAGTATGCTAATGACTAATGTTGGTGACATGAGCTGTCATCTTTGAATATTTTCGAATTTCATTAATATAGTTATAATAAATGAATGAAAGCTTTATTTCTCTGATGAAAATAGATTCAGATTGATCTTGGAGTACCTTGAACATCAGGAACTTCTGGCCGAGTTGCATAAATGGCCAGTGGCGCCCCTATATTTTTTTTATTTGGTACCTAATTGGTAATGTAGGTATTCATTGTTTAAAGGTAAGTTTTCTGTACCCCCCCTACTCTCCGACGAAGCTGAGCTAGTTTCCTTCGGCATATTCTTATGTAAGGGGTTACTATATATATGCTACTCTAGATCAATTCGATTATTTCAAGTGGAAGTTGATTATTAATGATAAAAAAAAATTGATATTATTTCATTAGTATATTGGTTAAAACTCTCTGAACCTTGTGGACCCCTTACAATCGTGATGATGTTTATATAGCAATATTCACTAGGTAACTGTTCTTCCGTTTTACATACAAGCGACCGAATCGAGCAGAAGGTTGAATTCAGTATAGATTGAACAATCATCGTATCTGGGTTGTATTCGATTATGTTTATATAGTTATACTCACCAGGTAACTGTTCTTCCGTTATACATACGAGCGACTAAATTGAACAGAAGGTTGAATGGATAGTATATGGGTTGTATTCGATTATGATGTTATGCTGTGTATATAGTTATACACACTAGGAGACGGTATTCCCGTTTTACATACGAGCGACCGAAACGAAAAGAAAGTTGAATGGATAGACTGAACAATCAATGTATCTGGGTGGTATCCGATTATATCGCAATACTGTATATATAGTGATACTTACCAGGTGACGATACTTTCGTTACACATACTAGCGACTGAATCGAACAGAATGTTGAATGGTTAGACGAAACGATAATTGTATCTGAGTTGTATTCGATGATATCGTGATGATGTTTATATAGCAATACTCACCAGGTAACTGTCCTTCCGTTTTACATACAAGCGACCGAATCGAGCAGAAGGTTGAATTCAGTATAGATTGAACAATCATCGTATCTGGGTTGTATTCGATTATGTTTATATAGTTATACTCACCAGGTAACTGTTCTTCCGTTATACATACGAGCGACTGAATTGAACAGAAGGTTGAATGGATAGTATATGGGTTGTATTCGATTATGATGTTATGCTGTGTATATAGTTATACACACTAGGAGACGGTTTTCCCGTTTTACATACGAGCGACCGAAACGAAAAGAAAGTTGAATGGATAGACTGAACAATCAATGTATCTGGGTGGTATCCGATTATATCGCAATATTGTATATATAGTGATACTTACCAGGTGACGATACTTCCGTTACACATACTAGCGACTGAATCGAACAGAATGTTGAATGGTTAGACGAAACGATAATTGTATCTGAGTTGTATTCGATGATATCGTGATGATGTTTATATAGCAATACTCACCAGGTAACTGTCTTTCCGTTTTACATACAAGCGACCGAATCGAGCAGAAGGTTAAATGGATAGATTGAACAATCATCGTATCTGAGTTGTATTCGATTATGTTTATATAGATATACTCAACAGGTACCTGTTCTTCCGATATACATACGAGCAACCGAATCGAACATAAGGTTGAATCGATAGATTGAACAATCATCGTATCTGAGTTGTATTCGATTATGTTTAAATAGTTATACTCACCAGGTAACTGTTCTTCCGTTATACATACGAGCGACTGAATTGAACTGAAGGTTGAATGGATAGACTAACCCTATCATTACGGGCATTGTTTTCGCTTAGTGGTCTCTCAGAACGGGGGTCCCGAAGCCTCGCGCACGCGTGTGTCTCCCGTCAAGGGCACTTGCGCATTCTTGCGTTTCCCGACTATAAGGCTACACGAAAGAATGCGTTTTCCGTGCTTAAAGCTTATACTGGATGTCACTTTGAAAACTTTGGACTGTCAAATTGAGGTATAACTTGATGGGGAGTTGTTATTCATAATTTTTCATCTATATAAAGGAAATATATATAGAATGGAGAATTCCATTTTGATCAAAAAATGTCATTATTGACACAAAATGAGGTTTAACAAATCTGAAATAAATGAAAGAAAATATTCGGAATCTCTTCGGATGCTGACAGTTCTAACGCCAGTATTCATTTTTTTTATGATAATTCTGGAAGCACGGAATGATAATCAAAATCGACGATGTTGATAATCGTCATCTTCATTCAACAGTTTTTCTAGTTATTCGCCAGTCAGATATTTACGACTCATTTCATTACTAACAAACAAACAATATTATATGTGAACTCCTCCAAAACTTACAACGAAATAACGTGAATATAACCTAAACAGCCATTCGCGCTATACCAGATTGTCGCAAAAACGCGCGCTATTGTTGGCCAAATCAACTGTAGAGGAAGTCAAAGGAATGGGAAACACGTGTGTGTGGTCGCACGCGGGCAAATCCCGTATTGAAAGCTATCCCAAGCTCATTGTAAATATGCGTCTTCCGTCTATACGTCAGTCAACAATTAGCGCGTTTTTGCGGCTCCCGTAATGAAAGGGCTAAACAATGATCGTATCTGGGGTTGTATTCGATTATATCGTGATGATGTTCATATAGTTATATTCACCAGGTAACTGTTCTCCAGTTATACATAAGAGCGACTGAACTGAACAGAAGGTTGAATGGATAGACTGAACAATCATCGTATCTGGGTTGTATTCGATTATTTCGTGATGATTATTATATATTATGTCTAACCAGGTAACTGTTCTTTCGTTATACATACTAGCAACCGAATCGAACATTAGGTTGAATGGATAGATTGAACAATCATTGTATCTGGGTTGTCTCCGATTATATCGTTATGTTGTATATTTAACTACACCTACCATGTAACGGTTCTTTCGTTACACATACGAGCGTCTGAATCGAACATAAGGTTGGATGGTTAGACGGAACGATAATTGTAACTAAGTTGTATTCGATTATATCGTGATGACGTTCATATAGAAATACTCACCAGGTTACTGTTCTTTCGTTATACATACGAGCAACCGAATCGAACAGAAGGTTGAATGGATAGTATCTGGGTTGTATTCGATTATGATGTTATGCTGTGTATATAGTTATACACATAAGGTGACGGTATTCCCGTTTCACATACGAGCGACCGAAACGAACAGAAAGTTGAATGGATAGACTGAACAATCAATGTATCTGGGTGGTATCCGATTATATCGCAATACTGTATATATAGTGATACTTACCAGGTGACGATACTTCCGTTACACATACTAGCGACTGAATCGAACAGAATGTTGAATGGTTAGACGAAACGATAATTGTATCTGAGTTGTATTCGATGATATCGTGATGATGTTTATATAGCAATACTCACCAGGTAACTGTTCTTTTGATTAACATACAAGCGACCGAATCGAGCAGAAGGATGAATTCAGTATAGAATAAACAATCATCGTATCTGGGTTGTATTCGATTATGTTTATATAGTTATACTCACCAGGTAACTGTTCTTCCGTTATACATACGAGCGACTGAATTGAACTGAAGGTTGAATGGATAGACTAAACAATGATCGTATCTGGGGTTGTATTCGATTATATCGTGATGATGTTCATATAGGTATACTCACCAGGTAACTGTTCTCCAGTTATACATAAGAGCGACTGAACTGAACAGAAGGTTGAATGGATAGACTGAACGATCATCGTATCTGGGTTGTATTCGATTATTTCGTGATGATTATTATATATTATGTCTAACCAGGTAACTGTTCTTTCGTTATACATACTAGCAACCGAATCGATCATAAGGTTGAATGGATAGATTGAACAATCATTGTATCTGGGTTGTCTCCGATTATATCGTTATGTTGTATATTTAACTACACCTACCATGTAACGGTTCTTTCGTTACACATACGAGCGTCTGAATCGAACATAAGGTTGGATGGTTAGACGAAACGATAATTGTAACTAAGTTGTATTCGATTATATCGTGATGACGTTCATATAGAAATACTCACCAGGTTACTGTTCTTTCGTTATACATACGAGCAACCGAATCGAACAGAAGGTTGAATGGATAGTATCTGGGTTGTATTCGATTATGATGTTATGCTGTGTATATAGTTATACACATAAGGAGACGGTATTCCCGTTTTACATACGAGCGACCGAAACGAAAAGAAAGTTGAATGGATAGACTGAACAATCAATGTATCTGGGTGGTATCCGATTATATCGCAATACTGTATATATAGTGATACTTACCAGGTGACGGTACTTCCGTTACACATACTAGCGACTGAATCGAACAGAATGTTGAATGGTTAGACGAAACGATAATTGTATCTGAGTTGTATTCGATGATATCGTGATGATGTTTATATAGCAATACTCACCAGGTAACTGTTCTTCCGTTTTACATACAAGCCACCGAATCGAGCAGAAGGTTGAATTCAGTATAGATTGAACAATCATCGTATCTGGGTTGTATTCGATTATGTTTATATAGTTATACTCACCAGGTAACTGTTCTTTTGTTATACATACGAGCGACTGAATTGAACAGAAGGTTGAATGGATAGATTGAACAATCATCGTATCTGAGTTGTATTCGATTATGTTTATATAGTTATACTCACCAGGTAACTGTTCTTCCGTTATACATACGAGCGACTGAATTGAACTGAAGGTTGAATGGATAGACTAAACAATGATCGTATCTGGGGTTGTATTCGATTATATCGTGATGATGTTTATATAGTTATACTCACCAGGTAACTGTTCTCCAGTTATACATAAGAGCGACTGAACTGAACAGAAGGTTGAATGGATAGACTGAACAATCATCGTATCTGGGTTGTATTCGATTATTTCGTGATGATTATTATATATTATGTCTAACCAGGTAACTGTTCTTTCGTTATACATACTAGCAACCAAATCGAACATAAGGTTGAATGGATAGATTGAACAATCATTGTATCTGGGTTGTCTCCGATTATATCGTTATGTTGTATATTTAACTACACCTACCATGTAACGGTTCTTTCGTTACACATACGAGCGTCTGAATCGAACATAAGGTTGGATGGTTAGACGGAACGATAATTGTAACTAAGTTGTATTCGATTATATCGTGATGACGTTCATATAGAAATACTCACCAGGTTACTGTTCTTCCGTTATACATACGAGCGACTGAATTGAACAGAAGGTTGAATGGATAGTATATGGGTTGTATTCGATTATGATGTTATGCTGTGTATATAGTTATACACATAAGGTGACGGTATTCCCGTTTCACATACGAGCGACCGAAACGAACAGAAAGTTGAATGGATAGACTGAACAATCAATGTATCTGGGTGGTATCCGATTATATCGCCATACTGTATATATAGTGATACTTACCAGGTGACGGTACTTCCGTTACACATACTAGCGACTGAATCGAACAGAAGGTTAAATGGTTAGACGAAACGATGATTGTATCTGAGTTGTATTCGATGATATCGTGATGATGTTTATATAGCAATACTCACCAGGTAACTGTTCTTCCGTTTTACATACAAGCGACCGAATCGAGCAGAAAGTTGAATTCAGTATAGATTGAACAATCATCGTATCTGGGTTGTATTCGATTATGTTTATATAGTTATACTCACCAGGTAACTGTTCTTCCGTTATACATACGAGCGACTGAATTGAACAGAAGGTTGAATGGATAGTATCTGGGTTGTATTCGATTATGATGTTATGCTGTGTATATAGTTATACACATAAGGTGACGGTATTCCCGTTTCACATACGAGCGACCGAAACGAACAGAAAGTTGAATGGATAGACTGAACAATCAATGTATCTGGGTGGTATCCGATTATATCGCAATACTGTATATATAGTGATACTTACCAAGTGACGGTACTTCCGTTACACTAACTAGCGACTGAATCGAACAGAAGGTTAAATGGTTAGACGAAACGATAATTGTATCTGAGTTGTATTCGATGATATCGTGATGATGTTTATATAGCAATACTCACCAGGTAACTGTTCTTCCGTTTTACATACAAGCGACCGAATCGAGCAGAAGGTTGAATTCAGTATAGATTGAACAATCATCGTATCTGGGTTGTATTCGATTATGTTTATATAGTTATACTCACCAGGTAACTGTTCTTCCGTTATACATACGAGCGAATGAATTGAACAGAAGGTTGAATGGATAGTATATGGGTTGTATTCGATTATGATGTTATGCTGTGTATATAGTTATACACACTAGGAGACGGTATTCCCGTTTTACATACGAGCGACCGAAACAAAAAGAAAGTTGAATGGATAGACTGAACAATCAATGTATCTGGGTGGTATCCGATTATATCGCAATACTGTATATATAGTGATACTTACCAGGTGACGATACTTCCGTTACACATACTAGCGACTGAATCGAACAGAATGTTGAATGGTTAGACGAAACGATAATTGTATCTGAGTTGTATTCGATGATATCGTGATGATGTTTATATAGCAATACTCACCAGGTAACTGTTCTTCCGTTTTACATACAAGCGTATATGAGTTGTATTCGATTAAGTTTATATAGATATACTCACCAGGTACCTGTTCTTCCGATATACATACGAGCAACCGAATCGAACATAAGGTTCAATGGATAGATTGAACAATCATCGTATCTGAGTTGTATTCGATTATGTTTATATAGTTATACTCACCAGGTAACTGTTCTTCCGTTATACATACGAGCGACTGAATTGAACTGAAGGTTGAATGGATAGACCAAACAATGATCGTATCTGGGGTTGTATTCGATTATATCGTGATGATGTTCATATAGTTATACTCACCAGGTAACTGTTCTTCAGTTATACATAAGAGCGACTGAACTGAACAGAAGGTTGAATGGATAGACTGAACAATCATCGTATCTGGGTTGTATTCGATTATTTCGTGATGATTATTATATATTATGTCTAACCAGGTAACTGTTCTTCCGTTATACATACTAGCAACCGAATCGAACATAAGGTTGAATGGATAGATTGAACAATCATTGTATCTGGGTTGTCTCCGATTATATCGTTATGTTGTATATTTGACTACACCTACCATGTAACGGTTCTTTCGTTACACATACGAGCGTCTGAATCGAACATAAGGTTGGATGTTTAGACGGAACGATAATTGTAACTGAGTTGTATTCGATTATATCGTGATGACGTTCATATAGAAATACTCACCAGGTTACTGTTCTTTCGTTATACATACGAGCAACCGAATCGAACAGAAGGTTGAATGGATAGTATCTGGGTTGTATTCGATTATGATGTTATGCTGTGTATATAGTTATACACATAAGGTGACGGTATTTCCGTTTAACATACGAGCGACCGAAACGAACAGAAAGTTGAATGGATAGACTGAACAATCAATGTATCTGGGTGGTATCCGATTATATCGCAATACTGTATATATAGTGATACTTACCAAGTGACGGTACTTCCGTTACACTAACTAGCGACTGAATCGAACAGAAGGTTAAATGGTTAGACGAAACGATAATTGTATCTGAGTTGTATTCGATGATATCGTGATGATGTTTATATAGCAATACTCACCAGGTAACTGTTCTTCCGTTTTACATACAAGCGACCGAATCGAGCAGAAGGTTGAATTCAGTATAGATTGAACAATCATCGTATCTGGGTTGTATTCGATTATGTTTATATAGTTATACTCACCAGGTAACTGTTCTTCCGTTATACATACGAGCGAATGAATTGAACAGAAGGTTGAATGGATAGTATATGGGTTGTATTCGATTATGATGTTATGCTGTGTATATAGTTATACACACTAGGAGACGGTATTCCCGTTTTACATACGAGCGACCGAAACAAAAAGAAAGTTGAATGGATAGACTGAACAATCAATGTATCTGGGTGGTATCCGATTATATCGCAATACTGTATATATAGTGATACTTACCAGGTGACGATACTTCCGTTACACATACTAGCGACTGAATCGAACAGAATGTTGAATGGTTAGACGAAACGATAATTGTATCTGAGTTGTATTCGATGATATCGTGATGATGTTTATATAGCAATACTCACCAGGTAACTGTTCTTCCGTTTTACATACAAGCGTATATGAGTTGTATTCGATTATGTTTATATAGATATACTCACCAGGTACCTGTTCTTCCGATATACATACGAGCAACCGAATCGAACATAAGGTTCAATGGATAGATTGAACAATCATCGTATCTGAGTTGTATTCGATTATGTTTATATAGTTATACTCACCAGGTAACTGTTCTTCCGTTATACATACGAGCGACTGAATTGAACTGAAGGTTGAATGGATAGACCAAACAATGATCGTATCTGGGGTTGTATTCGATTATATCGTGATGATGTTCATATAGTTATACTCACCAGGTAACTGTTCTTCAGTTATACATAAGAGCGACTGAACTGAACAGAAGGTTGAATGGATAGACTGAACAATCATCGTATCTGGGTTGTATTCGATTATTTCGTGATGATTATTATATATTATGTCTAACCAGGTAACTGTTCTTCCGTTATACATACTAGCAACCGAATCGAACATAAGGTTGAATGGATAGATTGAACAATCATTGTATCTGGGTTGTCTCCGATTATATCGTTATGTTGTATATTTGACTACACCTACCATGTAACGGTTCTTTCGTTACACATACGAGCGTCTGAATCGAACATAAGGTTGGATGTTTAGACGGAACGATAATTGTAACTGAGTTGTATTCGATTATATCGTGATGACGTTCATATAGAAATACTCACCAGGTTACTGTTCTTTCGTTATACATACGAGCAACCGAATCGAACAGAAGGTTGAATGGATAGTATCTGGGTTGTATTCGATTATGATGTTATGCTGTGTATATAGTTATACACATAAGGTGACGGTATTTCCGTTTAACATACGAGCGACCGAAACGAACAGAAAGTTGAATGGATAGACTGAACAATCAATGTATCTGGGTGGTATCCGATTATATCGCAATACTGTTTATATAGCAATACTCACCAGGTAACTGTCCCTCCGTTTTACATACAAGCGACCGAATCGAGCAGAAGGTTAAATGGATAGATTGAACAATCATCGTATCTGAGTTGTATTCGATTATGTTTATATAGATATACTCACCAGGTACCTGTTCTTCCGATATACATACGAGCAACCGAATCGAACATGAGGTTGAATGGATAGATTGAACAATCATCGTATCTGAGTTGTATTCGATTATGTTTATATAGTTATACTCACCAGGTAACTGTTCTTCCGTTATACATACGAGCGACTGAATTGGACTGAAGGTTGAATGGATAGACTAAACAATGATCGTATCTGGGGTTGTATTCGATTATATCGTGATGATGTTCATATAGTTATACTCACCAGGTAACTGTTCTCCAGTTATACATAAGAGCGACTGAACTGAACAGAAGGTTGAATGGATAGACTGAACAATCATCGTATCTGGGTTGTATTCGATTATTTCGTGATGATTATTATATATTATGTCTAACCAGGTAACTGTTTTTTCGTTATACATACTAGCAACCGAATCGAACATAAGGTTGAATGGATAGATTGAACAATCATTGTATCTGGGTTGTCTCCGATTATATCGTTATGTTGTATATTTAACTACACCTACCATGTAACGGTTCTTTCGTTACACATACGAGCGTCTGAATCGAACATAAGGTTGGATGGTTAGACGGAACGATAATTGTAACTATGTTGTATTCGATTATATCGTGATGACGTTCATATAGAAATACTCACCAGGTTACTGTTCTTTCGTTATACATACGAGCAACCGAATCGAACAGAAGGTTGAATGGATAGTATCTGGGTTGTATTCGATTATGATGTTATGCTGTGTATATAGTTAAACACATAAGGTGACGGTATTCCCGTTTCACATACGAGCGACCGAAACGAACAGAAAGTTGAATGAATAGACTGAACAATCAATGTATCTGGGTGGTATCCGATTATATCGCAATACTGTATATATAGTGATACTTACCAGGTGACGGTACTTCCGTTACACATACTGGCGACTGAATCGAGAAGAAGGTTAAATAGTTAGACGAAACGATAATTGTATCTGAGTTGTATTCGATGATATCGTGATGATGTTTATATAGCAATACTCACCAGGTAACTGTCCTTCCGTTTTACATACAAGCGACCGAATCGAGCAGAAGGTTAAATGGATAGATTGAACAATCATCGTATCTGAGTTGTATTCGATTATGTTTATATAGATATACTCACCAGGTACCTGTTCTTCCGATATACATACGAGCAACCGAATCGAACATAAGGTTGAATGGATAGATTGAACAATCATCGTATCTGAGTTGTATTCGATTATGTTTATATAGTTATACTCACCAGGTAACTGTTCTTCCGTTATACATAAGAGCGACTGAACTGAACAGAAGGTTGAATGGATAGACTGAACAATCATCGTATCTGGGTTGTATTCGATTATTTCGTGATGATTATTATATATTATGTCTAACCAGGTAAGTGTTCTTTCGTTATACATACTAGCAACCGAATCGAACATAAGGTTGAATGGATAGATTGAACAATCATTGTATCTGGGTTGTCTCCGATTATATCGTTATGTTGTATATTTAACTACACCTAACATGTAACGGTTCTTTCGTTACACATACGAGCATCTGAATCGAACATAAGGTTGGATGGTTAGACGGAACGATAATTGTAACTAAGTTGTATTCGATTATATCGTGATGACGTTCATATAGAAATACTCACCAGGTTACTGTTCTTTCGTTATACATACGAGCAACCGAATCGAACAGAAGGTTGAATGGATAGTATCTGGGTTGTATTCGATTATGATGTTATGCTGTGTATATAGTTATACACATAAGGTGACGGTATTCCCGTTTCACATACGAGCTACCGAAACGAACAGAAAGTTGAATGGATAGACTGAACAATCAATGTATCTGGGTGGTATCTGATTATATCGCAATACTGTATATATAGTGATACTCACCAGGTGACGGTACTTCCGTTACACATACTAGCGACTGAATCGAACAGAAGGTTAAATGGTTAGACGAAACGATAATTGTATCCGAGTTGTATTCGATGATATCGTGATGATGTTTATATAGCAATACTCACCAGGTAACTGTTCTTCCGTTTTACATACAAGCGACCGAATCGAGCAGAAGGTTGAATTCAGTATAGATTGAACAATCATCGTATCTGGGTTGTATTTGATTATGTTTATATAGTTATACTCACCAGGTAACTGTTCTTCCGTTATACATACGAGCGACTGAATTGAACAGAAGGTTGAATGGATAGTATATGGGTTGTATTCGATTATGATGTTATGCTGTGTATATAGTTATACACACTAGGAGACGGTATTCCCGTTTTACATACGAGCGACCGAAACGAAAAGAAAGTTGAATGGATAGACTGAACAATCAATGTATCTGGGTGGTATGCTGTGTATATAGTTATACACACTAGGAGACGGTATTCCCGTTTTACATACGAGCGACCGAAACGAAAAGAAAGTTGAATGGATAGACTGAACAATCAATGTATCTGGGTGGTATCCGATTATATCGCAATACTGTATATATAGTGATATTTACCAGGTGACGATACTTCCGTTACACATACTAGCGACTGAATCGAACAGAATGTTGAATGGTTAGACGAAACGATAATTGTATCTGAGTTGTATTCGATGATATCGTGATGATGTTTATATAGCAATACTCACCAGGTACCTGTCCTTCCGTTTTACATACAAGCGACCGAATCGAGCAGAAGGTTAAATGAATAGATTGAACAATCATCGTATCTGAGTTGTATTCGATTACGTTTACATAGATATACTCACCAGGTACCTGTTCTTCCGATATACATACGAGCAACCGAATCGAACATAAGGTTGAATGGATAGATTGAACAATCATCGTATCTGAGT
The DNA here is from genome assembly GCA_029955515.1 of Chrysomela aeneicollis. Taxonomy (NCBI): domain Eukaryota; kingdom Metazoa; phylum Arthropoda; class Insecta; order Coleoptera; family Chrysomelidae; genus Chrysomela; species Chrysomela aeneicollis. The sequence goes on from JARUHQ010000006.1 coordinate 16,618,356, forward strand.
TGTATTCGATTATGTTTATATAGTTATACTCACCAGGTTACTGTTCTTCCGTTATACATACGAGCGACTGAATTGAACTGAAGGTTGAATGGATAGACTAAACAATGATCGTATCTGGGGTTGTATTCGATTATATCGTGATGATGTTCATATAGTTATACTCACCAGGTAACTGTTCTCCAGTTATACATAAGAGCGACTGAACTGAACAGAAGGTTGAATGGATAGACTGAACAATCATCGTATCTGGGTTGTATTCGATTATTTCGTGATGATTATTATATATTATGTCTAACCAGGTAACTGTTCTTTCGTTATACATACTAGCAACCGAATCGAACATAAGGTTGAATGGATAGATTGAACAATCATTGTATCTGGGTTGTCTCCGATTATATCGTTATGTTGTATATTTAACTACACCTACCATGTAACGGTTCTTTCGTTACACATACGAGCGTCTGAATCGAACATAAGGTTGGATGGTTAGACGGAACGATAATTGTAACTAAGTTGTATTCGATTATATCGTGATGACGTTCATATAGAAATACTCACCAGGTTACTGTTCTTTCGTTATACATACGAGCAACCGAATCGAACAGAAGGTTGAATGGATAGTATCTGGGTTGTATTCGATTATGATGTTATGCTGTGTATATAGTTATACACATAAGGTGACGGTATTCCCGTTTCACATACGAGCGACCGAAACGAACAGAAAGTTGAATGGATAGACTGAACAATCAATGTATCTGGGTGGTATCCGATTATATCGCAATACTGTATATATAGTGATACTTACCAGGTGACGGTACTTCCGTTACACATACTAGCGACTGAATCGAACAGAAGGTTAAATGGTAAGACGAAACGATAATTGTATCTGAGTTGTATTCGATTATATCGTGATGATGTTTATATAGCAATACTCACCAGGTAACTGTTCTTCCGTTTTACATACAAGCGACCGAATCGAGCAGAAGGTTGAATTCAGTATAGATTGAACAATCATCGTATCTGGGTTGTATTCGATTATGTTAATATAGTTATACTCACCAGGTAACTGTTCTTCCGTTATACATACGAGCGACTGAATTGAACAGAAGGTTGAATGGATATTATATGGGTTGTATTCGATTATGATGTTATGCTGTGTATATAGTTATACACACTAGGAGACGGTATTCCCGTTTTACATACGAGCGACCGAAACGAAAAGAAAGTTGAATGGATAGACTGAACAATCAATGTATCTGGGTGGTATCCGATTATATCGCAATACTGTATATATAGTGATACTTACCAGGTGACGATACTTCCGTTACATATACTAGCGACTGAATCGAACAGAATTTTGAATGGTTAGACGAAACGATAATTGTATCTGAGTTGTATTCGATGATATCGTGATGATGTTTATATAGCAATACTCACCAGGTAACTGTTCTTCCGTTTTACATACAAGCGACCGAATCGAGCAGAAGGTTGAATTCAGTATAAATTGAACAATCATCGTATCTGGGTTGTATTCGATTATGTTTATATAGATATACTCACCAGGTACCTGTTCTTCCGATATACATACGAGCAACCGAATCGAACATAAGGTTGAATGGATAGATTGAACAATCATCGTATCTGAGTTGTATTCGATTATGTTTATATGATTATACTCACCAGGTAACTGTTCTTCCGTTATACATACGAGCGACTGAATTGAACTGAAGGTTGAATGGATAGACTAAACAATGATCGTATCTGGGGTTGTATTCGATTATATCGTGATGATGTTTATATAGTTATACTCACCAGGTAACTGTTCTCCAGTTATACATAAGAGCGACTGAACTGAACAGAAGGTTGAAAGGATAGACTGAACAATCATCGTATCTGGGTTGTATTCGATTATTTCGTGATGATTATTATATATTATGTCTAACCAGGTAACTGTTCTTTCGTTATACATACTAGCAACCGAATCGAACATAAGGTTGAATGGATAGATTGAACAATCATTGTATCTGGGTTGTCTCCGATTATATCGTTATGTTGTATATTTAACTACACCTACCATGTAACGGTTCTTTCGTTACACATACGAGCGTCTGAATCGAACATAAGGTTGGATGGTTAGACGGAACGATAATTGTAACTAAGTTGTATTCGATTATATCGTGATGACGTTCATATAGAAATACTCACCAGGTTACTGTTCTTTCGTTATACATACGAGCAACCGAATCGAACAGAAGGTTAAATGAATAGTATCTGGGTTGTATTCGATTATGATGTTATGCTGTGTATATACTTATACACATAAGATGACGGTATTCCCGTTTCACATACGAGCGACCGAAACGAACAGAAAGTTGAATGGATAGACTGAACAATCAATGTATCTGGGTGGTATCTGATTATATCGCAATACTGTATATATAGTGATACTTACCAGGTGACGGTACTTCCGTTACACATACTAGCGACTGAATCGAACAGAAGGTTAAATGGTTAGACGAAACGATAATTGTATCTGAGTTGTATTCGATGATATCGTGATGATGTTTATATAGCAATACTCACCAGGTAACTGTTCTTCCGTTTTACATACAAGCGACCGAATCGAGCAGAAGGTTGAATTCAGTATAGATTGAACAATCATCGTATCTGGGTTGTATTCGATTATGTTTATATAGATATACTCACCAGGTACCTGTTCTTCCGATATACATACGAGCAACCGAATCGAACATAAGGTTGAATGGATAGATTGAACAATCATCGTATCTGAGTTGTATTCGATTATGTTTATATAGTTATACTCACCAGGTAACTGTTCTTCCGTTATACATACGAGCGACTGAATTGAACTGAAGGTTGAATGGATAGACTAAACAATGATCGTATCTGGGGTTGTATTCGATTATATCGTGATGATGTTCATATAGTTATACTCACCAGGTAACTGTTCTCCAGTTATACATAAGAGCGACTGAACTGAACAGAAGGTTGAATGGATAGACTGAACAATCATCGTATCTGGGTTGTATTCGATTATTTCGTGATGATTATTATATATTATGTCTAACCAGGTAAGTGTTCTTTCGTTATACATACTAGCAACCGAATCGAACATAAGGTTGAATGGATAGATTGAACAATCATTGTATCTGGGTTGTCTCCGATTATATCGTTATGTTGTATATTTAACTACACCTACCATGTAACGGTTCTTTCGTTACACATACGAGCGTCTGAATCGAACATAAGGTTGGATGGTTAGACGGAACGATAATTGTAACTAAGTTGTATTCGATTATATCGTGATGACGTTCATATAGAAATACTCACCAGGTTACTGTTCTTTCGTTATACATACGAGCAACCGAATCGAACAGAAGGTTGAATGGATAGTATCTGGGTTGTATTCGATTATGATGTTATGCTGTGTATATAGTTATACACATAAGGTGACGGTATTCCCGTTTCACATACGAACTACCGAAACGAACAGAAAGTTGAATGGATAGACTGAACAATCAATGTATCTGGGTGGTATCCGATTATATCGCAATACTGTATATATAGTGATACTTACCAGGTGACGGTACTTCCGTTAGACATACTAGCGACTGAATCGAACAGAAGGTTAAATGGTTAGACGAAACGATAATTGTATCTGAGTTGTATTCGATGATATCGTGATGATGTTTATATAGCAATACTCACCAGGTAACTGTTCTTCCATTTTACATACAAGCGACCGAATCGAGCAGAAGGTTGAATTCAGTATAGATTGAACAATCATCGTATCTGGGTTGTATTCGATTATGTTTATATAGTTATACTCACCAGGTAATTGTTCTTCCGTTATACATACGAGTGACTGAATTGAACAGAAGGTTGAATGGATAGTATCTGGGTTGTATTCGATTATGATGTTATGCTGTGTATATAGTTATACACATAAGGTGACGGTATTCCCGTTTCACATACGAGCTACCGAAACGAACAGAAAGTTGAATGGAAAGACTGAACAATCAATGTATCTGGGTGGTATCCGATTATATCGCAATACTGTATATATAGTGATACTTACCAGGTGACGGTACTTCCGTTACACATACTAGCGACTGAATCGAACAGAAGGTTAAATGGTAAGACGAAACGATAATTGTATTTGAGTTGTATTCGATGATATCGTGATGATGTTTATATAGCAATACTCACCAGGTAACTGTTCTTCCGTTTTACATACAAGCGACCGAATCGAGCAGAAGGTTGAATTCAGTATAGATTGAACAATCATCGTATCTGGGTTGTATTTGATTATGTTTATATAGTTATACTCACCAGGTAACTGTTCTTCCGTTATACATACGAGCGACTGAATTGAACAGAAGGTTGAATGGATAGTATATGGGTTGTATTCGATTATGATGTTATGCTGTGTATATAGTTATACACACTAGGAGACGGTATTCCCGTTTTACATACGAGCGACCGAAACGAAAAGAAAGTTGAATGGATAGACTGAACAATCAATGTATCTGGGTGGTATGCTGTGTATATAGTTATACACACTAGGAGACGGTATTCCCGTTTTACATACGAGCGACCAAAACGAAAAGAAAGTTGAATGGATAGACTGAACAATCAATGTATCTGGGTGGTATCCGATTATATCGCAATACTGTATATATAGTGATATTTACCAGGTGATGATACTTCCGTTACACATACTAGCGACTGAATCGAACAGAATGTTGAATGGTTAGACGAAACGATAATTGTATCTGAGTTGTATTCGATGATATCGTGATGATGTTTATATAGCAATACTCACCAGGTACCTGTCCTTCCGTTTTACATACAAGCGACCGAATCGAGCAGAAGGTTAAATGAATAGATTGAACAATCATCGTATCTGAGTTGTATTCGATTACGTTTACATAGATATACTCACCAGGTACCTGTTCTTCCGATATACATACGAGCAACCGAATCGAACATAAGGTTGAATGGATAGATTGAACAATCATCGTATCTGAGTTGTATTCGATTATGTTTATATAGTTATACTCACCAGGTAACTGTTCTTCCGTTATACATACGAGCGACTGAATTGAACTGAAGGTTGAATGGATAGACTAAACAATGATCGTATCTGGGGTTGTATTCGATTATATCGTGATGATGTTCATATAGTTATACTCACCAGGTAACTGTTCTCCAGTTATACATAAGAGCGACTGAACTGAACAGAAGGTTGAATGGATAGACTGAACAATCATCGTATCTGGGTTGTATTCGATTATTTCGTGATGATTATTATATATTATGTCTAACCAGGTAACTGTTCTTTCGTTATACATACTAGCAACCGAATCGAATATAAGGTTGAATGGATAGATTGAACAATCATTGTATCTGGGTTGTCTCCGATTATATCGTTATGTTGTATATTTAACTACACCTACCATGTAACGGTTCTTTCGTTACACATACGAGCGTCTGAATCGAACATAAGGTTGGATGGTTAGACGGAACGATAATTGTAACTAAGTTGTATTCGATTATATCGTGATGACGTTCATATAGAAATACTCACCAGGTTACTGTTCTTTCGTTATACATACGAGCAACCGAATCGAACAAAAGGTTGAATGGATAGTATCTGGGTTGTATTCGATAATTATGTTATGCTGTGTATATAGTTATACACATAAGGTGACGGTATTCCCGTTTCACATACGAGCGACCGAAACGAACAGAAAGTTGAATGGATAGACTGAACAATCAATGTATCTGGGTGGTATCCGATTTTATCGCAATACTGTATATATAGTGATACTTACCAGGTGACGGTACTTCCGTTACACATACTAGCGACTGAATCGAACAGAAGGTTAAATGGTTAGACGAAACGATATTTGTATCTGAGATGTATTCGATGATATCGTGATGATGTTTATATAGCAATACTCACCAGGTAACTGTTCTTCCGTTTTACATACAAGCGATCGAATCGAGCAGAAGGTTGAATTCAGTATAGATTGAACAATCATCGTATCTGGGTTGTATTCGATTATGTTTATATAGTTATACTCACCAGGTAACTGTTCTTCCGTTATACATACGAGCAACTGAATTGAACAGAGGTTGAATGGATAGTATATGGGTTGTATTCGATTATGATGTTATGCTGTGTATATAGTTATACACACTAGGAGACGGTATTCCCGTTTTACATACGAGCGACCGAAACGAAAAGAAAGTTGAATGGATAGACTGAACAATCAATGTATCTGGGTGGTATCCGATTATATCGCAATACTGTATATATAGTGATACTTACCAGGTGACGATACTTCCGTTACACATACTAGCGACTGAATCGAACAGAATGTTGAATGGTTAGACGAAACGATAATTGTATCTGAGTTGTATTCGATGATATCGTGATGATGTTTATATAGCAATACTCACCAGGTAACTGTCCTTCCGTTTTACATACAAGCGACCGAATCGAGCAGAAGGTTAAATGGATAGATTGAACAATCATCGTATCTGAATTGTATTCGATTATGTTTATATAGATATACTCACCAGGTACCTGTTCTTCCGATATACATACGAGCAACCGAATCGAACATAAGGTTGAATGGATAGATTGAACAATCATCGTATCTGAGTTGTATTCGATTATGTTTATATAGTTATACTCACCAGGTAACTGTTCTTCCGTTATACATACGAGCGACTGAATTGAACTGAAGGTTGAATGGATAGACTAAACAATGATCGTATCTGGGGTTGTATTCGATTATATCGTGATGATGTTCATATAGTTATACTCACCAGGTAACTGTTCTCCAGTTATACATAAGAGCGACTGAACTGAACAGAAGGTTGAATGGATAGACTGAACAATCATCGTATCTGGGTTGTATTCGATTATTTCGTGATGATTATTATATGTTATGTCTAACCAGGTAACTGTTCTTTCGTTATACATACTAGCAACCGAATCGAACATAAGGTTGAATGGATAGATTGAACAATCATTGTATCTGGGTTGTCTCCGATTATATCGTTATGTTGTATATTTAACTACACCTACCATGTAACGGTTCTTTCGTTACACATACGAGCGTCTGAATCGAACATAAGGTTGGATGGTTAGACGGAACGATAATTGTAACTAAGTTGTATTCGATTATATCGTGATGACGTTCATATAGAAATACTCACCAGGTTACTGTTCTTTCGTTATACATACGAGCAACCGAATCGAACAGAAGGTTGAATGGATAGTATCTGGGTTGTATTCGATTATGATGTTATGCTGTGTATATACTTATACACATAAGGTGACGGTATTCCCGTTTCACATACGAGCGACCGAAACGAACAGAAAGTTGAATGGATAGACTGAACAATCAATGTATCTGGGTGGTATCCGATTATATCGCAATACTGTATATATAGTGATACTTACCAGGTGACAATACTTCCGTTACACATACTAGCGACTGAATCGAACAGAAGGTTAAATGGTTAGACGAAACGATAATTGTATCTGAGTTTTATTCGATGATATCGTGATGATGTTTATATAGCAATACTCACCAGGTAACTGTTCTTCCGTTTTACATACAAGCGACCGAATCGAGCAGAAGGTTGAATTCAGTATAGATTGAACAATCATCGTATCTGGGTTGTATTTGATTATGTTTATATAGTTATACTCACCAGGTAACTGTTCTTCCGTTATACATACGAGCGACTGAATTGAACAGAAGGTTTAATGGATAGTATATAGGTAGTATTCGATTATGATGTTATGCTGTGTATATAGTTATACACACTAGGATACGGTATTCCCGTTTTACATACGAGCGACCGAAACAAAAAGAAAGTTGAATGGATAGACTGAACAATCAATGTATCTGGGTGGTATCCGATTATATCGCAATACTGTATATATAGTGATACTTACCAGGTGACGATACTTCCGTTACACATACTAGCGACTGAATCGAACAGAATGTTGAATGGTTAGACGAAACGATAATTGTATCTGAGTTGTATTCGATGATATCGTGATGATGTTTATATAGCAATACTCACCAGGTAACTGTTCTTCCGTTTTACATACAAGCGACCGAATCGAGCAGAAGGTTGAATTCAGTATAGATTGAACAATCATCGTATCTGGGTTGTATTCGATTATGTTTATATAGTTATACTCACCAGGTAACTGTTCTTCCGTTATACATACGAGCGACTGAATTGAACAGAAGGTTGAATGGATAGTATATGGGTTGTATTCGATTATGATGTTATGCTGTGTATATAGTTATACACACTAGGAGACGGTATTCCCGTTTTACATACGAGCGACCGAAACGAAAAGAAAGTTGAATGGATAGACTGAACAATCAATGTATCTGGGTGGTATCCGATTATATCGCAATACTGTATATATAGTGATACTTACCAGGTGACGATACTTCCGTTACACATACTAGCGACTGAATCGAACAGAATGTTGAATGGTTAGACGAAACGATGATTGTATCTGAGTTGTATTCGATGATATCGTGATGATGTTTATATAGCAATACTCACCAGGTAACTGTCCTTCCGTTTTACATACAAGCGACCGAATCGAGCAGAAGGTTAAATGGATAGATTGAACAATCATCGTATCTGAGTTGTATTCGATTATGTTTATATGGATATACTCACCAGGTACCTGTTCTTCCGATATACATACGAGCAACCGAATCGAACATAAGGTTGAATGGATAGATTGAACAATCATCGTATCTGAGTTGTATTCGATTATGTTTATATAGTTATACTCACCAGGTAACTGTTCTTCCGTTATACATACGAGCGACTGAATTGAACTGAAGGTTGAATGGATAGACTAAACAATGATCGTATCTGGGGTTGTATTCGATTATATCGTGATGATGTTCATATAGTTATACTCACCAGGTAACTGTTCTCCAGTTATACATAAGAGCGACTGAACTGAACAGGAGGTTGAATGGATAGACTGAACAATCATCGTATCTGGGTTGTATTCGATTATTTCGTGATGATTATTATATATTATGTCTAACCAGGTAACTGTTCTTTCGTTATACATACTAGCAACCGAATCGAATATAAGGTTGAATGGATAGATTGAACAATCATTGTATCTGGGTTGTCTCCGATTATATCGTTATGTTGTATATTTAACTACACCTACCATGTAACGGTTCTTTCGTTACACATACGAGCGTCTGAATCGAACATAAGTTTGGATGGTTAGACGGAACGATAATTGTAACTAAGTTGTATTCGATTATATCGTGATGACGTTCGACCGACGAGCAGAAGGTTGAATTCAGTATAGATTGAACAATCAATGTATCTGGGTGGTATCCGATTATATCGCAATACTGTATATATAGTGATACTTACCAGGTGAAGATACTTCAGTTACACATACTAGCAACTGAATCGAACAGAATGTTGAATGGTTAGACGAAACGTTTATTGTATCTGAGTTGTATTCGATGATATCGTGATGATGTTTATAAAGCAATACTCACCAGGTGATGACGTTCATATAGAAATACTCACCAGGTTACTGTTCTTTCGTTATACATACGAGCAACCGAATCGAACAGAAGGTTGAATGGATAGTATCTGGGTTGTATTCGATTATGATGTTATTCTGTGTATATAGTTATACACATAAGGTGACGGTATTCCCGTTTCACATACGAGCGACCGAAACGAACAGAAAGTTGAATGGATAGACTGAACAATCAATGTATCTGGGTGGTATCCGATTATATCGCAATACTGTATATATAGTGATACTTACCAGGTGACGGTACTTCCGTTACACATACTAGCGACTGAATCGAACAGAAGGTTAAATGGTTAGACGAAACGATAATTGTATCTGAGTTGTATTCGATGATATCGTGATGATGTTTATATAGCAATACTCACCAGGTAACTGTTCTTCCGTTTTACATACAAGCGATCGACGAGCAGAAGGTTGAATTCAGTATAGATTGAACAATCATCGTATCTGGGTTGTATTCGATTATGTTTATATAGTTATACTCACCAGGTAACTGTTCTTCCGTTATACATACGAGCGACTGAATTGAACAGAAGGTTGAATGGATAGTATATGGGTTGTATTCGATTATGATGTTATGCTGTGTATATAGTTATACACACTAGGAGACGGTATTCCCGTTTTACATACGAGCGACCGAAACGAAAAGAAAGTTGAATGGATAGACTGAACAATCAATGTATCTGGGTGGTATCCGATTATATCGCAATACTGTATATATAGTGATACTTACCAGGTGACGATACTTCCGTTACACATACTAGCGACTGAATCGAACAGAATGTTGAATGGTTAGACGAAACAATAATTGTATCTGAGTTGTATTCGATGATATCGTGATGATGTTTATATAGCAATACTCACCAGGTAACTGTTCTTCCGTTTTACATACAAGCGACCGAATCGAGCAGAAGGTTGAATTCAGTATAGATTGAACAATCATCGTATCTGGGTTGTATTCGATTATGTTTATATAGTTATACTCACCAGGTAACTGTTCTTCCGTTATACATACGAGCGACTGAATTGAACAGAAGGTTGAATGGATAGTATATGGGTTGTATTCGATTATGATGTTATGCTGTGTATATAGGTATACACACTAGGAGACGGTATTCCCGTTTTACATACGAGCGACCGAAACAAAAAGAAAGTTGAATGGATAGACTGAACAATCAATGTATCTGGGTGGTATCCGATTATATCGCAATACTGTATATATAGTGATACTTACCAGGTGACGACACTTCCGTTACACAAACTAGCGACTGAATCGAACAGAATGTTGAATGGTTAGACGAAACGATAATTGTATCTGAGTTGTATTCGATGATATCGTGATGATGTTTGTATAGCAATACTCACCAGGTAACTGTCCTTCCGTTTTACATACAAGCGACCGAATCGAGCAGAAGGTTAAATGGATAGATTGAACAATCATCGTATCTGAGTTGTATTCGATTATGTTTATATAGATATACTCACCAGGTACCTGTTCTTCCGATATACATACGAGCAACCGAATCGAACATAAGGTTGAATGGATAGATTGAACAATCATCGTATCTGAGTTGTATTCGATTATGTTTATATAGTTATACTCACCAGGTAACTGTTCTTCCGTTATACATACGAGCGACTGAATTGAACTGAAGGTTGAATGGATAGACTAAACAATGATCGTATCTGGGGTTGTATTCGATTATATCGTGATGATGTTCATATAGTCATACTCACCAGGTAACTGTTCTCCAGTTATACATAAGAGCGACTGAACTGAACAGAAGGTTGAATGGATAGACTGAACAATCATCGTATCTGGGTTGTATTCGATTATTTCGTGATGATTATTATATATTATGTCTAACCAGGTAACTGTTCTTTCGTTATACATACTAGCAACCGAATCGAATATAAGGTTGAATGGATAGATTGAACAATCATTGTATCTGGGTTGTCTCCGATTATATCGTTATGTTGTATATTTAACTACACCTACCATGTAACGGTTCTTTCGTTACACATACGAGCGTCTGAATCGAACATAAGTTTGGATGGTTAGACGGAACGATAATTGTAACTAAGTTGTATTCGATTATATCGTGATGACGTTCGACCGACGAGCAGAAGGTTGAATTCAGTATAGATTGAACAATCAATGTATCTGGGTGGTATCCGATTATATCGCAATACTGTATATATAGTGATACTTACCAGGTGAAGATACTTCCGTTACACATACTAGCGACTGAATCGAACAGAATGTTGAATGGTTAGACGAAACGTTTATTGTATCTGAGTTGTATTCGATGATATCGTGATGATGTTTATATAGCAATACTCACCAGGTGATGACGTTCATATAGAAATACTCACCAGGTTACTGTTTCTTCGTTATACATACGAGCAACCGAATCGAACAGAAGGTTGAATGGATAGTATCTGGGTTGTATTCGATTATGATGTTATGCTGTGTATATAGTTATACACATAAGGTGACGGTATTCCCGTTTCACATACGAGCGACCGAAACGAACAGAAAGTTGAATGGATAGACTGAACAATCAATGTATCTGGGTGGTATCCGATTATATCGCAATACTGTATATATAGTGATACTTACCAGGTGACGGTACTTCCGTTACACATACTAGCGACTGAATCGAACAGAAGGTTAAATGGTTAGACGAAACGATAATTGTATCTGAGTTGTATTCGATGATATCGTGATGATGTTTATATAGCAATACTCACCAGGTAACTGTTCTTCCGTTTTACATACAAGCGACCGACGAGCAGAAGGTTGAATTCAGTATAGATTGAACAATCATCGTATCTGGGTTGTATTCGATTATGTTTATATAGTTATACTCACCAGGTAACTGTTCTTCCGTTATACATACGAGCGACTGAATTGAACAGAAGGTTGAATGGATAGTATATGGGTTGTATTCGATTATGATGTTATGCTGTGTATATAGTTATACACACTAGGAGACGGTATTCCCGTTTTACATACGAGCGACCGAAACGAAAAGAAAGTTGAATGGATAGACTGAACAATCAATGTATCTGGGTGGTATCCGATTATATCGCAATACTGTATATATAGTGATACTTACCAGGTGACGATACTTCCGTTACACATACTAGCGACTGAATCGAACAGAATGTTGAATGGTTAGACGAAACAATAATTGTATCTGAGTTGTATTCGATGATATCGTGATGATGTTTATATAGCAATACTCACCAGGTAACTGTTCTTCCGTTATACATACAAGCGACCGAATCGAGCAGAAGGTTGAATTCAGTATAGATTGAACAATCATCGTATCTGGGTTGTATTCGATTATGTTTATATAGTTATACTCACCAGGTAACTGTTCTTCCGTTATACATACGAGCGACTGAATTGAACAGAAGGTTGAATGGATAGTATATGGGTTGTATTCGATTATGATGTTATGCTGTGTATATAGGTATACACACTAGGAGACGGTATTCCCGTTTTACATACGAGCGACCGAAACGAAAAGAAAGTTGAATGGATAGACTGAACAATCAATGTATCTGGGTGGTATCCGATTATATCGCAATACTGTATATATAGTAATACTTACCAGGTGACGACACTTCCGTTACACAAACTAGCGACTGAATCGAACAGAATGTTGAATGGTTAGACGAAACGATAATTGTATCTGAGTTGTATTCGATGATATCGTGATGATGTTTGTATAGCAATACTCACCAGGTAACTGTTCTTCCGTTTTACATACAAGCGACCGAATCGAGCAGAAGGTTAAATGGATAGATTGAACAATCATCGTATCTGAGTTGTATTCGATTATGTTTATATAGATATACTCACCAGGTACCTGTTCTTCCGATATACATACGAGCAACCGAATCGAACATAAGGTTGAATGGATAGATTGAACAATCATCGTATCTGAGTTGTATTCGATTATGTTTATATAGTTATACTCACCAGGTAACTGTTCTTCCGTTATACATACGAGCGACTGAATTGATCTGAAGGTTGAATGGATAGTCTAAACAATGATCGTATCTGGGGTTGTATTCGATTATATCGTGATGATGTTCATATAGTTATACTCACCAGGTAACTGTTCTCCAATTATACATAAGAGCGACTGAACTGAACAGAAGGTTGAATGGATAGACTGAACAATCATCGTATCTGGGTTGTATTCGATTATTTCGTGATGATTATTATATATTATGTCTAACCAGGTAACTGTTCTTTCGTTATACATACTAGCAACCGAATCGAACATAAAGTTGAATGGATAGATTGAACAATCATTGTATCTGGGTTGTCTCCGATTATATCGTTATGTTGTATATTTAACTACACCTACCATGTAACGGTTCTTTCGTTACACATACGAGCGTCTGAATCGAACATGAGGTTGGATGGTTAGACGGAACGATAATTGTAACTAAGTTGTATTCGATTATATCGTGATGACGTTCACATAGAAATACTCACCAGGTTACTGTTCTTTCGTTATACATACGAGCAACCGAATCGAACAGAAGGTTGAATGGATAGTATCTGGGTTGTATTCGATTATGATGTTATGCTGTGTATATAGTTATACACATAAGGTGACGGTATTCCCGTTTCACATACGAGCGACCGAAACGAACAGAAAGTTGAATGGATAGACTGAACAATCAATGTATCTGGGTGGTATCCGATTATATCGCAATACTGTATATATAGTGATACTTACCAGGTGACGGTACTTCCGTTACACATACAAGCGACTGAATCGAACAGAAGGTTAAATGGTTAGACGAAACGATAATTGTATCTGAGTTGTATTCGATGATATCGTGATGATGTTTATATAGCAATACTCACCAGGTAACTGTTCTTCCGTTTTATATACAAGCGACCGAATCGAGCAGAAGGTTGAATTTAGTATCCGATTATATCGCAATACTGTATATATAGTGATACTTACCAGGTGACGGTACTTCCGTTACACATACTAGCGACTGAATCGAACAGAAGGTTAAATGGTTAGACGAAGCGATAATTGTATCTGAGTTGTATTCGATGATATCGTGATGATGTTTATATAGCAATATTCACCAGGTAACTGTTCTTCCGTTTTACATAAAAGCGACCGAATGGAGCAGAAGGTTGAATGGATAGACTAAACAATGATCGTATCTGAGGTTGTATTCGATTATATCGTGATGATGTTTATATAGTCATACTCAACAGGTAACTGTTCTACAGTTATACATAAGAGCGACTAAACTGAACAGAAGGTTGAATGGATAGACTGAACAATCATTGTATCTGGGTTGTATTCGATTATTTCGTGATGATTTTCATATAGTATGTCTAACCAGGTAACAGTTCTTCTGTTACACATAAGAGCAACCGAATCGAACAATAAGTTGAATGGATAGATTGAACAATCATTGTATCTGGGTTGTCTCCGATTATATCGTTATGCTGTATATTCAGTTACACCTACCATGTAACGGTTCTCTCGTTACACATACGAGCGTCTGCATCGAACATAAGGTTGGATGATTAGACGGAACGATAATTGAAACTGAGTTGTATTCGATTATATCGTGGTGATGTTTATATAGTAATACTCACCAGGTGACTGTTCTGCGTTATACATACGAGCGACCCAATCGAACAGAAAGTTGGATGGATAGACGGAATGATCATTGTATCTGAGTTGTATTCGATTTTATCGTGGTGACGTTCATATAGAAATACTCACCAGGTTACTGTTCTTTCGTTATACATACGAGCAACCGAATCGAACAGAAGGTTGAATGGATAGTATCTGGGTTGTATTCGATTATGATGTTATGCTGTGTAAATAGATATACACATTAGGTGACGGTACTCCCGTTTTTCATACGAGCGACCGAAACGAACAGAAAGTTGAATGGATAGTCTGAACAATCAATGTATCTGGATGGTATCCGATTATATCGCAATACTGAATATATAGTGATACTTACCAGGTGACGGTACTTCCGTTACACATACTAGCGACTGAATCGAACAGAAGGTTAAATGGTTAGACGAAACGATAATTGTATCTGAGTTGTATTCGATGATATCGTGATGATGTTTATATAGAAATACTCACCAGGTAACTGTTCTTTCGTTTTACATACAAGCGACCGAATCGAGCAGAAGGTTGAATTTAGTATAGATTGAACAATCATCGTATCTGGGTTGTATTCGATTATGTTCATATAGTTATACTCACCAGGTAACTGTTCTTCCGTTATACATAGGAGCTACTGAATTGAACAGAAGGTTGAATGGATAGACTAAACAATATTCGTATCTGGGGTTGTATTCGATTATATCTTGATGATGTTTATATAGTTATACTCACCAGGAAACTGTTCTCCAGTTATACATAAGAGCGACTGAACTGAACTGAACAGAAGGTTGAATGGATAGACTAAACAATCATCGTATCTGGGTTGTATTTGATAATATCGTGATGATTATAATATAGTATGTCTAACCAGGTAACAGTTCTTCCGTTATACATACGAGCAACCGAATCGAACATAAGGTTGAATGTATCTGGGTTGTCTCCGATTATATCGTTATGCTGTATATTTAGTTACACCTACCATGTAAAGATTCTTTCGTTACACATACGAGCGTCTGAATCGAACATAAGGTTGGATGGTGAGACGAAACGATAATTGTAACTGAGTTGTATTCGATTATATCGTGGTAATGTTTATATAGTAATATTCACCAGGTGACTGTTCTTGCGTTATACATACGAGCGACCCAATCGAACAGAAGGTTGGATGGATAGACGGAATGATCATTGTATCTTAGTTGTATTCTATTATATCGTGATGACGTTCATATAGAAATACTCACCAGGTTACTGTTCTTTCGTTATACATACGAGCAACCGAATCGAACAGAAGGTTGAATGGATAGTATCTGGTTTGTATTCGATTATGATGTTATGCTGTGTATATGGTTATACACATTTGATGACGGTATTCCCGTTTTACATACGAGCGACCGAAACGAACAGAAAGTTGAATGGATATACTGAACAATCGATGTATCTGGGTGGTATGCGATTATATCGCAATACTGTATATATAGTGATACTTACCAGGTGACGGTACTTCCGTTACACATACTAGCGACTGAATCGAACAGAGGGTTGAATGGTTAGACGAAACGATAATTGTATCTGAGTTGTATTCGATTATATCGTGATGATGTTTATATAGCAATAATCACCAGGTAACTGTTCTTCCGTTTTACATACAAGCGACCGAATCGAGCAGAAGGTTAAATTTATAGATTGAACAATCATCGTATCTGGGTTGTATTTGATTATGTTTATATAGTTATACTCACCAGGTACCTGTTCTTCCGTTATACATACGAGCGACTGAATTGAACAGAAGGTTGAATGGATAGACTAAATAATGATCGTATCTGGGGTTGTATTCGATTATATCGTGATGATGTTTATATAGTTATACTCACCAGGTAACTGTTCTCCAGTTATACATAAGAGCGACTGAACTGAACAGGAGGTTGAATGGATAGACTGAACAATCATTGTATCTGGGTTGTATTCGATTATATCGTGATGATTATCATATCGTATGTCTAACCAGGTAACAGTTCGTTGTTACACATACGAGCAACTGAATCGAACATAAGGTTGGATGATTAGACGGAACAATAATTGTAACTGAGTTGTATTCGATTATATCGTGGTGATGTTTATATAGTAATACTCACCAGGTGACTGTTCTTGCGTTATACATACGAGCGACCCAATCGAACAGAAGTTTGGATGGATAGACGAAATGATCATTGTATCTGAGTTGTATTCGATTATATCGTGATGACGTTCATATAAAAATACTCACCAGGTTACTGTTTTTTCTTTATACATACGAGCAACCGAATCGAACAGAAGGTTGAATGGATAGTATATGGGTTGTATTCGATTATGATGTTATGCTGTGTATATAGTTATACACATTAGGTGACGGTATTCCCGTTTTACATACGAGCGACCGAAACGAACAGAAAGTTGAATGGATAGACTGAACAATCAATGTATCTGGGTGGTATCCGATTATATCGCAATTCTGTATATATAGTGATACTTACCAGGTGACGGTACTTCCGTTGCACATACTAGCGACTGAATCGAACTTAAGGTTAAATGGTGAGACGAAACGATAATTGTATTTGAGTTGTATTCGATGATATCGAGATGACGTTTATATAGCAATACTCACCAGGTAACTGTTCTTCCGTTTTACATACAAGCGACCAAATCGAGCAGAAGGTTGAATTTAGTATGGATTGAACAATCATCGTATCTGGGTTGTATTCGATTATGTTTATATAGTTATACTCACCAGGTAACTGTTCTTCCGTTATACATACTAGCGACTGAATCGAACAGAATGTTGAATGGTTAGACGAAACGATAATTTTATCTGAGTTGTATTCGATGATATCGTGATGATATTTATATAGCAATACTCACCAGGTAACTGTCCTTCAGTTTTACATACAAGTGACCGAATCGAGCAGAAGGTTGAATGGATAGATTGAACAATCTTCGTATCTGAGTTGTATTCGATTATGATTATATAGTTATACTCACCAGGTACCTGTTCTTTCGTTATACATACGAGCAACCGAATCGAACATAAGGTTGAATGGATAGATTGAACAATCATCGTATCTGAGTCATATTCGATTATGTTTATATAGTTATACTCACCAAGTAACTGTTCTTCCGTTATACATACGAGCGACTGAATTGAACAGAAGGTTGAATGGATAGACTAAACAATGATCGTATTTGGGGTTGTATTCGATTATATCGTGATGATGTTTATATAGTTATACTCACCAGGTAACTGTCCTTCAGTTTTACATACAAGTGACCGAATCGAGCAGAAGGTTAAATGGATGTATTGAACAATCATCGTATCTGAGTTGTATTCGATTATGTTTATATAGTTATACTCACCAGGTACCTGTTCTTTCGTTATACATACGAGCAACCGAATCGAACAAAAGGTTGAATGGATAGATTGAACAATCATCGTATCTGAGTTGTATTCGATTATGTTTATATAGTTATACTCAGCAAGTAACTGTTCTTCCGTTATACATAAGAGCGACTGAACTGAACAGAAGGTTGTATAGATAGACTGAACAATCATCGTATCTGGGTTGTATTCGATTATTTCGTGATGATTATTATATATTATGTCTAACCAGGTAACTGTTCTTCCGTTATACATACGAGCAACCGAATCGAACATAAGGTTGAATGGATAGATTGAACAATCATTGTATCTGGGTTGTCTCCGATTATATCGTTATGCTGTATATTTAGATACACCTACCATGTAACGGTTCTTTCCTTACACATACGAGCGTCTGAGTCGAACATAAGGTTGGATGGTAAGACGGAACGATAAGTGTAACTGAGTTGTATTCGATTATATCGTGGGAATGTTTATATAGTAATACTCACCAGGTGACTGTTCTTGCGTTATACGTACGAGCGACCCAATCGAACAGAAGGTTAGATGGATAGACGGAATGATCATTGTATCTGAGTTGTATTCGATTATATCGTGATGAAGTTTATATAGAAATACTCACCAGGTTACTGTTGTTTCGTTATACATACGAGCAACCGAATCGAACAGAAGGTTGAATGGATAGTATCTGAGTTGTATTCGATTATGATGTTATGCTGTGTATATAGTTATACACACTAGGTGACGGTATTCCCGTTTTACATACGAGCGACCGAAACGAACAGAAAGTTGAATGGATAGACTGAACAATCAATGTATCTGGGTGGTATCCGATTATATCGCAATACTGTATATATAGTGATACTTACCAGGTGACGGTACTTCCGTTACACATACTAGAGACTGAATCGAACAGAAGGTAAAATGGTTAGACGAAACGATAATTGTATCTCTGAGTTGTATTCGATGATATCGTGATGATGTTTATATAGCGATACTCACCAGGTAACTGTTCTTCCGTTTTACATACAAGCGACCGAATCGAGCAGAAGCTTAAATTTAGTAGAGATTGAACAATCATCGTATCTGGGTTGTATTCGATTATGTTTATATAGTTATACCCACCAGGTAACTGTTCTTTCGTTATACATACGAGCGACTGAATTGAACAGAAGGTTGAATGGATAGACTAAACAATAATCGTATCTGGGGTTGTATTCGATCATATCTTGATGATGTTCATATAGTTATACTCACCAGGAAACTGTTTTCCAGTTATACATAAGAGCGACTAAACTGAACAGAAAGTTGGATGGATAGACTGAACAATCAATGTATCTGGGTGGTATCCGATTATATCGCAATACTGTATATTTAGTGATACTCACCAGGTGACGGTACTTCCGTTACACATACTAGAGACTGAATCGAACAGAAGGTTAAATGGTTAGACGAAACGATAATTGTATCTCTGAGTTGTATTCGATGATATCGTGATGATGTTTATATAGCGATACTCACCAGGTAACTGTTCTTCCGTTTTACATAAAAGCGACCGAATCGAGAAGAAGGTTAAATGAATAGATTGAAAATTCATCGTATCTGGGTTGTATTCGATTAGGTTTATATAGTTATACTCACCAGGTAACTGTTCTTTCGTTTTTCATAAGAACGACTGAATTGAACAGAAAGTTGAATGGATAGACTAAACAATAATCGTATCTGGGGTTGTATTTGATTATATCGTGATTATTATCATATAGTATGTCTAACCAGGTAACAGTTCTCTCGTTATACAAACGAGCAACCGAATCGAACATAAGGTTGGATGGATATAGATTGAACAATCATTGTATCTGGGTTGTCTCCGATTATATCGTTATGCTGTATATTTAGTTACAATTACCATGTAACGGTTATTTCGTTACACATACGAGCATCTGAATCGAACATAAAGTTGGATGGTTAGACGAAACTATGATTGTAACTGAGTTGTATTCGATTATATCGTGGTGATGTTTATATAGTAATACTCACCAGGTGACTGTTCTTGCGTTATACATACGAGCGACCCAATCGAACAGAAGGTTGGATGGTTAGACGGAATGATCATTGTATCTGAGTTGTATTCGATTATATCGTGATGACGTTCATATAGAAATACTCACCAGGTTACTGTTCTTTCGTTATACATACGAGCAACCAAATCGAACAGAAGGTTGAATGGATAGTATCTGGGTTGTATTCGATTATGATGTTATGCTGTGTATATAGTTATACACATGAGGTGACGGTATTCCCGTTTTACTTACGAGCGACCGAAACGAACAGAAAGTTGAATGGATAGACTGAACAATCAATGTATCTGGGTGGTATCCGATTATATCGCAATACTGTATATGTGGTGATACTTACCAGGTGACGGTACTTCCGTTACACATACTAGCGACTGAATCGAACAGAAGGTTAAATGGTTAGACGAAACGATAATTGTATCTCTGAGTTGTATTCGATGATATCGTGATGATGTTTATATAGCAATACTCACCAGGTAACTGTCCTTCAGTTTTACATACAAGTGACCGAATCGAGCAGAAGGTTAAATGGATAGATTGAACAATCATCGTATCTGAGTTGTATTCGATTATGTTCATATAGTTATACTCACCAGGTACCTGTTCTTTCGTTATACATACGAGCAACCGAATCGAACATAAGGTTGAATGGATAGATTGAACAATCATCGTATCTGAGTTGTATTCGATTATGTTTATATAGTTATACTCACCAAGTAACTGTTCTTCCGTTATACATTCGAGTGACTGAATTGAACAGAAAGTTGTATAGATAGACTGAACAATGATCGTATCTGGGGTTGTATTCGATTATATCGTGATGATGTTTATATAGTTATACTCACCAGGTAACTGTTCTCCAGTTATACATAAGAGCGACTGAACTGAACAGAAAGTTGTATAGATAGACTGAACAATCATCGTATCTGGGTTGTATTCGATTATTTCGTGATGATTATTATATATTATATCTAACCAGGTAACTGTTCTTCCGTTATACATACGAGCAACCGAATCGAACATAAGATTGAATGGATAGATTGAACAATCATTGTATCTGGGTTGTCTCCGATTATATCGTTATGCTGTATATTCAGATACACCTACCATGTAACGGTTCTTTCGTTACACATACGAGCGTCTGAATCGAACATAAGGTTGGATGGTTAGACGGAACGATAATTGTAACTGAGTTGTATTCGATTATATCGTGGGAATGTTTATATAGTAATACTCACCAGGTGACTGTTCTTGCGTTATACGTACGAGCGACCCAATCGAACAGAAGGTTAGATGGATAGACGGAATGATCATTGTATCTGAGTTGTATTCGATTATATCGTGATGAAGTTTATATAGAAATACTCACCAGGTTACTGTTCTTTCGTTATACATACGAGCAACCGAATCGAACAGAAGGTTGAATGGATAGTATCTGAGTTGTATTCGATTATGATGTTATGCTGTGTATATAGTTATACACACTAGGTGACGGTATTCCCGTTTTACATACGAGCGACCGAAACGAACAGAAAGTTGAATGGATAGACTGAACAATCAATGTATCTGGTTTGTATCCGATTATATCGCAATACTGTATATATAGTGATACTTACCAGGTGACGGTACTTCCGTTACATATACTAGCGACTGAATCGGACAGAAGGTTGAATGGTTAGACGAAGCGATAATTGTATCTGAGTTGTATTCGATGATATCGTGATGATGTTTATATAGCAATACTCACCAGGTAACTGTTCTTCCGTTTTACATAAAAGCGACCAAATCCAGCAGAAGGTTAAATGGATAGATTGAAAATTCATCGTATCTGGGTTGTATTCGATTAGGTTTATATAGTTATACTCACCAGGTAACTGTTTTTCCGTTATACAAAAGAACGACTGAATTGAATAGAAGGTTGAATGGATAGACTAAACAATAATCGTTTCTGGGGTTGTATTCGAGTATATCGTGATGATTATCAAATAGTATGTCTAACCAGGTAACAGTTCTTCCGTTAAACATACGAGCAACCGAATCGAACATAAGGTTGGATGGATAGATTGAACAATCATTGTATCTGGGTTGTCTCCGATTATATCTTTATGCTGCATATTCGGTTACACCTACCATGTAACGGTTATTTCGTTACACATACGAGCGTCTGAATCAAACATAAGGTTGGATGGTTAGACGGAACGATAATTGTAACTGAGTTGTATTCGATTATATCGTGATGACGTTCATATAGAAATACTCACCAGGTTACTGTTCTTTCGTTATACATACGAGCAACCGAATCGAACAGAAGGTTGAATGGATAGTATCTGGGTTGTATTCGATTATGATGTTATGCTGTGTATATAGTTATACACATTAGGTGACGGTATTCCCGTTTTACATACGAGCGACCGAAACGAACAGAAAGTTGAATGGATAGACTGAACAATCAATGTATCTGGGTGGTATCCGATTAATTATCGCAATACTGTATATATAGTGAAACTTACCAGGTGACGGTACTTCCGTTACACATACTAGAGACTGAATCGAACAGAAAGTTAAATGGTTAGACGAAACGATAATTGTATCTCTGAGTTGTATTCGATGATATCGTGATGATGTTTATATAGCGATACTCACCAGGTAACTGTTCTTCCGTTTTACATACAAGCGACCGAATCGAGCAGAAGCTTAAATTTAGTAGAGATTGAACTATCATCGTAACTGGGTTGTATTCGATTATGTTTATTCAGTTATACTCACCAGGTAACTGTTCTTTCGTTATACATACGAGCGACTGAATTGAACAGAAGGTTGAATGGATAGACTAAACAATAATCGTATCTGGGAATGTATTCGATTATATCTTGATGATGTTCATATAGTTATACTCACCAGGAAACTGTTCTCCAGTTATACATAAGAGCGACTAAACTGAACAGAAAGTTGAATGGATAGACTAAACAATGATCGTATCTGGGGTTGTATACGATTATATCGTGATGATGTTTATATAGCAATACTCACCAGGTAACTGTCCTTCCGCTTTACATACTAGCGACCTAATCGAGCAGAAGGTTTAATGGATAGATTGAACAATCATCGTATCTGAGTTGTATTCGATTATGTTTATATAGTTATATTCACCAGGTACCATGTTATTCCGTTATACATACGAGCAACCGAATCGAACATAAGGTTGAATGGATAGATTGAACGATCATCGTATCTGAGTTGTATTCAATTATGTTTATATAGTTATACTCACCAGTTAACTGTTCTCCAGTTATACATAAGAGCGACTGAACTGAACAGAAGGTTGAATGGATAGACTGAGAAATCATCGTATCTGGGTTGTATTCGATTATTTCGTGATGATTATTATATATTATGTCTAACCAGGTAACTGTTCTTCCGTTATACATACGAGCAACCGAATCGAACATAAGATTGAATGGATAGATTGAACAATCATTGTATCTGGGTTGTCTACGATTATATCGTTATGCTGTATAATTAGATACACCTACCATGTAACGGTTCTTTCGTTACACATACGAGCATCTGAATCGAACATAAGGTTGGATTGGTTAGACGGAATGATCATTGTATCTGAGTTGTATTCGATTATATCGTGATGAAGTTCATATAGAAATACTCACCAGGTTACTGTTCTTTCGTTATACATACGAGCAACCGAATCGAACAGAAGGTTGAATGGATGGTATCTGGGTTGTATTCGATTATGATGTTATGCTGTGTATATAGTTATACACACTAGGTGACGGTATTCCCGTTTTACATACGAGCGACCGAAACGAACAGAAAGTTGAATGGATAGACTGAACAATCAATGTATCTGGTTGGTATCCGATTATATCGCAATACTGTATATATAGTGATACTTACCAGGTGACGGTACTTCCGTTACACATACTAGCGACTGAATCGAACAGAAGGTTAAATGGTTGGACGAAGCGATAATTGTATCTGAGTTGTATTCGATGATATCGTGATGATGTTTATAGCAATACTCACCAGGTAACTGTTCTTACGTTTTACATACAAGCGACCGAATCGAGCAGAATGTTAAATAGATAGATTGAACAATCATCGTATCTGGGTTGTATTCGATAATGTTTATATAGTTATACTCACCAGGTAACTGTTCTTCCGTTATACATACGAGCGACTGAATTGAACAAAAGGTTGAATGGATAGACTAAACAATGATCGTATCTGGGGTTGTATTCGATGATATCGTGATGATGTTTATATAGTTATACTCACCAGGTCACTGTTCTCCAGTTATACATGAGAGCGACTGAACTGAACAGAAGGTTGAATGGATAGACTGAACAATCATTGTATCTGGGTTGTATTCGATTATATCGTGATGATTATCATATAGTATGTCTTACCATGTAACAGTTTTTCTGTTACACATACGAGCAACCGAATCGAACATAAGGTTGAATGGATAGATTGAACAATCATTGTATCTGGGTTGTCTCCGATTATATCGTTATGCTGTATATTTAGTTACACCTACCATGTAACGGTTCTTTAGTTACACATACGAGCGTATGCATCGAACATAAGGTTGGATGATTAGACGGAACGATAATTGTAACTGAGTTGTATTCTATTATATCGTGGTGATGTTTATATAGTAATACTCACCAGGTGACTGTTCTTGCGTTATACATACGAGCGACCCAATCGAACAGAAGGTTGGATGGATAGACGGAATGATCATTGTATCTCAGTTGTATTCGATTATATCGTGATGAAGTTTATATAGAAATACTCACCAGGTTACTGTTCTTTCGTTATACATACGAGCAACCGAATCGAACAGAATGTTGAATGGATAGTATCTGGGTTGTATTCGATTATGATCTTATGCTGTGTATATAGTTATACACATTTGATGACGGTATTCCCGTTTTACATACGAGCGACCGAAAAGAACAGAAAAATGAATGGATAGACTGAACAATCAATGTATCTGGGTGGTATCCGATTATATCGCAATACTGTATATATAGTGATACTTACCAGGTGACGGTTCTTCCGTTACACATACTAGCGACTGAATCGAACAGAAGGTTGAATGGTTAGACGAAACGATAATTGTATCTGAGTTGTATCCGATGATATCGTGATGATGTTTATATAGCAATAATAACCAGGTAACTATTCTTCCGTTTCACATACAAGCGACCGAATCGAGCAGAAGGTTAAATGTATTGAACAATCATCGTATCTGGGTTGTATTTGATTATGTTTATATAGTTATACTCACCAGGTACCTGTTCTTCCGTTATACATACGAGCGACTGAATTGAACAGAAGGTTGAATGGATAGACTAAACAATAATCGTATCTGGGGTTGTTTTCGATTATATCTTGATGATGTTCATATAGTTATACTCACCAGGAAACTTTTCTCCAGTAATACATAAGAGCGACTGAACTGAACAGAAAGTTGAATGGATAGACTGAACAATCAATGTATCTGGGTGGTATTCGATTATATCGTGATGATTATCATATAGTATGTCTAACCAGGTAACAGTTCTTCTGTTACACATACGAGCAACCGAATCGAACATAAGATTGAATGGATAGATTGAACAATCATTGTATCTGGGTTGTCTCCGATTATATCGTTCTGCTGTATATTAAGTTACACCTACCATGTAACGGTTCTTTCGTTACACATACGAGCGTCTGAATCGAACATAAGGTTGGATGGTTAGAGATAATTGTAACTGAGTTGTATTCGATTATATCGTGGTAATGTTTATATAGTAATACTCACCAGGTGACTGTTCTTGCGTTATACGTACGAGCGACCCAATCGAACAGAAGGTTGGATGGATAGACGGAATGATCATTGTATCTGAGTTGTATTCGATTATATCGTGATGAAGTTCGAATAGAAATACTCACCAGGTTACTGTTCTTTCGTTATACATACGAGCAACCGAATCGAACAGAAGGTTGAATGAATGGTATCTGGGTTGTATTCGATTATGATGTTATGCTGTGTATATAGTTATACACACTAGGTGACGGTATTTCCGTTTTACATACGAGCGACCAAAACGAACAGAAAGTTGAATGGATAGACTGAACAATCAATGTATCTGGTTGGTATCCGATTATATCGCAATACTGTATATATAGTGATACTTACCAGGTGACGGTACTTCCGTTAAACATACTAGCGACTGAATCGAACAGAATGTTAAATGGTTAGACGAAGCGATAATTGTATCTGAGTTGTATTCGATGATATCGTGATGATGTTTATATAGCAATATTCACCAGGTAACTGTTCTTTCGTTTTACATAATAGCGACCGAATCGAGCAGAAGGTTAAATGGATAGATTGAAAATTCATCGTATCTGGGTTGTATTCGATTAGGTTTATATAGTTATACTCACCAGGTAACTGTTCTTCCGATATACATACGAGCGACTGAATTGAACAGAAGGTTGAATGGATAGACTAAATATGATCGTATCTGAGGTTGTATTCGATTATATCGTGATGATGTTTATATAGTTATACTCAACAGGTAACTGTTCTCCAGTTATACATAAAAGCGACTGAATCGAGCAGAAGGTTGAATTCAGTATTAATTGAACAATAATCGTATCTGGGTTGTATTCGATTATGTTCATAAAGTCATACTCACCAGGTAACTGTTCTTCCGTTATACATACGAGCAATCGAATCGAACAGAAGGTTGAATGGATAGTATCTGGGTTGTATTCGATTATGATGTTATGCTGTGTATATAGTTATACACATTAGGTGACGGTATTCCCGTTTTACATACGAGCGACCGAAACGAACAGAAAGTTGAATGGATAGACTGAACAATCAATGTATCTGGGTGGTATCCGATTATATCGCAATACTGTATATAAAGTGATACTTACCAGGTGACGGTACTTCCGTTACACATACTAGCGACTGAATCGAACAGAAGGTTAAATGGTTAGACGAAACGATAATTGTATCTGAGTTGAATTCGAAGATATCGTGATGATGTTTATATAGCAATACTCACCAGGTAACTGCTCTTCCGTTTTACATACAAGCGACCGAATCGAGCAGAAGGTTAAATTTAGTATAGATTAAACAATCATCGTATCTGGGTTGTATTCGCTTATGTTTATATAGTTATACTCACCAGGTAACTGTTCTTCCGTTATACATACGAGCGACTGAATTGAACTGAAGGTTGAATGGATACACTGAACAATCAATGTATCTGGGTGGTATCCGATTATATCGCAATACTGTATATATAGTGATACTTACCAGGTGACGGTACTTTCGTTACACATACTAGCGACTGAATCGAACAGAAGGTTAAATGGTTAGACGAAATGATAATTGTATCTCTGAGTTGTATTCGATGATATCGTGATGAAGTTCATATAGAAATACTCACCAGGTTACTGTTCTTTCGTTATACATACGAGCATTCGAATCGAACAGAAGGTTGAATGGATAGTATCTGGGTTGTATTCGATTATGATGTTATGCTGTGTATATAGTTATACACACTAGGTGACGGTATTCCCGTTTTACATACGAGCGACCGAAACGAACAGAAAGTTGAATGGATAGACTGAACAATCAATGTATCTGGTTGGTATCCGATTATATCGCAATACTGTATATATAGTGATACTTACCAGGTGACGGTACTTTCGTTACACATACTAGCGACTGAATCGAACAGAATGTTAAATGGTTAGACGAAGCGATAATTGTATCTGAGTTGTATTCGATGATATCGTGATGATGTTTATATAGCAATATTCACCAGGTAACTGTTCTTCCGTTTTACATAAAAGCGACCGAATCGAGCAGAAGGTTGAATGGATAGATTGAACAATCACCGTATCTGGGTTGTATTCGATTATGTTTATATAGTTATACTCACCAGGTAACTGTTCTTCCGTTATACATACGAGCGACTGAATTGAACTAAGGTTGAATGGATAGATTGAACAATCATTGTATCTGGGTTGTCTCCGATTATATCGTTATGCTGTATATTTAGATACACCTACCATGTAACGGTTCTTTCGTTACACATACGAGCGTCTGAATCGAACATAAGGTTGGATGGTAAGACGAAACGATAAGTGTAACTGAGTTGTATTCGATTATATCGTGGGAATGTTTATATAGTAATACTCACCAGGTGACTGTTCTTGCGTTATACGTACGAGCGACCCAATCGAACAGAAGGTTAGATGGATAGACGGAATGATCATTGTATCTGAGTTGTATTCGATTATATCGTGATGAAGTTTATATAGAAATACTCACCAGGTTACTGTTCTTTCGTTATACATACGAGCAACCGAATCGAACAGAAGGTTGAATGGATAGTATCTGAGTTGTATTCGATTATGATGTTATGCTGTGTATATAGTTATACACACTAGGTGACGGTATTCCCGTTTTACATACGAGCGACCGAAACGAACAGAAAGTTGAATGGATAGACTTAACAATCAATTTATCTGGGTGGTATCCGATTATATCGCAATACTGTATATATAGTGATACTTACCAGGTGACGGTACTTCCGTTACACATACTAGAGACTGAATCGAACAGAAGGTTAAATGGTTAGACGAAACGATAATTGTATCTCTGAGTTGTATTCGATGATATCGTGATGATGTTTATATAGCGATACTCACCAGGTAACTGTTCTTCCGTTTTACATACAAGCGACCGAATCGAGCAGAAGCTTAAATTTAGTAGAAATTGAACAATCATCGTATCTGGGTTGTATTCGATTATGTTTATATAGTTATACTCACCAGGTAACTGTTCTTTCGTTATACATACAAGCGACTGAATTGAACAGAAGGTTGAATGGATAGACTAAACAATAATCGTATCTGGGGTTGTATTCGATTATATCTTGATGATGTTCATATAGTTATACTCACCAGGAAACTGTTTTCCAGTTATACATAAGAGCGACTAAACTGAACAGAAAGTTGGATGGATAGACTGAACAATCAATGTATCTGGGTGGTATCCGATTATATCGCAATACTGTATATTTAGTGATACTTACCAGGTGACGGTACTTCCGTTACACATACTAGAGACTGAATCGAACAGAAGGTTAAATGGTTAGACGAAACGATAATTGTATCTCTGAGTTGTATTCGATGATATCGTGATGATGTTTATATAGCGATACTCACCAGGTAACTGTTCTTCCGTTTTACATAAAAGCGACCGAATCGAGAAGAAGGTTAAATGAATAGATTGAAAATTCATCGTATCTGGGTTGTATTCGATTAGGTTTATATAGTTATACTCACCAGGTAACTGTTCTTTCGTTTTTCATAAGAACGACTGAATTGAACAGAAAGTTGAATGGATAGACTAAACAATAATCGTATCTGGGGTTGTATTTGATTATATCGTGATTATTATCATATAGTATGTCTAACCAGGTAACAGTTCTCTCGTTATACAAACGAGCAACCGAATCGAACATAAGGTTGGATGGATATAGATTGAACAATCATTGTATCTGGGTTGTCTCCGATTATATCGTTATGCTGTATATTTAGTTACAATTACCATGTAACGGTTATTTCGTTACACATACGAGCATCTGAATCGAACATAAAGTTGGATGGTTAGACGAAACTATAATTGTAACTGAGTTGTATTCGATTATATCGTGGTGATGTTTATATAGTAATACTCACCAGGTGACTGTTCTTGCGTTATACATACGAGCGACCCAATCGAACAGAAGGTTGGATGGATAGACGGAATGATCATTGTATCTGAGTTGTATTCGATTATATCGTGATGACGTTCATATAGAAATACTCACCAGGTTACTGTTCTTTCGTTATACATACGAGCAACCGAATCGAACAGAAGGTTGAATGGATAGTATCTGGGTTGTATTCGATTATGATGTTATGCTGTGTATATAGTTATACACATGAGGTGACGGTATTCCCGTTTTACTTACGAGCGACCGAAACGAACAGAAAGTTGAATGGATAGACTGAACAATCAATGTATCTGGGTGGTATCCGATTATATCGCAATACTGTATATATAGTGATACTCACCAGGTGACGGTACTTCCGTTACACATACTAGCGACTGAATCGAACAGAAGGTTAAATGGTTAGACGAAACGATAATTGTATCTCTGAGTTGTATTCGATGATATCGTGATGATGTTTATATAGCAATACTCACCAGGTAACTGTCCTTCAGTTTTACATACGAGTGACCGAATCGAGCAGAAGGTTAAATGGATAGATTGAACAATCATCGTATCTGAGTTGTATTCGATTATGTTCATATAGTTATACTCACCAGGTACCTGTTCTTTCGTTATACATACGAGCAACCGAATCGAACATAAGGTTGAATGGATAGATTGAACAATCATCGTATCTGAGTTGTATTCGATTATGTTTATATAGTTATACTCACCAAGTAACTGTTCTTCCGTTATACATACGAGTGACTGAATTGAACAGAATGTTGAATGGATAGACTAAACAATGATCGTATCTGGGGTTGTATTCGATTATATCGTGATGATGTTTATATAGTTATACTCACCAGGTAACTGTTCTCCAGTTATACAAAAGAGCAACTGAACTGAACAGAAAGTTGTATAGATAGACTGAACAATCATCGTATCTGGGTTGTATTCGATTATTTCGTGATGATTATTATATATTATGTCTAACCAGGTAACTGTTCTTCCGTTATACATACGAGCAACCGAATCGAACATAAGATTGAATGGATAGATTGAACAATCATTGTATCTGGGTTGTCTCCGATTATATCGTTATGCTGTTTATTCAGATACACCTACCATGTAACGGTTCTTTCGTTACACATACGAGCAACCGAATCGAACAGAAGGTTGACTGGATAGTATCTGGGTTGTATTCGATTATGATGTTATGCTGTGTATATAGTTATACACATTAGGTGACGGTATTCCCGTTTTACATACGAGCGACCGAAACGAACAGAAAGTTGAATAGATAGACTGAACAATCAATGTATCTGGGTGGTATCCGATTAATTATCGCAATACTGTATATATAGTGAAACTTACCAGGTGACGGTACTTCCGTTACACATACTAGAGACTGAATCGAACAGAAAGGTAAATGGTTAGACGAAACGATAATTGTATCTCTGAGTTGTATTCGATGATATCGTGATGATGTTTATATAGCGATACTCACCAGGTAACTGTTCTTCCGTTTTACATACAAGCGACCGAATCGAGCAGAAGCTTAAACTTAGTAGAGATTGAACTATCATCGTAACTGGGTTGTATTCGATTATGTTTATATAGTTATACTCACCAGGTAACTGTTCTTTCGTTATACATACGAGCGACTGAATTGAACAGAAGGTTGAATGGATAGACTAAACAATAATCGTATCTGGGGTTGTATTCGATTATATCTTGATGATGTTCATATAGTTATACTCACCAGGAAACTGTTCTCCAGTTATACATAAGAGCGACTAAACTGAACAGAAAGTTGAATGGATAGACTAAACAATGATCGTATCTGGGGTTGTATACGATTATATCGTGATGATGTTTATATAGCAATACTCACCAGGTAACTGTCCTTCCGCTTTACATACAAGCGACCTAATCGAGCAGAAGGTTTAATGGATAGATTGAACAATCATCGTATCTGAGTTGTATTCGATTATGTTTATATAGTTATATTCACCAGGTACCATGTTATTCCGTTATACATACGAGCAACCGAATCGAACATAAGGTTGAATGGATAGATTGAACGATCATCGTATCTGAGTTGTATTCAATTATGTTTATATAGTTATACTCACCAGGTAACTGTTCTCCAGTTATACATAAGAGCGACTGAACTGAACAGAAGGTTGAATGGATAGACTGAGAAATCATCGTATCTGGGTTGTATTCGATTATTTCGTGATGATTATTATATATTATGTCTAACCAGGTAACTGTTCTTCCGTTATACATACGAGCAACCGAATCGAACATAAGGTTGAATGGATAGATTGAACAATCATTGTATCTGGGTTGTCTACGATTATATCGTTATGCTGTATAATTAGGTACACCTACCATGTAACGGTTCTTTCGTTACACATACGAGCATCTGAATCGAACATAAGGTTGGATTGGTTAGACGGAACGATAATTGTAACTGAGTTGTATTCGATTATATCGTGGTAATGTTTATATAGTTATACACACCAGGTGACTGTTCTTGCGTTATACGTACGAGCGACCCAATCGAACAGAAGGTTGGATGGATAGACGGAATGATCATTGTATCTCAGTTGTATTCGATTATATCGTGATGAAGTTTATATAGAAATACTCACCAGGTTACTGTTCTTTCGTTATACATACGAGCAACCGAATCGAACAGAATGTTGAATGGATAGTATCTGGGTTGTATTCGATTATGATCTTATGCTGTGTATATAGTTATACACATTTGATGACGGTATTCCCGTTTTACATACGAGCGACCGAAAAGAACAGAAAAATGAATGGATAGACTGAACAATCAATGTATCTGGGTGGTATCCGATTATATCGCAATACTGTATATATAGTGATACTTACCAGGTGACGGTACTTCCGTTACACATACTAGCGACTGAATCGAACAGAAGGTTGAATGGTTAGACGAAACGATAATTGTATCTGAGTTGTATCCGATGATATCGTGATGATGTTTATATAGCAATAATAACCAGGTAACTATTCTTCCGTTTCACATACAAGCGACCGAATCGAGCAGAAGGTTAAATGTATTGAACAATCATCGTATCTGGGTTGTATTTGATTATGTTTATATAGTTATACTCACCAGGTACCTGTTCTTCCGTTATACATACGAGCGACTGAATTGAACAGAAGGTTGAATGGATTGACTAAACAATAATCGTATCTGGGGTTGTTTTCGATTATATCTTGATGATGTTCATATAGTTATACTCACCAGGAAACTTTTCTCCAGTAATACATAAGAGCGACTGAACTGAACAGAAAGTTGAATGGATAGACTGAACAATCAATGTATCTGGGTGGTATTCGATTATATCGTGATGATTATCATATAGTATGTCTAACCAGGTAACAGTTCTTCTGTTACACATACGAGCAACCGAATCGAACATAAGATTGAATGGATAGATTGAACAATCATTGTATCTGGGTTGTCTCCGATTATATCGTTCTGCTGTATATTAAGTTACACCTACCATGTAACGGTTCTTCCGTTACACATACGAGCGTCTGAATCGAACATAAGGTTGGATGGTTAGAGATAATTGTAACTGAGTTGTATTCGATTATATCGTGGTAATGTTTATATAGTAATACTCACCAGGTGACTGTTCTTGCGTTATACGTACGAGCGACCCAATCGAACAGAAGGTTGGATGGATAGACGGAATGATCATTGTATCTGAGTTGTATTCGATTATATCGTGATGAAGTTCGAATAGAAATACTCACCAGGTTACTGTTCTTTCGTTATACATACGAGCAACCGAATCGAACAGAAGGTTGAATGAATGGTATCTGGGTTGTATTCGATTATGATGTTATGCTGTGTATATAGTTATACACACTAGGTGACGGTATTTCCGTTTTACATACGAGCGACCAAAACGAACAGAAAGTTGAATGGATAGACTGAACAATCAATGTATCTGGTTGGTATCCGATTATATCGCAATACTGTATATATAGTGATACTTACCAGGTGACGGTACTTCCGTTAAACATACTAGCGACTGAATCGAACAGAATGTTAAATGGTTAGACGAAGCGATAATTGTATCTGAGTTGTATTCGATGATATCGTGATGATGTTTATATAGCAATATTCACCAGGTAACTGTTCTTCCGTTTTACATAATAGCGACCGAATCGAGCAGAAGGTTAAATGGATAGATTGAAAATTCATCGTATCTGGGTTGTATTCGATTAGGTTTATATAGTTATACTCACCAGGTAACTGTTCTTCCGATATACATACGAGCGACTGAATTGAACAGAAGGTTGAATGGATAGACTAAATATGATCGTATCTGAGGTTGTATTCGATTATATCGTGATGATGTTTATATAGTTATACTCAACAGGTAACTGTTCTCCAGTTATACATAAAAGCGACTGAATCGAGCAGAAGGTTGAATTCAGTATTAATTGAACAATAATCGTATCTGGGTTGTATTCGATTATGTTCATAAAGTTATACTCACCAGGTAACTGTTCTTCCGTTATACATACGAGCAATCGAATCGAACAGAAGGTTGAATGGATAGTATCTGGGTTGTATTCGATTATGATGTTATGCTGTGTATATAGTTATACACATTAGGTGACGGTATTCCCGTTTTACATACGAGCGACCGAAACGAACAGAAAGTTGAATGGATAGACTGAACAATCAATGTATCTGGGTGGTATCCGATTATATCGCAATACTGTATATAAAGTGATACTTACCAGGTGACGGTACTTCCGTTACACATACTAGCGACTGAATCGAACAGAAGGTTAAATGGTTAGACGAAATGATAATTGTATCTCTGAGTTGTATTCGATGATATCGTGATGAAGTTCATATAGAAATACTCACCAGGTTACTGTTCTTTCGTTATACATACGAGCATTCGAATCGAACAGAAGGTTGAATGGATAGTATCTGGGTTGTATTCGATTATGATGTTATGCTGTGTATATAGTTATACACACTAGGTGACGGTATTCCCGTTTTACATACGAGCGACCGAAACGAACAGAAAGTTGAATGGATAGACTGAACAATCAATGTATCTGGTTGGTATCCGATTATATCGCAATACTGTATATATAGTGATACTTACCAGGTGACGGTACTTTCGTTACACATACTAGCGACTGAATCGAACAGAATGTTAAATGGTTAGACGAAGCGATAATTGTATCTGAGTTGTATTCGATGATATCGTGATGATGTTTATATAGCAATATTCACCAGGTAACTGTTCTTCCGTTTTACATAAAAGCGACCGAATGTATTCGATTATGTTTATATAGTTATACTCACCAGGTAACTGTTCTTCCGTTATACATACGAGCGACTGAATTGAACTAAGGTTGAATGGATAGATTGAACAATCATTGTATCTGGGTTGTCTCCGATTATATCGTTATGCTGTATATTTAGATACACCTACCATGTAACGGTTCTTTCGTTACACATACGAGCGTCTGAATCGAACATAAGGTTGGATAGTAAGACGGAACGATAAGTGTAACTGAGTTGTATTCGATTATATCGTGGGAATGTTTATATAGTAATACTCACCAGGTGACTGTTCTTGCGTTATACGTACGAGCGACCCAATCGAACAGAAGGTTAGATGGATAGACGGAATGATCATTGTATCTGAGTTGTATTCGATTATATCGTGATGAAGTTTATATAGAAATACTCACCAGGTTACTGTTCTTTCGTTATACATACGAGCGACCGAAACGAACAGAAAGTTGAATGGATAGACTTAACAATCAATGTATCTGGGTGGTATCCGATTATATCGCAATACTGTATATATAGTGATACTTACCAGGTGACGGTACTTTCGTTACACATACTAGAGACTGAATCGAACAGAAGGTTAAATGGTTAGACGAAACGATAATTGTATCTCTGAGTTGTATTCGATGATATCGTGATGATGTTTATATAGCGATACTCACCAGGTAACTGTTCTTCCGTTTTACATACAAGCGACCGAATCGAGCAGAAGCTTAAATTTAGTAGAAATTGAACAATCATCGTATCTGGGTTGTATTCGATTATGTTTATATAGTTATACTCACCAGGTAACTGTTCTTTCGTTATACATACAAGCGACTGAATTGAACAGAAGGTTGAATGGATAGACTAAACAATAATCGTATCTGGGGTTGTATTCGATTATATCTTGATGATGTTCATATAGTTATACTCACCAGGAAACTGTTTTCCAGTTATACATAAGAGCGACTAAACTGAACAGAAAGTTGGATGGATAGACTGAACAATCAATGTATCTGGGTGGTATCCGATTATATCGCAATACTGTATATTTAGTGATACTTACCAGGTGACGGTACTTCCGTTACACATACTAGAGACTGAATCGAACAGAAGGTTAAATGGTTAGACGAAACGATAATTGTATCTCTGAGTTGTATTCGATGATATCGTGATGATGTTTATATAGCGATACTCACCAGGTAACTGTTCTTCCGTTTTACATAAAAGCGACCGAATCGAGAAGAAGGTTAAATGAATAGATTGAAAATTCATCGTATCTGGGTTGTATTCGATTAGGTTTATATAGTTATACTCACCAGGTAACTGTTCTTTCGTTTTTCATAAGAACGACTGAATTGAACAGAAAGTTGAATGGATAGACTAAACAATAATCGTATCTGGGGTTGTATTTGATTATATCGTGATTATTATCATATAGTATGTCTAACCAGGTAACAGTTCTCTCGTTATACAAACGAGCAACCGAATCGAACATAAGGTTGGATGGATATAGATTGAACAATCATTGTATCTGGGTTGTCTCCGATTATATCGTTATGCTGTATATTTAGTTACAATTACCATGTAACGGTTATTTCGTTACACATACGAGCATCTGAATCGAACATAAAGTTGGATGGTTAGACGAAACTATAATTGTAACTGAGTTGTATTCGATTATATCGTGGTGATGTTTATATAGTAATACTCACCAGGTGACTGTTCTTGCGTTATACATACGAGCGACCCAATCGAACAGAAGGTTGGATGGATAGACGGAATGATCATTGTATCTGAGTTGTATTCGATTATATCGTGATGACGTTCATATAGAAATACTCACCAGGTTACTGTTCTTTCGTTATACATACGAGCAACCGAATCGAACAGAAGGTTGAATGGATAGTATCTGGGTTGTATTCGATTATGATGTTATGCTGTGTATATAGTTATACACATGAGGTGACGGTATTCCCGTTTTACTTACGAGCGACCGAAACGAACAGAAAGTTGAATGGATAGACTGAACAATCAATGTATCTGGGTGGTATCCGATTATATCGCAATACTGTATATATAGTGATACTCACCAGGTGACGGTACTTCCGTTACACATACTAGCGACTGAATCGAACAGAAGGTTTAATGGTTAGACGAAACGATAATTGTATCTCTGAGTTGTATTCGATGATATCGTGATGATGTTTATATAGCAATACTCACCAGGTAACTGTCCTTCAGTTTTACATACGAGTGACCGAATCGAGCAGAAGGTTAAATGGATAGATTGAACAATCATCGTATCTGAGTTGTATTCGATTATGTTCATATAGTTATACTCACCAGGTACCTGTTCTTTCGTTATACATACGAGCAACCGAATCGAACATAAGGTTGAATGGATAGATTGAACAATCATCGTATCTGAGTTGTATTCGATTATGTTTATATAGTTATACTCACCAAGTAACTGTTCTTCCGTTATACATACGAGTGACTGAATTGAACAGAATGTTGAATGGATAGACTAAACAATGATCGTATCTGGGGTTGTATTCGATTATATCGTGATGATGTTTATATAGTTATACTCACCAGGTAACTGTTCTCCAGTTATACAAAAAAGCAACTGAACTGAACAGAAAGTTGTATAGATAGACTGAACAATCATCGTATCTGGGTTGTATTCGATTATTTCGTGATGATTATTATATATTATGTCTAACCAGGTAACTGTTCTTCCGTTATACATACGAGCAACCGAATCGAACATAAGATTGAATGGATAGATTGAACAATCATTGTATCTGGGTTGTCTCCGATTATATCGTTATGCTGTTTATTCAGATACACCTACCATGTAACGGTTCTTTCGTTACACATACGAGCGTCTGAATCGAACATAAGGTTGGATGGATAGTATCTGGGTTGTATTCGATTATGATGTTATGCTGTGTATATAGTTATACACATTAGGTGACGGTATTCCCGTTTTACATACGAGCGACCGAAACGAACAGAAAGTTGAATGGATAGACTGAACAATCAATGTATCTGGGTGGTATCCGATTAATTATCGCAATACTGTATATATAGTGAAACTTACCAGGTGACGGTACTTCCGTTACACATACTAGAGACTGAATCGAACAGAAAGTTAAATGGTTAGACGAAACGATAATTGTATCTCTGAGTTGTATTCGATGATATCGTGATGATGTTTATATAGCGATACTCACCAGGTAACTGTTCTTCCGTTTTACATACAAGCGACCGAATCGAGCAGAAGCTTAAACTTAGTAGAGATTGAACTATCATCGTAACTGGGTTGTATTCGATTATGTTTATATAGTTATACTCACCAGGTAACTGTTCTTTCGTTATACATACGAGCGACTGAATTGAACAGAAGGTTGAATGGATAGACTAAACAATAATCGTATCTGGGGTTGTATTCGATTATATCTTGATGATGTTCATATAGTTATACTCACCAGGAAACTGTTCTCCAGTTATACATAAGAGCGACTAAACTGAACAGAAAGTTGAATGGATAGACTAAACAATGATCGTATCTGGGGTTGTATACGATTATATCGTGATGATGTTTATATAGCAATACTCACCAGGTAACTGTCCTTCCGCTTTACATACAAGCGACCTAATCGAGCAGAAGGTTTAATGGATAGATTGAACAATCATCGTATCTGAGTTGTATTCGATTATGTTTATATAGTTATATTCACCAGGTACCATGTTATTCCGTTATACATACGAGCAACCGAATCGAACATAAGGTTGAATGGATAGATTGAACGATCATCGTATCTGAGTTGTATTCAATTATGTTTATATAGTTATACTCACCAGGTAACTGTTCTCCAGTTATACATAAGAGCGACTGAACTGAACAGAAGGTTGAATGGATAGACTGAGAAATCATCGTATCTGGGTTGTATTCGATTATTTCGTGATGATTATTATATATTATGTCTAACCAGGTAACTGTTCTTCCGTTATACATACGAGCAACCGAATCGAACATAAGGTTGAATGGATAGATTGAACAATCATTGTATCTGGGTTGTCTACGATTATATCGTTATGCTGTATAATTAGGTACACCTACCATGTAACGGTTCTTTCGTTACACATACGAGCATCTGAATCGAACATAAGGTTGGATTGGTTAGACGGAACGATAATTGTAACTGA
This sequence comes from Chrysomela aeneicollis, assembly GCA_029955515.1. Lineage (NCBI taxonomy): Eukaryota > Metazoa > Arthropoda > Insecta > Coleoptera > Chrysomelidae > Chrysomela > Chrysomela aeneicollis. Next base: position 16,658,568 of record JARUHQ010000006.1, read on the forward strand.
GTTGTATTCGATTATATCGTGGTAATGTTTATATAGTTATACACACCAGGTGACTGTTCTTGCGTTATACGTACGAGCGACCCAATCGAACAGAAGGTTGGATGGATAGACGAAATGATCATTGTATCTGAGTTGTATTCGATTATATCGTGATGAAGTTCATATAGAAATACTCACCAGGTTACTGTTCTTTCGTTATACATACGAGCAACCGAATCGAACAGAAGGTTGAATGGATGGTATCTGGGTTGTATTCGATTATGATGTTATGCTGTGTATATAGTTATACACACTAGGTGACGGTATTCCCGTTTTACATACGAGCGACCGAAACGAACAGAAATTTGAAAGGATAGACTGAACAATCAATGTATCTGGTTGGTATCCGATTATATCGCAATACTGTATATATAGTGATACTTACCAGGTGACGGTACTTCCGTTACACATACTAGCGACTGAATCGAACAAAAGGTTAAATGGTTAGACGAAGCGATAATTGTATCTGAGTTGTATTCGATGATATCGTGATGATGTTTATAGCAATACTCACCAGGTAACTGTTCTTACGTTTTACATACAAGCGAACGAATCGAGCAGAAGGTTAAATAGGTAGATTGAACAATCATCGTATCTGGGTTGTATTCGATTATGTTTATATAGTTATACTCACCAGGTAACTGTTCTTCCGTTATACATACGAGCGACTGAATTGAATAAAAGGTTGAATGGATAGACTGAACAATGATCGTATCTGGGGTTGTATTCGATGATATCGTGATGATGTTTATATAGTTATACTCACCAGGTCACTGTTCTCCAGTTATACATGAGAGCGACTGAACTGAACAGAAGGTTGAATGGATAGACTGAACAATCATTGTATCTGGGTTGTATTCGATTATATCGTGATGATTATCATATAGTATGTCTTACCATGTAACAGTTTTTCTGTTACACATACGAGCAACCTAATCGAACATAAGGTTGAATGGATATATTGAACAATCATTGTATCTGGGTTGTCTCCGATTATATCGTTATGCTGTATATTTAGTTACACCTACCATGTAACGGTTCTTTAGTTACACATACGAGCGTATGCATCGAACATAAGGTTGGATGATTAGACGGAACGATAATTGTAACTGAGTTGTATTCTATTATATCGTGGTGATGTTTATATAGTAATACTCACCAGGTGACTGTTCTTGCGTTATACATACGAGCGACCCAATCGAACAGAAGGTTGGATGGATAGACGGAATGATCATTGTATCTCAGTTGTATTCGATTATATCGTGATGAAGTTTATATAGAAATACTCACCAGGTTACTGTTCTTTCGTTATACATACGAGCAACCGAATCGAACAGAAGGTTGAATGGATAGTATCTGGGTTGTATTCGATTATGATCTTATGCTGTGTATATAGTTATACACATTTGATGACGGTATTCCCGTTTTACATACGAGCGACCGAAAAGAACAGAAAAATGAATGGATAGACTGAACAATCAATGTATCTGGGTGGTATCCGATTATATCGCAATACTGTATATATAGTGATACTTACCAGGTGACGGTACTTCCGTTACAAATACTAGCGACTGAATCGAACAGAAGGTTGAATGGTTAGACGAAACGATAATTGTATCTGAGTTGTATCCGATGATATCGTGATGATGTTTATATAGCAATAATAACCAGGTAACTATTCTTCCGTTTCACATACAAGCGACCGAATCGAGCAGAAGGTTGAATGTATAGATTGAACAATCATCGTATCTGGGTTGTATTTGATTATGTTTATATAGTTATACTCACCAGGTACCTGTTCTTCCGTTATACATACGAGCGACTGAATTGAACAGAAGGTTGAATAGATAGACTAAACAATAATCGTATCTGGGGTTGTTTTCGATTATATCTTGATGATGTTCATATAGTTATACTCACCAGGAAACTTTTCTTCAGTAATACATAAGAGCGACTGAACTGAACAGAAAGTTGAATGGATAGACTGAACAATCAATGTATCTGGGTGGTATTCGATTATATCGTGATGATTATCATATAGTATGTCTAACCAGGTAACAGTTCTTCTGTTACACATACGAGCAACCGAATCGAACATAAGATTGAATGGATAGATTGAACAATCATTGTATCTGGGTTGTCTCCGATTATATCGTTATGCTGTATATTAAGTTACACCTACCATGTTACGGTTCTTTCGTTACACATACGAGCGTCTGAATCGAACATAAGGTTGGATGGTTAGAGATAATTGTAACTGAGTTGTATTCGATTATATCGTGATAATGTTTATATAGTAATACTCACCAGGTGACTGTTCTTGCGTTATACGTACGAGCGACCCAATCGAACAGAAGGTTGGATGGATAGACGGAATGATCATTGTATCTGAGTTGTATTCGATTATATCGTGATGAAGTTCATATAGAAATACTCACCAGGTTACTGTTCTTTCGTTATACATACGAGCAACCGAATCGAACAGAAGGTTGAATGAATGGTATCTGGGTTGTATTCGATTATGATGTTATGCTGTGTATATAGTTATACACACTAGGTGACGGTATTTCCGTTTTACATACGAGCGACCAAAACGAACAGAAAGTTGAATGGATAGACTGAACAATCAATGTATCTGGTTGGTATCCGATTATATCGCAATACTGTATATATAGTGATACTTACCAGGTGACGGTACTTCCGTTAAACATACTAGCGACTGAATCGAACAGAATGTTAAATGGTTAAAGGTTGGATGGATAGACGGAATGATCATTGTATCTGAGTTGTATTCGATTATATCGTGATGAAGTTCATATAGAAATACTCATCAGGTTACTGTCCTTTCGTTATACATACGAGCAACCGAATCGAACAGAAGGTTGAATGAATGGTATCTGGGTTGTATTCGATTATGATGTTATGCTGTGTATATAGTTATACACACTAGGTGACGGTATTTCCGTTTTACATACGAGCGACCAAAACGAACAGAAAGTTGAATGGATAGACTGAACAATCAATGTATCTGGTTGGTATCCGATTATATCGCAATACTGTATATATAGTGATACTTACCAGGTGACGGTACTTCCGTTAAACATACTAGCGACTGAATCGAACAGAATGTTAAATGGTTAGACGAAGCGATGATTGTATCTGAGTTGTATTCGATGATATCGTGATGATGTTTATATAGCAATATTCACCAGGTAACTGTTCTTCCGTTTTACATAATAGCGACCGAATCGAGCAGAAGGTTAAATGGATAGATTGAAAATTCATCGTATCTGGGTTGTATTCGATTAGGTTTATATAGTTATACTCACCAGGTAACTGTTCTTCCGATATACATACGAGCGACTGAATTGAACAGAAGGTTGAATGGATAGACTAAATATGATCGTATCTGAGGTTGTATTCGATTATATCGTGATGATGTTAATATAGTTATACTCAACAGGTAACTGTTCTCCAGTTATACATAAAAGCGACTGAATCGAGCAGAAGGTTGAATTCAGTATTAATTGAACAATAATCGTATCTGGGTTGTATTCGATTATGTTTATAAAGTTATACTCACCAGGTAACTGTTCTTCCGTTATACATACGAGCAATCGAACCGAACAGAAGGTTGAATGGGTAGTATCTGGGTTGTATTCGATTATGATGTTATGCTGTGTATATAGTTATACACACTAGGTGACGGTATTCCCGTTTTACATACGAGCGACCGAAACGAACAGAAAGTTGAATGGATAGACTGAACAATCAATGTATCTGGTTGGTATCCGATTATATCGCAATACTGTATATATAGTGATACTTACCAGGTGACGGTACTTTCGTTACACATACTAGCGACTGAATCGAACAGAATGTTAAATGGTTAGACGAAGCGATAATTGTATCTGAGTTGTATTCGATGATATCGTGATGATGTTTATATAGCAATATTCACCAGGTAACTGTTCTTCCGTTTTACATAAAAGCGACCGAATCGAGCAGAAGGTTGAATGGATAGATTGAAAATTCATCGTATCTGGGTTGTATTCGATTAGGTTTATATAGTTATACTCACCAGGTAACTGTCCTTCCGTTATACATACGAGCGACTGAATTGAACAGAAAATTGAATGGATAGTATATGGGTTGTATTCGATTATGATGTTATGCTGTGTATATAGTTATACACACTAGGAGACGGTATTCCCGTTTTACATACGAGCGACCGAAACAAACAGAAAGTTGAATGGATAGACTGAACAATCAATGTATCTGGGTGGTATCCGATTATATCGCAATACTGTATATATAGTGATACTTACCAGGTGACGATACTTCCGTTACACATACTAGCGACTGAATCAAACAGAATGTTGAATGGTTAGACGAAACGATAATTGTATCTGAGTTGTATTCGATGATATCGTGATGATGTTTATATAGCAATACTCACCAGGTAACTGTTCTTCCGTTTTACGTACAAGCGACCGAATCGAGCAGAAGGTTGAATTCAGTATAGATTGAACAATCATCATATCTGGGTTGTATTCGATTATGTTTATATAGTTATACTCACCAGGTAACTGTTCTTCCGTTATACATACGAGCGACTGAATTGAACAGAAGGTTGAATGGATAGTATATGGGTTGTATTCGATTATGATGTTATGCTGTGTATATAGTTATACACACTAGGAGACGGTATTCCCGTTATACATACGAGCGACCGAAACGAAAAGAAAGTTGAATGGATAGACTGAACAATCAATGTATCTGGGTGGTATCCGATTATATCGCAATACTGTATATATAGTGATACTTACCAGGTGACGGTACTTCCGTTACACATACTAGCGACTGAATCGAACAGAAGGTTAAATGGTTAGACGAAACGATAATTGTATCTGAGTTGAATTCGATGATATCGTGATGATGTTTATATAGCAATACTCACCAGGTAACTGCTCTTCCGTTTTACATACAAGCGACCGAATCAAGCAGAAGGGTAAATTTAGTATAGATTGAACAATCATCGTATCTGGGTTGTATTCGATTATGTTTATATAGTTATACTCACCAGGTAACTGTTATTCCGTTATACATACGAGCGACTGAATTGAACAGAAGGTTGAATGGATAGACTGAACAATCAATGTATCTGGGTGGTATCCGATTATATCGCAATACTGTATATATAGTGATACTTACCAGGTGACGGTACTTCCGTTACACATACTAGCGACTGAATCGAACAGAAGGTTAAATGGTTAGACGAAATGATAATTGTATCTCTGAGTTGTATTCGATGATATCGTGATGAAGTTCATATAGAAATACTCACCAGGTTACTGTTCTTTCGTTATACATACGAGCATTCGAATCGAACAGAAGGTTGAATGGATAGTATCTGGGTTGTATTCGATTATGATGTTATGCTGTGTATATAGTTATACACACTAGGTGACGGTATTCCCGTTTTACATACGAGCGACCGAAACGAACAGAAAGTTGAATGGATAGACTGAACAATCAATGTATCTGGTTGGTATCCGATTATATCGCAATACTGTATATATAGTGATACTTACCAGGTGACGGTACTTCCGTTACACATACTAGCGACTGAATCGAACAGAATGTTAAATGGTTAGACGAAGCGATAATTGTATCTGAGTTGTATTCGATGATATCGTGATGATGTTTATATAGCAATACTCACCAGGTAACTGTTCTTCCGTTTTACATAAAAGCGACCGAATCGAGCAGAAGGTTGAATGGATAGATTGAAAATTCATCGTATCTGGGTTGTATTCGATTAGGTTTATATAGTTATACTCACCAGGTAACTGTCCTTCCGTTATACATACGAGCGACTGAATTGAACAGAAAATTGAATGGATAGTATCTGGGTTGTATTCGATTATGATGTTATGCTGTGTATATAGTTATACACATAAGGTGACGGTATTCCCGTTTCACATACGAGCGACCGAAACGAACAGAAAGTTGAATGGATAGTCTGAACAATCAATGTATCTGGGTGGTATCCGATTATATCGCAATACTGTATATATAGTGATACTCACCAGGTGACGGTACTTCCGTTACACATACTAGCGACTGAATCGAACAGACGGTTAAATGGTTAGACGAAACGATAATTGTATCTGAGTTGTATTCGATGATATCGTGATGATGTTTATATAGCAATACTCACCAGGTAACTGTTCTTCCGTTTTACATACAAGCGACCGAATCGAGCAGAAGGTTGAATTCAGTATAGATTGAACAATCATCGTATCTGGGTTGTATTCGATTATGTTTATATAGTTATACTCACCAGGTAACTGTTCTTCCGTTATACATACGAGCGACTGAATTGAACAGAAGGTTGAATGGATAGTATATGGGTTGTATTCGATTATGATGTTATGCTGTGTATATAGTTATACACATAAGGTGACGGTATTCCCGTTTCACATACGAGCGACCGAAACGAACAGAAAGTTGAATGGATAGTCTGAACAATCAATGTATCTGGGTGGTATCCGATTATATCGCAATACTGTATATATAGTGATACTTACCAGGTGACGGTACTTCCGTTACACATACTAGCGACTGAATCGAACAGAATGTTAAATGGTTAGACGAAGCGATAATTGTATCTGAGTTGTATTCGATGATATCGTGATGATGTTTATATAGCAATACTCACCAGGTAACTGTTCTTCCGTTTTACATAAAAGCGACCGAATCGAGCAGAAGGTTGAATGGATAGATTGAAAATTCATCGTATCTGGGTTGTATTCGATTAGGTTTATATAGTTATACTCACCAGGTAACTGTCCTTCCGTTATACATACGAGCGACTGAATTGAACAGAAAATTGAATGGATAGTATCTGGGTTGTATTCGATTATGATGTTATGCTGTGTATATAGTTATACACATAAGGTGACGGTATTCCCGTTTCACATACGAGCGACCGAAACGAACAGAAAGTTGAATGGATAGACTGAACAATCAATGTATCTGGGTGGTATCCGATTATATCGCAATACTGTATATATAGTGATACTTACCAGGTAACGGTACTTCCGTTACACATACTAGCGACTGAATCGAACAGAAGGTTAAATGGTTAGACGAAACGATAATTGTATCTGAGTTGTATTCGATGATATCGTGATGATGTTTATATAGCAATACTCACCAGGTAACTGTTCTTCCGTTTTACATACGAGCGACTGAATTGAACAGAAGGTTGAATGGATAGTATATGGGTTGTATTCGATTATGATGTTATGCTGTGTATATAGTTATACACACTAGGAGACGGTATTCCCGTTTTACATACGAGCGACCGAAACGAAAAGAAAGTTGAATGGATAGACTGAACAATCAATGTATCTGGGTGGTATCCGATTATATCGCAATACTGTATATATAGTGATACTTACCAGGTGACGATACTTCCGTTACACATACTAGCGACTGAATCGAACAGAATGTTGAATGGTTAGACGAAACGATAATTGTATCTGAGTTGTATTCGATGATATCGTGATGATGTTTATATAGCAATACTCACCAGGTAACTGTCCTTCCGTTTTACATACAAGCGACCGAATCGAGCAAAAGGTTAAATAGATAGATTGAACAATCATCGTATCTGAGTTGTAATCGATTATGTTTATATAGATATACTCACCAGGTACCTGTTCTTCCGATATACATACGAGCAACCGAATCGAACACAAGGTTGAATGGATAGATTGAACAATCATTGTATCTGGGTTGTCTCCGATTATATCGTTATGTTGTATATTTAACTACACCTACCATGTAACGGTTCATTCGTTACACATACGAGCGTCTGAATCGAACATAAGGTTGGATGGTTAGACGGAACGATAATTGTAACTAAGTTGTATTCGATTATATCGTGATGACGTTCATATAGAAATACTCACCAGGTTACTGTTCTTTCGTTATACATAAGAGCAACCGAATCGAACAGAAGGTTGAATGGATAGTATCTGGGTTGTATTCGATTATGATGTTATGCTGTGTATATAGTTATACACATAAGTTGACGGTATTCCCGTTTCACATACGAGCGACCGAAACGAACAGAAAGTTGAATGGATAGACTGAACAATCATCGTATCTGGGTTGTATTCGATTATGTTTATATAGTTATACTCACCAGGTAACTGTTCTTCCGTTATACATACGAGCGACTGAATTGAACAGAAGGTTGAATGGATAGTATATGGGTTGTATTCGATTATGATGTTATGCTGTGTATATAGTTATACACACTAGGAGACGGTATTCCCATTTTACATACGAGCGACCGAAACAAAAAGAAAGTTGAATGGATAGACTGAACAATCAATGTATCTGGGTGGTATCCGATTATATCGCAATACTGTATATATAGTGATACTTACCAGGTGACGATACTTCCGTTACACATACTAGCGACTGAATCGAACAGAATGTTGAATGGTTAGACGAAACGATAATTGTATCTGAGTTGTATTCGATGATATCGTGATGATGTTTATATAGCAATACTCACCAGGTAACTGTTCTTCCGTTTTACATACAAGCGACCGAATCGAGCAGAAGGTTGAATTCAGTATAGATTGAACAATCATCGTATCTGGGTTGTATTCGATTATGTTTATATAGTTATACTTACCAGGTAACTGTTCTTCCGTTATACATACGAGCGACTGAATTGAACAGAAGGTTGAATGGATAGTATATGGGTTGTATTTGATTATGATGTTATGCTGTGTATATAGTTATACACACTAGGAGACGGTATTCCCGTTTTACATACGAACGACCGAAACGAAAAGAAAGTTGAATGGACAGACTGAACAATCAATGTATCTGGGTGGTATCCGATTATATCGCAATACTGTATATATAGTGATACTAACCAGGTGACGATACTTCCGTTACACATACTAGCGACTGAATCGAACAGAATATTGAATGGTTAGACGAAACGATAATTGTATCTGAGTTGTATTCGATGATATCGTGATGATGTTTATATAGCAATACTCACCAGGTAACTGTCTTTCCGTTTTACATACAAGCAACCGAATCGAGCAGAAGGTTAAATGGATAGATTGAACAATCATCGTATCTGAGTTGTATTCGATTATGTTTATATAGATATACTCACCAGGTACCTGTTCTTCCGATATACATACGTGCAACCGAATCGAACATAAGGTTGAATGGATAGATTGAACAATCATCGTATCTGAGTTGTATTCGATTATGTTTATATAGTTATACTCACCAGGTAACTGTTCTTCCGTTATACATACGAGCGACTGAATTGAACTGAAGGTTGAATGGATAGACTTAACAATGATCGTATCTGGGGTTGTATTCGATTATATCGTGATGATGTTCATATAGTTATACTCACCAGGTAACTGTTCTCCATTTATACATAAGAGCGACTGAACTGAACAGAAGGTTGAATGGATAGACTGAACAATCATCGTATCTGGGTTGTATTCGATTATTTCGTGATGATTATTATATATTATGTCTAACCAGGTAACTGTTCTACATACTAGCAACCGAATCGAACATAAGTTTGAATGGATAGATTGAACAATCATTGTATCTGGGTTGTCTCCGATTATATCGTTATGTTGTATATTTAACTACACCTACCATGTACCGGTTCTTTCGTTACACATACGAGCGTCTGAATCGAACATAAGGTTGGATGGTTAGACGGAACGATAATTGTAACTAAGTTGTATTCGATTATATCGTGATGACGTTCATATAGAAATACTCACCAGGTTACTGTTCTTTCGTTATACATACGAGCAACCGAATCGAACAGAAGGTTGAATGGATAGTATCTGGGTTGTATTCGATTATGATGTTATGCTGTGTATATAGTTATACACATAAGGTGACGGTATTCCCGTTTCACATACGAGCGACCGAAACGAACAGAAAGTTGAATGGATAGACTGAACAATCATTGTATCTGGGTGGTATCCGATTATATCGCAATACTGTATATATAGTGATACTTACCAGGTGACGGTACTTCCGTTACACATACTAGCGACTGAATCGAACAGAAGGTTAAATGGTTAGATGAAACGATAATTGTATCTGAGTTGTATTCGATGATATCGTGATGATGTTTATATAGCAATACTCACCAGGTAACTGTCCTTCCGTTTTACATACAAGCGACCGAATCGAGCAGAAGGTTAAATGGATAGATTGAACAATCATCGTATCTGAGTTGTATTCGATTATGTTTATATAGATATACTCACCAGGTAACTGTTCTTCCGTTATACATACGAGCGACTGAATTGAACAGAAGGTTGAATGGATAGTATATGTGTTGTATTCGATTATGATGTTATGCTGTGTATATAGTTATACACACTAGGAGACGATATTCCCGTTTTACATACGAGCGACCGAAACAAAAAGAAAGTTGAATGGATAGACTGAACAATCAATGTATCTGGGTGGTATCCGATTATATCGCAATACTGTATATATAGTGATACTTACCAGGTGACGATACTTCCGTTACACATACTAGCGACTGAATCGAACAAAATGTTGAATGGTTAGACGAAACGATAATTGTATCTGAGTTGTATTCGATGATATCGTGATGATGTTTATATAGCAATACTCACCAGGTAACTGTCCTTCCGTTTTACATACAAGCGACCGAATCGAGCAGAAGGTTAAATGGATAGATTGAACAATCATCGTATCTGAGTTTTATTCGATTATGTTTATATAGATATACTCACCAGGTACCTGTTCTTCCGTTATACATACGAGCGACTGAATTGAACTGAAGGTTGAATGGATAGACTAAACAATGATCGTATCTGGGGTTGTATTCGATTATATCGTGATGATGTTCATATAGTTATACTCACCAGGTAACTGTTCTCCAGTTATACATAAGAGCGACTGAACTGAACAAAAGGTTGAATGGATAGACTGAACAATCATCGTATCTGGGTTGTATTCGATTATTTCGTGATGATTATTATATATTATGTCTAACCAGGTAACTGTTCTTTCGTTATACATACTAGCAACCGAATCGAACATAAGGTTGAATGGATAGATTGAACAATCATTGTATCTGGGTTGTCTCCGATTATATCGTTATGTTGTATATTTAACTACACCTACCATGTAACAGTTCTTTCGTTACACATACGAGCGTCTGAATCGAACATAAGGTTGGATGGTTAGACGGAACGATAATTGTAACTAAGTTGTATTCGATTATATCGTGATGACGTTCATATAGAAATACTCACCAGGTTACTGTTCTTTCGTTATACATACGAGCAACCGAATCGAACAGAAGGTTGAATGGATAGTATCTGGGTTGTATTCGATTATGATGTTATGCTGTGTATATAGTTATACACATAAGGTGACGGTATTCCCGTTTCACATACGAGCGACCGAAACGAACAGAAAGTTGAATGGATAGTCTGAACAATCAATGTATCTGGGTGGTATCCGATTATATCGCAAAACTGTATATATAGTGATACTTACCAGGTGACTGTACTTCCGTTACACATAATAGCGACTGAATCGAACAGAAGGTTAAATGGTTAGACGAAACGATAATTGTATCTGAGTTGTATTCGATGATATCGTGATGATGTTTATATAGCAATACTCACCAGGTAACTGTTCTTTCGTTTTACATACGAGCGACTGAATTGAACAGAAGGTTGAATGGATAGTATATGGGTTGTATTCGATTATGATGTTATGCTGTGTATATAGTTATACACACTAGGAGACGGTATTCCCGTTTTACATACGAGCGACCGAAACGAAAAGAAAGTTGAATGGATAGACTGAACAATCAATGTATCTGGGTGGTATCCGATTATATCGCAATACTGTATATATAGTGATACTTACCAGGTGACGATACTTCCGTTACACATACTAGCGACTGAATCGAACAGAATGTTGAATGGTTAGACGAAACGATAATTGTATCTGAGTTGTATTCGATGATATCGTGATGATGTTTATATAGCAATACTCACCAGGTAACTGTCCTTCCGTTTTACATACAAGCGACCGAATCGAGCAAAAGGTTAAATAGATAGATTGAACAATCATCGTATCTGAGTTGTATTCGATTATGTTTATATAGATATACTCACCAGGTACCTGTTCTTCCGATATACATACGAGCAACCGAATCGAACACAAGGTTGAATGGATAGATTGAACAATCATTGTATCTGGGTTGTCTCCGATTATATCGTTATGTTGTATATTTTACTACACCTACCATGTAACGGTTCATTCGTTACACATACGAGCGTCTGAATCGAACATAAGGTTGGATGGTTAGACGGAACGATAATTGTAACTAAGTTGTATTCGATTATATCGTGATGACGTTCATATAGAAATACTCACCAGGTTACTGTTCTTTCGTTATACATAAGAGCAACCGAATCGAACAGAAGGTTGAATGGATAGTATCTGGGTTGTATTCGATTATGATGTTATGCTGTGTATATAGTTATACACATAAGTTGACGGTATTCCCGTTTCACATACGAGCGACCGAAACGAACAGAAAGTTGAATGGATAGACTGAACAATCATCGTATCTGGGTTGTATTCGATTATGTTTATATAGTTATACTCACCAGGTAACTGTTCTTCCGTTATACATACGAGCGACTGAATTGAACAGAAGGTTGAATGGATAGTATATGGGTTGTATTCGATTATGATGTTATGCTGTGTATATAGTTATACACACTAGGAGACGGTATTCCCATTTTACATACGAGCGACCGAAACAAAAAGAAAGTTGAATGGATAGACTGAACAATCAATGTATCTGGGTGGTAACCGATTATATCGCAATACTGTATATATAGTGATACTTACCAGGTGACGATACTTCCGTTACACATACTAGCGACTGAATCGAACAGAATGTTGAATGGTTAGACGAAACGATAATTGTATCTGAGTTGTATTCGATGATATCGTGATGATGTTTATATAGCAATACTCACCAGGTAACTGTTCTTCCGTTTTACATACAAGCGACCGAATCGAGCAGAAGGTTGAATTCAGTATAGATTGAACAATCATCGTATCTGGGTTGTATTCGATTATGTTTATATAGTTATACTTACCAGGTAACTGTTCATCCGTTATACATACGAGCGACTGAATTGAACAGAAGGTTGAATGGATAGTATATGGGTTGTATTTGATTATGATGTTATGCTGTGTATATAGTTATACACACTAGGAGACGGTATTCCCGTTTTACATACGAACGACCGAAACGAAAAGAAAGTTGAATGGACAGACTGAACAATCAATGTATCTGGGTGGTATCCGATTATATCGCAATACTGTATATATAGTGATACTAACCAGGTGACGATACTTCCGTTACACATACTAGCGACTGAATCGAACAGAATATTGAATGGTTAGACGAAACGATAATTGTATCTGAGTTGTATTCGATGATATCGTGATGATGTTTATATAGCAATACTCACCAGGTAACTGTCTTTTTGTTTTACATACAAGCAACCGAATCGAGCAGAAGGTTAAATGGATAGATTGAACAATCATCGTATCTGAGTTGTATTCGATTATGTTTATATAGATATACTCACCAGGTACCTGTTCTTCCGATATACATACGTGCAACCGAATCGAACATAAGGTTGAATGGATAGATTGAACAATCATCGTATCTGAGTTGTATTCGATTATGTTTATATAGTTATACTCACCAGGTAACTGTTCTTCCGTTATACATACGAGCGACTGAATTGAACTGAAGGTTGAATGGATAGACTAAACAATGATCGTATCTGGGGTTGTATTCGATTATATCGTGATGATGTTCATATAGTTATACTCACCAGGTAACTGTTCTCCATTTATACATAAGAGCGACTGAACTGAACAGAAGGTTGAATGGATAGACTGAACAATCATCGTATCTGGGTTGTATTCGATTATTTCGTGATGATTATTATATATTATGTCTAACCAGGTAACTGTTCTACATACTAGCAACCGAATCGAACATAAGTTTGAATGGATAGATTGAACAATCATTGTATCTGGGTTGTCTCCGATTATATCGTTATGTTGTATATTTAACTACACCTACCATGTACCGGTTCTTTCGTTACACATACGAGCGTCTGAATCGAACATAAGGTTGGATGGTTAGACGGAACGATAATTGTAACTAAGTTGTATTCGATTATATCGTGATGACGTTCATATAGAAATACTCACCAGGTTACTGTTCTTTCGTTATACATACGAGCAACCGAATCGAACAGAAGGTTGAATGGATAGTATCTGGGTTGTATTCGATTATGATGTTATGCTGTGTATATAGTTATACACATAAGGTGACGGTATTCCCGTTTCACATACGAGCGACCGAAACGAACAGAAAGTTGAATGGATAGACTGAACAATCATTGTATCTGGGTGGTATCCGATTATATCGCAATACTGTATATATAGTGATACTTACCAGGTGACGGTACTTCCGTTACACATACTAGCGACTGAATCGAACAGAAGGTTAAATGGTTAGATGAAACGATAATTGTATCTGAGTTGTATTCGATGATATCGTGATGATGTTTATATAGCAATACTCACCAGGTAACTGTCCTTCCGTTTTACATACAAGCGACCGAATCGAGCAGAAGGTTAAATGGATAGATTGAACAATCATCGTATCTGAGTTGTATTCGATTATGTTTATATAGATATACTCACCAGGTAACTGTTCTTCCGTTATACATACGAGCGACTGAATTGAACAGAAGGTTGAATGGATAGTATATGTGTTGTATTCGATTATGATGTTATGCTGTGTATATAGTTATACACACTAGGAGACGGTATTCCCGTTTTACATACGAGCGACCGAAACAAAAAGAAAGTTGAATGGATAGACTGAACAATCAATGTATCTGGGTGGTATCCGATTATATCGCAATACTGTATATATAGTGATACTTACCAGGTGACGATACTTCCGTTACACATACTAGCGACTGAATCGAACAAAATGTTGAATGGTTAGACGAAACGATAATTGTATCTGAGTTGTATTCGATGATATCGTGATGATGTTTATATAGCAATACTCACCAGGTAACTGTCCTTCCGTTTTACATACAAGCGACCGAATCGAGCAGAAGGTTAAATGGATAGATTGAACAATCATCGTATCTGAGTTTTATTCGATTATGTTTATATAGATATACTCACCAGGTACCTGTTCTTCCGTTATACATACGAGCGACTGAATTGAACTGAAGGTTGAATGGATAGACTAAACAATGATCGTATCTGGGGTTGTATTCGATTATATCGTGATGATGTTCATATAGTTATACTCACCAGGTAACTGTTCTCCAGTTATACATAAGAGCGACTGAACTGAACAGAAGGTTGAATGGATAGACTGAACAATCATCGTATCTGGGTTGTATTCGATTATTTCGTGATGATTATTATATATTATGTCTAACCAGGTAACTGTTCTTTCGTTATACATACTAGCAACCGAATCGAACATAAGGTTGAATGGATAGATTGAACAATCATTGTATCTGGGTTGTCTCCGATTATATCGTTATGTTGTATATTTAACTACACCTACCATGTAACAGTTCTTTCGTTACACATACGAGCGTCTGAATCGAACATAAGGTTGGATGGTTAGACGGAACGATAATTGTAACTAAGTTGTATTCGATTATATCGTGATGACGTTCATATAGAAATACTCACCAGGTTACTGTTCTTTCGTTATACATACGAGCAACCGAATCGAACAGAAGGTTGAATGGATAGTATCTGGGTTGTATTCGATTATGATGTTATGCTGTGTATATAGTTATACACATAAGGTGACGGTATTCCCGTTTCACATACGAGCGACCGAAACGAACAGAAAGTTGAATGGATAGTCTGAACAATCAATGTATCTGGGTGGTATCCGATTATATCGCAAAACTGTATATATAGTGATACTTACCAGGTGACTGTACTTCCGTTACACATAATAGCGACTGAATCGAACAGAAGGTTAAATGGTTAGACGAAACGATAATTGTATCTGAGTTGTATTCGATGATATCGTGATGATGTTTATATAGCAATACTCACCAGGTAACTGTTCTTCCGTTTTACATACAAGCGACCGAATCGAGCAGAAGGTTGAATTCAGTATAGATTGAACAATCATCGTATCTGGGTTGTATTCGATTATGTTTATATAGTTATACTCACCAGGTAACTGTTCTTCCGTTATACATACGAGCGACTGAATTGAACAGAAGGTTGAATGGATTGTATATGGGTTGTATTCGATTATAATGTTATGCTGTGTATATAGTTATACACACTAGGAGACGGTATTCCCGTTTTACATTCGAGCGACCGAAACGAAAAGAAAGTTGAATGGATAGACTGAACAATCAATGTATCTGGGTGGTATCCGATTATATCGCAATACTGTATATATAGTGATACTTACCAGGTGACGATACTTCCGTTACACATACTAGCGACTGAATCGAACAGAATGTTGAATGGTTAGACGAAACGATAATTGTATCTGAGTTGTATTCGATGATATCGTGATGATGTTTATATAGTAATACTCACCAGGTAACTGTCCTTCCGTTTTACATACAAGCGACCGAATCGAGCAGAAGGTTAAATGGATAGATTGAACAATCATCGTATCTGAGTTGTATTCGATTATGTTTATATAGATATACTCAGCAGGTACCTGTTCTTCCGATATACATACGAGCAACCGAATCGAACATAAGGTTGAATGGATAGATTGAACAATCATCGTATCTGAGTTGTATTCGATTATGTTTATATAGTTATACTCACCAGGTAACTGTTCTTCCGTTATACATACGAGCGACTGAATTGAACTGAAGGTTGAATGGATAGACTTAACAATGATCGTATCTGGGGTTGTATTCGATTATATCGTGATGATGTTCATATAGTTATACTCACCAGGTAACTGTTCTCCAGTTATATATAAGAGCGACTGAACTGAACAGAAGATTGAATGGATAGACTGAACAATCATCGTATCTGGGTTGTATTCGATTATTTCGTGATGATTATTATATATTATGTCTAACCAGGTAACTGTTCTTTCGTTATACATACTAGCAACCGAATCGAACATAAGGTTGAATGGATAGATTGAACAATCATTGTATCTGGGTTGTCTCCGATTATATCGTTATGTTGTATATTTAACTACACCTACCATGTACCGGTTCTTCCGTTACACATACGAGCGTCTGAATCGAACATAAGGTTGGATGGTTAGACGGAACGATATTGTAACTAAGTTGTATTCGATTATATCGTGATGACGTTCATGTAGAAATACTCACCAGGTTACTGTTCTTTCGTTATACATACGAGCAACCTAATCGAACAGAAGGTTGAATGGATAGTATCTGGGTTGTATTCGATTATGATGTTATGCTGTGTATATAGTTATACACATAAGGTGACGGTATTCCCGTTTCACATACGAGCGACCGAAACGAACAGAAAGTTGAATGGATAGACTGAACAATTAATGTATCTGGGTGGTATCCGATTATATCGCAATACTGTATATATAGTGATACTTACCAGGTGACGATACTTCCGTTACACATACTAGCGACTGAATCGAACAGAATGTTGAATGGTTAGACGAAACGATAATTGTATCTGAGTTGTATTCGATGATATCGTGATGATGTTTATATAGCAATACTCACCAGGTAACTGTCCTTCCGTTTTACATACAAGCGACCGAATCGAGCAGAAGGTTAAATGGATAGATTGAACAATCATCGTATGAGTTGTATTCGATTATGTTTATATAGATATACTCACCAGGTACCTATTCTTCCGATATACATACGAGCAACCGAATCGAACATAAGGTTGAATGGATAGATTGAACAATCATTGTATCTGGGTTGTCTCCGATTATATCGTTATGTTGTATATTTAACTAAACCTACCATGTAACGGTTCATTCGTTACACATACGAGCGTCTGAATCGAACATAAGGTTGGATGGTTAGACGGAACGATAATTGTAACTAAGTTGTATTCGATTATATCGTGATGACGTTCATATAGAAATACTCACCAGGTTACTGTTCTTTCGTTATACATACGAGCAACCGAATCGAACAGAAGGTTGAATGGATAGTATCTGGGTTGTATTCGATTATGATGTTATGCTGTGTATACAGTTATACACATAAGGTGACGGTATTCCCGTTTCACATACGAGCGACCGAAACGAACAGAAAGTTGAATGGATAGACTGAACAATCAATGTATCTGGGTGGTATCCGATTATATCGCAATACTGTATATATAGTGATACTTACCAGGTGACGGTACTTCCGTTACACATACTAGCGACTGAATCGAACAGAAGGTTAAATGGTTACACGAAACGATAATTGTATCTGAGTTGTATTCGATGATATCGTGATGATGTTTATATAGCAATACTCACCAGGTAACTTTTCTTCCGTTTTACATACAAGCGACCGAATCGAGCAGAAGGTTGAATTCAGTATAGATTGAACAATCATCGTATCTGGGTTGTATTCGATTATGTTTATATAGTTATACTCACCAGGTAACTGCTCTTCCGTTATACATACGAGCGACTGAATTGAACAGAAGGTTGAATGGATAGTATATGGGTTGTATTCGATTATGATGTTATGCTGTGTATATAGTTATACACACTAGGAGACGGTATTCCCGTTTTACATACGAGCGACCGAAACGAAAAGAAAGTTGAATGGATAGACTGAACAATCAATGTATCTGGGTGGTATCCGATTATATCGCAATACTGTATATATAGTGATACTTACCAGGTGACGATACTTCCGTTACACATACTAGCGACTGAATCGAACAGAATGTTGAATGGATAGATTGAACAATCATCGTATCTGAGTTGTATTCGATTATGTTTATATAGATATACTCACCAGGTACCTGTTCTTCCGATATACATACGAGCAACCGAATCGAACATAATGTTGAATGGATAGATTGAACAATCATCGTATCTGAGTTGTATTCGATTATGTTTATATAGTTATACTCATCAGGTAACTGTTCTTCCGTTATACATACGAGCGACTGAATTGAACTGAAGGTTGAATGGATAGACTAAACAATGATCGTATCTGGGGTTGTATTCGATTATATCGTGATGATGTTCATATAGTTGTACTCACCAGGTAACTGTTCTCCAGTTATACATAAGAGCGACTGAACTGAACAGAAGGTTGAATGGATAGACTGAACAATCATCGTATCTGGGTTGTATTCGATTATTTCGTGATGATTATTATATATTATGTCTAACC
The DNA here is from genome assembly GCA_029955515.1 of Chrysomela aeneicollis. Taxonomy (NCBI): domain Eukaryota; kingdom Metazoa; phylum Arthropoda; class Insecta; order Coleoptera; family Chrysomelidae; genus Chrysomela; species Chrysomela aeneicollis. Next base: position 16,678,166 of record JARUHQ010000006.1, read on the forward strand.
AGGTAACTGTTCTTTCGTTATACATACTAGCAACCGAATCGAACATAAGGTTGAATGGATAGATTGAACAATCATTGTATCTGGGTTGTCTCCGATTATATCGTTATGTTGTATATTTAACTACACCTACCATGTAACGGTTCTTTCGTTACACATACGAGCGTCTGAATCGAACATAAGGTTGGATGGTTAGACGGAACGATAATTGTAACTAAGTTGTATTCGATTATATCGTGATGACGTTCATATAGAAATACTCACCAGGTTACTGTTCTTTCGTTATACATACGAGCAACCGAATCGAACAGAAGGTTGAATGGATAGTATCTGGGTTGTATTCGATTATGATGTTATGCTGTGTATATAGTTAAACACATAAGGTGACGGTATTCCCGTTTCACATACGAGCGACCGAAACGAACAGAAAGTTGAATGGATAGACTGAACAATCAATGTATCTGGGTGGTATCCGATTATATCGCAATACTGTATATATAGTGATACTTACCAGGTGACGGTACTTCCGTTACACATACTAGCGACTGAATCGAACAGAAGGTTAAATGGTTACACGAAACGATAATTGTATCTGAGTTGTATTCGATGATATCGTGATGATGTTTATATAGCAATACTCACCAGGTAACTTTTCTTCAGTTTTACATACAAGCGACCGAATCGAGCAGAAGGTTGAATTCAGTATAGATTGAACAATCATCGTATCTGGGTTGTATTCGATTATGTTTATATAGTTATACTCACCAGGTAACTGCTCTTCCGTTATACATACGAGCGACTGAATTGAACAGAAGGTTGAATGGATAGTATATGGGTTGTATTCGATTATGATGTTATGCTGTGTATATAGTTATACACACTAGGAGACGGTATTCCCGTTTTACATACGAGCGACCGAAACGAAAAGAAAGTTGAATGGATAGACTGAACAATCAATGTATCTGGGTGGTATCCGATTATATCGCAATACTGTATATATAGTGATACTTACCAGGTGACGATACTTCCGTTACACATACTAGCGACTGAATCGAACAGAATGTTGAATGGATAGATTGAACAATCATCGTATCTGAGTTGTATTCGATTATGTTTATATAGATATACTCACCAGGTACCTGTTCTTCCGATATACATACGAGCAACCGAATCGAACATAATGTTGAATGGATAGATTGAACAATCATCGTATCTGAGTTGTATTCGATTATGTTTATATAGTTATACTCATCAGGTAACTGTTCTTCCGTTATACATACGAGCGACTGAATTGAACTGAAGGTTGAATGGATAGACTAAACAATGATCGTATCTGGGGTTGTATTCGATTATATCGTGATGATGTTCATATAGTTATACTCACCAGGTAACTGTTCTCCAGTTATACATAAGAGCGACTGAACTGAACAGAAGGTTGAATGGATAGACTGAACAATCATCGTATCTGGGTTGTATTCGATTATTTCGTGATGATTATTATATATTATGTCTAACCAGGTAACTGTTCTTTCGTTATACATACTAGCAACCGAATCGAACATAAGGTTGAATGGATAGATTGAACAATCATTGTATCTGGGTTGTCTCCGATTATATCGTTATGTTGTATATTTAACTACACCTACCATGTAACGGTTCTTTCGTTACACATACGAGCGTCTGAATCGAACATAAGGTTGGATGGTTAGACGGAACGAAAATTGTAACTAAGTTGTATTCGATTATATCGTGATGACGTTCATATAGAAATACTCACCAGGTTACTGTTCTTTCGTTATACATACGAGCAACCGAATCGAACAGAAGGTTGAATGGATAGTATCTGGGTTGTATTCGATTATGATGTTATGCTGTGTATATAGTTATACACATAAGGTGACGGTATTCCCGTTTCACATACGAGCGACCGAAACGAACAGAAAGTTGAATGGATAGACTGAACAATCAATGTATCTGAGTGGTATCCGATTATATCGCAATACTGTATATATAGTGATACTTACCAGGTGACGATACTTCCGTTACACATACTAGCGACTGAATCGAACAGAATGTTGAATGGTTAGACGAAACGATAATTGTATCTGAGTTGTATTCGATGATATCGTGATGATGTTTATATAGCAATACTCACCAGGTAACTGTTCTTCCGTTTTACATACAAGCGACCGAATCGAGCAGAAGGTTGAATTCAGTATAGATTGAACAATCATCGTATCTGGGTTGTATTCGATTATGTTTATATGGTTATACTCACCAGGTAACTGTTCTTCCGTTATACATACGAGCGACTGAATTGAACAGAAGGTTGAATGGATAGTATATGGGTTGTATTCGATTATGATGTTATGCTGTGTATATAGTTATACACACTAGGAGACGGTATTCCCGTTTTACATACGAGCGACCGAAACGAAAAGAAAGTTGAATGGATAGACTGAACAATCAATGTATCTGGGTGGTATCCGATTATATCGCAATACTGTATATATAGTGATACTTACCAGGTGACGATACCTCCGTTACACATACTAGCGACTGAATCGAACAGAATGTTGAATGGTTAGACGAAACGATAATTGTATCTGAGTTGTATTCGATGATATCGTGATGATGTTTATATAGCAATACTCACCAGGTAACTGTCCTTCCGTTTTACATACAAGCGACCGAATCGAGCAGAAGGTTTAATAGATAGATTGAACAATCATCGTATCTGAGTTGTAATCGATTATGTTTATATAGATATACTCACCAGGTACCTGTTCTTCCGATATACATACGAGCAACCGAATCGAACATAAGGTTGAATGGATAGATTGAACAATCATCGTATCTGAGTTGTATTCGATTATGTTTATATAGTTATTCTCACCAGGTAACTGTTCTTCCGTTATACATACGAGCGACTGAATTGAACTGAAGGTTGAATGGATAGACTAAACAATGATCGTATCTGAGGTTGTATTCGATTATATCGTGATGATGTTCATATAGTTATACTCACCAGGTAACTGTTCTCCAGTTATTCATAAGAGCGACTGAACTGAACAGAAGGTTGAATGGATAGACTGAACAATCATCGTATCTGGGTTGTATTCGATTATTTCGTGATGATTATTATATATTATGTCTTACCAGGTAACTGTTCTTTCGTTATACATACTAGCAACCGAATCGAACATAAGGTTGAATGGATAGATTGAACAATCATTGTATCTGGGTTGTCTCCGATTATATCGTTATGTTGTATATTTAACTACACCTACCATGTAACGGTTCTTTCGTTACACATACGAGCGTCTGAATCGAACATAAGATTGGATGGTTAGACGGAACGATAATTGTAACTAAGTTGTATTCGATTATATCGTGATGACGTTCATATAGAAATACTCACCAGGTTACTGTTCTTTCGTTATACTTACGAGCAACCGAATCGAACAGAAGGTTGAATGGATAGTATCTGGGTTGTATTCGATTATGATGTTATGCTGTGTATATAGTTATACACATAAGGTGACGGTATTCCCGTTTCACATACGAGCGACCGAAACGAACAGAAAGTTGAAATGATAGACTGAACAATTAATGTATCTGGGTGGTATCCGATTATATCGCAATACTGTATATATAGTGATACTTACCAGGTGACGGTACTTCCGTTACACATACTAGCGACTGAATCGAACAGAAGGTTAAATGGTTAGACGAAACGATAATTGTATCTGAGTTGTATTCGATGATATCGTGATGATGTTTATATAGCAATACTCACCAGGTAACTGTTTTTCCGTTTCACATACAAGCGACCGTATCGAGCAGAAGGTTGAATTCAGTATAGATTGAACAATCATCGTATCTGGGTTGTATTCGATTATGTTTATATAGTTATACTCAACAGGTAACTGTTCTTCCGTTATACATACGAGCGACTGAATTGAACAGAAGGTTGAATGGATAGTATATGGGTTGTATTCGATCATGATGTTATGCTGTGTGTATAGTTATACACACTAGGAGAAGGTATTCCCGTTTTACATACGAGCGACCGAAACAAAAAGAAAGTTGAATGGATAGACTGAACAATCAATGTATCTGGGTGGTATCCGATTATATCGCAATACTGTATATATAGTGATACTTACCAGGTGACGATACTTCCGTTACACATACTAGCGACTGAATCGAACAGAATAATGAATGGTTAGACGAAACGATAATTGTATCTGAGTTGTATTCGATGATATCGTGATGATGTTTATATAGCAATACTCACCAGGTAACTGTTCTTCCGTTTTACATACATGCGACCGAATCGAGCAGAAGGTTGAATTCAGTATAAATTGAACAATCATCGTATCTGGGTTGTATTCGATTATGTTTATATAGTTATACTCACCAGGTAACTGTTCTTCCGTTATACATACGAGCGACTGAATTGAACAGAAGGTTGAATGGATAGTATATGGGTTGTATTCGATTATGATGTTATGCTGTGTATATAGTTATACACACTAGGAGACGGTATTCCCGTTTTACATACGAGCGACCGAAACGAAAAGAAAGTTGAATGGATAGACTGAACAATCAATTTATCTGGGTGGTATCCGATTATATCGCAATACTGTATATATAGTGATACTTACCAGGTGACGATACTTCCGTTACACATACTAGCGACTGAATCGAACAGAATGTTGAATGGTTAGACGAAACGATAATTGTATCTGAGTTGTATTCGATGATATCGTGATGATGTTTATATAGCAATACTCACCAGGTAACTGTCCTTCCGTTTTACAAACAAGCGACCGAATCGAGCAGAAGGTTAAATAGATAGATTGAACAATCATCGTATCTGAGTTGTATTCGATTATGTTTATATAAATATACTCACCAGGTACCTGTTCTTCCGATATACATACGAGCAACCGAATCGAACATAAGGTTGAATGGATAGATTGAACAATCATCGTATCTGAGTTGTATTCGATTATGTTTATATAGTTATTCTCACCAGGTAACTGTTCTTCCGTTATACATACAAGCGACTGAATTGAACTGAAGGTTGAATGGATAGACTGAACAATGATCGTATCTGGGGTTGTATTCGATTATATCGTGATGATGTTCATATAGTTATACTCACCTGGTAACTGTTCTCCAGTTATACATAAGAGCGACTGAACTGAACAGAAGGTTGAATGGATAGTATCTGGGTTGTATTCGATTATGATGTTATGCTGTGTATATAGTTATACACATAAGGTGACGGTATTCCCGTTTCACATACGAGCGACCGAAACGAACAGAAAGTTGAATGGATAGACTGAACAATCAATGCATCTGGGTGGTACCCGATTTAATCGCAATACTGTATATATAGTGATACTTACCAGGTGACGGTACTTCCGTTACACATACTAGCGACTGAATCGAAGAGAAGGTTAAATGGTTAGACGAAACGATAATTGTATCTGAGTTGTATTCGATGATATCGTGATGATGTTTATATAGCAATACTCACCAGGTAACTGTTCTTCCATTTTACATACAAGCGACCGAATCGAGCAGAAGGTTAAATTCAGTATAGATTGAACAATCGTATCTGGGTTGTATTCGATTATGTTTATATAGTTATACTCACCAGGTAACTATTATTCCGTTATACATACGAGCGACTGAATTGAACAGAAGGTTGAATGGATAGTATATGGGTTGTATTCGATTATGATGTTCTGCTGTGTATATAGTTATACACACTAGGAGACGGTATTCCCGTTTTACATACGAGCGACCGAAACGAAAAGAAAGTTGAATGGATAGACTGAACAATCAATGTATCTGGGTGGTATCCGATTATATCGCAATACTGTATATATAGTGATACTTACCAGGTGACGATACTTCCGTTACACATACTAGCGACTGAATCGAACAGAATGTTGAATGGTTAGACGAAACGATAATTGTATCTGAGTTGTATTTGATGATATCATGATGATGTTTATATAGCAATACTCACCAGGTTACTGTTCTTTCGTTATACATACGAGCAACCGAATCGAACAGAAGGTTGAATGGATAGTATCTGGGTTGTATTCGATTATGATGTTATGCTGTGTATATAGTTATACACATAAGGTGACGGTATTCCCGTTTCACATACGAGCGACCGAAACGAACAGAAAGTTGAAATGATAGACTGAACAATCAATGTATCTGGGAGGTATCCGATTATATCGCAATACTGTATATATAGTGATACTTACCAGGTGACGATACTTCCGTTACACATACTAGCGACTGAATCGAACAGAAGGTTAAATGGTTAGACGAAACGATAATTGTATCTGAGTTGTATTCGATGATATCGTGATGATGTTTATATAGCAATACTCACCAGGTAACTGTTTTTCCGTTTCACATACAAGCGACCGAATCGAGCAGAAGGTTGAATTCAGTATAGATTGAACAATCATCGTATCTGGGTTGTATTCGATTATGTTTATATAGTTATACTCACCAGGTAACTGTTCTTCCGTTATACATACGAACGACTGAATTGAACAGAAGGTTGAATGGATAGTATATGGGTTGTATTCGATTATGATGTTATGCTGTGTATATAGTTATACACACTAGGAGACGGTATTCCCGTTTTACATACGAGCGACCGAAACAAAAAGAAAGTTGAATGGATAGACTGAACAATCAATGTATCTGGGAGGTATCCGATTATATCGCAATACTGTATATATAGTGATACTTACCAGGTGACGATACTTCCGTTACACATACTAGCGACTGAATCGAACAGAATGTTGAATGGTTAGACGAAACGATAATTGTATCTGAGTTGTATTCGATGATATCGTGATGATGTTTATATAGCAATACTCACCAGGTAACTGTTCTTCCATTTTACATACAAGCGACCGAATCGAGCAGAAGGTTGAATTCAGTATAGATTGAACAATCATCGTATCTGGGTTGTATTCGATTATGTTTATATAGTTATACTTACCAGGTAACTGTTCTTCCGTTATACATACGAGCGACTGAATTGAACAGAAGGTTGAATGGATAGTATATGGGTTGTATTTGATTATGATGTTATGCTGTGTATATAGTTATACACACTAGGAGACGGTATTCCCGTTTTACATACGAGCGACCGAAACGAAAAGAAAGTTGAATGGACAGACTGAACAATCAATGTATCTGGGTGGTATCCGATTATATCGCAATACTGTATATATAGTGATACTTACCAGGTGACGATACTTCCGTTACACATACTAGCGACTGAATCGAACAGAATGTTGAATGGTTAGACGAAACGATAATTGTATCTGAGTTGTATTCGATGATATCGTGATGATGTTTATATAGCAATACTCACCAGGTAACTGTCCTTCCGTTTTACATACAAGCAACCGAATCGAGCAGAAGGTTAAATGGATAGATTGAACAATCATCGTATCTGAGTTGTATTCGATTATGTTTATATAGATATACTCACCAGGTAACTGTTCTTCCGTTATACATACGAGCGACTGAATTGAACTGAAGGTTGAATGGATAGACTAAACAATGATCGTATCTGGGGTTGTATTCGATTATATCGTGATGATGTTCATATAGTTATACTCACCAGGTAACTGTTCTCCATTTATACATAAGAGCGACTGAACTGAACAGAAGGTTGAATGAATAGACTGAACAATCATCGTATCTGGGTTGTATTCGATTATTTCGTGATGATTATTATATATTATGTCTAACCAGGTAACTGTTCTACATACTAGCAACCGAATCGAACATAAGTTTGAATGGATAGATTGAACAATCATTGTATCTGGGTTGTCTCCGATTATATCGTTATGTTGTATATTTAACTACACCTACCATGTACCGGTTCTTTCGTTACACATACGAGCGTCTGAATCGAACATAAGGTTGAATGGTTAGACGAAACGATAATTGTAACTAAGTTGTATTCGATTATATCGTGATGACGTTCATATAGAAATACTCACCAGGTTACTGTTCTTTCGTTATACATACGAGCAACCGAATCGAACAGAAGGTTGAATGGATAGTATCTGGGTTGTATTCGATTATGATGTTATTCTGTGTATATAGTTATACACATAAGGTGACGGTATTCCCGTTTCACATACGAGCGACCGAAACGAACAGAAAGTTGAATGGATAGACTGAACAATCATTGTATCTGGGTGGTATCCGATTATATCGCAATACTGTATATATAGTGATACTTACCAGGTGACGGTACTTCCGTTACACATACTAGCGACTGAATCGAACAGAAGGTTAAATGGTTAGATGAAACGATAATTGTATCTGAGTTGTATTCGATGATATCGTGATGATGTTTATATAGCAATACTCACCAGGTAACTGTCCTTCCGTTTTACATACAAGCGACCGAATCGAGCAGAAGGTTAAATGGATAGATTGAACAATCATCGTATCTGAGTTGTATTCGATTATGTTTATATAGATATACTCACCAGGTAACTGTTCTTCCGTTATACATACGAGCGACTGAATTGAACAGAAGGTTGAATGGATAGTATATGTGTTGTATTCGATTATGATGTGATGCTGTGTATATAGTTATACACACTAGGAGACGGTATTCCCGTTTTACATACGAGCGACCGAAACAAAAAGAAAGTTGAATGGATAGACTGAACAATCAATGTATCTGGGTGGTATCCGATTATATCGCAATACTGTATATATAGTGATACTTACCAGGTGACGATACTTCCGTTACACATACTAGCGACTGAATCGAACAAAATGTTGAATGGTTAGACGAAACGATAATTGTATCTGAGTTGTATTCGATGATATCGTGATGATGTTTATATAGCAATACTCACCAGGTAACTGTCCTTCCGTTTTACATACAAGCGACCGAATCGAGCAGAAGGTTAAATGGATAGATTGAACAATCATCGTATCTGAGTTTTATTCGATTATGTTTATATAGATATACTCACCAGGTACCTGTTCTTCCGTTATACATAAGAGCGACTGAATTGAACTGAAGGTTGAATGGATAGACTAAATAATGATCGTATCTGGGGTTGTATTCGATTATATCGTGATGATGTTCATATAGTTATACTCACCAGGTAACTGTTCTCCAGTTATACATAAGAGCGACTGAACTGAACAGAAGGTTGAATGGATAGACTGAACAATCATCGTATCTGGGTTGTATTCGATTATTTCGTGATGATTATTATATATTATGTCTAACCAGGTAACTGTTCTTTCGTTATACATACTAGCAACCGAATCGAACATAAGGTTGAATGGATAGATTGAACAATCATTGTATCTGGGTTGTCTCCGATTATATCGTTATGTTGTATATTTAACTACACCTACCATGTAACAGTTCTTTCGTTACACATACGAGCGTCTGAATCGAACATAAGGTTGGATGGTTAGACGGAACGATAATTGTAACTAAGTTGTATTCGATTATATCGTGATGACGTTCATATAGAAATACTCACCAGGTTACTGTTCTTTCGTTATACATACGAGCAACCGAATCGAATAGAAGGTTGAATGGATAGTATCTGGGTTGTATTCGATTATGATGTTATGCTGTGTATATAGTTATACACATAAGGTGACGGTATTCCCGTTTCACATACGAGCGACCGAAACGAACAGAAAGTTGAATGGATAGTCTGAACAATCAATGTATCTGGGTGGTATCCGATTATATCGCAAAACTGTATATATAGTGATACTTACCAGGTGACTGTACTTCCGTTACACATAATAGCGACTGAATCGAACAGAAGGTTAAATGGTTAGACGAAACGATAATTGTATCTGAGTTGTATTCGATGATATCGTGATGATGTTTATATAGCAATACTCACCAGGTAACTGTTCTTCCGTTTTACATACAAGCGACCGAATCGAGCAGAAGGTTGAATTCAGTATAGATTGAACAATCATCGTATCTGGGTTGTATTCGATTATGTTTATATAGTTATACTCACCAGGTAACTGTTCTTCCGTTATACATACGAGCGACTGATTTGAACAGAAGGTTGAATGGATAGTATATGGGTTGTATTCGATTATAATGTTATGCTGTGTATATAGTTATACACAGTAGGAGACGGTATTCCCGTTTTACATACGAGCGACCGAAACGAAAAGAAAGTTGAATGGATATACTGAACAATCAATGTATCTGGGTGGTATCCGATTATATCGCAATACTGTATATATAGTGATACTTACCAGGTGACGATACTTCCGTTACACATACTAGCGACTGAATCGAACAGAATGTTGAATGGTTAGACGAAACGATAATTGTATCTGAGTTGTATTCGATGATATCGTGATGATGTTTATATAGTAATACTCACCAGGTAACTGTCCTTCCGTTTTACATACAAGCGACCGAATCGAGCAGAAGGTTAAATGGATAGATTGAACAATCATCGTATCTGAGTTGTATTCGATTATGTTTATATAGATATACTCAGCAGGTACCTGTTCTTCCGATATACATACGAGCAACCGAATCGAACATAAGGTTGAATGGATAGATTGAACAATCATCGTATCTGAGTTGTATTCGATTATGTTTATATAGTTATACTCACCAGGTAACTGTTCTTCCGTTATACATACGAGCGACTGAATTGAACTGAAGGTTGAATGGATAGACCTAACAATGATCGTATCTGGGGTTGTATTCGATTATATCGTGATGATGTTCATATAGTTATACTCACCAGGTAACTGTTCTCCAGTTATATATAAGAGCGACTGAACTGAACAGAAGATTGAATGGATAGACTGAACAATCATCGTATCTGGGTTGTATTCGATTATTTCGTGATGATTATTATATATTATGTCTAACCAGGTAACTGTTCTTTCGTTATACATACTAGCAACCGAATCGAACATAAGGTTGAATGGATAGATTGAACAATCATTGTATCTGGGTTGTCTCCGATTATATCGTTATGTTGTATATTTAACTACACCTACCATGTACCGGTTCTTCCGTTACACATACGAGCGTCTGAATCGAACATAAGGTTGGATGGTTAGACGGAACGATATTGTAACTAAGTTGTATTCGATTATATCGTGATGACGTTCATGTAGAAATACTCACCAGGTTACTTTTCTTTCGTTATACATACGAGCAACCTAATCGAACAGAAGGTTGAATGGATAGTATCTGGGTTGTATTCGATTATGATGTTATGCTGTGTATATAGTTATACACATAAGGTGACGGTATTCCCGTTTCACATACGAGCGACCGAAACGAACAGAAAGTTGAATGGATAGACTGAACAATTAATGTATCTGGGTGGTATCCGATTATATCGCAATACTGTATATATAGTGATACTTACCAGGTGACGATACTTCCGTTACACATACTAGCGACTGAATCGAACAGAATGTTGAATGGTTAGACGAAACGATAATTGTATCTGAGTTGTATTCGATGATATCGTGATGATGTTTATATAGCAATACTCACCAGGTAACTGTCCTTCCGTTTTACATACAAGCGACCGAATCGAGCAGAAGGTTAAATGGATAGATTGAACAATCATCGTATCTGAGTTGTATTCGATTATGTTTATATAGATATACTCACCAGTTACCTGTTCTTCCGATATACATACGAGCAACCGAATCGAACATAAGGTTGAATGGATAGATTGAACAATCATTGTATCTGGGTTGTCTCCGATTATATCGTTATGTTGTATATTTAACTACACCTACCATGTAACGGTTCATTCGTTACACATACGAGCGTCTGAATCGAACATAAGGTTGGATGGTTAGACGGAACGATAATTGTAACTAAGTTGTATTCGATTATATCGTGATGACGTTCATATAGAAATACTCACCAGGTTACTGTTCTTTCGTTATACATACGAGCAACCGAATCGAACAGAAGGTTGAATGGATAGTATCTGGGTTGTATTCGATTATGATGTTATGCTGTGTATATAGTTATACACATAAGGTGACGGTATTCCCGTTTCACATACGAGCGACCGAAACGAACAGAAAGTTGAATGGATAGACTGAACAATCAATGTATCTGAGTGGTATCCGATTATATCGCAATACTGTATATATAGTGATACTTACCAGGTGACGATACTTCCGTTACACATACTAGCGACTGAATCGAACAGAATGTTGAATGGTTAGACGAAACGATAATTGTATCTGAGTTGTATTCGATGATATCGTGATGATGTTTATATAGCAATACTCACCAGGTAACTGTTCTTCCGTTTTACATACAAGCGACCGAATCGAGCAGAAGGTTGAATTCAGTATAGATTGAACAATCATCGTATCTGGGTTGTATTCGATTATGTTTATATAGTTATACTCACCAGGTAACTGTTCTTCCGTTATACATACGAGCGACTGAATTGAACAGAAGGTTGAATGGATAGTATATGGGTTGTATTCGATTATGATCTTATGCTGTGTATATAGTTATACACACTAGGAGACGGTATTCCCGTTTTACATACGAGCGACCGAAACGAAAAGAAAGTTGAATGGATAGACTGAACAATCAATGTATCTGGGTGGTATCCGATTATATCGCAATACTGTATATATAGTGATACTTACCAGGTGACGATACTTCCGTTACACATACTAGCGACTGAATCGAACAGAATGTTGAATGGATAGATTGAACAATCATCGTATCTGAGTTGTATTCGATTATGTTTATATAGATATACTCACCAGGTACCTGTTCTTCCGATATACATACGAGCAACCGAATCGAACATAATGTTGAATGGATAGATTGAACAATCATCGTATCTGAGTTGTATTCGATTATGTTTATATAGTTATACTCATCAGGTAACTGTTCTTCCGTTATACATACGAGCGACTGAATTGAACTGAAGGTTGAATGGATAGACTAAACAATGTTCGTATCTGGGGTTGTATTCGATTATATCGTGATGATGTTCATATAGTTATACTCACCAGGTAACTGTTCTCCAGTTATACATAAGAGCGACTGAACTGAACAGAAGGTTGAATGGATAGACTGAACAATCATCGTATCTGGGTTGTATTCGATTATTTCGTGATGATTATTATATATTATGTCTAACCAGGTAACTGTTCTTTCGTTATACATACTAGCAACCGAATCGAACATAAGGTTGAATGGATAGATTGAACAATCATTGTATCTGGGTTGTCTCCGATTATATCGTTATGTTGTATATTTAACTACACCTACCATGTAACGGTTCTTTCGTTACAGAACAGAATGTTGAATGGTTAGACGAAACGATAATTGTATCTGAGTTGTATTCGATGATATCGTGATGATGTTTATATAGCAATACTCACCAGGTAACTGTCCTTCCGTTTTACATACAAGCGACCGAATCGAGCAGAAGGTTAAATGGATAGATTGAACAATCATCGTATCTGAGTTGTATTCGATTATGTTTATATAGATATACTCACCAGTTACCTGTTCTTCCGATATACATACGAGCAACCGAATCGAACATAAGGTTGAATGGATAGATTGAACAATCATTGTATCTGGGTTGTCTCCGATTATATCGTTATGTTGTATATTTAACTACACCTACCATGTAACGGTTCATTCGTTACACATACGAGCGTCTGAATCGAACATAAGGTTGGATGGTTAGACGGAACGATAATTGTAACTAAGTTGTATTCGATTATATCGTGATGACGTTCATATAGAAATACTCACCAGGTTACTGTTCTTTCGTTATACATACGAGCAACCGAATCGAACAGAAGGTTGAATGGATAGTATCTGGGTTGTATTCGATTATGATGTTATGCTGTGTATATAGTTATACACATAAGGTGACGGTATTCCCGTTTCACATACGAGCGACCGAAACGAACAGAAAGTTGAATGGATAGACTGAACAATCAATGTATCTGGGTGGTATCCGATTATATCGCAATACTGTATATATAGTGATACTTACCAGGTGACGGTACTTCCGTTACACATACTAGCGACTGAATCGAACAGAAGGTTAAATGGTTAGACCGAAACGAAAAGAAAGTTGAATGGATAGACTGAACAATCAATGTATCTGGGTGGTATCCGATTATATCGCAATACTGTATATATAGTGATACTTACCAGGTGACGATACCTCCGTTACACATACTAGCGACTGAATCGAACAGAATGTTGAATGGTTAGACGAAACGATAATTGTATCTGAGTTGTTTTCGATGATATCGTGATGATGTTTATATAGCAATACTCACCAGGTAACTGTCCTTTCGTTTTACATACAAGCGACCGAATCGAGCAGAAGGTTAAATAGATAGATTGAACAATCATCGTATCTGAGTTGTAATCGATTATGTTTATATAGATATACTCACCAGGTACCTGTTCTTCCGATATACATACGAGCAACCGAATCGAACATAAGGTTGAATGGATAGATTGAACAATCATCGTATCTGAGTTGTATTCGATTATGTTTATATAGTTATTCTCACCAGGTAACTGTTCTTCCGTTATACATACGAGCGACTGAATTGAACTGAAGGTTGAATGGATAGACTAAACAATGATCGTATCTGGGGTTGTATTCGATTATATCGTGATGATGTTCATATAGTTATACTCACCAGGTAACTGTTCTCCAGTTATACATAAGAGCGACTGAACTGAACAGAAGGTTGAATGGATAGACTGAACAATCATCGTATCTGGGTTGTATTCGATTATTTCGTGATGATTATTATATATTATGTCTTACTAGGTAACTGTTCTTTCGTTATACATACTAGCAACCGAATCGAACATAAGGTTGAATGGATAGATTGAACAATCATTGTATCTGGGTTGTCTCCGATTATATCGTTATGTTGTATATTTAACTACACCTACCATGTAACGGTTCTTTCGTTACACATACGAGCGTCTGAATCGAACATAAGATTGGATGGTTAGACGGAACGATAATTGTAACTAAGTTGTATTCGATTATATCGTGATGACGTTCATATAGAAATACTCACCAGGTTACTGTTCTTTCGTTATACTTACGAGCAACCGAATCGAACAGAAGGTTGAATGGATAGTATCTGGGTTGTATTCGATTATGATGTTATGCTGTGTATATAGTTATACACATAAGGTGACGGTATTCCCGTTTCACATACGAACGACCGAAACGAACAGAAAGTTGAATGGATAGACTGAACAATCAATGTATCTGGGTGGTATCCGATTATATCGCAATACTGTATATATAGTGATACTTACCAAGTGACGGTACTTCCGTTACACATACTAGCGACTGAATCGAACAGAAGGTTAAATGGTTAGACGAAACGATAATTGTATCTGAGTTGTATTCGATGATATCGTGATGATGTTTATATAGCAATACTCACCAGGTAACTGTTCTTCCGTTTTACATACAAGCGACCGAATCGAGCAGAAGGTTGAATTCAGTATAGATTGAACAATTATCGTATCTGGGTTGTATTCGATTATGTTTATATAGTTATACTCACCAGGTAACTGTTCTTCCGTTATACATACGAGCGACTGAATTGAACAGAAGGTTGAATGGATAGTATCTGGGTTGTATTCGATTATGATGTTATGCTGTGTATATAGTTATACACATAAGGTGACGGTATTCCCGTTTCACATACGAGCGACCGAAACGAACAGAAAGTTGAATGGATAGACTGAACAATCAATGCATCTGGGTGGTACCCGATTATATCGCAATACTGTATATATAGTGATACTTACCAGGTGACGGTACTTCCGTTACACATACTAGCGACTGAATCGAACAGAAGGTTAAATGGTTAGACGAAACGATAATTGTATCTGAGTTGTATTCGATGATATCGTGATGATGTTTATATAGCAATACTCACCAGGTAACTGTTCTTCCATTTTACATACAAGCGACCGAATCGAGCAGAAGGTTGAATTCAGTATAGATTGAACAATCGATTCGATTATGTTTATATAGTTATACTCACCAGGTAACTATTATTCCGTTATACATACGAGCGACTGAATTGAACAGAAGGTTGAATGGATAGTATATGGGTTGTATTCGATTATGATGTTATGCTGTGTATATAGTTATACACACTAGGAGACGGTATTCCCGTTTTACATACGAGCGACCGAAACGAAAAGAAAGTTGAATGGATAGACTGAACAATCAATGTATCTGGGTGGTATCCGATTATATCGCAATACTGTATATATAGTGATACTTACCAGGTGACGATACTTCCGTTACACATACTAGCGACTGAATCGAACAGAATGTTGAATGGTTAGACGAAACGATAATTGTATCTGAGTTGTATTTGATGATATCATGATGATGTTTATATAGCAATACTCACCAGGTAACGGTCCTTCCGATATACATACGAGCAACCGAATCGGGCAGAAGGTTAAATGGATAGATTGAACAATCATCGTATCAGAGTTGTATTCGATTATGTTTATATAGATATACTCACCAGGTACCTGTTCTTCCGATATACATACGAGCAACCGTATCGAACATAAGGTTGAATGGATAGATTGAACAATCATCGTATCTGAGTTGTATTCGATTATGTTTATTTAGTTATACTCACCAGGTAACTGTTCTTCCGTTATACATACGAGCGACTGAATTGAACTGAAGGTTGAATGGATAGACTAAACAATGATCGTATCTGGGGTTGTATTCGATTATATCGTGATGATGTTCATATAGTTATACTCACCAGGTAACTGTTCTCCATTTATACATAAGAGCGACTGAACTGAACAGAAGGTTGAATGGATAGACTGAACAATCATCGTATCTGGGTTGTATTCGATTATTTCTTGATGATTATTATATAATATTATGTCTAACCAGGTAACTGTTCTTTCGTTATACATACTAGCAACCGAATCGAACATAAGGTTGAATGGATAGATTGAACAATCATTGTATCTGGGTTGTCTCCGATTATATCGTTATGTTGTATATTTAACTACACCTACCATGTAACGGTTCTTTCGTTACACATACGAGCGTCTGAATCGAACATAAGGTTGGATGGTTAGACGGAACGATAATTGTAACTAAGTTGTATTCGATTATATCGTGATGACGTTCATATAGAAATACTCACCAGGTTACTGTTCTTTCGTTATACATACGAGCAACCGAATCGAACAGAAGGTTGAATGGATAGTATCTGGGTTGTATTCGATTATGATGTTATGCTGTGTATATAGTTATACACATAAGGTGACGGTATTCCCGTTTCACATACGAGCGACCGAAACGAACAGAAAGTTGAAATGATAGACTGAACAATCAATGTATCTGGGTGGTATCCGATTATATCGCAATACTGTATATATAGTGATACTTACCAGGTGACGGTACTTCCGTTACACATACTAGCGACTGAATCGAACAGAAGGTTAAATGGTTAGACGAAACGATAATTGTATCTGAGTTGTATTCGATGATATCGTGATGATGTTTATATAGCAATACTCACCAGGTAACTGTTTTTCCGTTTCACATACAAGCGACCGTATCGAGCAGAAGGTTGAATTCTGTATAGATTGAACAATCATCGTATCTGGGTTGTATTCGATTATGTTTATATAGTTATACTCAACAGGTAACTGTTCTTCCGTTATACATACGAGCGACTGAATTGAACAGAAGGTTGAATGGATAGTATATGGGTTGTATTCGATCATGATGTTATGCTGTGTGTATAGTTATACACACTAGGAGAAGGTATTCCCGTTTTACATACGAGCGACCGAAACAAAAAGAAAGTTGAATGGATAGACTGAACAATCAATGTATCTGGGTGGTATCCGATTATATCGCAATACTGTATATATAGTGATACTTACCAGGTGACGATACTTCCGTTACACATACTAGCGACTGAATCGAACAGAATAATGAATGGTTAGACGAAACGATAATTGTATCTGAGTTGTATTCGATGATATCGTGATGATGTTTATATAGCAATACTCACCAGGTAACTGTTCTTCCGTTTTACATACAAGCGACCGAATCGAGCAGAAGGTTGAATTCAGTATAAATTGAACAATCATCGTATCTGGGTTGTATTCGATTATGTTTATATAGTTATACTCACCAGGTAACTGTTCTTCCGTTATACATACGAGCGACTGAATTGAACAGAAGGTTGAATGGATAGTATATGGGTTGTATTCGATTATGATGTTATGCTGTGTATATAGTTATACACACTAGGAGACGGTATTCCCGTTTTACATACGAGCGACCGAAACGAAAAGAAAGTTGAATGGATAGACTGAACAATCAATTTATCTGGGTGGTATCCGATTATATCGCAATACTGTATATATAGTGATACTTACCAGGTGACGATACTTCCGTTACACATACTAGCGACTGAATCGAACAGAATGTTGAATGGTTAGACGAAACGATAATTGTATCTGAGTTGTATTCGATGATATCGTGATGATGTTTATATAGCAATACTCACCAGGTAACTGTCCTTCCGTTTTACAAACAAGCGACCGAATCGAGCAGAAGGTTAAATAGATAGATTGAACAATCATCGTATCTGAGTTGTATTCGATTATGTTTATATAGATATACTCACCAGGTACCTGTTCTTCCGATATACATACGAGCAACCGAATCGAACATAAGGTTGAATGGATAGATTGAACAATCATCGTATCTGAGTTGTATTCGATTATGTTTATATAGTTATTCTCACCAGGTAACTGTTCTTCCGTTATACATACAAGCGACTGAATTGAACTGAAGGTTGAATGGATAGACTGAACAATGATCGTATCTGGGGTTGTATTCGATTATATCGTGATGATGTTCATATAGTTATACTCACCAGGTAACTGTTCTCCAGTTATACATAAGAGCGACTGAACTGAACAGAAGGTTGAATGGATAGTATCTGGGTTGTATTCGATTATGATGTTATGCTGTGTATATAGTTATACACATAAGGTGACGGTATTCCCGTTTCACATACGAGCGACCGAAACGAACAGAAAGTTGAATGGATAGACTGAACAATCAATGCATCTGGGTGGTACCCGATTTAATCGCAATACTGTATATATAGTGATACTTACCAGGTGACGGTACTTCCGTTACACATACTAGCGACTGAATCGAAGAGAAGGTTAAATGGTTAGACGAAACGATAATTGTATCTGAGTTGTATTCGATGATATCGTGATGATGTTAATATAGCAATACTCACCAGGTAACTGTTCTTCCATTTTACATACAAGCGACCGAATCGAGCAGAAGGTTGAATTCAGTATAGATTGAACAATCATCGTATCTGGGTTGTATTCGATTATGTTTATATACTTATACTCACCAGGTAACTATTATTCCGTTATACATACGAGCGACTGAATTGAACAGAAGGTTGAATGGATAGTATATGGGTTGTATTCGATTATGATGTTATGCTGTGTATATAGTTATACACACTAGGAGACGGTATTCCCGTTTTACATACGAGCGACCGAAACGAAAAGAAAGTTGAATGGATAGACTGAACAATCAATGTATCTGGGTGGTATCCGATTATATCGCAATACTGTATATATAGTGATACTTACCAGGTGACGATACTTCCGTTACACATACTAGCGACTGAATCGAACAGAATGTTGAATGGTTAGACGAAACGATAATTGTATCTGAGTTGTATTTGATGATATCATGATGATGTTTATATAGCAATACTCACCAGGTTACTGTTCTTTCGTTATACATACGAGCAACCGAATCGAACAGAAGGTTGAATGGATAGTATCTGGGTTGTATTCGATTATGATGTTATGCTGTGTATATAGTTATACACATAAGGTGACGGTATTCCCGTTTCACATACGAGCGACCGAAACGAACAGAAAGTTGAAATGATAGACTGAACAATCAATGTATCTGGGTGGTATCCGATTATATCGCAATACTGTATATATAGTGATACTTACCAGGTGACGGTACTTCCGTTACACATACTAGCGACTGAATCGAACAGAAGGTTAAATGGTTAGACGAAACGATAATTGTATCTGAGTTGTATTCGATGATATCGTGATGATGTTTATATAGCAATACTCACCAGGTAACTGTTTTTCCGTTTCACATACAAGCGACCGAATCGAGCAGAAGGTTGAATTCAGTATAGATTGAACAATCATCGTATCTGGGTTGTATTCGATTATGTTTATATAGTTATACTCAACAGGTAACTGTTCTTCCGTTATACATACGAGCGACTGAATTGAACAGAAGGTTGAATGGATAGTATATGGGTTGTATTCGATCATGATGTTATGCTGTGTGTATAGTTATACACACTAGGAGAAGGTATTCCCGTTTTACATACGAGCGACCGAAACAAAAAGAAAGTTGAATGGATAGACTGAACAATCAATGTATCTGGGTGGTATCCGATTATATCGCAATACTGTATATATAGTGATACTTACCAGGTGACGATACTTCCGTTACACATACTAGCGACTGAATCGAACAGAATAATGAATGGTTAGACGAAACGATAATTGTATCTGAGTTGTATTCGATGATATCGTGATGATGTTTATATAGCAATACTCACCAGGTAACTGTTCTTCCGTTTTACATACAAGCGACCGAATCGAGCAGAAGGTTGAATTCAGTATAGATTGAACAATCATCGTATCTGGGTTGTATTCGATTATGTTTATATAGTTATACTCACCAGGTAACTGTTCTTCCGTTATACATACGAGCGACTGAATTGAACAGAAGGTTGAATGGATAGTATATGGGTTGTATTCGATTATGATGTTATGCTGTGTATATAGTTATACACACTAGGAGACGGTATTCCCGTTTTACATACGAGCGACCGAAACGAAAAGAAAGTTGAATGGATAGACTGAACAATCAATTTATCTGGGTATCCGATTATATCGCAATACTGTATATATAGTGATACTTACCAGGTGACGATACTTCCGTTACACATACTAGCGACTGAATCGAACAGAATGTTGAATGGTTAGACGAAACGATAATTGTATCTGAGTTGTATTCGATGATATCGTGATGATGTTTATATAGCAATACTCACCAGGTAACTGTCCTTCCGTTTTACAAACAAGCGACCGAATCGAGCAGAAGGTTAAATAGATAGATTGATCAATCATCGTATCTGAGTTGTATTCGATTATGTTTATATAGATATACTCACCAGGTACCTGTTCTTCCGATATACATACGAGCAACCGAATCGAACATAAGGTTGAATGGATAGATTGAACAATCATCGTATCTGAGTTGTATTCGATTATGTTTATATAGTTATTCTCACCAGGTAACTGTTCTTCCGTTATACATACAAGCGACTGAATTGAACTGAAGGTTGAATGGATAGACTGAACAATGATCGTATCTGGGGTTGTATTCGATTATATCGTGATGATGTTCATATAGTTATACTCACCAGGTAACTGTTCTCCAGTTATACATAAGAGCGACTGAACTGAACAGAAGGTTGAATGGATAGTATCTGGGTTGTATTCGATTATGATGTTATGCTGTGTATATAGTTATACACATAAGGTGACGGTATTCCCGTTTCACATACGAGCGACCGAAACGAACAGAAAGTTGAATGGATAGACTGAACAATCAATGCATCTGGGTGGTACCCGATTTAATCGCAATACTGTATATATAGTGATACTTACCAGGTGACGGTACTTCCGTTACACATACTAGCGACTGAATCGAACAGAAGGTTAAATGGTTAGACGAAACGATAATTGTATCTGAGTTGTATTCGATGATATCGTGATGATGTTTATATAGCAATACTCACCAGGTAACTGTTCTTCCATTTTACATACAAGCGACCGAATCGAGCAGAAGGTTGAATTCAGTATAGATTGAACAATCATCGTATCTGGGTTGTATTCGATTATGTTTATATAGTTATACTCACCAGGTAACTATTATTCCGTTATACATACGAGCGACTGAATTGAACAGAAGGTTGAATGGATAGTATATGGGTTGTATTCGATTATGATGTTATGCTGTGTATATAGTTATACACACTAGGAGACGGTATTCCCGTTTTACATACGAGCGACCGAAACGAAAAGAAAGTTGAATGGATAGACTGAACAATCAATGTATCTGGGTGGTATCCGATAATATCGCAATACTGTATATATAGTGATACTTACCAGGTGACGATACTTCCGTTACACATACTAGCGACTGAATCGAACAGAATGTTGAATGGTTAGACGAAACGATAATTGTATCTGAGTTGTATTTGATGATATCATGATGATGTTTATATAGCAATACTCACCAGGTAACGGTCCTTCCGATATACATACGAGCAACCGAATCGAGCAGAAGGTTAAATGGATAGATTGAACAATCATCGTATCAGAGTTGTATTCGATTATGTTTATATAGATATACTCACCAGGTACCTGTTCTTCCGATATACATACGAGCAACCGTATCGAACATAAGGTTGAATGGATAGATTGAACAATTATCGTATCTGAGTTGTATTCGATTATGTTTATATAGTTATACTCACCAGGTAACTGTTCTTCCGTTATACATACGAGCGACTGAATTGAACTGAAGGTTGAATGGATAGACTAAACAATGATCGTATCTGGGGTTGTATTCGATTATATCGTGATGATGTTCATATAGTTATACTCACCAGGTAACTGTTCTCCAGTTATACATAAGAGCGACTGAACTGAACAGAAGGTTGAATGGATAGACTGAACAATCATCGTATCTGGGTTGTATTCGATTATTTCGTGATGATTATTATATATTATGTCTAACCAGGTAACTGTTCTTTCGTTATACATACTAGCAACCGAATCGAACATAAGGTTGAATGGATAGATTGAACAATCATTGTATCTGGGTTGTCTCCGATTATATCGTTATGTTGTATATTTAACTACACCTACCATGTAACGGTTCTTTCGTTACACATACGAGCGTCTGAATCGAACATAAGGTTGGATGGTTAGACGGAACGATAATTGTAACTAAGTTGTATTCGATTATATCGTGATGACGTTCATATAGAAATACTCACCAGGTTACTGTTTTTTCGTTATACATACGAGCAACCGAATCGAACAGAAGGTTGAATGGATAGTATCTGGGTTGTATTCGATTATGATGTTATGCTGTGTATATAGTTATACACATAAGGTGACGGTATTCCCGTTTCACATACGAGCGACCGAAACGAACAGAAAGTTGAAATGATAGACTGAACAATCAATGTATCTGGGTGGTATCCGATTATATCGCAATACTGTATATATAGTGATACTTACCAGGTGACGGTACTTCCGTTACACATACTAGCGACTGAATCGAACAGAAGGTTAAATGGTTAGACGAAACGATAATTGTATCTGAGTTGTATTCGATGATATCGTGATGATGTTTATATAGCAATACTCACCAGGTAACTGTTTTTCCGTTTCACATACAAGCGACCGAATCGAGCAGGTTGAATTCAGTATAGATTGAACAATCATCGTATCTGGGTTGTATTCGATTATGTTTATATAGTTATACTCAACAGGTAACTGTTCTTCCGTTATACATACGAGCGACTGAATTGAACAGAAGGTTGAATGGATAGTATATGGGTTGTATTCGATTATGATGTTATGCTGTGTGTATAGTTATACACACTAGGAGAAGGTATTCCCGTTTCACATACGAGCGACCGAAACGAACAGAAAGTTGAATGGATAGACTGAACAATCAATGCATCTGGGTGGTACCCGATTATATCGCAATACTGTATATATAGTGATACTTACCAGGTGACGGTACTTCCGTTACACATACTAGCGACTGAATCGAACAGAAGGTTAAATGGTTAGACGAAACGATAATTGTATCTGAGTTGTATTCGATGATATCGTGATGATGTTTATATAGCAATACTCACCAGGTAACTGTTCTTCCGTTTTACATACAAGCGACCGAATCGAGCAGAAGGTTGAATTCAGTATAGATTGAACAATCATCGTATCTGGGTTGTATTCGATTATGTTTATATAGTTATACTCACCAGGTAACTATTCTTCCGTTATACATACGAGCGACTGAATTGAACAGAAGGTTGAATGGATAGTATATGGGTTGTATTCGATTATAATGTTATGCTGTGTATATAGTTATACACACTAGGAGACGGTATTCACGTTTTACATACGAGCGACCGAAACGAAAAGAAAGTTGAATGGATAGACTGAACAATCAATGTATCTGGGTGGTATCCGATTATATCGCAATACTGTATATATAGTGATACTTACCAGGTGACGATACTTCCGTTACACATACTAGCGACTGAATCGAACAGAATGTTGAATGGTTAGACGAAACGATTATTGTATCTGAGTTGTATTTGATGATATCATGATGATGTTTATATAGCAATACTCACCAGGTAACGGTCCTTCCGATATACATACGAGCAACCGAATCGAGCAGAAGGTTAAATGGATAGATTGAACAATCATCGTATCAGAGTTGTATTCGATTATGTTTATATAGATATACTCACCAGGTACCTGTTCTTCCGATATACATACGAGAAACCGTATCGAACATAAGGTTGAATGGATAGATTGAACAATCATCGTATCTGAGTTGTATTCGATTATGTTTATATAGTTATACTCACCAGGTAACTGTTCTTCCGTTATACATACGAGCGACTGAATTGAACTGAAGGTTGAATGGATAGACTAAACAATGATCGTATCTGGGGTTGTATTCGATTATATCGTGATGATGTTCATATAGTTATACTCACCAGGTAACTGTTCTCCAGTTATACATAAGAGCGACTGAACTGAACAGAAGGTTGAATGGATAGACTGAACAATCATCGTATCTGGGTTGTATTCGATTATTTCGTGATGATTATTATATATTATGTCTAACCAGGTAACTGTTCTTTCGTTATACATACTAGCAACCGAATCGAACATAAGGTTGAATGGATAGATTGAACAATCATTGTATCTGGGTTGTCTCCGATTATATCGTTATGTTGTATATTTAACTACACCTACCATGTAACGGTTCTTTCGTTACACATACGAGCGTCTGAATCGAACAAAAGGTTGGATGGTTAGACGGAACGATAATTGTAACTAAGTTGTATTCGATTATATCGTGATGACGTTCATATAGAAATACTCACCAGGTTACTGTTCTTTCGTTATACATACGAGCAACCGAATCGAACAGAAGGTTGAATGGATAGACTGAACAATCAATGCATCTGGGTGGTACCCGATTTAATCGCAATACTGTATATATAGTGATACTTACCAGGTGACGGTACTTCCGTTACACATACTAGCGACTGAATCGAAGAGAAGGTTAAATGGTTAGACGAAACGATAATTGTATCTGAGTTGTATTCGATGATATCGTGATGATGTTAATATAGCAATACTCACCAGGTAACTGTTCTTCCATTTTACATACAAGCGACCGAATCGAGCAGAAGGTTGAATTCAGTATAGATTGAACAATCATCGTATCTGGGTTGTATTCGATTATGTTTATATACTTATACTCACCAGGTAACTATTATTCCGTTATACATACGAGCGACTGAATTGAACAGAAGGTTGAATGGATAGTATATGGGTTGTATTCGATTATGATGTTATGCTGTGTATATAGTTATACACACTAGGAGACGGTATTCCCGTTTTACATACGAGCGACCGAAACGAAAAGAAAGTTGAATGGATAGACTGAACAATCAATGTATCTGGGTGGTATCCGATTATATCGCAATACTGTATATATAGTGATACTTACCAGGTGACGATACTTCCGTTACACATACTAGCGACTGAATCGAACAGAATGTTGAATGGTTAGACGAAACGATAATTGTATCTGAGTTGTATTTGATGATATCATGATGATGTTTATATAGCAATACTCACCAGGTTACTGTTCTTTCGTTATACATACGAGCAACCGAATCGAACAGAAGGTTGAATGGATAGTATCTGGGTTGTATTCGATTATGATGTTATGCTGTGTATATAGTTATACACATAAGGTGACGGTATTCCCGTTTCACATACGAGCGACCGAAACGAACAGAAAGTTGAAATGATAGACTGAACAATCAATGTATCTGGGTGGTATCCGATTATATCGCAATACTGTATATATAGTGATACTTACCAGGTGACGGTACTTCCGTTACACATACTAGCGACTGAATCGAACAGAAGGTTAAATGGTTAGACGAAACGATAATTGTATCTGAGTTGTATTCGATGATATCGTGATGATGTTTATATAGCAATACTCACCAGGTAACTGTTTTTCCGTTTCACATACAAGCGACCGAATCGAGCAGAAGGTTGAATTCAGTATAGATTGAACAATCATCGTATCTGGGTTGTATTCGATTATGTTTATATAGTTATACTCAACAGGTAACTGTTCTTCCGTTATACATACGAGCGACTGAATTGAACAGAAGGTTGAATGGATAGTATATGGGTTGTATTCGATCATGATGTTATGCTGTGTGTATAGTTATACACACTAGGAGAAGGTATTCCCGTTTTACATACGAGCGACCGAAACAAAAAGAAAGTTGAATGGATAGACTGAACAATCAATGTATCTGGGTGGTATCCGATTATATCGCAATACTGTATATATAGTGATACTTACCAGGTGACGATACTTCCGTTACACATACTAGCGACTGAATCGAACAGAATAATGAATGGTTAGACGAAACGATAATTGTATCTGAGTTGTATTCGATGATATCGTGATGATGTTTATATAGCAATACTCACCAGGTAACTGTTCTTCCGTTTTACATACAAGCGACCGAATCGAGCAGAAGGTTGAATTCAGTATAGATTGAACAATCATCGTATCTGGGTTGTATTCGATTATGTTTATATAGTTATACTCACCAGGTAACTGTTCTTCCGTTATACATACGAGCGACTGAATTGAACAGAAGGTTGAATGGATAGTATATGGGTTGTATTCGATTATGATGTTATGCTGTGTATATAGTTATACACACTAGGAGACGGTATTCCCGTTTTACATACGAGCGACCGAAACGAAAAGAAAGTTGAATGGATAGACTGAACAATCAATTTATCTGGGTGGTATCCGATTATATCGCAATACTGTATATATAGTGATACTTACCAGGTGACGATACTTCCGTTACACATACTAGCGACTGAATCGAACAGAATGTTGAATGGTTAGACGAAACGATAATTGTATCTGAGTTGTATTCGATGATATCGTGATGATGTTTATATAGCAATACTCACCAGGTAACTGTCCTTCCGTTTTACAAACAAGCGACCGAATCGAGCAGAAGGTTAAATAGATAGATTGATCATTCATCGTATCTGAGTTGTATTCGATTATGTTTATATAGATATACTCACCAGGTACCTGTTCTTCCGATATACATACGAGCAACCGAATCGAACATAAGGTTGAATGGATAGATTGAACAATCATCGTATCTGAGTTGTATTCGATTATGTTTATATAGTTATTCTCACCAGGTAACTGTTCTTCCGTTATACATACAAGCGACTGAATTGAACTGAAGGTTGAATGGATAGACTGAACAATGATCGTATCTGGGGTTGTATTCGATTATATCGTGATGATGTTCATATAGTTATACTCACCAGGTAACTGTTCTCCAGTTATACATAAGAGCGACTGAACTGAACAGAAGGTTGAATGGATAGTATCTGGGTTGTATTCGATTATGATGTTATGCTGTGTATATAGTTATACACATAAGGTGACGGTATTCCCGTTTCACATACGAGCGACCGAAACGAACAGAAAGTTGAATGGATAGACTGAACAATCAATGCATCTGGGTGGTACTCGATTTAATCGCAATACTGTATATATAGTGATACTTACCAGGTGACGGTACTTCCGTTACACATACTAGCGACTGAATCGAACAGAAGGTTAAATGGTTAGACGAAACGATAATTGTATCTGAGTTGTATTCGATGATATCGTGATGATGTTTATATAGCAATACTCACCAGGTAACTGTTCTTCCATTTTACATACAAGCGACCGAATCGAGCAGAAGGTTGAATTCAGTATAGATTGAACAATCATCGTATCTGGGTTGTATTCGATTATGTTTATATAGTTATACTCACCAGGTAACTATTATTCCGTTATACATACGAGCGACTGAATTGAACAGAAGGTTGAATGGATAGTATATGGGTTGTATTCGATTATGATGTTATGCTGTGTATATAGTTATACACACTAGGAGACGGTATTCCCGTTTTACATACGAGCGACCGAAACGAAAAGAAAGTTGAATGGATAGACTGAACAATCAATGTATCTGGGTGGTATCCGATAATATCGCAATACTGTATATATAGTGATACTTACCAGGTGACGATACTTCCGTTACACATACTAGCGACTGAATCGAACAGAATGTTGAATGGTTAGACGAAACGATAATTGTATCTGAGTTGTATTTGATGATATCATGATGATGTTTATATAGCAATACTCACCAGGTAACGTTCCTTCCGATATACATACGAGCAACCGAATCGAGCAGAAGGTTAAATGGATAGATTGAACAATCATCGTATCAGAGTTGTATTCGATTATGTTTATATAGATATACTCACCAGGTACCTGTTCTTCCGATATACATACGAGCAACCGTATCGAACATAAGGTTGAATGGATAGATTGAACAATTATCGTATCTGAGTTGTATTCGATTATGTTTATATAGTTATACTCACCAGGTAACTGTTCTTCCGTTATACATACGAGCGACTGAATTGAACTGAAGGTTGAATGGATAGACTAAACAATGATCGTATCTGGGGTTGTATTCGATTATATCGTGATGATGTTCATATAGTTATACTCACCAGGTAACTGTTCTCCAGTTATACATAAGAGCGACTGAACTGAACAGAAGGTTGAATGGATAGACTGAACAATCATCGTATCTGGGTTGTATTCGATTATTTCGTGATGATTATTATATATTATGTCTAACCAGGTAACTGTTCTTTCGTTATACATACTAGCAACCGAATCGAACATAAGGTTGAATGGATAGATTGAACAATCATTGTATCTGGGTTGTCTCCGATTATATCGTTATGTTGTATATTTAACTACACCTACCATGTAACGGTTCTTTCGTTACACATACGAGCGTCTGAATCGAACATAAGGTTGGATGGTTAGACGGAACGATAATTGTAACTAAGTTGTATTCGATTATATCGTGATGACGTTCATATAGAAATACTCACCAGGTTACTGTTTTTTCGTTATACATACGAGCAACCGAATCGAACAGAAGGTTGAATGGATAGTATCTGGGTTGTATTCGATTATGATGTTATGCTGTGTATATAGTTATACACATAAGGTGACGGTATTCCCGTTTCACATACGAGCGACCGAAACGAACAGAAAGTTGAAATGATAGACTGAACAATCAATGTATCTGGGTGGTATCCGATTATATCGCAATACTGTATATATAGTGATACTTACCAGGTGACGGTATTTCCGTTACACATACTAGCGACTGAATCGAACAGAAGGTTAAATGGTTAGACGAAACGATAATTGTATCTGAGTTGTATTCGATGATATCGTGATGATGTTTATATAGCAATACTCACCAGGTAACTGTTTTTCCGTTTCACATACAAGCGACCGAATCGAGCAGGTTGAATTCAGTATAGATTGAACAATCATCGTATCTGGGTTGTATTCGATTATGTTTATATAGTTATACTCAACAGGTAACTGTTCTTCCGTTATACATACGAGCGACTGAATTGAACAGAAGGTTGAATGGATAGTATATGGGTTGTATTCGATTATGATGTTATGCTGTGTGTATAGTTATACACACTAGGAGAAGGTATTCCCGTTTTACATACGAGCGACCGAAACAAAAAGAAAGTTGAATGGATAGACCGAACAATCAATGTATCTGGGTGGTATCCGATTATATCGCAATACTGTATATATAGTGATACTTACCAGGTGACGATACTTCCGTTACACATACTAGCGACTGAATCGAACAGAATAATGAATGGTTAGACGAAACGATAATTGTATCTGAGTTGTATTCGATGATATCGTGATGATGTTTATATAGCAATACTCACCAGGTAACTGTTCTTCCGTTTTACATACAAGCGACCGAATCGAGCAGAAGGTTGAATTCAGTATAAATTGAACAATCATCGTATCTGGGTTGTATTCGATTATGTTTATATAGTTATACTCACCAGGTAACTGTTCTTCCGTTATACATACGAGCGACTGAATTGAACAGAAGGTTGAATGGATAGTATATGGGTTGTATTCGATTATGATGTTATGCTGTGTATATAGTTATACACACTAGGAGACGGTATTCCCGTTTTACATACGAGCGACCGAAACGAAAAGAAAGTTGAATGGATAGACTGAACAATCAATTTATCTGGGTGGTATCCGATTATATCGCAATACTGTATATATAGTGATACTTACCAGGTGACGATACTTCCGTTACACATACTAGCGACTGAATCGAACAGAATGTTGAATGGTTAGACGAAACGATAATTGTATCTGAGTTGTATTCGATGATATCGTGATGATGTTTATATAGCAATACTCACCAGGTAACTGTCCTTCCGTTTTACATACAAGCGACCGAATCGAGCAGAAGTTTAAATAGATAGATTGAACAATCATCCTATCTGAGTTGTATTCGATTATGTTTATATAGATATACTCACCAGGTACCTGTTCTTCCGATATACATACGAGCAACCGAATCGAACATAAGGTTGAATGGATAGATTGAACAATCATCGTATCTGAGTTGTATTCGATTATGTTTATATAGTTATTCTCACCAGGTAACTGTTCTTCCGTTATACATACAAGCGACTGAATTGAACTGAAGGTTGAATGGATAGACTAAACAATGATCGTATCTGGGGTTGTATTCGATTATATCGTGATGATGTTCATATAGTTATACTCACCAGGTAACTGTTCTCCAGTTATACATAAGAGCGACTGAACTGAACAGAAGGTTGAATGGATAGACTGAACAATCATCGTATCTGGGTTGTATTCGATTATTTCGTGATGATTATTATATATTATGTCTTACCAGGTAACTGTTCTTTCGTTATACATACTAGCAACCGAATCGAACATAAGGTTGAATGGATAGATTGAACAATCATTGTATCTGGGTTGTCTCCGATTATATCGTTATGTTGTATATTTAACTACACCTACCATGTAACGGTTCTTTCGTTACACATACGAGCGTCTGAATCGAACATAAGATTGGATGGTTAGACGGAACGATAATTGTAACTAAGTTGTATTCGATTATATCGTGATGACGTTCATATAGAAATACTCACCAGGTTACTGTTCTTTCGTTATACTTACGAGCAACCGAATCGAACAGAAGGTTGAATGGATAGTATCTGGGTTGTATTCGATTATGATGTTATGCTGTGTATATAGTTATACACATAAGGTGACGGTATTCCCGTTTCACATACGAACGACCGAAACGAACAGAAAGTTGAATGGATAGACTGAACAATCAATGTATCTGGGTGGTATCCGATTATATCGCAATACTGTATATATAGTGATACTTACCAAGTGACGGTACTTCCGTTACACATACTAGCGACTGAATCGAACAGAAGGTTAAATGGTTAGACGAAACGATAATTGTATCTGAGTTGTATTCGATGATATCGTGATGATGTTTATATAGCAATACTCACCAGGTAACTGTTCTTCCGTTTTACATACAAGCGACCGAATCGAGCAGAAGGTTGAATTCAGAATAGATTGAACAATCATCGTATCTGGGTTGTATTCGATTATGTTTATATAGTTATACTCACCAGGTAACTGTTCTTCCGTTATACATACGAGCGACTGAATTGAACAGAAGGTTGAATGGATAGTATCTGGGTTGTATTCGATTATGATGTTATGCTGTGTATATAGTTATACACATAAGGTGACGGTATTCCCGTTTCACATACGAGCGACCGAAACGAACAGAAAGTTGAATGGATAGACTGAACAATCAATGCATCTGGGTGGTACCCGATTATATCGCAATACTGTATATATAGTGATACTTACCAGGTGACGGTACTTCCGTTACACATACTAGCGACTGAATCGAACAGAAGGTTAAATGGTTAGACGAAACGATAATTGTATCTGAGTTGTATTCGATGATATCGTGATGATGTTTATATAGCAATACTCACCAGGTAACTGTTCTTCCGTTTTACATACAAGCGACCGAATCGAGCAGAAGGTTGAATTCAGTATAGATTGAACAATCATCGTATCTGGGTTGTATTCGATTATGTTTATATAGTTATACTCACCAGGTAACTATTCTTCCGTTATACATACGAGCGACTGAATTGAACAGAAGGTTGAATGGATAGTATATGGGTTGTATTCGATTATAATGTTATGCTGTGTATATAGTTATACACACTAGGAGACGGTATTCACGTTTTACATACGAGCGACCGAAACGAAAAGAAAGTTGAATGGATAGACTGAACAATCAATGTATCTGGGTGGTATCCGATTATATCGCAATACTGTATATATAGTGATACTTACCAGGTGACGATACTTCCGTTACACATACTAGCGACTGAATCGAACAGAATGTTGAATGGTTAGACGAAACGATTATTGTATCTGAGTTGTATTTGATGATATCATGATGATGTTTATATAGCAATACTCACCAGGTAACGGTCCTTCCGATATACATACGAGCAACCGAATCGAGCAGAAGGTTAAATGGATAGATTGAACAATCATCGTATCAGAGTTGTATTCGATTATGTTTATATAGATATACTCACCAGGTACCTGTTCTTCCGATATACATACGAGAAACCGTATCGAACATAAGGTTGAATGGATAGATTGAACAATCATCGTATCTGAGTTGTATTCGATTATGTTTATATAGTTATACTCACCAGGTAACTGTTCTTCCGTTATACATACGAGCGACTGAATTGAACTGAAGGTTGAATGGATAGACTAAACAATGATCGTATCTGGGGTTGTATTCGATTATATCGTGATGATGTTCATATAGTTATACTCACCAGGTAACTGTTCTCCAGTTATACATAAGAGCGACTGAACTGAACAGAAGGTTGAATGGATAGACTGAACAATCATCGTATCTGGGTTGTATTCGATTATTTCGTGATGATTATTATATATTATGTCTAACCAGGTAACTGTTCTTTCGTTATACATACTAGCAACCGAATCGAACATAAGGTTGAATGGATAGATTGAACAATCATTGTATCTGGGTTGTCTCCGATTATATCGTTATGTTGTATATTTAACTACACCTACCATGTAACGGTTCTTTCGTTACACATACGAGCGTCTGAATCGAACAAAAGGTTGGATGGTTAGACGGAACGATAATTGTAACTAAGTTGTATTCGATTATATCGTGATGACGTTCATATAGAAATACTCACCAGGTTACTGTTCTTTCGTTATACATACGAGCAACCGAATCGAACAGAAGGTTGAATGGATAGTATCTGGGTTGTATTCGATTATGATGTTATGCTGTGTATATAGTTATACACATAAGGTGACGGTATTCCCGTTTCACATACGAGCGACCGAAACGAACAGAAAGTTGAAATGATAGACTGAACAATCAATGTATCTGGGTGGTATCCGATTATATCGCAATACTGTATATATAGTGATACTTACCAGGTGACGGTACTTCCGTTACACATACTAGCGACTGAATCGAACAGAAGGTTGAATGGTTAGACGAAACGATAATTGTATCTGAGTTGTATTCGATGATATCGTGATGATGTTTATATAGCAATACTCACCAGGTAACTGTTTTTCCGTTTCACATACAAGCGACCGAATCGAGCAGAAGGTTGAATTCAGTATAGATTGAACAATCATCGTATCTGGGTTGTATTCGATTATGTTTATGTAGTTATACTCACCAGGTAACTGTTCTTCCGTTATACATACGAGCGACTGAATTGAACAGAAGGTTGAATGGATAGTAACTGGGTTGTATTCTATTATGATGTTATGCTGTGTATATAGTTATACACATAAGGTGACGGTATTCCCGTTTCACATACGAGCGACCGAAACGAACAGAAAGTTGAATGGATAGACTGAACAATCAATGCATCTGGGTGGTACCCGATTATATCGCAATACTGTATATATAGTGATACTTACCAGGTGACGGTACTTCCGTTACACATACTAGCGACTGAATCGAACAGAAGGTTAAATGGTTAGACGAAACGATAATTGTATCTGAGTTGTATTCGATGATATCGTGATGATGTTTATATAGCAATACTCACCAGGTAACTGTTCTTTCGTTTTACATACAAGCGACCGAATCGAGCAGAAGGTTGAATTCAGTATAGATTGAACAATCATCGTATCTGGGTTGTATTCGATTATGTTTATATAGTTATACTCACCAGGTAACTATTCTTCCGTTATACATACGAGCGACTGAATTGAACAGAAGGTTGAATGGATAGTATATGGGTTGTATTCGATTATGATGTTATGCTGTGTATATAGTTATACACACTAGGAGACGGTATTCCCGTTTTACATACGAGCGACCGAAACGAAAAGAAAGTTGAATGGATAGACTGAACAATCAATGTATCTGGGTGGTATCCGATTATATCGCAATACTGTATATATAGTGATACTTACCAGGTGACGATACTTCCGTTACACATACTAGCGACTGAATCGAACAGAATGTTGAATGGTTAGACGAAACGATAATTGTATCTGAGTTGTATTTGATATCATGATGATGTTTATATAGCAATACTCACCAGGTAACGGTCCTTCCGATATACATACGAGCAACCGAATCGAGCAGAAGGTTAAATGGATAGATTGAACAATCATCGTATCAGAGTTGTATTCGATTATGTTTATATAGATATACTCACCAGGTACCTGTTCTTCCGATATACATACGAGCAACCGTATCGAACATAAGGTTGAATGGATAGATTGAACAATCATCGTATCTGAGTTGTATTCGATTATGTTTATATAGTTATACTCACCAGGTAACTGTTCTTCCGTTATACATACGAGCGACTGAATTGAACTGAAGGTTGAATGGATAGACTAAACAATGATCGTATCTGGGGTTGTATTCGATTATATCGTGATGATGTTCATATAGTTATACTCACCAGGTAACTGTTCTCCAGTTATACATAAGAGCGACTGAACTGAACAGAAGGTTGAATGGATAGACTGAACAATCATCGTATCTGGGTTGTATTCGATTATTTCGTGATGATTATTATATATTATGTCTAACCAGGTAACTGTTCTTTCGTTATACATACTAGCAACCGAATCGAACATAAGGTTGAATGGATAGATTGAACAATCATTGTATCTGGGTTGTCTCCGATTATATCGTTATGTTGTATATTTAACTACACCTACCATGTAACGGTTCTTTCGTTACACATACGAGCGTCTGAATCGAACATAAGGTTGGATGGTTAGACGGAACGATAATTGTAACTAAGTTGTATTCGATTATATCGTGATGACGTTCATATAGAAATACTCACCAGGTTACTCTTCTTTCGTTATACATACGAGCAACCGAATCAAACAGAAGGTTGAATGGATAGTATCTGGGTTGTATTCGATTATGATGTTATGCTGTGTATATAGTTATACACATAAGGTGACGGTATTCATGTTTCACATACGAGCGACCGAAACGAACAGAAAGTTGAAATGATAGACTGAACAATCAATGTATCTGGGTGGTATCCGATTATATCGCAATACTGTATATATAGTGATACTTACCAGGTGACGGTACTTCCGTTACACATACTAGCGACTGAATCGAACAGAAGGTTAAATGGTTAGACGAAACGATAATTGTATCTGAGTTGTATTCGATGATATCGTGATGATGTTTATATAGCAATACTCACCAGGTAACTGTTTTTCCGTTTCACATACAAGCGACCGAATCGAGCAGAAGGTTGAATTCAGTATAGATTGAACAATCATCGTATCTGGGTTGTATTCGATTATGTTTATATAGTTATACTCAACAGGTAACTGTTCTCCAGTTATACATAAGAGCGACTGAACTGAACAGAAGGTTGAATGGATAGACTGAACAATCATCGTATCTGGGTTGTATTCGATTATTTCGTGATGATTATTATATATTATGTCTAACCAGGTAACTGTTCTTTCGTTATACATACTAGCAACCGAATCGAACCTAAGGTTGAATGGATAGATTGAACAATCATTGTATCTGGGTTGTCTCCGATTATAACGTTATGTTGTATATTTAACTACACCTACCATGTAACGGTTCTTTCGTTACACATACGAGCGTCTGAATCGAACATAAGGTTGGATGGTTAGACGGAACGATAATTGTAACTAAGTTGTATTCGATTATATCGTGATGACGTTCATATAGAAATACTCACCAGGTTACTGTTCTTTCGTTATACATACGAGCAACCGAATCGAACAGAAGGTTGAATAGATAGTATCTGGGTTGTATTCGATAATGATGTTATGCTGTGTATATAGTTATACACATAAGGTGACGGTATTCCCGTTTCACATACGAGCGACCAAAACGAACAGAAAGTTGAATGGATAGACTGAACAATCAATGTATCTGGGTGGTATCCGATTATATCGCAATACTGTATATATAGTGATACTTACCAGGTGACGGTACTTCCGTTACACATACTAGCGACTGAATCGAACAGAAGGTTAAATGGTTAGACGAAACGATAATTGTATCTGAGTTGTATTCGATCATATCGTGATGATGTTTATATAGCAATACTCACCAGGTAACTGTCCTTCCGTTTTACATACAAGCGACCGAATCGAGCAGAAGGTTAAATGGATAGATTGAACAATCATCGTATCTGAGTTGTATTCGATTATGTTTATATAGATATACTCACCAGGTACCTGTTTTTCCGATATACATACGAGCAACCGAATCGAACATTAGGTTGAATGGATAGATTGAACAATCATCGTATCTGAGTTGTATTCGATTATGTTTATATAGTTATACTCACCAGGTTACTGTTCTTCCGTTATACATACGAGCGACTGAATTGAACAGAAGGTTGAATTGATAGTATATAGGTTGTATTCGATTATGATGTTATGCTGTGTATATAGTTATACACACTAGGAGACGGTATTCCCGTTTTACATACGAGCGACCGAAACAAAAAGAATGTTGAATGGATAGACTGAACAATCAATGTATCTGGGTGGTATCCGATTATATCGCAATACTGTATATATAGTGATACTTACCAGGTGACGATACTTCCGTTACACATACTAGCGACTGAATCGAACAGAATGTTGAATGGTTAGACGAAACGATAATTGTATCTGAGTTGTATTCGATGATATCGTGATTATGTTTATATAGCAATACTCACCAGGTAACTGTTCTTCCGTTTTACATACAAGCGACCGAATCGAGCAGAAGGTTGAATTCAGTATAGATTGAACAATCATCGTATCTGGGTTGTATTCGATTATGTTTATATAGTTATACTTACCAGGTAACTGTTCTTCCGTTATACATACGAGCGACTGAATTGAACAGAAGGTTGAATGGATAGTATATGGGTTGTATTCGATTATGATGTTATGCTGTGTATATAGTTATACACACTAGGAGACGGTATTACCGTTTTACATACAAGCGACCGAATCGAGCAGAAGGTTAAATGGATAGATTGAACAATCATCGTATCTGAGTTGTATTCGATTATGTTTATATAGATATACTCACCAGGTACCTGTTCTTCAGATATACATACGAGCAACCGAATCGAACATAAGGTTGAATGGATAGATTGAACAATCATCGTATCTGAGTTGTATTCGATTATGTTTATATAGTTATACTCACCAGGTAACTGTTCTTTCGTTATACATACTAGCAACCGAATCGAACATAAGGTTGAATGGATAGATTGAACAATCATTGTATCTGGGTTGTCTCCGATTATATCGTTATGTTGTATATTTAACTACACCTACCATGTAACGGTTCTTTCGTTACACATACGAGCGTCTGAATCGAACATAAGGTTGGATGGTTAGACGGAACGATATTGTAACTAAGTTGTATTCGATTATATCGTGATGACGTTCATATAGTTATACTCACCAGGTAACTGTTCTTCCGTTATACATACGAGCGACTGAATTGAACAGAAGGTTGAATGGATAGACTAAACAATAATCGTATCTGGGGTTGTATTCAATTATATCTTGATGATGTTCATATAGTTATACTCACCAGAAAAATGTTCTCCAGTTATACATAAGAGCGACTGAACTGAACAGAAGGTTGAATGGATAGACTGAACATTCATCGTATCTGGGTTGTATTTGATTATATCGTGATTATTATCATATAGTATGTCTAACCAGGTAACAGTTCTTCCGTTATTCATACGAGCAACCGAATCGAACATAAGGTTGGATGGATAAATTGAACAATCATTGTATCTGGGTTGTCTCCGATTATATAGTTATGCTGTATATTTAGTTACACCTACCAGGTAACGGTTCTTTCGTTACACATACGAGCGTCTGAATCGAACATAAGGTTGGATGGTTAGACGGAACGATAATTGTAACTGAGTTGTATTCGATTATATCGTGGTGATGTTCATATAGTAATACTCACCAGGTGA
Source organism: Chrysomela aeneicollis (assembly GCA_029955515.1). Lineage (NCBI taxonomy): Eukaryota > Metazoa > Arthropoda > Insecta > Coleoptera > Chrysomelidae > Chrysomela > Chrysomela aeneicollis. The sequence goes on from JARUHQ010000006.1 coordinate 16,717,383, forward strand.
CTGTTCTTGCGTTATACATTCGAACGACTCAATCGAACAGAAGGTTGGATGGATAGACGGAATGATCATTGTATCTGAGTTGTATTCGATTATATCGTGATGAAGTTCATATAGAAATACTCACCAGGTTACTTTTCTTTCGTTATACATACGAGCAGACGAATCGAACAGAAGGTTGAATGGATAGTATCTGGGTTGTTTTCGATTATGATGTTATGCTGTGTATATAGTTATGCACATAAGGTGACGGTATTCCCATTTTACATACGAGCGACCGAAACGAACAGAAAGTTGAATGGATAGACTGAACAATCAATGTATCTGGGTGGTATCCGATTATATCGCAATTCTGTATATATAAAGATACTCACCAGGTGACGGTACTTCCGTTACACATACTAGCGACTGAATCGAACAGAAGGTTAAATGGTTAGACGAAACGATAATTGTATCTCTGAGTTGTATTCGATGATATCGTGATGATGTTTATATAGCAATACTCACCAGGTAACTGTTCTTCCGTTTTACATACAAGCGACCGTATCGAGCAGAAGCTTAAATTCAGTATAGATTGAACAATCATCTTATCTGGGTTGTATTCGATTATGTTTATATAGTTATACTCACCAGGTAACTGTTCTTCCGTTATACATACGAGCGACTGAATTGAACAGATGGTTGAAAGGATAGACTAAACAATAATCGTATCAGGGGTTGTATTCGATTATATCTTGATGATGTTCATATAGTTATACTCACCAGGAAACTGTTCTCCAGTTATACATAAGAGCGACTGAACTGAACAGAAGGTTGAATGGATAGACTGAACATTCATCGTATATGGGTTGTGTTAGATTATATCGTGATTATTATCATATGTTATGTCTAACCAGGTAACAGTTCTTCCGTTATACATACGAGCAACCGAATCGAGCAGAAGGTTAAATGGATAGATTGAACAATCATCGTATCAGAGTTGTATTCGATTATGTTTATATAGATATACTCACCAGGTACCTGTTCTTCCGATATACATACGAGAAACCGTATCGAACATAAGGTTGAATGGATAGATTGAACAATCATCGTATCTGAGTTGTATTCGATTATGTTTATATAGTTATACTCACCAGGTAACTGTTCTTCCGTTATACATACGAGCGACTGAATTGAACTGAAGGTTGAATGGATAGACTAAACAATGATCGTATCTGGGGTTGTATTCGATTATATCGTGATGATGTTCATATAGTTATACTCACCAGGTAACTGTTCTCCAGTTATACATAAGAGCGACTGAACTGAACAGAAGGTTGAATGGATAGACTGAACAATCATCGTATCTGGGTTGTATTCGATTATTTCGTGATGATTATTATATATTATGTCTAACCAGGTAACTGTTCTTTCGTTATACATACTAGCAACCGAATCGAACATAAGGTTGAATGGATAGATTGAACAATCATTGTATCTGGGTTGTCTCCGATTATATCGTTATGTTGTATATTTAACTACACCTACCATGTAACGGTTCTTTCGTTACACATACGAGCGTCTGAATCGAACAAAAGGTTGGATGGTTAGACGGAACGATAATTGTAACTAAGTTGTATTCGATTATATCGTGATGACGTTCATATAGAAATACTCACCAGGTTACTGTTCTTTCGTTATACATACGAGCAACCGAATCGAACAGAAGGTTGAATGGATAGTATCTGGGTTGTATTCGATTATGATGTTATGCTGTGTATATAGTTATACACATAAGGTGACGGTATTCCCGTTTCACATACGAGCGACCGAAACGAACAGAAAGTTGAAATGATAGACTAAACAATCAATGTATCTGGGTGGTATCCGATTATATCGCAATACTGTATATATAGTGATACTTACCAGGTGACGGTACTTCCGTTACATATACTAGCGACTGAATCGAACAGAAGGTTAAATGGTTAGACGAAACGATAATTGTATCTGAGTTGTATTCGATGATATCGTGATGATGTTTATATAGCAATACTCACCAGGTAACTGTTTTTCCGTTTCACATACAAGCGACCGAATCGAGCAGAAGGTTGAATTCAGTATAGATTGAACAATCATCGTATCTGGGTTGTATTCGATTATGTTTATATAGTTATACTCACCAGGTAACTGTTCTTCCGTTATACATACGAGCGACTGAATTGAACAGAAGGTTGAATGGATAGTAACTGGGTTGTATTCGATTATGATGTTATGCTGTGTATATAGTTATACACATAAGGTGACGGTATTCCCGTTTCACATACGAGCGACCGAAACGAACAGAAAGTTGAATGGATAGACTGAACAATCAATGCATCTGGGTGGTACCCGATTATATCGCAATACTGTATATATAGTGATACTTACCAGGTGACGGTACTTCCGTTACACATACTAGCGACTGAATCGAACAGAAGGTTAAATGGTTAGACGAAACGATAATTGTATCTGAGTTGTATTCGATGATATCGTGATGATGTTTATATAGCAATACTCACCAGGTAACTGTTCTTTCGTTTTACATACAAGCGACCGAATCGAGCAGAAGGTTGAATTCAGTATAGATTGAACAATCATCGTATCTGGGTTGTATTCGATTATGTTTATATAGTTATACTCACCAGGTAACTATTCTTCCGTTATACATACGAGCGACTGAATTGAACAGAAGGTTGAATGGATAGTATATGGGTTGTATTCGATTATGATGTTATGCTGTGTATATAGTTATACACACTAGGAGACGGTATTCCCGTTTTACATACGAGCGACCGAAACGAAAAGAAAGTTGAATGGATAGACTGAACAATCAATGTATCTGGGTGGTATCCGATTATATCGCAATACTGTATATATAGTGATACTTACCAGGTGACGATACTTCCGTTACACATACTAGCGACTGAATCGAACAGAATGTTGAATGGTTAGACGAAACGATAATTGTATCTGAGTTGTATTTGATGATATCATGATGATGTTTATATAGCAATACTCACCAGGTAACGGTCCTTCCGATATACATACGAGCAACCGAATCGAGCAGAAGGTTAAATGGATAGATTGAACAATCATCGTATCAGAGTTGTATTCGATTATGTTTATATAGATATACTCACCAGGTACCTGTTCTTCCGATATACATACGAGCAACCGTATCGAACATAAGGTTGAATGGATAGATTGAACAATCATCGTATCTGAGTTGTATTCGATTATGTTTATATAGTTATACTCACCAGGTAACTGTTCTTCCGTTATACATACGAGCGACTGAATTGAACTGAAGGTTGAATGGATAGACTAAACAATGATCGTATCTGGGGTTGTATTCGATTATATCGTGATGATGTTCATATAGTTATACTCACCAGGTAACTGTTCTCCAGTTATACATAAGAGCGACTGAACTGAACAGAAGGTTGAATGGATAGACTGAACAATCATCGTATCTGGGTTGTATTCGATTATTTCGTGATGATTATTATATATTATGTCTAACCAGGTAACTGTTCTTTCGTTATACATACTAGCAACCGAATCGAACATAAGGTTGAATGGATAGATTGAACAATCATTGTATCTGGGTTGTCTCCGATTATATCGTTATGTTGTATATTTAACTACACCTACCATGTAACGGTTCTTTCGTTACACATACGAGCGTCTGAATCGAACATAAGGTTGGATGGTTAGACGGAACGATAATTGTAACTAAGTTGTATTCGATTATATCGTGATGACGTTCATATAGAAATACTCACCAGGTTACTGTTCTTTCGTTATACATACGAGCAACCGAATCAAACAGAAGGTTGAATGGATAGTATCTGGGTTGTATTCGATTATGATGTTATGCTGTGTATATAGTTATACACATAAGGTGACGGTATTCCCGTTTCACATACGAGCGACCGAAACGAACAGAAAGTTGAAATGATAGCCTGAACAATCAATGTATCTGGGTGGTATCCGATTATATCGCAATACTGTATATATAGTGATACTTACCAGGTGACGGTACTTCCGTTACACATACTAGCGACTGAATCGAACAGAAGGTTAAATGGTTAGACGAAACGATAATTGTATCTGAGTTGTATTCGATGATATCGTGATGATGTTTATATAGCAATACTCACCAGGTAACTGTTTTTCCGTTTCACATACAAGCGACCGAATCGAGCAGAAGGTTGAATTCAGTATAGATTGAACAATCATCGTATCTGGGTTGTATTCGATTATGTTTATATAGTTATACTCAACAGGTAACTGTTCTCCAGTTATACATAAGAGCGACTGAACTGAACAGAAGGTTGAATGGATAGACTGAACAATCATCGTATCTGGGTTGTATTCGATTATTTCGTGATGATTATTATATATTATGTCTAACCAGGTAACTGTTCTTTCGTTATACATACTAGCAACCGAATCGAACCTAAGGTTGAATGGATAGATTGAACAATCATTGTATCTGGGTTGTCTCCGATTATAACGTTATGTTGTATATTTAACTACACCTACCATGTAACGGTTCTTTCGTTACACATACGAGCGTCTGAATCGAACATAAGGTTGGATGGTTAGACGGAACGATAATTGTAACTAAGTTGTATTCGATTATATCGTGATGACGTTCATATAGAAATACTCACCAGGTTACTGTTCTTTCGTTAGACATACGAGCAACCGAATCGAACAGAAGGTTGAATAGATAGTATCTGGGTTGTATTCGATAATGATGTTATGCTGTGTATATAGTTATACACATAAGGTGACGGTATTCCCGTTTCACATACGAGCGACCAAAACGAACAGAAAGTTGAATGGATAGACTGAACAATCAATGTATCTGGGTGGTATCCGATTATATCGCAATACTGTATATATAGTGATACTTACCAGGTGACGGTACTTCCGTTACACATACTAGCGACTGAATCGAACAGAAGGTTAAATGGTTAGACGAAACGATAATTGTATCTGAGTTGTATTCGATCATATCGTGATGATGTTTATATAGCAATACTCACCAGGTAACTGTCCTTCCGTTTTACATACAAGCGACCGAATCGAGCAGAAGGTTAAATGGATAGATTGAACAATCATCGTATCTGAGTTGTATTCGATTATGTTTATATAGATATACTCACCAGGTACCTGTTCTTCCGATATACATACGAGCAACCGAATCGAACATTAGGTTGAATGGATAGATTGAACAATCATCGTATCTGAGTTGTATTCGATTATGTTTATATAGTTATACTCACCAGGTAACTGTTCTTCCGTTATACATACGAGCGACTGAATTGAACAGAAGGTTGAATTGATAGTATATAGGTTGTATTCGATTATGATGTTATGCTGTGTATATAGTTATACACACTAGGAGACGGTATTCCCGTTTTACATACGAGCGACCGAAACAAAAAGAATGTTGAATGGATAGACTGAACAATCAATGTATCTGGGTGGTATCCGATTATATCGCAATACTGTATATATAGTGATACTTACCAGGTGACGATACTTCCGTTACACATACTAGCGACTGAATCGAACAGAATGTTGAATGGTTAGACGAAACGATAATTGTATCTGAGTTGTATTCGATGATATCGTGATGATGTTTATATAGCAATACTCACCAGGTAACTGTTCTTCCGTTTTACATACAAGCGACCGAATCGAGCAGAAGGTTGAATTCAGTATAGATTGAACAATCATCGTATCTGGGTTGTATTCGATTATGTTTATATAGTTATACTTACCAGGTAACTGTTCTTCCGTTATACATACGAGCGACTGAATTGAACAGAAGGTTGAATGGATAGTATATGGGTTGTATTCGATTATGATGTTATGCTGTGTATATAGTTATACACACTAGGAGACGGTATTACCGTTTTACATACAAGCGACCGAATCGAGCAGAAGGTTAAATGGATAGATTGAACAATCATCGTATCTGAGTTGTATTCGATTATGTTTATATAGATATACTCACCAGGTACCTGTTCTTCAGATATACATACGAGCAACCGAATCGAACATAAGGTTGAATGGATAGATTGAACAATCATCGTATCTGAGTTGTATTCGATTATGTTTATATAGTTATACTCACCAGGTAACTGTTCTTTCGTTATACATACTAGCAACCGAATCGAACATAAGGTTGAATGGATAGATTGAACAATCATTGTATCTGGGTTGTCTCCGATTATATCGTTATGTTGTATATTTAACTACACCTACCATGTAACGGTTCTTTCGTTACACATACGAGCGTCTGAATCGAACATAAGGTTGGATGGTTAGACGGAACGATAATTGTAACTAAGTTGTATTCGATTATATCGTGATGACGTTCATATAGAAATACTCACCAGGTTATACATACGAGCAACCGAATCGAACAGAAGGTTGAATGGATAGTATCTGGGTTTCATTCGATTATGATGTTATGCTGTGTATATAGTTATACACATAAGGTGACGGTATTCCCGTTTCACATACGAGCGACCGAAACGAACAGAAAGTTGAATGGATAGACTGAACAATCAATGTATCTGGGTGGTATCCGATTATATCGCAATACTGTATATATAGTGATACTTACCAGGTGACGGTACTTCCGTTACACATACTAGCGACTGAATCGAACAGAAGGTTGAATGGTTAGACGAAACGATAATTGTATCTGAGTTGTATTCGATGATATCGTGATGATGTTTATATAACAATACTCACCAGGTAACTGTTCTTCCGTTTTACATACAAGCGACCGAATCGAGCAGAAGGTTGAATTCAGTATAGATTGAACAATCATCGTATCTGGGTTGTATTCGATTATGTTTATATAGTTATACTCACCAGGTAACTGTTCTTCCGTTATACATACGAGCGACTGAATTGAACAGAAGGTTGAATGGATAGTATATGAGTTGTATTCGATTATGATGTTATGCTGTGTATATAGGAGACGGTACTCACCAGGTAACTGTTCTCCAGTTATACATAAGAGCGACTGAACTGAACAGAAGATTGAATGGATAGACTGAACAATCATCGTATCTGGGTTGTATTCGATTATTTCTTGATGATTATTATATATTATGTCTAACCAGGTAACTGTTCTTTCGTTATACATACTAGCAACCGAATCGAACATAAGGTTGAATGGATAGATTGAACAATCATTGTATCTGGGTTGTCTCCGATTATATCGTTATGTTGTATATTTAACTACACCTACCATGTAACGGTTCTTTCGTTACACATACGAGCGTCTGAATCGAACATAAGGTTGGATGGTTAGACGGAACGATATTGTAACTAAGTTGTATTCGATTATATCGTGATGACGTTCATATAGTTATACTCACCAGGTAACTGTTCTTCCGTTATACATACGAGCGACTGAATTGAACAGAAGGTTGAATGGATAGACTAAACAATAATCGTATCTGGGGTTGTATTCAATTATATCTTGATGATGTTCATATAGTTATACTCACCAGAAAAATGTTCTCCAGTTATACATAAGAGCGACTGAACTGAACAGAAGGTTGAATGGATAGACTGAACATTCATCGTATCTGGGTTGTATTTGATTATATCGTGATTATTATCATATAGTATGTCTAACCAGGTAACAGTTCTTCCGTTATTCATACGAGCAACCGAATCGAACATAAGGTTGGATGGATAAATTGAACAATCATTGTATCTGGGTTGTCTCCGATTATATCGTTATGCTGTATATTTAGTTACACCTACCAGGTAACGGTTCTTTCGTTACACATACGAGCGTCTGAATCGAACATAAGGTTGGATGGTTAGACGGAACGATAATTGTAACTGAGTTGTATTCGATTATATCGTGGTGATGTTCATATAGTAATACTCACCAGGTGACTGTTCTTGCGTTATACATTCGAACGACTCAATCGAACAGAAGGTTGGATGGATAGACGGAATGATCATTGTATCTGAGTTGTATTCGATTATATCGTGATGAAGTTCATATAGAAATACTCACCAGGTTACTTTTCTTTCGTTATACATACGAGCAGACGAATCGAACAGAAGGTTGAATGGATAGTATCTGGGTTGTTTTCGATTATGATGTTATGCTGTGTATATAGTCATGCACATAAGGTGACGGTATTCCCATTTTACATACGAGCGACCGAAACGAACAGAAAGTTGAATGGATAGACTGAACAATCAATGTGGCTGGGTGGTATCCGATTATATCGCAATTCTGTATATATAAAGATACTCACCAGGTGACGGTACTTCCGTTACACATACTAGCGACTGAATCGAACAGAAGGTTAAATGGTTAGACGAAACGATAATTGTATCTCTGAGTTGTATTCGATGATATCGTGATGATGTTTATATAGCAATACTCACCAGGTAACTGTTCTTCCGTTTTACATACAAGCGACCGTATCGAGCAGAAGCTTAAATTCAGTATAGATTGAACAATCATCTTATCTGGGTTGTATTCGATTATGTTTATATAGTTATACTCACCAGGTAACTGTTCTTCCGTTATACATACGAGCGACTGAATTGAACAGATGGTTGAAAGGATAGACTAAACAATAATCGTATCAGGGGTTGTATTCGATTATATCTTGATGATGTTCATATAGTTATACTCACCAGGAAACTGTTCTCCAGTTATACATAAGAGCGACTGAACTGAACAGAAGGTTGAATGGATAGACTGAACATTCATCGTATATGGGTTGTGTTAGATTATATCGTGATTATTATCATATGTTATGTCTAACCAGGTAACAGTTCTTCCGTTATACATACGAGCAACCGAATCGAACATAAGGTTGGATGGATAGATTGAACAATCATTGTATCTGGGTTGTCTCCGATTATATCGTTATGCTGTATATTTAGTTACACCTTCCATGTAACGGTTCTTTCGTTACACATACGAGCGTCTGAATCGAACATAAGGTTGGATGGTTAGACGAAACGATAATTATAACTGAGTTGTATTCGATTATATCGTGGTGATGTTTATATAGTAATACTCACCAGGTGACTGTTCTTGCGTTATACATACGAGCGACCCAATCGAACAGAAGGTTGGATGGATAGACGGAATGATCATTGTATCTGAGTTGTATTCGATTATATCGTGATGACGTTCATATTGAAATACTCACCAGGTTACTGTTCGTTCGTTATACATACGAACAACCGAATCGAACAGAAGGTTGAATGAATAGTATCTGGGTTGTATTCGATTATGATGTTATGCTGTGTATATAGTTAAACACATAAGGTGAGGGTATTCCTGTTTCACATACGAGCGACCGAAACGAACAGAAAGTTGAATGAATAAACTGAACAATCAATGTATCTGGGTGGTATCCGATTATATCGCAATACTGTATATATAGTGATACTTACCAGGTGACGGTACTTCTGTTACACATACTAGCGACTGACTCGAACAGAAGGTTGAATGGTTAGACGAAACGATAATTGTATCTGAGTTGTATTCGATGATATCGTGATGATGTTTATATAGCAATACTCACCAGGTAACTGTTTTTCCGTTTCACATACAAGCGACCGAATCGAGCAGGTTGAATTCAGTATAGATTGAACAATCATCGTATCTGGGTTGTATTCGATTATGTTTATATAGTTATACTCAACAGGTAACTGTTCTTCCGTTATACATACGAGCGACTGAATTGAACAGAAGGTTGAATGGATAGTATATGGGTTGTATTCGATTATGATGTTATGCTGTGTGTATAGTTATACACACTAGGAGAAGGTATTCCCGTTTTACATACGAGCGACCGAAACAAAAAGAAAGTTGAATGGATAGACTGAACAATCAATGTATCTGGGTGGTATCCGATTATATCGCAATACTGTATATATAGTGATACTTACCAGGTGACGATACTTCCGTTACACATACTAGCGACTGAATCGAACAGAATAATGAATGGTTAGACGAAACGATAATTGTATCTGAGTTGTATTCGATGATATCGTGATGATGTTTATATAGCAATACTCACCAGGTAACTGTTCTTCCGTTTTACATACAAGCGACCGAATCGAGCAGAAGGTTGAATTCAGTATAAATTGAACAATCATCGTATCTGGGTTGTATTCGATTATGCTTATATAGTTATACTCACCAGGTAACTGTTCTTCCGTTATACATACGAGCGACTGAATTGAACAGAAGGTTGAATGGATAGTATATGGGTTGTATTCGATTATGATGTTATGCTGTGTATATAGTTATACACACTAGGAGACGGTATTCCCGTTTTACATACGAGCGACCGAAACGAAAAGAAAGTTGAATGGATAGACTGAACAATCAATTTATCTGGGTGGTATCCGATTATATCGCAATACTGTATATATAGTGATACTTACCAGGTGACGATACTTCCGTTACACATACTAGCGACTGAATCGAACAGAATGTTGAATGGTTAGACGAAACGATAATTGTATCTGAGTTGTATTCGATGATATCGTGATGATGTTTATATAGCAATACTCACCAGGTAACTGTCCTTCCGTTTTACATACAAGCGACCGAATCGAGCAGAAGTTTAAATAGATAGATTGAACAATCATCCTATCTGAGTTGTATTCGATTATGTTTATATAGATATACTCACCAGGTACCTGTTCTTCCGATATACATACGAGCAACCGAATCGAACATAAGGTTGAATGGATAGATTGAACAATCATCGTATCTGAGTTGTATTCGATTATGTTTATATAGTTATTCTCACCAGGTAACTGTTCTTCCGTTATACATACGAGCGACTGAATTGAACTGAAGGTTGAATGGATAGACTAAACAATGATCGTATCTGGGGTTGTATTCGATTATATCGTGATGATGTTCATATAGTTATACTCACCAGGTAACTGTTCTCCAGTTATACATAAGAGCGACTGAACTGAACAGAAGGTTGAATGGATAGACTGAACAATCATCGTATCTGGGTTGTATTCGATTATTTCGTGATGATTATTATATATTATGTCTTACCAGGTAACTGTTCTTTCGTTATACATACTAGCAACCGAATCGAACATAAGGTTGAATGGATAGATTGAATAATCATTGTATCTGGGTTGTCTCCGATTATATCGTTATGTTGTATATTTAACTACACCTACCATGTAACGTTTCTTTCGTTACACATACGAGCGTCTGAATCGAACATAAGATTGGATGGTTAGACGGAACGATAATTGTAACTAAGTTGTATTCGATTATATCGTGATGACGTTCATAAAGAAATACTCACCAGGTTACTGTTCTTTCGTTATACTTACGAGCAACCGAATCGAACAGAAGGTTGAATGGATAGTATCTGGGTTGTATTCGATTATGATGTTATGCTGTGTATATAGTTATACACATAAGGTGACGGTATTCCCGTTTCACATACGAACGACCGAAACGAACAGAAAGTTGAATGGATAGACTGAACAATCAATGTATCTGGGTGGTATCCGATTATATCGCAATACTGTATATATAGTGATACTTACCAAGTGACGGTACTTCCGTTACACATACTAGCGACTGAATCGAACAGAAGGTTAAATGGTTAGACGAAACGATAATTGTATCTGAGTTGTATTCGATGATATCGTGATGATGTTTATATAGCAATACTCACCAGGTAACTGTTCTTCCGTTTTACATACAAGCGACCGAATCGAGCAGAAGGTTGAATTCAGTATAGATTGAACAATCATCGTATCTGGGTTGTATTCGATTATGTTTATATAGTTATACTCACCAGGTAACTGTTCTTCCGTTATACATACGAGCGACTGAATTGAACAGAAGGTTGAATGGATAGTATCTGGGTTGTATTCGATTATGATGTTATGCTGTGTATATAGTTATACACATAAGGTGACGGTATTCCCGTTTCACATACGAGCGACCGAAACGAACAGAAAGTTGAATGGATAGACTGAACAATCAATGCATCTGGGTGGTACCCGATTATATCGCAATACTGTATATATAGTGATACTTACCAGGTGACGGTACTTCCGTTACACATACTAGCGACTGAATCGAACAGAAGGTTAAATGGTTAGACGAAACGATAATTGTATCTGAGTTGTATTCGATGATATCGTGATGATGTTTATATAGCAATACTCACCAGGTAACTGTTCTTCCGTTTTACATACAAGCGACCGAATCGAGCAGATGGTTGAATTCAGTATAGATTGAACAATCATCGTATCTGGGTTGTATTCGATTATGTTTATATAGTTATACTCACCAGGTAACTATTCTTCCGTTATACATACGAGCGACTGAATTGAACAGAAGGTTGAATGGATAGTATATGGGTTGTATTCGATTATGATGTTATGCTGTGTATATAGTTATACACACTAGGAGACGGTATTCCCGTTTTACATACGAGCGACCGAAACGAAAAGAAAGTTGAATGGATAGATTGAACAATCAATGTATCTGGGTGGTATCCGATTATATCGCAATACTGTATATATAGTGATACTTACCAGGTGACGATACTTCCGTTACACATACTAGCGACTGAATCGAACAGAATGTTGAATGGTTAGACGAAACGATAATTGTATCTGAGTTGTATTTGATGATATCATGATGATGTTTATATAGCAATACTCACCAGATAACGGTCCTTCCGATATACATACGAGCAACCGAATCGAGCAGAAGGTTAAATGGATAGATTGAACAATCATCGTATCAGAGTTGTATTCGATTATGTTTATATAGATATACTCACCAGGTACCTGTTCTTCCGATATACATACGAGCAACCGTATCGAACATAAGGTTGAATGGATAGATTGAACAATCATCGTATCTGAGTTGTATTCGATTATGTTTATATAGTTATACTCACCAGGTAACTGTTCTTCCGTTATACATACGAGCGACTGAATTGAACTGAAGGTTGAATGGATAGACTAAACAATGATCGTATCTGGGGTTGTATTCGATTATATCGTGATGATGTTCATATAGTTATACTCACCAGGTAACTGTTCTCCAGTTATACATAAGAGCGACTGAACTGAACAGAAGGTTGAATGGATAGACTGAACAATCATCGTATCTGGGTTGTATTCGATTATTTCGTGATGATTATTATATATTATGTCTAACCAGGTAACTGTTCTTTCGTTATACATACTAGCAACCGAATCGAACATAAGGTTGAATGGATAGATTGAACAATCATTGTATCTGGGTTGTCTCCGATTATATCGTTATGTTGTATATTTAACTACACCTACCATGTAACGGTTCTTTCGTTACACATACGAGCGTCTGAATCGAACATAAGGTTGGATGGTTAGACGGAACGATAATTGTAACTAAGTTGTATTCGATTATATCGTGATGACGTTCATATAGAAATACTCACCAGGTTACTGTTCTTTCGTTATACATACGAGCAACCGAATCAAACAGAAGGTTGAATGGATAGTATCTGGGTTGTATTCGATTATGATGTTATGCTGTGTATATAGTTATACACATAAGGTGACGGTATTCCCGTTTCACATACGAGCGACCGAAACGAACAGAAAGTTGAAATGATAGACTGAACAATCAATGTATCTGGGTGGTATCCGATTATATCGCAATACTGTATATATAGTGATACTTACCAGGTGACGGTACTTCCGTTACACATACTAGCGACTGAATCGAACAGAAGGTTAAATGGTTAGACGAAACGATAATTGTATCTGAGTTGTATTCGATGATATCGTGATGATGTTTATATAGCAATACTCACCAGGTAACTGTTTTTCCGTTTCACATACAAGCGACCGAATCGAGCAGAAGGTTGAATTCAGTATAGATTGAACAATCATCGTATCTGGGTTGTATTCGATTATGTTTATATAGTTATACTCAACAGGTAACTGTTCTCCAGTTATACATAAGAGCGACTGAACTAAACAGAAGGTTGAATGGATAGACTGAACAATCATCGTATCTGGGTTGTATTCGATTATTTCGTGATGATTATTATATATTATGTCTAACCAGGTAACTGTTCTTTCGTTATACATACTAGCAACCGAATCGAACCTAAGGTTGAATGGATAGATTGAACAATCATTGTATCTGGGTTGTCTCCGATTATAACGTTATGTTGTATATTTAACTACACCTACCATGTAACGGTTCTTTCGTTACACATACGAGCGTCTGAATCGAACATAAGGTTGGATGGTTAGACGGAACGATAATTGTAACTAAGTTGTATTCGATTATATCGTGATGACGTTCATATAGAAATACTCACCAGGTTACTGTTCTTTCGTTATACATACGAGCAACCGAATCGAACAGAAGGTTGAATAGATAGTATCTGGGTTGTATTCGATAATGATGTTATGCTGTGTATATAGTTATACACATAAGGTGACGGTATTCCCGTTTCACATACGAGCGACCAAAACGAACAGAAAGTTGAATGGATAGACTGAACAATCAATGTATCTGGGTGGTATCCGATTATATCGCAATACTGTATATATAGTGATACTTACCAGGTGACGGTACTTCCGTTACACATACTAGCGACTGAATCGAACAGAAGGTTAAATGGTTAGACGAAACGATAATTGTATCTGAGTTGTATTCGATCATATCGTGATGATGTTTATATAGCAATACTCACCAGGTAACTGTCCTTCCGTTTTACATACAAGCGACCGAATCGAGCAGAAGGTTAAATGGATAGATTGAACAATCATCGTATCTGAGTTGTATTCTATTATGTTTATATAGATATACTCACCAGGTACCTGTTCTTCCGATATACATACGAGCAACCGAATCGAACATTAGGTTGAATGGATAGATTGAACAATCATCGTATCTGAGTTGTATTCGATTATGTTTATATAGTTATACTCACCAGGTAACTGTTCTTCCGTTATACATACGAGCGACTGAATTGAACAGAAGGTTGAATTGATAGTATATAGGTTGTATTCGATTATGATGTTATGCTGTGTATATTTATACACACTAGGAGACGGTATTCCCGTTTTACATACGAGCGACCGAAACAAAAAGAATGTTGAATGGATAGACTGAACAATCAATGTATCTGGGTGGTATCCGATTATATCGCAATACTGTATATATAGTGATACTTACCAGGTGAAGATACTTCCGTTACACATACTAGCGACTGAATCGAACAGAATGTTGAATGGTTAGACGAAACGATAATTGTATCTGAGTTGTATTCGATGATATCGTGATGATGTTTATATAGCAATACTCACCTCCGTTTTACATACAAGCGACCGAATCGAGCAGAAGGTTGAATTCAGTATAGATTGAACAATCATCGTATCTGGGTTGTATTCGATTATGTTTATATAGTTATACTTACCAGGTAACTGTTCTTCCGTTATACATACGAGCGACTGAATTGAACAGAAGGTTGAATGGATAGTATATGGGTTGTATTCGATTATGATGTTATGCTATGTATATAGTTATACACACTAGGAGACGGTATTACCGTTTTACATACAAGCGACCGAATCGAGCAGAAGGTTAAATGAATAGATTGAACAATCATCGTATCTGAGTTGTATTCGATTATGTTTATATAGATATACTCACCAGGTACCTGTTCTTCAGATATACATACGAGCAACCGAATCGAACATAAGGTTGAATGGATAGATTGAACAATCATCGTATCTGAGTTGTATTCGATTATGTTTATATAGTTATACTCACCAGGTAACTGTTCTTTCGTTATACATACTAGCAACCGAATCGAACATAAGGTTGAATGGATAGATTGAACAATCATTGTATCTGGGTTGTCTCCGATTATATCGTTATGTTGTATATTTAACTACACCTACCATGTAACGGTTCTTTCGTTACACATACGAGCGTCTGAATCGAACATAAGGTTGGATGGTTAGACGGAACGATAATTGTAACTAAGTTGTATTCGATTATATCGTGATGACGTTCATATAGAAATACTCACCAGGTTATACATACGAGCAACCGAATCGAACAGAAGGTTGAATGGATAGTATCTGGGTTTCATTCGATTATGATGTTATGCTGTGTATATAGTTATACACATAAGGTGACGGTATTCCCGTTTCACATACGAGCGACCGAAACGAACAGAAAGTTGAATGGATAGACTGAACAATCAATGTATCTGGGTGGTATCCGATTATATCGCAATACTGTATATATAGTGATACTTACCAGGTAACTGTTCTTCCGTTTTACATACAAGCGACCGAATCGAGCAGAAGGTTGAATTCAGTATAGATTGAACAATCATCGTATCTGGGTTGTATTCGATTATGTTTATATAGTTATACTCACCAGGTAACTGTTCTTCCGTTATACATACGAGCGACTGAATTGAACAGAAGGTTGAATGGATAGTATATGAGTTGTATTCGATTATGATGTTATGCTGTGTATATAGTTATACACACTAGGAGACGGTACTCACCAGGTAACTGTTCTCCAGTTATACATAAGAGCGACTGAACTGAACAGAAGATTGAATGGATAGACTGAACAATCATCGTATCTGGGTTGTATTCGATTATTTCTTGATGATTATTATATATTATGTCTAACCAGGTAACTGTTCTTTCGTTATACATACTAGCAACCGAATCGAACATAAGGTTGAATGGATAGATTGAACAATCATTGTATCTGGGTTGTCTCCGATTATATCGTTATGTTGTATATTTAACTACACCTACCATGTAACGGTTCTTTCGTTACACATACGAGCGTCTGAATCGAACATAAGGTTGGATGGTTAGACGGAACGATATTGTAACTAAGTTGTATTCGATTATATCGTGATGACGTTCATATAGTTATACTCACCAGGTAACTGTTCTTCCGTTATACATACGAGCGACTGAATTGAACAGAAGGTTGAATGGATAGACTAAACAATAATCGTATCTGGGGTTGTATTCAATTATATCTTGATGATGTTCATATAGTTATACTCACCAGAAAAATGTTCTCCAGTTATACATAAGAGCGACTGAACTGAACAGAAGGTTGAATGGATAGACTGAACATTCATCGTATCTGGGTTGTATTTGATTATATCGTGATTATTATCATATAGTATGTCTAACCAGGTAACAGTTCTTCCGTTATTCATACGAGCAACCGAATCGAACATAAGGTTGGATGGATAAATTGAACAATCATTGTATCTGGGTTGTCTCCGATTATATCGTTATGCTGTATATTTAGTTACACCTACCAGGTAACGGTTCTTTCGTTACACATACGAGCGTCTGAATCGAACATAAGGTTGGATGGTTAGACGGAACGATAATTGTAACTGAGTTGTATTCGATTATATCGTGGTGATGTTCATATAGTAATACTCACCAGGTGACTGTTCTTGCGTTATACATTCGAACGACTCAATCGAACAGAAGGTTGGATGGATAGACGGAATGATCATTGTATCTGAGTTGTATTCGATTATATCGTGATGAAGTTCATATAGAAATACTCACCAGGTTACTTTTCTTTCGTTATACATACGAGCAGACGAATCGAACAGAAGGTTGAATGGATAGTATCTGGGTTGTTTTCGATTATGATGTTATGCTGTGTATATAGTTATGCACATAAGGTGACGGTATTCCCATTTTACATACGAGCGACCGAAACGAACAGAAAGTTGAATGGATAGACTGAACAATCAATGTATCTGGGTGGTATCCGATTATATCGCAATTCTGTATATATAAAGATACTCACCAGGTGACGGTACTTCCGTTACACATACTAGCGACTGAATCGAACAGAAGGTTAAATGGTTAGACGAAACGATAATTGTATCTCTGAGTTGTATTCGATGATATCGTGATGATGTTTATATAGCAATACTCACCAGGTAACTGTTCTTCCGTTTTACATACAAGCGACCGTATCGAGCAGAAGCTTAAATTCAGTATAGATTGAACAATCATCTTATCTGGGTTGTATTCGATTATGTTTATATAGTTATACTCACCAGGTAACTGTTCTTCCGTTATACATACGAGCGACTGAATTGAACAGATGGTTGAAAGGATAGACTAAACAATAATCGTATCTGGGGTTGTATTCGATTATATCTTGATGATGTTCATATAGTTATACTCACCAGGAAACTGTTCTCCAGTTATACATAAGAGCGACTGAACTGAACAGAAGGTTGAATGGATAGACTGAACATTCATCGTATATGGGTTGTGTTAGATTATATCGTGATTATTATCATATGTTATGTCTAACCAGGTAACAGTTCTTCCGTTATACATACGAGCAACCGAATCGAACATAAGGTTGGATGGATAGATTGAACAATCATTGTATCTGGGTTGTCTCCGATTATATCGTTATGCTGTATATTTAGTTACACCTTCCATGTAACGGTTCTTTCGTTACACATACGAGCGTCTGAATCGAACATAAGGTTGGATGGTTAGACGAAACGATAATTATAACTGAGTTGTATTCGATTATATCGTGGTGATGTTTATATAGTAATACTCACCAGGTGACTGTTCTTGCGTTATACATACGAGCGACCCAATCGAACAGAAGGTTGGATGGATAGACGGAATGATCATTGTATCTGAGTTGTATTCGATTATATCGTGATGACGTTCATATTGAAATACTCACCAGGTTACTGTTCGATCGTTATACATACGAACAACCGAATCGAACAGAAGGTTGAATGAATAGTATCTGGGTTGTATTCGATTATGATGTTATGCTGTGTATATAGTTAAACACATAAGGTGAGGGTATTCCTGTTTCACATACGAGCGACCGAAACGAACAGAAAGTTGAATGGATAGACTGAACAATCAATGTATCTGGGTGGTATCCGATTATATCGCAATACTGTATATATAGTGATACTTACCAGGTGACGGTACTTCTGTTACACATACTAGCGACTGACTCGAACAGAAGGTTGAATGGTTAGACGAAACGATAATTGTATCTGAGTTGTATTCGATGATATCGTGATAATGTTTATATAGCAATACTCACCAGGTAACTGTTCTTCCGTTTTACATACAAGCGACCGAATCGAGCAGAAGCTTAAATTTAGTATAAATTGAACAATCATCGTATCTGGGTTGTATTCGATTATGTTTATATAGTTATACTCACCAGGTAACTGTTCTTCCGTTATACATACGAGCGACTGAATTGAACAGAAGGTTGAATGGATAGACTAAACAATAATCGTATCTGGGGTTGTATTCGATTATATCTTGATGATGTTCATATAGTTATACCCACCAGGAAAGTGTTTTCCAGTTATACATAAGAGCGACTGAACTGAACAGAAGGTTGAATGGATAGACTGAACATTCATCGTATCTGGGTTGTCTCCGATTATATCGTTATGCTGTATATTTAGTTACACCTACCATGTAACGGTTCTTTCGTTACACATACGAGCGTCTGAATCGAACATAAGGTTGGATGGTTAGACGGAGCGATAAATGTAACTGAGTTGTATTCGATTATATCGTGGTGATGTTTATATAGTAATACTCACCAGGTGACTGTTCTTGCGTTATACATACGAGCGACCCAATCGAACAGAAGGTTGGATGGATAGACGGAATGATTATTGTATCTGAGTTGTATTCGATTATATCGTGATGACGTTCATTTAGAAATACTCACCAGGTGACTGTTCTTCCGTTTTACATACAAGCGACCGAATCGAACAGAAGGTTGAATGGATAGTATCTGAGTAGTATTCGATTATGATGTTATGCTGTGTATATAGTTATACACACTAGGTGACGGTATACCCGTTTTACATACGAGCGACCGAAACGAACAGAAAGTTGAATGGATAGACTGAACAATCAATGTATCTGGTTGGTATCCGATTATATCGCAATACTGTATATATAGTGATACTTACCAGGTGACGGTACTTCCGTTACACATACTAGCGACTGAATCGAACAGAAGGTTAAATGGTTAGACCAAGCGATAATTGTATCTGAGTTGTATTCGATGATATAGTGATGATGTTTATATAGCAATATTCAACAGGTAACTGTTCTTCCGTTTTACATAAAAGCGACCGAATCGAGCAGAAAATTCATCGTATCTGGGTTGTATTCGATTAGGTTTATATAGTTATACTCACCAGGTACCTGTTCTTCCGTTATACATACGAGCGACTGAATTGAACAGAAGGTTGAATGGATAGACTAAACAATGATCGTATCTGAGGTTTTATTCGATTATATCGTGATGATGTTTATATAGTTATACTCAACAGGTAACTGTTCTCCAGTTATACATAAGAGCGACTGAATCGAGCAGAAGGTTGAATTCAGTATTGATTTAACAATAATCGTATCTGGGTTGTATTCGATTATGTTTATATAGTTATCCTCACCAGGTAACTGTTCTTCTGTTATACATACGAGCAATCGAATCGAACAGAAGGTTGAATGGATAGTATCTGGGTTGTATTCGATTATGATGTTATGCTGTGTATATAGTTATACACACTAGGTGACGGTATACCCGTTTTACATACGAGCGACCGAAACGAACAGAAAGTTGAATGGATAGACTGAACAATCAATGTATCTGGTTGGTATCCGATTATATCGCAATACTGTATATATAGTGATACTTACCAGGTGACGGTACTTCCGTTACACATACTAGCGACTGAATCGAACAGAAGGTTAAATGGTTAGACCAAGCGATAATTGTATCTGAGTTGTATTCGATGATATAGTGATGATGTTTATATAGCAATATTCAACAGGTAACTGTTCTTCCGTTTTACATAAAAGCGACCGAATCGAGCAGAAAATTCATCGTATCTGGGTTGTATTCGATTAGGTTTATATAGTTATACTCACCAGGTACCTGTTCTTCCGTTATACATACGAGCGACTGAATTGAACAGAAGGTTGAATGGATAGACTAAACAATGATCGTATCTGAGGTTGTATTCGATTATATCGTGATGATGTTTATATAGTTATACTCAACAGGTAACTGTTCTCCAGTTATACATAAGAGCGACTGAATCGAGCAGAAGGTTGAATTCAGTATTGATTTAACAATAATCGTATCTGGGTTGTATTCGATTATGTTTATATAGTTATCCTCACCAGGTAACTGTTCTTCTGTTATACATACGAGCAATCGAATCGAACAGAAGGTTGAATGGATAGTATCTGGGTTGTATTCGATTATGATGTTATGCTGTGTATATAGCTATACACATTAGGTGACGGTATTCCCGTTTTACATACGAGCGACCGAAACGAACAGAAAGTTGAATGGATAGACTGAACAATCAATGTATCTGGGTGGTATCCGATTATATCGCAATACTGTATATATAGTGATACTTACCAGGTGACGGTACTTCCGTTACACATACTAGCGACTGAATCGAACAGAAGGTTAAAAGGTTAGACAAAACAATAATTGTATCTGAAATGTATTCGATGATATCGTGATGATGTTTATATAGCAATACTCACCAGGTAACTGTTCTTCCGTTTTACATACAAGCGACCGAATCGAGCAGAAGGTTAAATTTAGTATAGATTGAACAATTATCGTATCTGGGTTGTATTCGATTATGTTTATATAGTTATACTCACCAGGTAACTGTTCTTCCGTTATACATACGAGCGACTGAATTGAACAGAAGGTTGAATGGATAGACTAAACAATAATCGTATCTGGGGTTGTATTCAATTATATCTTGATGATGTTCATATAGTTATACTAACCAGGAAACTGTTCTCCAGTTATACATAAGAGCGACTGTACTGAACAGAAAGTTGAATGGATAGACTGAACAATCAATGTATCTGGGTGGTATCCGATTATATCGCAATACTGTCTATATAGTGATACTTACCAGGTGACGGTACGTCCGTTACACATACTAGCGACTGAATCGAACAGATGGTTAAATGGTTAGACGAAGCGATAATTGTATCTGAGTTGTATTCGATGATATCGTGATGATGTTTATATAGCAATATTCACCAGGTAACTGTTCTTCCGTTTTACATACAAGCGACCGAATCGAGCAGAAAGTTAAATAGATAGATTGAACAATCATCGTATCTGGGTTGTATTCGATTATGTTTATATAGTTATACTCACCAGGTAACTGTTCTTCCGTTATACATACGAGCGACTGAATTGAACAGAAGGTTGAATGGATAGACTTAACAATGATCGTATCTGGGGTTGTATTCGATGATATCGTGATGATGTTTATATAGTTATACTCACCAGGTAACTGTTCTCTGGTTATACATAAGAGCGACTGAACTGAACAGAAGGTTGAATGGATAGACTGAATAATCATCGTATCTGGGTTGTATTCGATTATTTCGTGATGATTATTATATATTATGTCTAACCAGGTAACTGTTCTTCCGTTATACATACGAGCAACCGAATCGAACATAAGGTTGAATGGATAGATTGAAAAATCATAGTATGAGTTGTATTCGATTATATCGTGATGAAGTTCATATAGAAATACTCACCAGGTTACTGTTCTTTCGTTATACATACGAGCAACCGAATCGAACAGAAGGTTGAATAGATGGTATCTGGGTTGTATTCGATTATGATGTTATGCTGTGTTTATAGTTATACACACTAGGTGACGGTATCCCCGTTTTACATACGAGCAACCGAATCGAACAAAAAGTTGAATGGATAGATTGAACAATCATTGTATCTGGGTTGTCTTCGATTATATCGTTATGCTGTATATTTAGTTACTCCTACCATGTAACGGTTCTCTCGTTACACATACGAGCGTCTGCATCGAACATAAGGTTGGATGATTAGACGGAACGATAATTGTAACTGAGTTGTATTCGATTATATCGTGGTGATGTTTATATAGTGATACTCACCAGGTGACTGTTCTTGCGTTATACATACGAGCGACCCAATCGAACAGAAAGTTGGATGGATAGACGGAATGATCATTGTATCTGAGTTGTATTCGATTATATCGTGGTGAGGTTCATATAGAAATACTCACCAGGTTACTGTTCTCTCGTTATACATACGAGCTACCGAATCGAACAGAAGGTTGAATGGATAGTATCTGGGTTGTATTCGATTATGATGTTATGCTGTGTAAATAGTTATACACATTAGGTGACGGTACTCCCGTTTTACATACGAGCGACCGAAACGAACAGAAAGTTGAATGGATTGTCTGAACAATCAATGTATCTGGATGGTATCCGATTATATCGCAATACTGAATATATAGTGATACTTACCAGGTGACGGTACTTCCGTTACACATACTAGCGACTGAATCGAACAGAAGGTTAAATGGTTAGACGAAACGATAATTGTATCTGAGTTGTATTCGATGATATCGTGATGATGTTTATATAGAAATACTCACCAGGTAACTGTTCTTTCGTTTTACATACAAGCGACCGAATCGAGCAGAAGGTTGAATTTAGTATAGATTGAACAATCATCGTATCTGGGTTGTATTCGATTATGTTCATATAGTTATACTCACCAGGTAACTGTTCTTCCGTTATACATAGGAGCGACTGAATTGAACAGAAGGTTGAATGGATAGACTAAACAATAATCGTATCTGGGGTTGTATTCAATTATATCTTGATGATGTTTATATAGTTATACTCACCAGGAAACTGTTCTCCAGTTATACATCAGAGCGACTGAACTGAACAGAAGGTTGAATGGATAGACTGAACAATCATCGTATCTGGGTTGTATTTGATTTTATCGTGATGATTATAATATAGTATGTCTTACCAGGTAACAGTTCTTCCGTTATACATACGAGCAACCGAATCGAACATAAGGTTGAATGTATCTGGGTTGTCTCCGATTATATCGTTATGCTGTATATTTAGATACACCTACCATGTAACGGTTCTTTCGTTACACATACGAGTGTCTGAATCGAACATAAGGTTGGATGGTTAGACGGAACGATAATTGTAACTGAGTTGTATTCGATTATATCGTGGGAATGTTTATATAGTAATACTCACCAGGTGACTGTTCTTTCGTTATACGTACGAGCGACCCAATCGAACAGAAGGTCAGATGGATAAACGAAATGATCATTGTATCTGAGTTGTATTCGATTATATCGTGATGAAGTTTATATAGAAATACTCACCAGGTAACAGTTCTTCCGTTAAACATACGAGCAACCGAATCGAACATAAGGTTGGATGGATAGATTGAACAATCATTGTATAATAATAATAATAATAATAATAATAATAATAATAATAATAATAATAATAATAATAATAATAATAATAATAATAATAATAATAATAATAATAATAATAATAATAATAATAATAATAATAATAATAATAATAATAATAATAATGTCTTTATTCATCATCATAATGGCAATAACACACAAATTTTGTTCATTATAATATGATGAAAAGGAGGAGTTCAGCTATCCAAGCTGCTTTTAAACCCAACCTCGAAAGAAGAATAAAAAAAAACAAAAAATAAGTTGAAAAATAATGATAACAATACAATATAATTTTATATATATAATTTCAACAATATAACAAAGAAAAAAAAAACTGAAGTATCCAACAATCCATATACCTATTAGGAAGATCTAGCCGTTTAACTATTTCATCGTTGCCTTGTCAAAAACAGTCCTTTTAATCTCTTTTTGAAATTCCTCAATGTGAATTCTTTGATGTCCGAAGGTAGAGTATTGAAAAGTTTCGCAGCATTATATGAAAAGCATCTGGTGTATGTAGCGGTGGAGTGCTTGGGAATCAAAAGAATATTTTTATTCCGTGACGAATTATTTCGTGAGAGGGAAATCAACTTACTACGCAGATATGGCAGATAACCAGTTTTCAGGATTTTATGTGTGAAAGTTAAAATGTGCATCTCCCTCCACGACTTCAATTTCAACCAACCAGAGTTCTCAAAGGATGTACTGATATGGTCGTATTTACGGATACCGTATGAGAATCTTATACAACTATTCTTAATTTTGTTTAATCGCATAGCATCCGTATGTAGCAAAGCCGGGCCGTAAATACAGTCACAGTAGGCTAATCTTGATAAAATTAATGTTTCGCACAGTGTCAACTTCATTTTTCTCGACATTAAATCTTTATTAGGGTATAATTGTCTCAAGATAGTGAAAGATAATTTACATAGGTGGCTTATGTGTTTTGTAAATCTCATATCAGTATCCAGCCACAGACCTAAATTTTTGCATTCGTTTACAAAAGGTATCACGTTGTTGTCGATTTGGATAGAGAGAGAGTTATACACGTCCTGTTTCCTATTTTTAGGTCCAAAAAGCATAACTTGAGATTTTTTAGGATTCAGTTTCAAGTTATGGGCACAAGAAATATCGAACAGCAATTTGAGATTCTCATTGATAACAGCTTCAGCATGTTTCGTGTGGTCAAAGTTGAAAGAAAAATATAGTTGGGTATCATCAGCATAATGATGAATGTTACCCAATTCTATGTACTCATGAAAATCACTTATATATAAAGCAAAAAGTAGTGGACCGAGTACAGATCCCTGTGGCACACCAAATGGTTTCATAAGAGAAGTAGATTGGCTTTCTTCTAAAATGACATTTTGAGATCTACAAGATAAATAACTATGCAACAGGGAAACTGCGCCACCGGAAAAACCAAAACACGAGAGTTTCTTGCACAAAATTGATGGTTCTAAGGTGTCAAATGTTTTACTATAATCTAGCAGAATTAGACAAGTATATCTACCTTCATCAAGTGATTTGAAGATGTCATCAGTTATTAAAGTCAACGCAGATGTAGTACTATAGTGTGGGCGGAAACCTGACTGAACATCAGTTATCAAATGTTTATCATTAGCAAATTTCGTGACCTGATCTTTCAGTTCCTTTTCGAAGGCTTTAGAAAGAGTAGGCAAGATACTGATGGGTCTTATATCTGAGTATTCTTTTGGGTCATTGATTTTGGGTAGAGGAATAACTCTGGCGTGTTTCCATAGAGTGGGAAATATGGAGGTTGTAATGATAAAGTTAAAAATGAAAGTAATGTGTGGAAGTAACTGGGGCATAACTAAATGTAACATACGCAGAGAAACACCATCACATCCCAAGGCATTGCTTTTGATTTTTTTCAAGTGTTTCATGACAGATTCGCAGTCTACTTGACAGAATATAAAGTCAGCTTCGCGTTTAGGTATAGCATATGTCTCACAGAGATCGATTTGCACTGCTGTTTTATTGATAGTAGGCACATTAGTGAAGTGTTCATTCAATAAATTCAGATTATTTAAACTAGGAGGTATATGCGATGTGTTTTTGTCACGAAGTACATCGAGAGTCCTGAGCGTATTCCAAGTGGCATTAGGATTTTTTTGTCGCAAGACATAATTGAAGTATGCACATTTTTCTCGTCGGACAGCACCACATACATAGTTGCGTATGTCTTTATAATATTCCCAAGATGCAGATGTTCTCAGCCTTTTATATCGTTGTAAGGCACTACGTTTCAGTTTAAGCATCTCTTTGATATTGAAAGTGATCCAAGGCTTAGGAGGCTTAGTTACTCTAACTCTACGGCAAGGGGCATGATTATCGAAAATTGCAATTAAATTATCGTTGAAGAAAGATAACATGTCATCCACATTTTCATAAAGGTAAATGTTGTCCCAGTTAACACTGGATAGGTCATCGTTAAAGGAGTTATAATCGAAGTTAACGAAATTCCTATAAATTAAATATTTTTCATAATTATATTTTGGAAAGGCAATTTCGCACATGATAGCGAAATGGTCTGAGATACCATCTATATCAGCAACGTCTATCGACGAGATTGGTCCCGAGTTGTTCACGATCAATAGATCGATGAGAGTTTGACTAGAAGAAAAAAACTTGGCATATTTGTCACGCGACACACGCATGTTGTGAGCTCTCAATGATTCAGTGTTCTACAAGCTAATTTCGTCTGAAAAATTTTGTACTTCTGGTGTCTGAAGCCTTAGTGCGTTCTTACAAGTGGAGTGGGGTGAGAAACTCATCTAGACTACGTAATCCATCATAAATCCCACTTACGTTTTCTTTCACATCGATACCGTTTTGTTGTATACCTGTGGACTTGGAAACAAAAAGTTCAACGTTTTTGCAGTTCCTTACCCGAATAAATCTAGTACGGGCGCTGAACGCACGAAATATCCATTCATTGGAATGTCTACCACACCTGAGATAACGTTAACAGATCTTTACTCACTTTTAAGTTGTCTCAACGAGAAGTCGGACCGCAGTCAGGAAACATTAATTGAAATCAAAAAGGAACTTTCCGTTGTTAACAACAAAATATCTGAACTTGAGTTGGACAATTCTACATTGAAAAAGGAAGTGAAGCGACTGGACTACAAACTTCGTAGGAATAATCTGGTTATATTTGGCCTTCATACAGAGAATACAACTGAGACCCTCGACTACTTGGGAGACACTTTGGATATTGGTTTGGGCTTCGGTGATCTGAATTATATGTCTTTCTTCAAAAATAAAAACAATCAGAATATATTGAAGATCGAGCTGGTGTCATATTTCAAAAAACTGGAAATACTGCAAAATTCATACAAATTCAAGGGAAAGAACATTTTTGTTGCCAACGATTTGAGTAAGGAAGATCAAGTCATTCATAAAGCCTTACGTGGCCATCTCAACGTTGCTAAGAGAAGTGGAATTAAAGCAACCATCAGGCATAACCATCTAGTTATAAACGATCATAAGTACACAATTGATGACCTATCTGCCAACCCTAACATCTTGAAAAGCCTTATTTCGGATAATACTACTAGCGCGAGCGGCAAGAGGAAAGAATTGGCATCCCCGGAATCATCCCTTCCCAAGAAACCTCTCAGAGAAAATCCACCTAGAGCTGCCAAACTTCCATAATGTGTTATGTATTTCTGACCTAATTTACATTATTAGAGATTCACTCTTACTGGTATTCTTTATTGTCTCTTACTGTTTCATTGTTCAATATGGCTCACATTACGTTTTGTCATGTGAATGCGAGATCAATTATTAGTGGTTTTATCGAATTTAAGCAGAAGGTATTCAACGTGTACGACATCATCACTGTCTCAGAGACTTGGTTGACCCAAAATGTCACTGACGTATCTGTTCAACTACCAGGCTATTTGCTTTCACGACGCGACAAAGAGGGGCGTGGCGGTGGCGTAGCTATATATACTAGGAACACGCTGTGTGTCAATTCATCAGTCATCGAAGTTGATTGTGTAGGTTCTGAACAGTTGTGGATTTCGGTATCGGTAGGAAAAGCCAAATTTGCTATCGGTACAATGTACAGAGCTCCTAGTTCTTCTCCCACTGAGTTTTTCAATGAATTTGAAAGCAGCTTGTCACTCATATCACCTAAATTTGATTATGTTGTATGTGCAGGTGATCTGAACATAAACTTTCTTGAACCTAATAACCATTTATGCTCTCAACTGAATAATATTGTTGACTCTTTCGGTCTAAAACAATTCATCGAAGAACTTACTCGCCACACCGCGACAACTAGCAAACTGCTAGATTTAATCTTCTGCTCTGAAAATTTACCCATAAGCTCCTGTACTATTGTTGATTGTAGTAATTTCTCTGATCATTGCTTGGTGTCTTGTATTATAGACTGTATGAACTCAGCTCGCATCGACCTTCACCACACGTATAGAGATTTTAAACTTTTCGATAATGAACTATTCACTCACGACCTCTCAATGGCCAACCTACAATCTATTTACAATTATCATAATATTGACGATAAAGTCGACGTACTCAATTCAATAATAATTAATACTTTTAACAGGCATGCACCCGAGAGAACGATTAGAATCACAAAAAAACGAGCACCGTGGTTGACTGAAAATTTGAAACTTCTTATGCGCCTTAGAGACAGAGCTCTTCTCAGACATAAAAAATCCCGTTCCGTTCATTCCTGGGAATACTATAAGCAATTGAGAAACCTGACAAATCATACAATCAAATTAGAAAAGAAAGCATATATTGAATTCAAAGTGAGAAATAGCGGAAACGTCTGGAAAGAGCTTGCAGATATGGACATCCATTGCAGAAAGACAGTAAATTCAATTCCGGAACACCTGGGCAATGCCGACAATATCAATCAGTTCTTCTGTGACATACTGAATGTTGACTCGTCTCCAGATAGGGACTTACTGAATTTCTTCTCTACTAATAAAAAAATCAACTCAGATTTTCATCTTCACGTAACGGACGAACAAGAAGTTTTCAAAAATTTGCTCTCTTTGAAATCCAACGCCTCTGGCCCTGATAAAATAAGTGTCAGTATGCTATTGTATTGCTGCCCTCTCATATTGCCTTTTATCACCCACATTTTCAATACATGTATCAGCGAGAATGTGTATCCCTCTATTTGGAAGAAAGCTCACATAATTCCTTTGGCCAAAATCACAAACCCAGTCAGTCTTAATGATCTTCGCCCAATAAGTATCCTTTGCGCGCTTTCTAAATTGTTCGAGAAAATCGTCAACCTTCAAATAAGAAATTATCTTGAGCTGCACAACATTTTACCTTCATCCCAATCAGGCTTTCGTGCTGATCACAGTTGCACTACCGCTATGTTAAAAGTAGTGGATGACATACACGCTGCAGTTGATGCCAAAAAACTAACTATTTTGGTTTTGATAGACTACTCAAAGGCCTTCGATAGAATCCACCACTATCTACTCTTGTGTCTGCTATCACATCTCGGATTTTCTGATGATGTGGTGAGATTGCTGAATAATTATCTGTCTGGTCGATCCCAATCCGTGGTCTTCAATAACTGTAAATCTAACTATCTCACCACGAGAAACGGTGTTCCTCAGGGTTCCATTCTTGGTCCCCTTTTGTTTGTGATCTACACATCTCAGTTTTCGGAATGTCTGCTCCATACAAATTTTCATAGTTACGCTGATGACACCCAACTTTATAAACATTTTGACGAAGAATCTGTCGTTTCAGCTTGCCAACAAATTAATATGGATCTGAAGGCTCTGTTAGATATTTCAAATAAATATTGTCTCACTGTCAACCCTCTGAAGTCTTTTGTTATGCTCTTTGGCAGGACAGCTATGAGAAAACGGTGCGTCGATCATATCAATATCTCGCTTGAGCACCTCCAATTACCTCTTGAAGATAAAACAAAGAATCTCGGCCTGATCCTAGATCATTCTCTTAGATTCTCACTGCACACGTCGCAAATCATAAAACGTGGATATTGCAATCTCAAATTGATTTACTCTAATAGAAATGTGCTGAACAAAAAATCCAAAAAACTGTTATGTGATGCTCTCGTTTTATCACACGCTAATTTCGCCGATGTGGTCTATGGTCCGAATTTATTACAAGCTGACAAACACAGATTACAAGTTTTACAAAATTCATGTGTCAGACTGATAATTGGTGCGAGTAGACGTGATCATATTTCCCACCACCTTAAAACTCTTGGATGGATGAATATGGAAACTCGCAGAATTTTTCATGCCTGCACGCTATTCCACAAGATAATCTTGTCTAAGAAACCTAGCTATCTACATGAGAAGATCAACTACAGAACGGACATCCACAACTTAAATTTGAGATTCAAACACTTGCTTACACCACCCATTCACGAAACGTCCCTTTTTCGTGGCTCTTTTTCATTCTATATAGCTTGGCTGTACAACAGGTTACCCTCTTCACTGAAATCTCTTCCCGTCATTGGATTTAAACTGAAACTGAAACACCTTCTGCTTGATGATAAACTGCTTAATCTCCTCCAGTCATAATTTATTTGTTCCTGATTGAGTTGGTTATATTTTGAACACTTCTTCACCTTAGAATCTGATTTTTTTTTGTTATTTTGTTAGTTATTTTTTTTTTCCTCCTGCTGGTTGGATGGAAGAGCAAGCTCAAACCTGGTCTATGACTTGGTGAGAGACTGAATCCTGCCCTTTGATAGTATTTGCTTGGTTGTCTAAATAATGTTATTCTCTGTATATTTCATTGTATGCATTACTATCAATAAAATCAATTATTATTATTATTATTATTATTAAGTAACTCTGGTAGGAATGTTAATAAGCTGCATCAAATTAAATGAATCGAGAAATCTCTGTAGGAGTTCACTTTTGCGATCAAATTTATTCATATCAATATTAAGGTCTCCTACAACGATAAATATGTCAGAAATAGGAAGAAAATTGACGACCGCATCCTCAAGCTCATTAATACAATTCAATATAGATGCAGAAGGAGGGCGGTATACCACAGACATAATGATGGATTTTTGACTGAATTTGATTGAGACCCAAAGTTGCTCAATAAATGGACTAATATGAGAATATAGAATAGAAGATTCCAAATGATTTTTGAAGTATAGAGCAACTCCACCACCATGACCATCTCTATCTACATGAATAAATTTATATCCACTTATAGACACCAAATCAATGTCGCTTTGCTCATTCAACCATGTTTCTCCCAAGGCAACAATGTCAATGTCATGTTCAAGGATATAGTCACTCAAAATGTTGAATCCACTAGAAAGGGACCTGACGTTGAGGTGCATCAAGCTGACATTTTTTTGCATTTCAACAAAATTCAACAATGATTCAATCACAGAGGAAAATATTTGAATAAATGAAGAAAAAGAGTACAATATACAAATACAAATAGTGAAGGTGAAATAATAGAATTCAATATAATTTATAACATATGACGTAGCAAGATTTAATGTTTTGAAGATGAACTATTCTGTCTTGTTATTCTCTCGGATATTAGGCCAGGAAGAGGGTTCTGTTGTTTTTGCTTCTTAATTTGTGGTTTCACAGTTGTGTTCAGCAATTCTGTCTGGGATTCTTCACCAATTATTATTTCAGGAGAGACACTGCCAGTGATTGATGGAGGATGTGAAGGAGTAGAAGGAGCACTATAGGATTCCCTACCCCTCTCAAACGATGACTTTGATTCTTCTTGTATGACTCCTTGTTTCTCTAACTCGTCCGCGGTATATGACTGTCCGTTAATCATAAGCTTATAGCCAATTATTTTTGCAGTAAGATGTTTTGCTCTGGCCTCCTTCATCTGGGTTGTCTCCGAATATATCTTTGTGCTGTATATTCAGTTACACCTACCATGTAACGGTTATTTCGTTACACATACGAGCGTCTGAATCGAACATAAGTTTGGATGATTAGACGGAACAATAATTGTAACTGAGTTGTATTCGATTATATCGTGGTGATGTTTATATAGCAATAATCACCAGGTAACTGTTCTTCCGTTTTACATACAAGCGACCGAATCGAGCAGAAGGTTGAATTTAGTATAGATTGAACAATCATCGTATCTGGGTTGTATTCGATTATGTTCATATAGTTATACTCACCAGGTAACTGTTCTTCCGTTATACATAGGAGCGACTGAATTGAACAGAAGGTTGAATAGATAGACTAAACAATAATCGTATCTGGGGTTGTATTCGATTATATCGTGATGATGTTTATATAGTTATACTCACCAGGTAACTGTTCTCCAGTTATACATAAGAGCGACTGAACTGAACAGAAGGTTGAATGGATAGACTGAACAATCATTGTATCTGGGTTGTATTCGATTATATCGTGATGATTATCATATAGTATGTCTAAGCAGGTTACAGTTCTTCTGTTACACATACGAGCAACTGAATCGAACATAAGGTTGAATGGATAGATTGAACAATCATTGTATCTGGGTTGTCTCCGATTATATCGTTATGCTGTATATTTAGTTACACCTACCATGTAACGGTTCTTTCGTTACACATACGAGCGTCTGAATCGAACATAAGGTTGGATGATTAGACGGAACAATAATTGTAACTGAGTTGTATTCGATTATATCGTGGTGATGTTTATATAGTAATACTCACCAGGTGACTGTTCTTGCGTTATACATACGAGCGACCCAATCGAACAGAAGTTTGGATGGATAGACGAAATGATCATTGTATCTGAGTTGTATTCGATTATATCGTGATGACGTTCATATAGAAATACTCACCAGGTTACTGTTTTTTCTTTATACATACGAGCAACCGAATCGAACAGAAGGTTGAATGGATAGTATCTGGGTTGTATTCGATTATGATGTTATGCTGTGTATATAGTTATACACATTAGGTGACGTTATTCCCGTTTTACATACGAGCTACCGAAACGAACAGAAAGTTGAATGGATAGACTGAACAATCAATGTATCTGGGTGGAATCCGATTATATCGCAATTCTGTATATATAGTGATACTTACCAGGTGACGGTACTTCCGTTGCACATACTAGCGACTGAATCGAACTTAAGGTTAAATGGTAAGACGAAACGATAATTGTATCCGAGTTGTATTCGATGATATCGTGATGATGTTTATATAGCAATACTCACCAGGTAACTGTTCTTCCGTTTTACATACAAGCGACCGAATCGAGCAGAAGGTTGAATTTAGTATGGATTGAACAATCATCGTATCTGGGTTGTAGTCGATTATATTTATATAGTTATACACACCAGGTAACTGTTCTTCCGTTATACATACTAGCGACTGAATCGAACAGAATGTTGAATGGTTAGACGAAACGATAATTGTGTCTGAGATGTATTCGATGATATCGTGATGATGTTTATATAGCAATACTCACCAGGTAACTGTCCTTCAGTTTTACATACAAGTGACCGAATCGAGCAGAAGGTTAAATGGATAGATTGAACAATCATCGTATCTGAGTTGTATTCGATTATGTTCATATAGTTATACTCACCAGGTACCTGTTCTTTCGTTATACATACGAGCAACCGAATCGAACATAAGGTTGAAT
The DNA here is from genome assembly GCA_029955515.1 of Chrysomela aeneicollis. Lineage (NCBI taxonomy): Eukaryota > Metazoa > Arthropoda > Insecta > Coleoptera > Chrysomelidae > Chrysomela > Chrysomela aeneicollis. The sequence continues at coordinate 16,751,515 of JARUHQ010000006.1, forward strand.
GGATAGATTGAACAATCATCGTATCTGAGTTGTATTCGATTATGTTTATATAGTTATACTCACCAAGTAACTGTTCTTCCGTTATACATACGAGCGACTGAATTGAAGAGAAGGTTGAATGGATAGACTAAACAATGATCGTATCTGGGGTTGTATTCGATTATATCGTGATGATGTTTATATAGTTATACCCACCAGGTAACTGTTCTCCAGTTATACATAAGAGCGACTGAACTGAACAGAAAGTTGTATAGATAGACTGAACAATCATCGTATCTGGGTTGTATTCGATTATTTCGTGATGACTATTATATATTATGTCTAACCAGGTAACTGTTCTTTCGTTATACATACGAGCAACAGAATCGAACATAAGATTGAATGGATAGATTGAACAATCATTGTATCTGGGTTGTCTCCGATTATATCGTTATGCTGTATATTCAGATACACCTACCATGTAACGGTTCTTTCGTTACACATACGAGCGTCTGAATCGAACATAAGGTTGGATGGTTAGACGGAACGATAATTGTAACTGAGTTGTATTCGATTATATCGTGGGAATGTATATATAGTAATACTCACCAGGTGACTGTTCTTGCGTTATACGTACAAGCGACCCAATCGAACAGAAGGTTAGATGGATAGACGGAATGATCATTGTATCTGAGTTGTATTCGATTATATCGTGATGAAGTTTATATAGAAATACTCACCAGGTTACTGTTCTTTCGTTATACATACGAGCAACCGAATCGAACAGAAGGTTGAATGGATAGTATCTGGGTTGTATTCGATTATGATGTTATGCTGTGTATATAGTTATACACATGAGGTGACGGTATTCCCGTTTTACTTACGAGCGACCGAAACGAACAGAAAGTTGAATGGATAGACTGAACAATCAATGTATCTGGTTGGTATCCGATTATATCGCAATACTGTATATATAGTGATACTTACCAGGTGACGGTACTTCCGTTACACATACTAGCGACTGAATCGAACAGAAGGTTAAATGGTTAGACGAAACGATAATTGTATCTCTGAGTTGTATTCGATGATATCGTGATGATGTTTGTATAGCAATACTCACCAAGTAACTGTTCTTCCGTTTTACATACAAGCGACCGAATCGAGCAGAAGGTTAAATGGATAGATTGAACAATCATCGTATCTGAGTTGTATTCGATTATGTTTATATAGTTATACTCACCAGGTACCTGTTCTTCCGATATACATACGTGCAACCGAATCGAACATAAGGTTGAATGGATAGATTGAACAATCATCGTATCTGAGTTGTATTCGATTATGTTTATATAGTTATACTCACCAAGTAACTTTTCTTCCGTTATACATACGAGCGACTGAATTGAACAGAAGGTTGAATGGATATACTAAACAATGATCGTATCTGGGGTTGTATTCTATTATATCGTGATGATGTTTATATAGTTATACTCACCAGGTAACTGTTCTCCAGTTATACATAAGAGCGACTGAACTGAACAGAAGGTTGTATAGATAGACTGAACAATCATCGTATCTGGGTTGTATTCGATTATTTCGTGATGATTATTATATATTATATCTAACCAGGTAACTGTTCTTCCGTTATACATACGAGAAACCGAATCGAACATAAGGTTGAATGGATAGATTGAACAATCATTGTATCTGGGTTGTCTCCGATTATATCGTTATGCTGTATATTTAGATACACCTACCATGTAACGGTTCTTTCGTTACACATACGAGCGTCTGAATCGAACATAAGGTTGGATGGTTAGACGGAACGATAATTGTAACTGAGTTGTATTCGATTATATCGTGGAAATGTTCATATAGTAATACTCACCAGGTGACTGTTCTTGCGTTATACGTACGAGCGACCCAATCGAACAGAAGGTTAGATGGATAGACGGAATGATCATTGTATCTGAGTTGTATTCGATTATATCGTGATGAAGTTTATATAGGAATACTCACCAGGTTACTGTTCTTTCGTTATAAATACGAGCAACCGAATCGAACAGAAGGTTCTGGATCTGGATCTGAGTTGTATTCGATTATGATGTTATGCTGTGTATATAGTTATACATACTAGGTGACGGTATTCCCGTTTTACATACGAGCGACCGAAACGAACAGAAAGTTGAATGGATAGACTGAACAATCAATGTATCTGGTTTGTATCCGATTATATCGCAATACTGTATATATAGTGATACTTACCAGGTGACGGTACTTCCGTTACACATACTAGCGACTGAATCGAACAGAAGGTAAAATGGTTAGACGAAGCGAAAATTGTATCTGAGTTGTATTCGATGATATCGTGATGATGTTTATATAGCAATACTCACCAGGTAACTGTTCTTCCGTATTACATAAAAGCGACCGAATCGAGCAGAAGGTTAAATGGATAGATTGAAAATTCATCGTATCTGGGTTGTATTCGATTAGGTTTATATAGTTATACTCACCAGGTAACTGTTTTTCCGTTATACATAAGAACGACTGAATTGAACAGAAGGTTGAATGAACAGACTAAACAATAATCGTATCTATTCGAGTATATCGTGATGATTATCATATAGTATGTCTAACCAGTTAACAGTTCTTCCATTAAACATACGAGCAACCGAATCGAACAGAAGGTTGAATGGATAGTATCTGGGTTGTATTCGATAATGATGTTATGCTGTGTATATGGTTATACACATTTGATGACGGTATTCCCGTTTTACATACGAGCGACCGAAACGAACAGAAAGTTGAATGGATATACTGAACAATCAATGTATCTGGGTGGTATGCGATTATATCGCAATACTGTATATATAGTGATACTTACCAGGTGACGGTACTTCCGTTACACATGCTAGCGACTGAATCGAAAAGAAGGATGAATCGTTAGACGAATCGATAATTGTATCTGAGTTGTATTCGATGATATCGTGATGATGTTTATATAGCAATAATCACCAGGTAACTGTTCTTCCGTTTTACATACAAGCGACCGAATCGAGCAGAAGGTTGAATTTAGTATAGATTGAACAATCATCGTATCTGGGTTGTATTCGATTATGTTCATATAGTTATACTCACCAGGTAACTGTTCTTCCGTTATACATAGGAGCGACTGAATTGAACAGAAGGTTGAATAGATAGACTAAACAATAATCGTATCTGGGGTTGTATTTGATTATATCGTGATGATGTTTATATAGTTATACTCACCAGGTAACTGTTCTCCAGTTATACATAAGAGCGACTGAACTGAACAGAAGGTTGAATGGATAGACTGAACAATCATTGTATCTGGGTTGTATTCGATTATATCGAGTTGATTATCATATAGTATGTCTAAGCAGGTAACAGTTCTTCTGTTACACATACGAGCAACTGAATCGCACATAAGGTTGAATGGATAGATTGAACAATCATTGTATCTGGGTTGTCTCCGATTATATCGTTATGCTGTATATTTAGTTACACCTACCATGTAATGGTTCTTTCGTTACACATACGAGCGTCTGAATCGAACATAAGGTTGGATGATTAGACGGAACAATAATTGTAACTGAGTTGTATTCGATCATATCGTGGTGATGTTTATATAGTAATACTCACCAGGTGACTGTTCTTGCGTTATACATACGAGCGACCCAATCGAACAGAAGTTTGGATGGATAGACGAAATGATCATTGTATCTGAGTTGTATTCGATTATATCGTGATGACGTTCATATAGAAATACTCACCAGGTTACTGTTATTTCTTTATACATACGAGCAACCGAATCGAACAGAAGGTTGAAAGGATAGTATCTGGGTTGTATTCGATTATGATGTTATGCTGTGTATATAGTTATACACATTAGGTGACGTTATTCCCGTTTTACATACGAGCGACCGAAACGAACAGAAAGTTGAATGGATAGACTGAACAATCAATGTATCTGGGTGGTATCCGATTATATCGCAATTCTGTATATATAGTGATACTTACCAGGTGACGGTACTTCCGTTGCACATACTAGCGACTGAATCGAACTTAAGGTTAAATGGTAAGACGAAACGATAATTGTATCCGAGTTGTATTCGATGATATCGTGATGATGTTTATATAGCAATACTCACCAGGTAACTGTTCTTCCGTTTTACATACAAGCGACCGAATCGAGCAGAAGGTTGAATTTAGTATGGATTGAACAATCATCGTATCTGGGTTGTATTCGATTATATTTATATAGTTATACACACCAGGTAACTGTTCTTCCGTTATACATACTAGCGACTGAATCGAACAGAATGTTGAATGGTTAGACGAAACGATAATTGTGTCTGAGATGTATTCGATGATATCGTGATGATGTTTATATAGCAATACTCACCAGGTAACTGTCCATCAGTTTTACATACAAGTGACCGAATCGAGCAGAAGGTTAAATGGATAGATTGAACAATCATCGTATCTGAGTTGTATTCGATTATGTTCATATAGTTATACTCACCAGGTACCTGTTCTTTCGTTATACATACGAGCAACCGAATCGAACATAAGGTTGAATGGATAGATTGAACAATCATCGTATCTGAGTTGTATTCGATTATGTTTATATAGTTATACTCACCAAGTAACTGTTCTTCCGTTATACATACGAGCGACTGAATTGAAGAGAAGGTTGAATGGATAGACTAAACAATCATCGTATCTGGGTTGTATTCTATTATGTTAATAAAGTTATACTCACCAGGTAACTGTTCTTCCGTTATACATACGAGCAATCGAATCAAACAGAAGGTTGAATGGATAGTATCTGGGTTGTATTCGATTATGATGTTATGCTGTGTATATAGTTATACACATTAGGTGACGGTATTCCCGTTTCACATACGAGCGACCGAAACGAACAGAAAGTTGAATGGATAGACTGAACAATCAATGTATCTGGGTGGTATCAGATTATATCGCAATACTGTATATAAAGTGATACTTACCAGGTGACGGTACTTCCGTTACACATACTAGCGACTGAATCGAACAGAAGGTTAAATGGTTAGACGAAACGATAATTGTATCTGAGTTGAATTCGATGATATCGTGATGATGTTTATAGCAATACTCACCAGGTAACTGTTCTTCCGTTTTACATACAAGCGACCGAATCGAGCAGAAGGTTAAATAGATAGATTGAACAATCATCGTATCTGGGTTGTATTCGATTATGTTTATATAGTTATACTCATCAGGTAACTGTTCTTCCGTTATACATACGAGCGACTGAATTAAACAGAAGGTTGAATGGATAGACTAAACAATGATCGTATCTGGGGTTGTATTCGATGATATCGTGATGATGTTTATATAGTTATACTCACCAGGTAACTGTTCTCCAGTTATACATAAGAGCGACTGAACTGAACAGAAGGTTGAATGGATAGACTGAATTATCATCTTATCTGGGTTGTATTCGATTATTTCGTGATGATTATTATATATTATGTCTAACCAGGTAACTGTTCTTCCGTTATACATACGAACAACCGAATCAAACATAAGGTTGGATGGATAGAGATAATTGTAACTGAGTTGTATTCGATTATATCGTGGTAATGTTTATATTGTAATACTCACCAGGTGACTGTTCTTGCGTTATACGTACGAGCGACCCAATCGAACAGAAGGTTGGATGGATAGACGGAATGATCATTGTATCTGAGTTGTATTCGATTATATCGTGATGAAGTTCATATAGAAATACTCACCAGGTTACTGTTCTTTCGGTATACATACGAGCAACCGAATCGAACAGAAGGTTGAATGAATGGTATCTTGGTTGTATTCGATTATGATGTTATGCTGTGTATATAGTTATACACACTAGGTGACGGTATTTCCGTTTTACATACGAGCGACCGAAACGAACAGAAAGTTGAATGGATAGACTGAACAATCAATGTATCTGGTTGGTATCCGATTATATCGCAATACTGTATATATAGTGATACTTACCAGGTGACGGTACTTCCGTTACACATACTAGCGACTGAATCGAACAGAATGTTAAATGGTTAGACGAAGCGATAATTGTATCTGGGTTGTATTCGATTAGGTTAATATAGTTATACTCACCAGGTAACTGTTCTTCCGATATACATACGAGCGACTGAATTGAACAGAAGGTTGAATGGATAGACTAAATAATGATCGTATCTGAGGTTGTATTCGATTATATCGTGATGATGTTTATATAGTTATACTCAACAGGTAACTGTTCTCCAGTTATACATAAATGCGACTGAATCGAGCAGAAGGTTGAATTCAGTATTAATTGAACAATAATCGTATCTGGGTTGTATTCGATTATGTTTATAAAGTTATACTCACCAGGTAACTGTTCTTCCGTTATACATACGAGCAATCGAATCGAACAGAAGGTTGAATGGATAGTATCTGGGTTGTATTCGATTATGATGTTATGCTGTGTATATAGTTATACACATTAGGTGACGGTATTCCCGTTTCACATACGAGCGACCGAAACGAACAGAAAGTTGAATGGATAGACTGAACAATCAATGTATCTGGGTGGTATCCGATTATATCGCAATACTGTATATAAAGTGATACTTACCAGGTGACGGTACTTCCGTTACACATACTAGCGACTGAATCGAACAGAAGGTTGAATGAATAGACGAAACGATAATTGTATCTGAGTTGAATTCGATGATATCGTGATGATGTTTATATAGCAATCCTTACCAGGTAACTGCTCTTCCGTTTCACATACAAGCGACCGAATCGAGCAGAAGGTTAAATTTAGTATAGATTGAACAATCATCGTATCTGGGTTGTATTCGATTATGTTTATATAGTTATACTCACCAGGTAACTGTTCTTCCGTTATACATACGAGCGACTGAATTGAACAGAAGGTTGAATGGATAGACTAAACAATAATCGTATCTGGGGTTGTATTCGATTATATCTTGATGATGTTCATATAGTTATACTCACCAGGAAACTGTTCTCCAGTTTCACATGAGAGCGACTGAACTGAACTGAAAGTTGAATGGATAGACTGAACAATCAATGTATCTGGGTGGTATCCGATTATATCGCAATACTGTATATATAGTGATACTTACCAGGTGACGGTACTTCCGTTACACATACTAGCGACTGAATCGAACAGAAGTTTAAATGGTTAGACGAAATGATAATTGTATCTCTGAGTTGTATTCGATGATATCGTGATGAAGTTCATATAGAAATACTCACCTGGTTACTGTTCTTTCGTTATACATACGAGCATTCGAATCGAACAGAAGGTTGAATGGATAGTATCTGGGTTGTATTCGATTATGATGTTATGCTGTGTATATAGTTATACACACTAGGTGACGGTATTCCCGTTTTACATACGAGCGACCGAAACGAACAGAAAGTTGAATGGATAGACTGAACAATCAATGTATCTGGTTGGTATCCGATTATATCGCAATACTGTATATATTGTGATACTTACCAGGTGACGGTACTTCCGTTACACATACTAGCGACTGAATCGAACAGAATGTTAAATGGTTAGACGAAGCGATAATTGTATCTGAGTTGTATTCGATGATATCGTGATGATGTTTATATAGCAATATTCACCAGGTAACTGTTCTTCCGTTTTACATAAAATCGACCGAATCGAGCAGAAAGTTAAATGGATAGATTGAAAATTCATCGTATCTGGGTTGTATTCGATTAGGTTTATATAGATATACTCACCAGGTAACTGTTCTTCCGATATACATACGAGCGACTGAATTGAACAGAAGGTTGAATGGATAGACTAAATAATGATCGTATCTGAGGTTGTATTCGATTATAACGTGATGATGTTTATATAGTTATACTCAACAGGTAACTGTTCTCCAGTTATACATAAAAGCGACTGAATCGAGCAGAAGGTTGAATTCAGTATTAATTGAACAATAATCGTATCTGGGTTGTATTCGATTATGTTTATAAAGTTATACTCACCAGGTAACTGTTCTTCCGTTATACATACGTGCATTCGAATCGAACAGAAGGTTGAATGGATAGTATCTGGGTTGTATTCGATTATGATGTTATGCTGTGTATATAGTTATACACACTAGGTGACGGTATTCCCGTTTTACATACGAGCGACCGAAACGAACAGAAAGTTGAATGGATAGACTGAACAATCAATGTATCTGGTTGGTATCCGATTATATCGCAATACTGTATATATAGTGATACTTACCAGGTGACGGTACTTCCGTTACACATACTAGCGACTGAATCGAACAGAAGGTTAAATGGTTAGACGAAGCGATAATTGTATCTGAGTTGTATTCGATGATATCGTGATGATCGAATACAACCCAGATACGATGATTGTTCAATCTATACTGAATTCAACCTTCTGCTCGATTCGGTCGCTTGTATGTAAAACGGAAGAACAGTTACCTGGTGAGTATTGCTATATAAACATCATCACGATATCATCGAATACATCTCAGATAGGTGGCCCCCTTGGAACTTTTTCGAATTCTTCAGACCGCCTTAACTTCCGAACGGATGGACCGATTTTCATTTTCGCGCATACCAATTTGCTTGTTTTTTCATAGAATCCATTTCTTCAATAGAAAAAACCGAAATCGAAAAAAAAAATTGCATCAAAAGGGGTCCTGTTGGAACCTTTTCGAATTCTTCAGATCGCCTTAACTTCCGAACGGATGGACCGATTTTCAACTTCGATCATACCAAACTGCTTGTTTTTTTTCATAGAATTCATTTCTCCAATCGAAAAAACCGAAATCAAAAAAAAATTGCATCAAAGGGGGTCCCCTTGGAACTTTTTCGAATTCTTCAGATCGCCTTAACTTCCAAACGGATGGACCGATTTTCAACTTCGATCATACCAATCTACTTGTTTTTTTTCATAGAATCCATTTTTCCAATCGAAAAAACCGAAATCTAAAAAAAAAATTGCATCAAAGGGGGCCCCCTTGGAACTTTTTCGAATTCTTCAGATCGCCTTAACTTCCGAACGGATTGACCGATTTTCAACTTCGATCATACCAATCTGCTTGTTTTTTTCATAGAATCCATTTCTCCAATCGAAGAAAAAAATGCATCAAAGGGGGCCCCCTTGGAACTTTTTCGAATTCTTCAGATCGCCTTAACTTCCGAACGGATGGACCGATTTTCAACTTCGATCATACCAATCTGCTTGTTTTTTTTTCATAGAATCCATTTCTTCAATCGAAAAAACCGAAATGAAAAAAAAATGCATCAAAGGGGGCCCCCTTGGAACTTTTTCGAATTCTTCAGATCGCCTTAACTTCCGAACGGATGGACCGATTTTCAACTTCGATCATACCAATCTGCTTGTTTTTATTTCATAGAATCCATTTCTCCAATCGAAAAAACCGAAATCTAAAAAAAAAATTGCATCAAAGGGGGCCCCCTTGGAACTTTTTCGAATTCTTCAGATCGCCTTAACTTCCGAACGGATTGATCGATTTTCAACTTCGATCATACCAATATGCTTGTTTTTTTCATAGAATCCATTTCTCCAATCGAAAAAACCGAAATCGAAAAAAAAATGCATCAAAGGGGGCCCCCTTGGAACTTTTTCGAATTCTTCAGACCGCCTTAACTTCCGAACGGATGGACCGATTTTCAATTTCGCGCATACCAATTTGCTTGTTTTTTCATAGAATCAATTTCTTCAATAGAAAAAACCAAAATCGACAAAAAAATTGCATCAAAGGGAACTTTTTCGAATTCTTCAGATCGCCTTAACTTCCGAACGGATGGACCGATTTTCAACTTCGATCATACCAAACTGCTTGTTTTTTTTCATAGAATCCATTTCTCCAATCGAAAAAACCGAAGTCGAAAAAAAAATTGCATCAAAGGGGGTCCCCTTGGATTTTTTTCGAATTCTTCAGATCGCCTTAACTTCCAAACGGATGGACCGATTTTCAACTTCGATCATACCAATCTGCTTGTTTTTTTTTATAGAATCCATTTCTCCAATCGAAAAAACCGAAATCTAAAAAAAAAATTGCATCAAAGGGGGCCCCCTTGGAACTTTTTCGAATTCTTCAGATCGCCTTAACATCCGAACGGATTGACCGATTTTCAACTTCGATCATACCAATCTGCTTGTTTTTTTTATAGAATCCATTTCTCCAATCAAAAAAACCGAAATCGAAAAAAAAATGCATCAAAGGTGGCCCCCTTGGAACTTTTTCGAATTCTTCAGACCGCCTTAACTTCCGAACGGATGGACCGATTTTCAATTTCGCGCATACCAATTTGCTTGTTTTTTCATAGAATCCATTTCTTTAATAGAAAAAACCGAAATCGAAAAAAAAATTGCATCAAAGGGGGGCCTGTTGGAACTTTTTCGAATTCTTCAGATCGCCTTAACTTCCGAACGGATGGACCGATTTTCAACTTCGATCATACCAAACTGCTTGTTTTTTTTTCACAGAATCCATTTCTCCAATCGAAAAAACCGAAATAAAAAAAAAATTGCATCAAAGGGGGTCCCCTTGGAACTTTTTCGAATTCTTCAGATCGCATTAACTTCCAAACGGATGGACCGATTTTCAACTTTGATCATACCAATCTACTTGTTTTTTTTCATAGAATCCATTTCTCCAATCGAAAAAACCGAAATCGAAAAAAAAATGCATCAAATTGGGCCCCCTTGGAACTTTTTCGAATTCTTCAGATCGCCTTATTTTCCGAACGGATGGACCGATTTTCAACTTCGATCATACCAAACTGCTTGTTTTTTTTTTTCATAGAATTCATTTCTCCAATCGAAAAAACCGAAATCAAAAAAAAATTGCATCAAATTGGGCCCCCTTGGAACTTTTTCGAATTCTTCAGACCGCCTTAACTTCCAAACGGATGGACCGATTTTCAACTTCGATCATACCAAACTGCTTGTTTTTTTTCATAGAATCCATTTCTCCAATCGAAAAAACCGAAATCGAAAAAAAAAATGCATCAAAGGGGGCCCCCTTGGAACTTTTTCGAATTCTTCAGACCGCCTTAACTTCCGAACGGATGGACCGATTTTCAATTTCTCGCATACCAATTTGCTTGTTTTTTCATAGAATCCATTTCTTCAATAGAAAAAACCGAAATCGAAAAAAAAATTGCATCAAAGGAGGTCCTCTTGGAACTTTTTCGAATTCTTCAGATCGCCTTAACTTCCGAACGGATGGACCGATTTTCAACTTCGATCATACCAAACTGCTTGTTTTTTTCATAGAATCCATTTCTCCAATCGAAAAAACCGAAATCGAAAAAAAAATTGCATCAAAGGGGGTCCCCTTGGATTTTTTTCGAATTCTTCAGATCGCCTTAACTTCCAAACGGATGGACCGATTTTCAACTTCGATCATACCAATCTGCTTGTTTATTTTTCATAGAATCCATTTCTCCAATCGAAAAAACCGAAATCTGAAAAAAAAATTGCATCAAAGGGGGCCTCCTTGGAACTTTTTCGAATTCTTCAGATCGCCTTAACTTCCGAACGGATTGACCGATTTTCAACTTCGATCATACCAATCTGCTTGTTTTTTTTATAGAATCCATTTCTCCAATCGAAAAAACCGAAATCGAAAAAAAAATGCATCAAAGGTGGCCCCCTTGGAACTTTTTCGAATTCTTCAGATCGCCTTAACTTCCAAACGGATGGACCGATTTTCAACTTCGATCATACCAATCTTCTTGTTTTTTTTATAGAATCCATTTCTCCAATCGAAAAAACCGAAATCTAAAAAATAATTGCATCAAAGGGGGCCCCCTTGGAACTTTTTCGAATTCTTCAGATCGCCTTAACTTCCGAACGGATTGACCGATTTTCAACTTCGATCATACCAATCTGCTTGTTTTTTTCATAGAATCCATTTCTCCAATCGAAAAAACCGAAATCGAAAAAAAAATGCATCAAATTGGGCCCCCTTGGAACTTTTTCGAATTCTTCAGACCGCCTTAACTTCCGAACGGATGGACCGATTTTCAACTTCGATCATACCAAACTGCTTGTTTTTTTTTCATAGAATCCATTTCTCCAATCGAAAAAACCGTAATCGAAAAAAAAATTGCATCAAAGGGGGTCCCCTTGGAACTTTTTCGAATTCTTCAGATCGCCTTAACTTCCAAACGGATGGACCGATTTTCAACTTCGATCATACCAATCTGCTTGTTTTTTTTTCATAGAATCCATTTCTCCAATCGAAAAAACCGAAATCTGAAAAAAAAATTGCATCAAAGGGGGCCCCCTTGGAACTTTTTCGAATTCTTCAGATCGCCTTAACTTTCGAACGGATTGACAGATTTTCAACTTCGATCATACCAATCTGCTTGTTTTTTTCATAGAATCCATTTCTCCAATCGAAAAAAAAAAATGCATCAAAGGGGGCCCACTTGGAACTTTTTCGAATTCTTCAGATCGCCTTAACTTCCGAACGGATGGACCGATTTTCAACTTCGATCATACCAATCTGCTTGTTTTTTTTTCATAGAATCCATTTCTTCAATCGAAAAAACCGAAATGAAAAAAAAAATGCATCAAAGGGGGCCCCCTTGGAACTTTTTCGAATTCTTCAGATCGCCTTAACTTCCGAACGGATGGACCGATTTTCAACTTCGATCATACCAATCTGCTTGTTTTTTTTTCATAGAATCCATTTCTCCAATCGAAAAAACCGAAATCTAAAAAAAAAATTGCATCAAAGGGGGCCCCCTTGGAACTTTTTCGAATTCTTCAGATCGCCTTAACTTCCGAACGGATTGATCGTTTTTCAACTTCGATCATACCAATATGCTTGTTTTTTTCATAGAATCCATTTCTCCAATCGAAAAAACCGAAATCGAAAAAAAAATGCATCAAAGGGGGCCCCCTTGGAACTTTTTCGAATTCTTCAGACCGCCTTAACTTCCGAACGGATGGACCGATTTTCAATTTCGCGAATACCAATTTGCTTGTTTTTTCATAGAATCAATTTCTTCAATAGAAAAAACCAAAATCGACAAAAAAATTGCATCAAAGGGAACTTTTTCGAATTCTTCAGATCGCCTTAACTTCCGAACGGATGGACCGATTTTCAACTTCGATCATACCAAACTGCTTGTTTTTTTTCATAGAATCCATTTCTCCAATCGAAAAAACCGAAGTCGAAAAAAAAATTGCATCAAAGGGGGTCCCCTTGGATTTTTTTCGAATTCTTCAGATCGCCTTAACTTCCAAACGGATGGACCAATTTTCAACTTCGATCATACCAATCTGCTTGTTTTTTTTTATAGAATCCATTTCTCCAATCGAAAAAACCGAAATCTAAAAAAAAATTGCATCAAAGGTGGCCCTCTTGGAACTTTTTCGAATTCTTCAGACCGCCTTAACTTCCGAACGGATGGACCGATTTTCAATTTCGCGCATACCAATTTGCTTGTTTTTTCATAGAATCCATTTCTTCAATAGAAAAAACCGAAATCGAAAAAAAAATTGCATCAAAGGGGGTCGTGTTGGAACTTTTTCGAATTCTTCAGATCGCCTTAACTTCCGAACGGATGGACCGATTTTCAACTTCGATCATACCAAACTGCTTGTTTTTTTTTCACAGAATCCATTTCTCCAATCGAAAAAACCGAAATAAAAAAAAAATTGCATCAAAGGGGGTCCCCTTGGAACTTTTTCGAATTCTTCAGATCGCCTTAACTTCCAAACGGATGGACCGATTTTCAACTTCGATCATACCAATCAACTTGTTTTTTTTATAGAATCCATTTTTCCAATCAAAAAAACCGGAATCTAAAAAAAAATTGCATCAAAGGGGGCCCCCTTGGAACTTTTTCGAATTCTTCAGATCGCCTTAACTTCCGAACGGATGGACCGATTTTCAACTTCGATCATACCAAACTGCTTGTTTTTTTTCATAGAATCCATTTCTCCAATCAAAAAAACCGAAATCGAAAAAAAAATGCATCAAAGGGGGCCTCCTTGGAACTTTTTCGAATTCTTCAGACCGCCTTAACTTCCGAACGGATGGACCGATTTTCAATTTCGCGCATACCAATTTGCTTGTTTTTTCATAGAATCCATTTCTTCAATAGAAAAAACCGAAATCGAAAAAAAAATTGCATCAAAGGGGGTCCTGTTGGAACTTTTTCGAATTCTTCAGATCGCCTTAACTTCCGAACGGATGGACCGATTTTCAACTTCGATCATACCAAACTGCTTGTTTTTTTTCATAGAATCCATTTCTCCAATCGAAAAAACCGGAATCGAAGAAAAAATTGCATCAAAGGGGGTCCCCTTGGATTTTTTTCGAATTCTTCAGATCGCCTTAACTTCCAAACGGATGGACCGATTTTCAACTTCGATCATACCAATCTGCTTGTTTTTTTTTCATAGAATCCATTTTTCCAATCGAAAAAATCGAAATCTGAAAAAAAAATTGCATCAAAGGGGGCCCCCTTGGAACTTTTTCGAATTCTTCAGATCGCCTTAACTTCCGAACGGATTGACCGATTTTCAACTTCGATCATACCAATCTGCTTGTTTTTTTTATAGAATCCATTTCTCCAATCGAAAAAACCGAAATCGAAAAAAAAAATGCATCAAAGGTGGCCCTCTTGGAACTTTTTCGAATTCTTCAGATCGCCTTAACTTCCAAACGGATGGACCGATTTTCAACTTCGATCATACCAATCTTCTTGTTTTTTTTATAGAATCCATTTCTCCAATCGAAAAAACCGAAATCTAAAAAAAAATTGCATCAAAGGGGGCCCCCTTGGAACTTTTTCGAATTCTTCAGATCGCCTTAACTTCCGAACGGATTGACCGATTTTCAACTTCGATCATACCAATCTGCTTGTTTTTTTCATAGAATCCATTTCTCCAATCGAAAAAACCGAAATCGAAAAAAAAAATGCATCAAATTGGGCCCCCTTGGAACTTTTTCGAATTCTTCAGACCGCCTTAACTTCCGAACGGATGGACCGATTTTCAACTTCGATCATACCAAACTGCTTGTTTTTTTTCATAGAATCCATTTCTCCAATCGAAAAAACCGTAATAGAAAAAAAAATTGCATCAAAGGGGGTCCCCTTGGAACTTTTTCGAATTCTTCAGATCGCCTTAACTTTCGAACGGATTGACAGATTTTCAACTTCGATCATACCAATCTGCTTGTTTTTTTCATAGAATCCATTTCTCCAATCGAAAAAAAAAATGCATCAAAGGGGGCCCCCTTGGAACTTTTTCGAATTCTTCAGATCGCCTTAACTTCCGAACGGATGGACCGATTTTCAACTTCGATCATACCAATCTGCTTGTTTTTTTTTATAGAATCCATTTCTTCAATCGAAAAATCCGAAATCGAAAAAAAAATGCATCAAAGGGGGCCCCCTTGGAACTTTTTCGAATTCTTCAGACCGCCTTAACTTCCGAACGGATGGACCGATTTTCAATTTCGCGCATACCAATTTGCTTGTTTTTTCATAGAATCAATTTCTTCAATAGAAAAAACCAAAATCGACAAAAAAATTGCATCAAAGGGAACTTTTTCGAATTCTTCAGATCGCCTTAACTTCCGAACGGATGGACCGATTTTCAACTTCGATCATACCAAACTGCTTGTTTTTTTTCATAGAATCCATTTCTCCAATCGAAAAAACCGAAGTCGAAAAAAAAATTGCATCAAAGGGGGTCCCCTTGGATTTTTTTCGAATTCTTCAGATCGCCTTAACTTCCGAACGGATGGACCGATTTTCAACTTCGATCATACCAAACTGCTTGTTTTTTTTTCACAGAATCCATTTCTCCAATCGAAAAAACCGAAATAAAAAAAAATTGCATCAAAGGGGGTCCCCTTGGAACTTTTTCGAATTCTTCAGACCGCCTTAACTTCCGAACGGATGGACCGATTTTCAATTTCGCGCATACCAATTTGCTTGTTTTTTCATAGAATCCATTTCTTCAATAGAAAAAACCGAAATCAAAAAAAAAATTGCATCAAAGGGGGTCCTGTTGGAACTTTTTCGAATTCTTCAGATCGCCTTAACTTCCGAACGGATGGACCGATTTTCAACATCGATCATACCAAACTGCTTGTTTTTTTTTTTCACAGAATCCATTTCTCCAATCGAAAAAACCGAAATAAAAAAAAAATTGCATCAAAGGGGGTCCCCTTGGAACTTTTTCGAATTCTTCAGATCGCCTTAACTTCCAAACGGATGGACCGATTTTCAACTTCGATCATACCAATCTACTTGTTTTTTTTCATAGAATCCATTTCTCCAATCGAAAAAACCGGAATCTAAAACAAAAATGCATCAAAGGGGGCCCCCTTGGAACTTTTTCGAATTCTTCAGATCGCCTTAACTTCCGAACGGATTGACCGATTTTCAACTTCGATCATACCAATCTGCTTGTTTTTTTCATAGAATCCATTTCTCCAATCGAAAAAACCGAAATCGAAAAAAAAATGCATCAAATTGGGCCCCCTTGGAACTTTTTCGAATTCTTCAGACCGCCTTAACTTCCGAACGGATGGACCGATTTTCAACTTCGATCATACCAAACTGCTTGTTTTTTTTCATAGAATCCATTTCTCCAATCAAAAAAACCGAAATCGAAAAAAAATGCATCAAAGGGGGCCTCCTTGGAACTTTTTCGAATTCTTCAGACCGCCTTAACTTCCGAACGGATGGACCGATTTTCAATTTCGCGCATACCAATTTGCTTGTTTTTTCATAGAATCCATTTCTTCAATAGAAAAAACCGAAATCGAAAAAAAAATTGCATCAAAGGGGGTCCTGTTGGAACTTTTTCGAATTCTTCAGATCGCCTTAACTTCCGAACGGATGGACCGATTTTCAACTTCGATCATACCAAACTGCTTGTTTTTTTTCATAGAATCCATTTCTCCAATCGAAAAAACCGGAATCGAAAAAAAAATTGCATCAAAGGGGGTCCCCTTGGATTTTTTTCGAATTCATCAGATCGCCTTAACTTCCAAACGGATGGACCGATTTTCAACTTCGATCATACCAATCTGCTTGTTTTTTTTTCATAGAATCCATTTCTCCAATCGAAAAAACCGAAATCTGAAAAAAAAATTGCATCAAAGGGGGCCCCCTTGGAACTTTTTCGAATTCTTCAGATCGCCTTAACTTCCAAACGGATGGACCGATTTTCAACTTCGATCATACCAATCTTCTTGTTTTTTTTATAGAATCCATTTCTCCAATCGAAAAAACCGAAATCTAAAAAAAAATTGCATCAAAGGGGGCCCCCTTGGAACTTTTTCGAATTCTTCAGATCGCCTTAACTTCCGAACGGATTGACCGATTTTCAACTTCGATCATACCAATCTGCTTGTTTTTTTCATAGAATCCATTTCTCCAATCGAAAAAACCGAAATCGAAAAAAAAATGCATCAAATTGGGCCCCCTTGGAACTTTTTCGAATTCTTCAGACCGCCTTAACTTCCGAACGGATGGACCGATTTTCAACTTCGATCATACCAAACTGCTTGTTTTTTTTCATAGAATCCATTTCTCCAATCGAAAAAACCGTAATCGAAAAAAAAATTGCATCAAAGGGGGTCCCCTTGGAACTTTTTCGAATTCTTCAGATCGCCTTAACTTCCAAACGGATGGACCGATTTTCAACTTCGATCATACCAATCTGCTTGTTTTTTTTTCATAGAATCCATTTCTCCAATCGAAAAAACCGAAATCTGAAAAAAAAATTGCATCAAAGGGGGCCCCCTTGGAACTTTTTCGAATTCTTCAGATCGCCTTAACTTTCGAACGGATTGACAGATTTTCAACTTCGATCATACCAATCTGCTTGTTTTTTTCATAGAATCCATTTCTCCAATCGAAAAAAAAAATGCATCAAAGGGGGCCCCCTTGGAACTTTTTCGAATTCTTCAGATCGCCTTAACTTCCGAACGGATGGACCGATTTTCAACTTCGATCATACCAATCTGCTTGTTTTTTTTTCATAGAATCCATTTCTTCAATCGAAAAAACCGAAATGAAAAAAAAAAATGCATCAAAGGGGGCCCCCTTGGAACTTTTTCGAATTCTTCAGATCGCCTTAACTTCCGAACGGATGGACCGATTTTCAACTTCGATCATACCAATCTGCTTGTTTTTTTTTTTCATAGAATCCATTTCTCCAATCAAAAAAACCGAAATCTAAAAAAAAAATTGCATCAAAGGGGGCCCCCTTGGAACTTTTTCGAATTCTTCAGATCGCCTTAACTTCCGAACGGATTGATCGATTTTCAACTTCGATCATACCAATATGCTTGTTTTTTTCATAGAATCCATTTCTCCAATCGAAAAAACCGAAATCGAAAAAAAAATGCATCAAAGGGGGCCCCCTTGGAACTTTTTCGAATTCTTCAGACCGCCTTAACTTCCGAACGGATGGACCGATTTTCAATTTCGCGCATACCAATTTGCTTGTTTTTTCATAGAATCAATTTCTTCAATAGAAAAAACCAAAATCGACAAAATAATTGCATCAAAGGGAACTTTTTCGAATTCTTCAGATCGCCTTAACTTCCGAACGGATGGACCGATTTTCAACTTCGATCATACCAAACTGCTTGTTTTTTTTCATAGAATCCATTTCTCCAATCGAAAAAACCGAAGTCGAAAAAAAAATTGCATCAAAGGGGGTCCCCTTGGATTTTTTTCGAATTCTTCAGATCGCCTTAACTTCCAAACGGATGGACCGATTTTCAACTTCGATCATACCAATCTGCTTGTTTTTTTTTATAGAATCCATTTCTGCGATCGAAAAAACCGAAATCTAAAAAAAAAATTGCATCAAAGGGGGCCCCCTTGGAACTTTTTCGAATTCTTCAGATCGCCTTAACATCCGAACGGATGGACCGATTTTCAACTTCGATCATACCAATCTTCTTGTTTTTTTTATAGAATCCATTTCTCCAATCGAAAAAACCGAAATCTAAAAAAAAATTGCATCAAAGGGGGCCCCCTTGGAACTTTTTCGAATTCTTCAGATCGCCTTAACTTCCGAACGGATTGACCGATTTTCAACTTCGATCATACCAATCTGCTTGTTTTTTTCATAGAATCCATTTCTCCAATCGAAAAAACCGAAATCGAAAAAAAAATGCATCAAATTGGGCCCCCTTGGAACTTTTTCGAATTCTTCAGACCGCCTTAACTTCCGAACGGATGGACCGATTTTCAACTTCGATTATACCAAACTGCTTGTTTTTTTTCATAGAATCCATTTCTCCAATCGAAAAAACCGTAATCGAAAAAAAAATTGCATCAAAGGGGGTCCCCTTGGAACTTTTTCGAATTCTTCAGATCGCCTTAACTTCCAAACGGATGGACCGATTTTCAACTTCGATCATACCAATCTGCTTGTTTTTTTTTTCATAGAATCCATTTCTCCAATCGAAAAAACCGAAATCTGAAGAAAAAATTGCATCAAAGGGGGCCCCCTTGGAACTTTTTCGAATTCTTCAGATCGCCTTAACTTTCGAACGGATTGACAGATTTTCAACTTCGATCATACCAATCTGCTTGTTTTTTTCATATAATCCATTTCTCCAATCGAAAAAAAAAATGCATCAAAGGGGGCCCCCTTGGAACTTTTTCGAATTCTTCAGATCGCCTTAACTTCCGAACGGATGGACCGATTTTCAACTTCGATCATACCAATCTGCTTGTTTTTTTTTTCATAGAATCCATTTCTTCAATCGAAAAAACCGAAATGAAAGAAAAAATGCATCAAAGGGGGCCCCCTTGGAACTTTTTCGAATTCTTCAGATCGCCTTAACTTCCGAACGGATGGACCGATTTTCAACTTCGATCATACCAATCTGCTTGTTTTTTTTTTTCATAGAATCCATTTCTCCAATCGAAAAAACCGAAATCTGAAAAAAAAATTGCATCAAAGGGGGCCCCCTTGGAACTTTTTCGAATTCTTCAGATCGCCTTAACTTCCGAACGGATTGATCGATTTTCAACTTCGATCATACCAATATGCTTGTTTTTTTCATAGAATCCATTTCTCCAATCGAAAAAACCGAAATCGAAAAAAAAATGCATCAAAGGGGGCCCCCTTGGAACTTTTTCGAATTCTTCAGACCGCCTTAACTTCCGAACGGATGGACCGATTTTCAATTTCGCGCATACCAATTTGCTTGTTTTTTCATAGAATCAATTTCTTCAATAGAAAAAACCAAAATCGACAAAAAAATTGCATCAAAGGGAACTTTTTCGAATTCTTCAGATCGCCTTAACTTCCGAACGGATGGACCGATTTTCAACTTCGATCATACCAAACTGCTTGTTTTTTTTCATAGAATCCATTTCTCCAATCGAAAAAACCGAAGTCGAAAAAAAAATTGCATCGAAGGGGGTCCCCTTGGATTTTTTTCGAATTCTTCAGATCGCCTTAACTTCCAAACGGATGGACCGATTTTCAACTTCGATCATACCAATCTGCTTGTTTTTTTTTTATAGAATCCATTTCTCCGATCGAAAAAACCGAAATCTAAAAAAAAAATTGCATCAAAGGGGGCCCCCTTGGAACTTTTTCGAATTCTTCAGATCGCCTTAACATCCGAACGGATTGACCGATTTTCAACTTCGATCATACCAATCTGCTTGTTTTTTTTATAGAATCCATTTCTCCAATCGAAAAAACCGAAATCGAAAAAAAAAATGCATCAAAGGTGGCCCCCTTGGAACTTTTTCGAATTCTTCAGACCGCCTTAACTTCCGAACGGATGGACCGATTTTCAATTTCGCGCATACCAATTTGCTTGTTTTTTCATAGAATCCATTTCTTCAATAGAAAAAACCGAAATCGAAAAAAAAATTGCATCAAAGGGGGTCCTGTTGGAACTTTTTCGAATTCTTCAGATCGCCTTAACTTCCGAACGGATGGACCGATTTTCAACTTCGATCATGCCAAACTGCTAGTTTTTTTTTCACAGAATCCATTTCTCCAATCGAAAAAACCGAAATAAAAAAAAAATTGCATCAAAGGGGGTCCCCATGGAACTTTTTCGAATTCTTCAGATCGCCTTAACTTCCAAACGGATGGACCGATTTTCAACTTCGATCATACCAATCTACTTGTTTTTTTTCATAGAATCCATTTCTCCAATTGAAAAAACCGAAATCTAAAAAAAAATTGCATCAAAGGGGGCCCCCTTGGAACTTTTTCGATTTCTTCAGATCGCCTTAACTTCCGAACGGATTGACCGATTTTCAACTTCGATCATACCAATCTGCTTGTTTTTTTCATAGAATCCATTTCTCCAATCGAAAAAACCGAAATCGAAAAAAAAATGCATCAAATTGGGCCCCCTTGGAACTTTTTCGAATTCTTCAGACCGCCTTAACTTCCGAACGGATGGACCGATTTTCAACTTCGATCATACCAAACTGCTTGTTTTTTTTCATAGAATCCATTTCTCCAATCGAAAAAACCGAAATCGAAAAAAAAAATGCATCAAAGGGGGCCTCCTTGGAACTATTTCGAATTCTTCAGACCGCCTTAACTTCCGAACGGATGGACCGATTTTCAATTTCGCGCATACCAATTTGCTTGTTTTTTCATAGAATCCATTTCTTCAATAGAA
Source organism: Chrysomela aeneicollis (assembly GCA_029955515.1). Lineage (NCBI taxonomy): Eukaryota > Metazoa > Arthropoda > Insecta > Coleoptera > Chrysomelidae > Chrysomela > Chrysomela aeneicollis. The sequence continues at coordinate 16,773,237 of JARUHQ010000006.1, forward strand.
AAAACCGAAATCGAAAAAAAAATTGCATCAAAGGGGGTCCTGTTGGAACTTTTTCGAATTCTTCAGATCGCCTTAACTTCCGAACGGATGGACCGATTTTCAACTTCGATCATAGCAAACTGCTTGTTTTTTTTCATAGAATCCATTTCTCCAATCGAAAAAACCGGAATCGAAAAAAAAATTGCATCAAAGGGGGTCCCCTTGGATTTTTTTCGAATTCTTCAGATCGCCTTAACTTCCAAACGGATGGACCGATTTTCAACTTCGATCATACCAATCTGCTTGTTTTTTTTCATAGAATCCATTTCTACAATCGAAAAAACCGAAATCTAAAAAAAAAATTGCATCAAAATAGGCCCCCTTGAAACTTTTTCGAATTCTTCAGATCGCCTTAACTTCCGAACGGATTGACCGATTTTCAACTTCGATCATACCAATCTGCTTGTTTTTTTTTATAGAATCCATTTCTCCAATCGAAAAAACCGAAATCGAAAAAAAAATGCATCAAAGGTGGCCCCCTTGGAACTTTTTCGAATTCTTCAGACCGCCTAAACTTCCGAACGGATGGACCGATTTTCAATTTCGCGCATACCAATTTGCTTGTTTTTTCATAGAATCCATTTCTTCAATAAAAAAAACCGAAATCGAAAAAAAATTGCATCAAAGGGGTCCTGTTGGAACTTTTTCGAATTCTTCAGATCGCCTTAACTTCCGAACGGATGGACCGATTTTCAACTTCGATCATACCAAACTGCTTGTTTTTTCTTCATAGAATCCATTTCTCCAATCGAAAAAACCGAAATCAAAAAAAAAATTGCATCAAAGGGGGTCCCCTTGGAACTTTTTCGAATTCTTCAGATCGCCTTAACTTCCAAACGGATGGACCGATTTTCAACTTCGATCATACCAATCTACTTGTTTTTTTTTTCATAGAATCCATTTCTCCAATCGAAAAAACCGAAATCGAAAAAAAAATGCATCAAAGGTGGCCCCCTTGAAACTTTTTCGAATTCTTCAGATCGCCTTAACTTCCAAACGGATGGACCGATTTTCAACTTCGATCATACCAATCTACTTGTTTTTTTCATAGAATCCATTTCTCCAATCGAAAAAACCGAAATCTAAAAAAAAATTGCATCAAAGGGGGCCCCCTTGGAACTTTTTCGATTTCTTCAGATCGCCTTAACTTCCGAACGGATTGACCGATTTTCAACTTCGATCATACCAATCTGCTTGTTTTTTTCATAGAATCCATTTCTCCAATCGAAAAAACCGAAATCGAAAAAAAAAATGCATCAAAGGTGGCCCCCTTGGAACTTTTTCGAATTCTTCAGACCGCCTTAACTTCCGAACGGATGGACCGATTTTCAATTTCGCGCATACCAATTTGCTTGTTTTTTCATAGAATCCATTTCTTCAATAGAAAAAACCGAAATCGAAAAAAAAATTGAATCAAAGGGGGTCCTGTTGGAACTTTTTCGAATTCTTCAGATCGCCTTAACTTCCGAACGGATGGACCGATTTTCAACTTCGATCATACCAAACTGCTTGTTTTTTTTTCACAGAATCCATTTCTCCAATCGAAAAAACCGAAATAAAAAAAAAATTGCATCAAAGGGGGTCCCCTTGGAACTTTTTCGAATTCTTCAGATCGCCTTAACTTCCAAACGGATGGACCGATTTTCAACTTCGATCATACCAATCTACTTGTTTTTTTCATAGAATCCATTTCTCCAATCGAAAAAACCGAAATCTAAAAAAAAATTGCATCAAAGGGGGCCCCCTTGGAATTTTTTCGATTTCTTCAGATCGCCTTAACTTCCAAACGGATTGACCGATTTTCAACTTCGATCATACCAATCTGCTTGTTTTTTTCATAGAATCCATTTCTCCAATCGAAAAAACCGAAATCGAAAAAAAAAATGCATCAAATTGGGCCCCCTTGGAACTTTTTCGAATTCTTCAGACCGCCTTAACTTCCGAACGGATGGACCGATTTTCAACTTCGATCATACCAAACTGCTTGTTTTTTTTCATAGAATCCATTTCTCCAATCGAAAAAACCGAAATAAAAAAAAAAAATGCATCAAAGGGGGCCTCCTTGGAACTATTTCGAATTCTTCAGACCGCCTTAACTTCCGAACGGATGGACCGATTTTCAATTTCGCGCATACCAATTTGCTTGTTTTTTCATAGAATCCATTTCTTCAATAGAAAAAACCGAAATCGAAAAAAAAATTGCATCAAAGGGGGTCCTGTTGGAACTTTTTCGAATTCTTCAGATCGCCTTAACTTCCGAACGGATGGACCGATTTTCAACTTCGATCATAGCAAACTGCTTGTTTTTTTTCATAGAATCTAATTCTCCAATCGAAGAAACCGAAATCAAAAAAAATGCATCAAAGGGGGTCCCCTTGGAACTTTCTCGAAATCTTCAGATCACCTTAACTTCCGAACGGATGGACCGATTTTCAACTTCGATCATACCAATCTGTATGTTTTTTTTCATAGAATCCATTTCTCCAATCTAAAAAACCGAAATCTAAAAAAAAAAATTGCATCAAAGGGGGCCCCCTTGGAACTTTTTCGAATTCTTCAGATCGCCTTAACTTCCGAACGGATTGACCGATTTTCAACTTCGATCATACCAATCTGCTTGTTTTTTTTATAGAATCCATTTCTCCAATCGAAAAAACCGAAATCGAAAAAAAAATGCATCAAAGGTGGCCCCCTTGAAACTTTTTCGAATTCTTCAGATCGCCTTAACTTCCGAACGGATTGACCGATTTTCAACTTCGATCATACCAATCTGCTTGTTTTTTTTTATAGAGTCCATTTCCCCAATCGAAAAAACCGAAATCGAAAAAAAAATGCATCAAAGGTGGCCCCCTTGGAACTTTTTCGAATTCTTCAGATCGCCTTAACTTCCGAACGGATGGACCGATTTTCAACTTCGATCATACCAAACTGCTTGTTTTTTCTTCATAGAATCCATTTCTCCAATCGAAAAAACCGAAATAAAAAAAAAAATTGCATCAAAGGGGGTCCCCTTGGAACTTTTTCGAATTCTTCAGATCGCCTTAACTTCCAAACGGATGGACCGATTTTCAACTTCGATCATACCAATCTACTTGTTTTTTTTTCATAGAATCCATTTCTCCAATCGAAAAAACCGAAATCAAAAAAAAATTGCATCAAAGGAAGCCCCCTTGGAACTATTTCGATTTCTTCAGATCGCCTCAACTTCCGAACGGATGGACCGATTTTCAACTTCGATCATACCAATCTGTTTTTTTTTATAAAATCCATTTCTCCAATCAAAAAAACCGAAATCGAAAAAAAAATGCATCAAAGGGGGCCCCCTTGGAACTTTTTCGAATTCTTCAGATCGCCTTAACTTCCAAACGGATGGACCGATTTTCAACTTCGATCATACCAATCTGCTTGTTTTTTTTCATTGAATCCATTTCTCCAATCGTAAAAACCGAAATCGAAAAAAAAATGCATCAAAGGGGGCCCCCTTGGAACTTTTTCGAATTCTTCAGATCGCCTTAACTTCCGAACGGATGGACCGATTTTCAACTTCGATCATACCAATCTGTTTGTTTTTTTTTCATTGAATCCATTTCTCCAATCGAAAAAACCGAAATCGAAAAAAAAATGCATCAAAGGTGGCCCCCTTGGAACTTTTTCGAATTCTTCAGACCGCCTAAACTTCCGAACGGATGGACCGATTTTCAATTTCGCGCATACCAATTTGCTTGTTTTTTCATAGAATCCATTTCTTCAATAGAAAAAACCGAAATCGAAAAAAAATTGCATCAAAGGGGTCCTGTTGGAACTTTTTCGAATTCTTCAGATCGCCTTAACTTCCGAACGGATGGACCGATTTTCAACTTCGATCATACCAAACTGCTTGTTTTTTCTTCATAGAATCCATTTCTCCAATCGAAAAAACCGAAATCAAAAAAAAAATTTCATCAAAGGGGGTCCCCTTGGAACTTTTTCGAATTCTTCAGATCGCCTTAACTTCCAAACGGATGGACCGATTTTCAACTTCGATCATACCAATCTACTTGTTTTTTTTTCATAGAATCCATTTCTCCAATCGAAAAAACCGAAATCAAAAAAAAAAATTGCATCAAAGGAAGCCCCCTTGGAACTTTTTCGAATTCTTCAGATCGCCTCAACTTCCGAACGGATGGACCGATTTTCAACTTCGATCATACCAATCTGTTTTTTTTTATAAAATCCATTTCTCCAATCAAAAAAACCGAAATCGAAAAAAAAATGCATCAAAGGGGGCCCCCTTGGAACTTTTTCGAATTCTTCAGATCGCCTTAACTTCCAAACGGATGGACCGATTTTCAACTTCGATCATACCAATCTGCTTGTTTTTTTTTCATTGAATCCATTTCTCCAATCGTAAAAACCGAAATCGAAAAAAAAATGCATCAAAGGGGGCCCCCTTGGAACTTTTTCGAATTCTTCAGATCGCCTTAACTTCCGAACGGATGGACCGATTCTCAACTTCGATCATACCAATCTGTTTGTTTTTTTTTCATTGAATCCATTTCTCCAATCGAAAAAACCGAAATCGAAAAAAAAAATGCATCAAAGGGGGCCCCCTTGGAACTTTTTCGAATTCTTCAGATCGCCTTAACTTCCGAACGGATGGACCGATTTTCAACTTCGCGCATACCAATTTGCTTGTTTTTTTTCATAGAATCTATTTCTCCAATCGAAGAAACCGAAATAAAAAAAAAAATGCATCAAAGGGGGTCCCCTTGGAACTTTCTCGAAATCTTCAGATCACCTTAAATTCCGAACGGATTGACCGATTTTCAACTTCGATCATACCAATCTGTATGTTTTTTTTCATAGAATCCATTTCTCCAATCTAAAAAACCGAAATCTAAAAAAAAAATTGCATCAAAGGGGGCCCCCTTGGAACTTTTTCGAATTCTTCAGATCGCCTTAACTTCCGAACGGATTGACCGATTTTCAACTTCGATCATACCAATCTGCTTGTTTTTTTTATAGAATCCATTTCTCCAATCGAAAAAACCGAAATCGAAAAAAAAATGCATCAAAGGTGGCCCCCTTGGAACTTTTTCGAATTCTTCAGACCGCCTTAACTTCCGAACGGATGGACCGATTTTCAATTTCGCGCATACCAATTTGCTTGTTTTTTCATAGAATCCATTTCTTCAATAGAAAAAACCGAAATCGAAAAAAAATTGCATCAAAGGGGTCCTGTTGGAACTTTTTCGAATTCTTCAGATCGCCTTAACTTCTGAACGGATGGACCGATTTTCAACTTCGATCATACCAATCTGCTTGTTTTTTTTCATAGAATCCATTTCTCCAATCGAAAAAACCGAAATCTAAAAAAAAATTGCATCAAAGGGGGCCCCCTTGGAACTTTTTCGATTTCTTCAGATCGCCTTAACTTCCGAACGGATTGACCGATTTTCAACTTCGATCATACCAATCTGCTTGTTTTTTTCATAGAATTCATTTCTCCAATCGAAAAAACCGAAATCGAAAAAAAAAATGCATCAAAGGTGGCCCCCTTGGAACTTTTTCGAATTCTTCAGACCGCCTTAACTTCCGAACGGATGGACCGATTTTCAATTTCGCGCATACCAATTTGCTTGTTTTTTCATAGAATCCATTTCTTCAATAGAAAAAACCGAAATCGAAAAAAAAATTGCATCAAAGGGGGTCCTGTTGGAACTTTTTCGAATTCTTCAGATCGCCTTAACTTCCGAACGGATGGACCGATTTTCAACTTCGATCATACCAAACTGCTTGTTTTTTTTTCACAGAATCCATTTCTCCAATCGAAAAAACCGAAATAAAATAAAAATTGCATCAAAGGGGGTCCCCTTGGAACTTTTTCGAATTCTTCAGATCGCCTTAACTTCCAAACGGATGGACCGATTTTCAACTTCGATCATACCAATCTACTTGTTTTTTTTCATAGAATCCATTTCTCCAATCGAAAAAACCGAAATCTAAAAAAAAATTGCATCAAAGAGGGCCCCCTTGGAACTTTTTCGATTTCTTCAGATCGCCTTAACTTCCGAACGGATTGACCGATTTTCAACTTCGATCATACCAATCTGCTTGTTTTTTTCATAGAATCCATCGAAAAAACCGAAATCGAAAAAAAAATGCATCAAATTGGGCCCCCTTGGAACTTTTTCGAATTCTTCAGATCGCCTTAACTTCCGAACGGATGGACCGATTTTCAACTTCGCGCATACCAATTTGCTTGTTTTTTTTCATAGAATCTATTTCTCCAATCGAAGAAACCGAAATAAAAAAAAAATGCATCAAAGGGGGTCCCATTGGAACTTTCTCGAAATCTTCAGATCACCTTAACTTCCGAACGGATGGACCGATTTTCAACTCCGATCATACCAATCTGTATGTTTTTTTTCATTGAATCCATTTCTCCAATCTAAAAAACCGAAATCTAAAAAAAAAAATTGCATCAAAGGGGGCCCCCTTGGAACTTTTTCGAATTCTTCAGATCGCCTTAACTTCCGAACGGATTGACCGATTTTCAACTTCGATCATACCAATCTGCTTGTTTTTTTTCATAGAATCCATTTCTACGATCGAAAAAACCGAAATCTGAAAAAAAAAAATTGCATCAAAGGAGGCCCCCTTGAAACTTTTTCGAATTCTTCAGATCGCCTTAACTTCCGAACGGATTGACCGATTTTCAACTTCGATCATACCAATCTGCTTGTTTTTTTTATAGAATCCATTTCTCCAATCGAAAAAACCGAAATCGAAAAAAAAATGCATCAAAGGTGGCCCCCTTGGAACTTTTTCGAATTCTTCAGACCGCCTAAACTTCCGAACGGATGGACCGATTTTCAATTTCGCGCATACCAATTTGCTTGTTTTTTCATAGAATCCATTTCTTCAATAGAAAAAACCGAAATCGAAAAAAAATTGCATCAAAGGGGTCCTGTTGGAACTTTTTCGAATTCTTCAGATCGCCTTAACTTCCGAACGGATGGACCGATTTTCAACTTCGATCATACCAAACTGCTTGTTTTTTCTTCATAGAATCCATTTCTCCAATCGAAAAAACCGAAATCAAAAAAAAAATTGCATCAAAGGGGGTCCCCTTGGAACTTTTTCGAATTCTTCAGATCGCCTTAACTTCCAAACGGATGGACCGATTTTCAACTTCGATCATACCAATCTACTTGTTTTTTTTTCATAGAATCCATTTCTCCAATCGAAAAAACCGAAATCAAAAAAAAAAATTGCATCAAAGGAAGCCCCCTTGGAACTTTTTCGAATTCTTCAGATCGCCTCAACTTCCGAACGGATGGACCGATTTTCAACTTCGATCATACCAATCTGTTTTTTTTTATAAAATCCATTTCTCCAATCAAAAAAACCGAAATCGAAAAAAAAATGCATCAAAGGGGGCCTTCTTGGAACTTTTTCGAATTCTTCAGATCGCCTTAACTTCCAAACGGATGGACCGATTTTCAACTTCGATCATACCAATCTGCTTGTTTTTTTTCATTGAATCCATTTCTCCAATCGTAAAAACCGAAATCGAAAAAAAAATGCATCAAAGGGGGCCCCCTTGGAACTTTTTCGAATTCTTCAGATCGCCTTAACTTCCGAACGGATGGACCGATTTTCAACTTCGATCATACCAATCTGTTTGTTTTTTTTTCATTGAATCCATTTCTCCAATCGAAAAAACCGAAATCGAAAAAAAAATGCATCAAAGGGGGCCCCCTTGGAACTTTTTCGAATTCTTCAGATCGCCTTAACTTCCGAACGGATGGACCGATTTTCAACTTCGCGCATACCAATTTGCTTGTTTTTTTTCATAGAATCTATTTCTCCAATCGAAGAAACCGAAATAAAAAAAAAATGCATCAAAGGGGGTCCCCTTGGAACTTTCTCGAAATCTTCAGATCACCTTAACTTCCGAACGGATGGACCGATTTTCAACTTCGATCATACCAATCTGTATGTTTTTTTTCATAGAATCCATTTCTCCAATCTAAAAAACCGAAATCTAAAAAAAAAAATTGCATCAAAGGGGGCCCCCTTGGAACTTTTTCGAATTCTTCAGATCGCCTTAACTTCCGAACGGATTGACCGATTTTCAACTTCGATCATACCAATCTGCTTGTTTTTTTTATAGAATCCATTTCTCCAATCAAAGAAACCGAAATCGAAAAAAAAATGCATCAAAGGTGGCCCCCTTGGAACTTTTTCGAATTCTTCAGACCGCCTTAACTTCCGAACGGATGGACCGATTTTCAATTTCGCGCATACCAATTTGCTTGTTTTTTCATAGAATCCATTTCTTCAATAGAAAAAACCGAAATCGAAAAAAAATTGCATCAAAGGGGTCCTGTTGGAACTTTTTCGAATTCTTCAGATCGCCTTAACTTCCGAACGGATGGACCGATTTTCAACTTCGATCATACCAATCTGCTTGTTTTTTTTTCATAGAATCCATTTCTACAATCGAAAAAACCGAAATCTAAAAAAAAAATTGCATCAAAGGGGGCCCCCTTGGAACTTTTTCGAATTCTTCAGATCGCCTTAACTTCCGAACGGATTGACCGATTTTCAACTTCGATCATACCAATCTGCTTGTTTTTTTTTATAGAATCCATTTCTCCAATCGAAAAAACCGAAATCGAAAAAAAAATGCATCAAAGGTGGCCCCCTTGGAACTTTTTCGAATTCTTCAGACCGCCTTAACTTCCGAACGGATGGACCGATTTTCAATTTCGCGCATACCAATTTGCTTGTTTTTTCATAGAATCCATTTCTTCAATAGAAAAAACCGAAATCGAAAAAAAATTGCATCAAAGGGGTCCTGTTGGAACTTTTTCGAATTCTTCAGATCGCCTTAACTTCCGAACGGATGGACCGATTTTCAACTTCGATCATACCAAACTGCTTGTTTTTTTTTCATAGAATCCATTTCTCCAATCGAAAAAACCGAAATCAAAAAAAAAATTGCATCAAAGGGGGTCCCCTTGGAACTTTTTCGAATTCTTCAGATCTCCTTAACTTCCAAACGGATGGACCGATTTTCAACTTCGATCATACCAATCTACTTATTTTTTTTTCATAGAATCCATTTCTCCAATCGAAAAAACCGAAATCTAAAACAAAATTGCATCAAAGGAAGCCCCCTTGGAACTTTTTCGAATTCTTCAGATCGCCTTAACTTCCGAACGGATGGACCGATTTTCAACTTCGATCATACCAATCTGTTTGTTTTTTTTTCCATTGAATCCATTTCTCCAATCGAAAAAACCGAAATCGAAAAAAAAAAATGCATCAAAGGGGGCCCCCTTGGAACTTTTTCGAATTCTTCAGATCGCCTTAACTTCCGAACGGATGGACCGATTTTCAACTTCGCGCATACCAATTTGCTTGTTTTTTTTCATAGAATCTATTTCTCCAATCGAAGAAACCGAAATCAAAAAAAAATGCATCAAAGGGGGCCCCCTTGGAACTTTTTCTAATTCTTCAGATCGCCTCAACTTCCAAACGGATGGACCGATTTTCAACTTCGATCATACCAATCTGCTTGTTTTTTTCATTGAATCCATTTCTCCAATCGAAAAAACCGAAATCGAAAAAAAAAAAACGAATCAAAGGGGGCCCCCTTGGAACTCTTTCGAATTCTTCAGATCGCCTTAACTTCCGAACGGATGGACCGATTTTCAACTTCGATCATACCAATCTGCTTGTTTTTTTTCATAGAATCCATTTCTCCAATCGAAAAAACCGAAATCGAAAAAAAAAATTGCATCAAAGGGGGTCCCCTTGGAACTTATTCGAATTCTTTAGATCGCCTCAACTTCCGAACGGATGGACCTATTTTCAACTTTGATCATACCAATCTGCTTGTTTTTTTTCATAGAATCCATTTCTCCAATCGGAAAAACCGGAATCGAAAAAAAAATTGCATCAAAGGGGGCCCCCTTGGAACTTTTTCGAATTCTTCAGATCGCCTTAACTTCCGAACGGATGGACCGATTTTCAATTTCGCGCATACCAATTCGCTTGTTTTTTCCATAGAATCCATTTCTCCAAACGAAAAAACCGAAATCGAAAAAAAAAATGCATCAAAGGGGGCCCCCTTGGAACTTTTTCGAATTCTTCAGATCGCCTTGACTTCCGAACGGATGGACCGATTTTCATCTTCGATCATACCAATCTGCTTGTTTTTTTCATAGAATCCATTTCTTCAATCGAAAAAACCGAAATGGAAAAAAAAATGCATCAAAGGGGGCCCCCTTGGAACTTTTTCGAATTCTTCAGATCGCCTTAACTTCCGAACGGATGGACCGATTTTCAACTTAGATCATACCAATCTGTCTGGTTTTTTTCATAGAATCCATTTCTCCAATCGAAAAAACCGAAATCGAAAAAAAAATGCATCAAAGGGGGCCCCCTTGAAACTTCTTCGAATTCTTCAGATCGCCTTAAATTCCGAACGGATGGATCGATTTTCAACTTCGATCATACCAATCTGCTTGTTTTTTTTCATAGAATCCATTTCTCCAATAGAAAAAACCGAAATCGAAAAAAAAAATTCATCAAAGGGAGCTCCCTTGGAACTTTTTCGAATTCTTCAGATCGCCTTAACTTCCGAACGGATGGATCGATTTTCAACTTAGATCATACCAATCTGTCTGGTTTTTTTCATAGAATCCATTTCTCCAATCGAAAAAACCGAAATCGAAAAAAAAATGCATCAAAGGAGGCCCCCTTGAAACTTCTTCGAATTCTTCAGATCGCCTTAAATTCCGAACGGATGGATCGATTTTCAACTTCGATCATACCAATCTGCTTGTTTTTTTTCATAGAATCCATTTCTCCAATAGAAAAAACCGAAATCGAAAAAAAAAATTCATCAAAGGGAGCCCCCTCGGAACTTTTTCGAATTCTTCAGATCGCCTCAACTTCCAAACGGATGGACCGATTTTCAACTTCGATTATACCAATCTGCTTGTTTTTTTCATTGAATCCATTTCTCCAATCGAAAAAACCGAAATCGAAAAAAAAAAAACGAATCAAAGGGGGCCCCCTTGGAACTCTTTCGAATTCTTCAGATCGCCTTATCTTCCGAACGGATGGACGGATTTTCAACTTCGATCATACCAATCTGCTTGTTTTTTTCATAGAATCCATTTCTTTAATCGAAAAAACCGAAATCGAAAAAAAAAAATGCATCAAAGGGGGCCCCCTTGGAACTTTTTCCAATTCTTCAGATCGCCTTAACTTCCGAACGGATGGACCGATTTTCAACTTCGATCATACCAATATGTTTGTTTTTTTTTCATAGAATCCATTTCTCCAATCGAAAAAACCGAAATTGAAAAAAAAAATGCATCAAAGGGGGCCCCCTTGGAACTTTTTCGAATTTTTCAGATCGCCTTAACTTCCGAACGGATGGATCGATTTTCAACTTCGATCATACCAATCTGCTTGTTTTTCTTCATAGAATCCATTTCTCCAATCGAAAGAACCGAAATCGAAAAAATAAAAATTTATCAAAGGGAGCCTCCTTGGAACTTTTTCGAATTCTTCAGATCGCCTTAACTTCCGAACGGATGGACCGATTTTCAACTTCGATCATACCAATCTGTTTGTTTTTTTTCATAGAATCCATTTCTCCAATCTAAAAAACCGAAATCGAAAAGGAAATGCACCAAAGGGGGCCCTCTTGGAACTTTTTCGAATTCTTCAGATCGCCTAAACTTCCGAACGGATGGACCGATTTTCAACTTCGATCATACCAATCTGCTTGTTTTTTTCATAGAATCCATTTCTCCAAACGAAAAAACCGAAATCGAAAAAAAAAATGCATCAAAGGGGGCCCCCTTGGAACTTTTTCGAATTATTCAGATCGCCATAACTTCCGAACGGATGGACCGATTTTCAACTTCGATCATACCAATCTGTTTCTTTTTTTTCATAGAATCCATTTCTCCAATCGAAAAAACCGAAATCGAAAAAAAAAACGAATCAAAGGGGGCCCCCTTGGAACTCTTTCGAATTCTTCAGATCGCCTTATCTTCCGAACGGATGGACCGATTTTCAACTTCGATCATACCAATCTGCTTGTTTTTTTCATAGAATCCATTTCATTAATCGAAAAAACCGAAATCGAAAAAAAAAATGCATCAAAGGGGGCCCCCTTGGAACTTTTTCCAATTCTTCAGATCGCCTTAACTTCCGAACGGATGGACCGATTTTCAACTTCGATCATACCAATATGTTTGTTTTTTTTCATAGAATCCATTTCTCCAATCGAAAAAACCGAAATTGAAAAAAAAATGCATCAAAGGGGGCCCCCTTGGAACTTTTTCGAATTTTTCAGATCGCCTTAACTTCCGAACGGATGGATCGATTTTCAACTTCGATCATACCAATCTGCTTGTTTTTCTTCATAGAATCCATTTCTCCAATCGAAAGAACCGAAATCGAAAAAATAAAAATTCATCAAAGGGAGCCTCCTTGGAACTTTTTCGAATTCTTCAGATCGCCTTAACTTCCGAACGGATAGACCGATTTTCAACTTCGATCATACCAATCTGTTTGTTTTTTTTTTCATAAAATCCATTTCTCCAATCAAAAAAACCGAAATCGAAAAAAAAATGCATCAAAGGGGGCCCCCTTGAAACTTTTTCGAATTCTTCAGATCGCCTTAACTTCCAAACGGATGGACCGATTATCAACTTCGATCATACCAATCTGCATGTTTTTTTTTCATTGAATCCATTTCTCCAATCGAAAAAACCGAAATCGAAAAAAAAAATGCATCAAAGGTGGCCCCCTTGAAACTTTTTCGAATTCTTCAGATCGCCTCAACTTCCGAACGGATGGACCGATTTTCAACTTCGATCATACCAATCTGTTTGTTTTTCTTTCATAGAATCCATTTCTCCAATCGAAAAAACCGAAATCGAAAAAAAAAATGCATCAAAGGGGGCCCCCTTGGAACTTTTTCGAATTCTTCAGATCGCCTTAACTTCCGAACGGATGGACCGATTTTCAACTTCGCGCATACCAATTTGCTTGTTTTTTTTTCATAGAATCCATTTCTCCAATCGAAAAAACCGAAATCGAAAAAAAAAAATGCATCAAAGGGGGTCCCCTTGGAACTTTCTCGAAATCTTCAGATCACCTTAACTTCCGAACGGATGGACCGATTTTCAACTTCGATCATACCAATCTGTTTGTTTTTTTTCATAGAATCCATTTCTCCAATCTAAAAAACCGAAATCGAAAAGGAAATGCACCAAAGGGGGCCCTCTTGGAACTTTTTCGAATTCTTCAGATCGCCTAAACTTCCGAACGGATGGACCGATTTTCAACTTCGATCATACCAATCTGCTTGTTTTTTTCATAGAATCCATTTCTCCAAACGAAAAAACCGAAATCGAAAAAAAAAATGCATCAAAGGGGGCCCCCTTGGAACTTTTTCGAATTCTTCAGATCGCCATAACTTCCGAACGGATGGACCGATTTTCAACTTCGATCATACCAATCTGTTTCTTTTTTTTCATAGAATCCATTTCTCCAATCGAAAAAACCGGAATCGAAAAAAAAAATACATCAGAGGGGGCCCTCTTGGAACTTTTTCGAATTTCTCAGATCACCTTAACTTCCGAACGGATGCACCGATTTTCAACTTCGATCATACCAATCTGCTTGTTTTTTTTTCATAGAATCCATTTCTCCAATCAAAAAAACCGAAATCGAAAAAAAAAAATGCATCAAAGGGGGCCCTCTTGGAATTTTTTCGAATTCTTCAGATCGCCTTAACTTCCGAACGGATGGACCGATTTTCAACTTCGATCATACCAATCTGCTTGTTTTTTTTCATAGAATCCATTTCTCCAATCAAAAAAACCAAAATCGAAAAAAAAAATTCATCAAAGAGGGCCCCCTTGGAACTTTTTCGAATTCTTTAGATCGCCTCAACTTCCGAACGGATGGACCGGTTTTCAACTTCGATCATACCAATCTGCTTGTTTTTTTTCATAGAATCCATTTCTCCAATCGAAAAAACCGAAATCGAAAGAAAAATGCATCAAAGGGGGCTCCCTTGAAACTTTTTCGAATTCTTCAGATCGCCTTAACTTCCGAACGGATGGACCGATTTTCAACTTCGATCATACCAATCTGTTTGTTTTTTTTTTTTTCATATAATCCATTTCTTCAATCGAAAAAACCGAAATCGAAAAAAAAAATGCATCAAAGGGGGCCCCTTTGGAACTTCTTCGAATTCTTCAGATCGCCTTAACTTCCGAACGGATGGATCGATTTTCAACTTTGATCATACCAATCTGCTTGTTTTTTTCATAGAATCCATTTTTTCAATAAAAAAAACCGAAATCGAAAAAAAAAAAATTCATCAAAAGGAGCTCCCTTGGAACTTTTTCGAATTCTTCAGATCGCCTCAACTTCCGAACGGATGGACCGATTTACAACCTCGATCATACCAATCTGTTTTTTTTCATGAAATTCATTTCTTCAACTTCCGAACGGATGGACCGATTTTCAACTTCGATCATACCAATCTGTTTGTTTTTTTTTTTCATAGAATCCATTTCTCCAATCGAAAAAACCGAAATCGAAAAAAAAAATGCATCAAAGGGGGCCCCTTTGGAACTTCTTCGAATTCTTCAGATCGCCTTAACTTCCGAACGGATGGATCGATTTTCAACTTTGATCATACCAATCTGCTTGTTTTTTTCATAGAATCCATTTTTTCAATAAAAAAAACCGAAATCGAAAAAAAAAATTCATCAAAAGGAGCTCCCTTGGAACTTTTTCGAATTCTTCAGATCGCCTCAACTTCCGAACGGATGGACCGATTTACAACCTCGATCATACCAATCTGTTTGTTTTTTTTCATGAAATTCATTTCTTCAATCGGAAAAACCGAAATCGAAAAAAAAATGCATCAAAGGGGGCCCCCTTGGAACTTTTTCGAATTCTTCAGATCGCCTTAACTTCCGAACGGATGGACCGATTTTCAACTTCGATCATACCAATCTGCTTGTTTTTTTTTCATTGAATCCATTTCTCCAATCAAAAAAACCGAAATTGAAAAAAAAATGCATCAAAGGGGGCCCCCTTGGAACTTTTTCGAATTCTTCAGATCGCCTTAACTTCCGAACGGATGGACCGATTTTCAACTTCGATCATACCAATCTGTTTGTTTTTTTTATAGAATCCATTTCTCCAATCGAAAAAACCGAAATCGAGAAATAAAATGCATCAAAATGGGCCCCCTTGGATCTTTTTCGAATTCTTCAGATCGCCTTAACTTCCGAACGGATGGACCGATTTTCAACTTCGCGCATACCAATTTGCTTGTTTTTTTTTCATAGAATCCATTTCTCCAATCGAAAAAACCGAAATAAAAAAAAAATGCATCAAAGGGGGTCCTCTTGGAACTTTTTCGAAATCTTCAGATCAACTTAACTTCCGAACGGATGGACCGATTTTCAACTTCGTGCATGCCAATTTGCTTGTTTTTTTCATAAAATCCATTTCTCCAATCGAAAAAACCAAAATCGAAAAAAAAATGCATCAATAGGGGTCCCCATGGAACTTTTTCGAATTCTTCAGATCGCCTTAACTTCCGAACGGATGGACCGATTTTCAACTTCGATCATACCAATCTGTTTGTTTTTTTTCATAAAATCCATTTCTCCAATCGAAAAAACCGAAATCGAAAAAAAAAATGCATCAAAGGGGGCCCCCTTGGAACTTTTTCGAATTCTTCAGATCGCCTCAACTTCCAAACGGATGGACCGATTTTCAACTTCGATCATACCAATCTGCTTGTTTTTTTTTCATTGAATCCATTTCTCCAATCGAAAAAACCGAAATCGAAAAAAAAAAAAAACGAATCAAAGGGGGCCCTCTTGAAACTTTTTCGAATTCTTCAGATCGCCTTAACTTCCGAACGGATGGACCGATTTTCAACTTCGATCATACCAATCTGCTTGTTTTTTTCATAGAATCAATTTCTAGAATCGAAAAAACCAAAATCGAAAAAAAAATTGCATCGAAGGTGGCCCCCTTGGAACTTTTTCGAATTCTTCAGATCGCCTTAACTTCCGAACGGATGGACCGATTTTCAACTTCGATCATACCAATCTGTTTGTTTTTTTTTCATAAAATCCATTTCTCCAATCGAAAAAACCGAAATCGAAAAAAAAAATGCATCAAAGGGGGCCCCCTTGGAATTTTTTCGAATTCTTCAGATCAACTTAACTTCCGAACGGATGGACCGATTTTCAACTTCGATCATGCCAATCTGTTTGTTTTTTTTTTCATAGAATCCATTTCTCCAATCTAAAAAACCGAAATCGAAAAGAAAATGCACCAAAGGGGGCCCTCTTGGAACTTTTTCGAATTCTTCAGATCGCCTAAACTTCCGAACGGATGGACCGATCTTCAACTTCGATCATACCAATCTGCTTGTTTTTTTTCATAGAATCCATTTCTCCAAACGAAAAAAAAAAATGCATCAAAGGGGGCCCCCTTGGAACTTTTTCGAATTCTTCAGAAGCCTTAACTTCCGAACGGATGGACCGATTTTCAACTTCGATCATACCAATCTGTTTGTTTTTTTTTTCATAGAATCCATTTCTCCAATCGAAAAAACCGGAATCGAAAGAAAAAAAATCAAAGGGGGCCCTCTTGGAACTTTTTCGAATTCCTAAGATCACCTTAACTTCCGAACGGATGCACCGATTTTCAACTTCGATCATACCAATCTGCTTGTTTTTTTTCATAGAATCCATTTCTCCAATCGAAAAAACCGAAATCGAAAAAAAAAATGCATCAAAGGGGGCCCCCTTGGAATTTTTTCGAATTCTTCAGATCAACTTAACTTCCGAACGGATGGACCGATTTTCAACTTCGATCATGCCAATCTGTTTGTTTTTTTTTTCATAGAATCCATTTCTCCAATCTAAAAAACCGAAATCGAAAAGAAAATGCACCAAAGGGGGCCCTCTTGGAACTTTTTCGAATTCTTCAGATCGCCTAAACTTCCGAACGGATGGACCGATCTTCAACTTCGATCATACCAATCTGCTTGTTTTTTTCATAGAATCCATTTCTCCAAACGAAAAAACCGAAATCGAAAAAAAAAATGCATCAAAGGGGGCCCCCTTGGAACTTTTTCGAATTCTTCAGAAGCCTTAACTTCCGAACGGATGGACCGATTTTCAACTTCGATCATACCAATCTGTTTGTTTTTTTTTCATAGAATCCATTTCTCCAATCGAAAAAACCGGAATCGAAAGAAAAAAAAATCAAAGGGGGCCCTCTTGGAACTTTTTCGAATTCCTAAGATCACCTTAACTTCCGAACGGATGCACCGATTTTCAACTTCGATCATACCAATCTGCTTGTTTTTTTTCATACAATCCATTTCTCCAATCGAAAAAACCGAAATCGAAAAAAAAATGCATCAAAGGGGGCCCCCTTGGAACTTTTTCGAATTCTTCAGATCGCCTTAACTTCCGAACGGATGGACCGATTTTCAACTTCGATCATACCAATCTTTTTTTTTTCCATCGAATCCATTTCTCCAATCGAAAAAACCGTAATCGAAAAAAAAAATGCATCAAAGGGGGCCCCCTTGGAATTTTTTCGAATTCTTCAGATCGCCTTAACTTCCGAACGGATGGACCGATTTTCAACTTCGATCATACCAATCTGCTTGTTTTTTTTTCATAAAATCCTTTTCTCCAATCGAAAAAACTGAAATCGAAAAAAAAAATTCATCAAAGGGGGCTCCCTTGGAACTTTTTCGAATTCTTCAGATCGCCTTAACTTCCGAACGGATGGACCGATTTACAACTTCGATCATACCAATCTGTTTGTTTTTTTTTTCATAAAATCCATTTCTCCAATCGAAAAAACCGAAATCGAAAAAAAAATGCATCATAGGGGGCCCCCTTGGAACTTTTTCGAATTCTTCAGATCGCCTTAACTTCCAAACGGATGGACCGATTTTCAACTTCGATCATACCAATCTGCTTGTTTTTTTTCATAAAATCCATTTCTCCAATCGAAAAAACCGAAATAAAAAAAAAATTGCATCAAAGGGGGTCCCCTTGGAACTTTTTCGAATTCATCAGATCGCCTCAACTTCCGAACGGATGGACCTATTTTCAACTTCGATCATACCAATCTGCTTGTTTTTTTTTCATAGAATCCATTTCTCCAATCGAAAAAACCGAAATCGAAAAAAAAATTGCATCAAAGGGGGTCCCCTTGGAACTTTTTCGAATTCTTCAGATCGCCTTAACTTCCGAACGGATGGACCGATTTTCAACTTCCATCATACCAATATGCTTGTTTTTTTTTCATAGAATCCATTTCTCCAATCGAAAAAACCGAAATCGAAAAAAAAATTGCTTCAAAGGGGGCCCCCTTGGAACTTTTTCGAATTCTTCAGATCGCCTTAACTTCCGAACGGATGGACCGATTTTCAACTTCGATCATACCAATCTGCTTGTTTTTTCATAGAATCCATTTCTTTAATCGAAAAATCCGAAATCGAAAAAAAAAATGCATCAAAGGGGGCCCCCTTGGAACTTTTTCGAATTCTTCAGATCGCCTTAACTTCCGAACGGATGGACCGATTTTCAACTTCGATCATACCAATCTGTTTGTTTTTTTTTTCATTGAATCCATTTCTCCAATCGAAAAAACCGAAATCGAAAAAAAAAATGCATCAAAGGGGGCCCCCTTGGAACTTCTTCGAATTCTTCAGATCGCCTTAACTTCCGAACGGATGAATCGATTTTCAACTTCGATCATACCAATCTGCTTGTTTTTTTCATAGAATCCATTTCTCCAATAAAAAAAACCGAAATCGAAAAAAAAAAATTCATCAAAGGGAGCTCCCTTGGAACTTTTTCGAATTCTTCAGATCGCCTTAACTTCCGAACGGATGGACCGATTTTCAACTTCGATCATACCAATCTGTTTGTTTTTTTTCATGAAATCCATTTCTCCAATCGAAAAAACCGAAATCGAAAAAAAAATGCATCAAAGGGGGCCCCCTTGGAACTTTTTCGAATTCTTCAGATCGCCTTAACTTCCGAACGGATGGACCGATTTTCAACTTCGATCATACCAATCTGCTTGTTTTTTTCATAGAATCCATTTCTTTAATCGAAAAATCCGAAATCGAAAAAAAAAAATGCATCAAAGGGGGCCCCCTTGGAACTTTTTCGAATTCTTCAGATCGCCTTAACTTCCGAACGGATGGACTGATTTTCAACTTCGATCATACCAATCTGTTTGTTTTTTTTTCATAGAATCCATTTCTCCAATCGAAAAAACCGAAATCGAAAAAAAAAATGCATCAAAGGGGGCCCCCTTGGAACTTCTTCGAATTCTTCAGATCGCCTTAACTTCCGAACGGATGGATCGATTTTCAACTTCGATCATACCAATCTGCTTGTTCTTTTCATAGAATCCATTTCTCCAATAAAAAAAACCGAAATCGAAAAAAAAAAATTCATCAAAGGGAGCTCCCTTGAAACTTTTTCGAATTCTTCAGATCGCCTTAACTTCCGAACGGATGGACCGATTTTCAACTCCGATCATACCAATCAATCTGTTTGTTTTTTTCATAAAATTCATTTCTCCAATCGAAAAAACCGAAATAGAAAAAAAAATGCATCAAAGGGGGCCCCCTTGGAACTTTTTCGAATTCTTCAGATCGCCTTAACTTCCAAACGGATGGACCGATTTTCAACTTCGATCATACCAATCTGCTTGTTTTTTTTCATTGAATCCATTTCTCCAATCAAAAAAACCGAAATCGAAAAAAAAAATGCATCAAAGGGGGCCCCCTTGGAACTTTTTCGAATTCTTCAGATCGCCTTAACTTCCGAACGGATGGACCGATTTTCAACTTCGAT
Organism: Chrysomela aeneicollis; assembly: GCA_029955515.1. Classification (NCBI taxonomy): domain Eukaryota; kingdom Metazoa; phylum Arthropoda; class Insecta; order Coleoptera; family Chrysomelidae; genus Chrysomela; species Chrysomela aeneicollis. The sequence continues at coordinate 16,793,237 of JARUHQ010000006.1, forward strand.
CATACCAATCTGTTTTTTTTTATATAGAATCCATTTCTCCAATCGAAAAAACTGAAATCGAAAAAAAAAAAACGAATCGAAGGGGGCCCCCTTGGAACTTTTTCGAATTCTTCAGATCGCCTTAACTTCCGAACGGATGGACCGATTTTCTACTTCGATCATACCAATCTGCTTGTTTGTTTTCATTGAATCCATTTCTCCAATCAAAAAATCCGAAATCGAAAAAAAAAAATGCATCAAAGGGGGTCCCCTTGGAACTTTCTCGAAATCTTCAGATCACCTTAACTTCCGAACGGATGGACCGATTTTCAACTTCGATCATACCAATCTGCTTGTTTTTTTTCATAGAATCCATTTCTCCAATTGAAAAAACCGAAATCGAAAAAAAAAATGCATCAAAGGGGGCCCCCTTGGAACTTTTTCGAATTCTTCAGATCGCCTTAACTTCCGAACGGATGGACCTATTTTCAACTTCGATCATACCAATCTGCTTGTTTTTTTTCATAGAATCCATTTCTCCAATCGAAAAAACCGAAATCGAAAAAAAAAATGCATCAAAGGGGGCCCCCTTAGAACTTTTTCGAATTCTTCAGATCGCCTTAACTTCCAAACGGATGGACCGATTTTCAACTTCGATCATACCAATCTGCTTGTTTGTTTTCATTGAATCCATTTCTCCAATCAAAAAAACCGAAATCGAAAAAAAAATGCATCGAATGGGGTCCCCTTGGAACTTTCTCGAAATCTTCAGATCACCTTAACTTCCGAACGGATGGACCGATTTTCAACTTCGATTATACCAATCTGCTTGTTTTTTTTATAGAATCCATTTCTCCAATCGAAAAAACCGAAATCGAAAAAAAAATGCATCAAAGGGGGTCCCCTTGGAACTTTTTCGAATTCTTCAGATCGCCTCAACTTCCGAACGGATGGACCTATTTTCAACTTCGATCATACCAATCTGCTTGTTTTTTTTTCATAGAATCCATTTCTCCAATCGAAAAAACCGAAATCGAAAAAAAAAATGCATCAAAGGGGGCCTCCTTGGAACTTTTTCGAATTCTTCAGATCGCCTTAACTTCCGAACGGATGGACCTATTTTCAACATCGATCATACCAATCTGCTTGTTTTTTTTTCATAGAATCCATTTCTCCAATCGAAAAAACCGAAATCGAAAAAAAAAAATGCATCAAAGGGGGCCCCCTTAGAACTTTTTCGAATTCTTCAGATCGCCTTAACTTCCAAACGGATGGACCGATTTTTAACTTTGATCATACCAATCTGCTTGTTTTTTTTTCATTGAATCCATTTCTCCAATCGAAAAAACAGAAATCGAAAAAAAAAATGCATCAAAGGGGGCCCCCTTGGAGCTTTTTCGAATTCTTCAGATCACCTTAACTTCCGAACGGATGGACCGATTTTCAACTTCGATCATACCAATCTGTTTGTTTTTTTTTCATAGATTCAATTTCTCCAATCGAAAAAACCGAAATCGAAAAAAAAAATGCATCAAAGGGGGCCCCCTTGGAACTTTTTCGAATTCTTCAGATCGCCTTAACTTCCGATTGGATGGACCGATTTTCAACTTCGATCATACCAATCTGCTTGTTTTTTTTTCATAGAATCCATTTCTCCAATCGAAAAAACCGAAATCAAAAAAAAAATGCATCAAATGGGGCCTCCTTGGAACTTTTTCGAATTCTTCAGATCGCCTTAACTTCCGAACGGATGGACCTATTTTCAACTTCGATCATACCAATCTGCTTGTTTTTTTTCATAGAATCCATTTCTCCAATCAAAAAAACCGAAATCGAAAAAAAAATGCATCAAAGGGGGCCCCCTTGGAGCTTTTTCGAATTCTTCAGATCACCTTAACTTCCGAACGGATGGACCGATTTTCAACTTCGATCATACCAATCTGCTTGTTTTTTTTCATAAAATCCATTTCTCCAATCGAAAAAACCGAAATTGAAAAAAAAATTGCATCAAAGGGGGTCCCCTTGGAACTTTTTCGAAATCTTCAGATCACCTTAACTTCCGAACGGATGGACCGATTTTCAACTTCGATCATACCAATCTGCTTGTTTTTTTCATAGAATCCATTCCTCCAATTGAAAAAAAAAATGCATCAAAGGGGGCCCCCTTCGAACTTTTTCGAATTCTGCAGATCGCCTCAACTTCCGAACGGATGGACCGATTTTCAACTTCGATCATACCAATCTGCTTGTTTTTTTCATAGAATCCATTTCTTCAATCGAAAAAACTGAAATCGAAAGAAAAATTGCATCAAAGGGGGCCCCCTTGGAACTTTTTCGAATTCTTCAGATCGCCTTAACTTCCGAACGGATGGACCGATTTTCAACTTCGATCATACCAATTTGCTTGTTTTTTTTCATAGAATCCATTTCTCCAATTAAAAAAACCGGAATCGAAAAAAAAATTGCATCAAAGGGGGTCCCTTTGGAACTTTTTCGAATTCTTCAGATCGCCTTAACTTCCAAACGGATGGACCGATTTTCAACTTCGATCATACCAATCTGCTTGTTTTTTTTCATAGAATCCATTTCTCCAATCGAAAAAACCGAAATAAAAAAAAATGCATCAAAGGGGGCCCCCTTGGAACTTTTTCGAATTCTTCAGATCGCCTTAACTTCCAAACGGATGAACCGATTTTCAACTTCGCGCATACCAATTTGCTTGTTTTTTTTTCATAGAATCCATTTCTCCTATCGAAAAAACCGATATCGAAAAAAAATTGCATCAAAGGGGGCCCCCTTGGAACTTTTTCGAATTCTTCAGATCGCCTCAGATTGAACAATCATTGTATCTGGGTTGTCTCCGATTATATCGTTATGCTGTATATTTGGTTACAACTACCATGTAACGGTTCTTTCGTTACACATACGAGCGTCTGAATCGAACATAAGGTTGGATGGTTAGACGGAACGATAATTGTAACTGAGTTGTATTCGATTGTATCGTGGTGATGTTTATATAGAAATACTCACCAGGTTACTGTTCTTTCGTTATACATACGAGCAACCGAATCGAACAGAAGGTTGAATGGATGGTATCTGGGTTGTATTCGATTATGATGTTATGCTGTGTATATAGTTATACACACTAGGTGACGGTATTCCCGTTTTATATACGAGCGACCGAAACGAACAGAAAGTTGAATGGATAGACTGAACAATCAATGTATCTGGTTGGTATCCGATTATATCGCAATACTGTATATATAGTGATACTCACCAGGTTGTATTCGATTATATCGTGATGACTATCATATAGAATAATCATCACGAAATAATCGAATACAACCCAGATACGATGATTGTTCAGTCTATCCATTCAACCTTCTGTTCAGTTCAGTCGCTCTTATGTATAACTGGAGAACAGTTACCTGGTGAGTATAACTATATGAACATCATCACGATATAATCGAATACAACCCCAGATACGATCATTGTTTAGTCTATCCATTCAACCTTCAGTTCAATTCAGTCGCTCGTATGTATAACGGAAGAACAGTTACCTGGTGAGTATAACTATATAAACATAATCGAATACAACTCAGATACGATGATTGTTCAATCTATCCATTCAACCTTATGTTCGATTCGGTTGCTCGTATGTATATCGGAAGAACAGGTACCTGGTGAGTATATCTATATAAACATAATCGAATACAACCCAGATACGATGATTGTTCAATCTATCCATTCAACCTTCTGCTAGATTCGGTCGCTTTTATGTAAAACGGAAGAACAGTTACCTGGTGAGTATTGCTATATAAACATCATCACGATATCATCGAATACAACTCAGATACAATTATCGTTTCGTCTAACCATTTAACCTTCTGTTCGATTCAGTCGCTAGTATGTGTAACGGAAGTACCGTCACCTGGTAAGTATCACTATATATACAGTATTGCGATATAATCGGATACCACCCAGATACATTGATTGTTCAGTCTATCCATTCAACTTTCTGTTCGTTTCGGTCGCTCGTATGTGAAACGGGAATACCGTCACCTTATGTGTATAACTATATACACAGCATAACATCATAATCGAATACAACCCAGATACTATCCATTCAACCTTCTGTTCGATTCGGTTGCTCGTATGTATAACGAAAGAACAGTAACCTGGTGAGTATTTCTATATGAACGTTATCACGATATAATCGAATACAACTTAGTTACAATTATCGTTCCGTCTAACCATCCAACCTTATGTTCGATTCAGACGCTCGTATGTGTAACGAAAGAACCGTTACATGGTAGGTGTAGATAAATATACAACATAACGATATAATCGGAGACAACCCAGATACAATGATTGTTCGATCTATCCATTCAACCTTATGATCGATTTGGTTGCTAGTATGTATAACGAAAGAACAGTTACCTGGTTAGACATAATATATATAATCATCACGAAATAATCGAATACAACCCAGATACGATGATTGTTCAGTCTATCCATTCATTCTTCGGTTCAGTTCAGTCGCTCTTATGTATAACTGGAAAACAGTTACCTGGTGAGTATAACTATATGAACATCATCACGATATAATCGAATACAACCCCAGATACGATCATTGTTTAGTCTATCCATTCATCCTTCAGTTCAATTCAGTCGCTCGTATGTATAACGGAAGAACAGTTACCTGGTGAGTATAACTATATAAACATAATCGAATACAACTCAGATACGATGATTGTTCAATCTATCCATTCAACCTTATGTTCGATTCGGTTGCTCGTATGTATATCGGAAGAACAGGTACCTGGTGAGTATATCTATATAAACATAATCGAATACAACTCAGATACGATGATTGTTCAATCTATCCATTTAACCTTCTGCTCGATTCGGTCGCTTGTATGTGAAACGGAAGGACAGTTACCTGGTGAGTATTGCTATATAAACATCATCACGATATCATCGAATACAACTCAGATACAATTATCGTTTCGTCTAACCATTTAACCTTCTGTTCGATTCAGTCGCCAGTATGTGTAACGGAAGTACCGTCACCTGGTAAGTATCACTATATATACAGTATTGCGATATAATCGGATACCACCCAGATACATTGATTGTTCAGTCTATCCATTCAACTTTCTTTTCGTTTCGGTCGCTCGTATGTAAAACGGGAATACCGTCTCCTAGTGTGTATAACTATATACACAGCATATCATCATAATCGAATACAACCCATATACTATCCATTCAACCTTCTGTTCAATTCAGTCGCTCGTATGTATAACGGAAGAACAGTTACCTGGTGAGTATAACTATATAAACATAATCGAATACAACCCAGATACGATGATTGTTCAATCTATACTGAATTCAACCTTCTGCTCGATTTGGTCGCTTGTATGTGAAACGGAAGAACAGTTACCTGTTGAGTATTGCTATATAAACATCATCACGATATCATCGAATACAACTCAGATACATGTATCGTTTCGTCTAACCATTCAACCTTCTGTTCGATTCAGTCGCTAGTATGTGTAACGGATGTACCGTCACCTGGTAAGTATCACTATATATACAGTATTGCGATATAATCGGATACCACCCAGATACATTGATTGTTCAGTCTATCCATTCAACTTTCTGTTCGTTTCGGTCGCTCGTATGTGAAACGGGAATACCGTCACCTTATGTGTATAACTATATACACAGCATAACATCATAATCGAATACAACCCAGATACTATCCATTCAACCTTCTGTTCGATTCGGTTGCTCGTATGTATAACGAAAGAACAGTAACCTGGTGAGTATTTCTATATGAACGTCATCACGATATAATCGAATTCAACTTAGTTACAATTATCGTTCCGTCTAACCATCGAACCTTATGTTCGATTCAGACGCTCGTATGTGTAACGAAAGAACCGTTACATGGTAGGTGTAGTTAAATATACAACATAACGATATAATCGGAGACAACCCAGATACAATGATTGTTCAATATATCCATTCAACCTTATGTTCGATTCGGATGCTAGTATGTATAACGAAAGAACAGTTACCTGGTTGGACATAATATATAATAATCATCACGAAATAATCGAATACAACCCAGATACGATGATTGTTCAGTCTATCCATTCAACCTTCTGTTCAGTTCAGTCGCTCTTATGTATAACGGAAGAACAGTTACCTGGTGAGTATAACTATATAAACATAATCGAATACAACTCAGATACGATGATTGTTCAATCTATCCATTCAACCTTATGTTCGATTCGGTTGCTCGTATGTATATCGGAAGAACAGGTACCTGGTGAGTATATCTATATAAACATAATCGAATACAACTCAGATACGATGATTGTTCAATCTATCCATTTAACCTTCTGCTCGATTCGGTCGCTTGTATGTAAAACGGAAGGACAGTTACCTGGTGAGTATTGCTATATAAACATCATCACGATATCATCGAATACAACTCAGATACAATTATCGTTTCGTCTAACCATTCAACATTCTGTTCGATTCAGTCGCTAGTAAGTGTAACGGAAGTATCGTCACCTGGTAAGTATCACTATATATACAGTATTGCGATATAATCGGATACCACCCAGATACATTGATTGTTCAGTCTATCCATTCAACTTTCTTTTCGTTTCGGTCGCTCGTATGTAAAACGGGAATACCGTCTCCTAGTGTGTATAACTATATACACAGCATAACATCATAATCGAATACAACCCATATACTATCCATTCAACCTTCTGTTCAATTCAGTCGCTCGTATGTATAACGGAAGAACAGTTACCTGGTGAGTATAACTATATAAACATAATCGAATACAACCCAGATACGATGATTGTTCAATCTATACTGAATTCAACCTTCTGCTCGATTCGGTCGCTTGTATGTAAACGGAAGAACAGTTACCTGGTGAGTATTGCTATATAAACATCATCACGATATCTTCGAATACAACTCAGATACAATTATCGTTTCGTCTAACCATTTAACCTTCTGTTCGATTCAGTCGCTAGTATGTGTAACGGAAGTACTGTCACCTGGTAAGTATCACTATATATACAGTATTGCGATATAATCGGATACCACCCAGATACATTGATTGTTCAGTCTATCCATTCAACTTTCTGTTCGTTTCGGTCGCTCGTATGTGAAACGGGAATACCGTCACTTTATGTGTATAACTATATACACAGCATAACATCATAATCGAATACAACCCAGATACTATCCATTCAACCTTCTGTTCGATTCGGTTGCTCGTATGTATAACGAAAGAACAGTAACCTGGTGAGTATTTCTATATGAACGTCATCACGATATAATCGAATTCAACTTAGTTACAATTATCGTTCCGTCTAACCATCCAACCTTATGTTCGATTCAGACGCTCGTATGTGTAACGAAAGAACCGTTACATGGTAGGTGTAGTTAAATATACAACATAACGATATAATCGGAGACAACCCAGATACAATGATTGTTCAATATATCCATTCAACCTTATGTTCGATTCGGATGCTAGTATGTATAACGAAAGAACAGTTACCTGGTTGGACATAATATATAATAATCATCACGAAATAATCGAATACAACCCAGATACGATGATTGTTCAGTCTATCCATTCAACCTTCTGTTCAGTTCAGTCGCTCTTATGTATAACGGAAGAACAGTTACCTGGTGAGTATAACTATATAAACATAATCGAATACAACTCAGATACGATGATTGTTCAATCTATCCATTCAACCTTATGTTCGATTCGGTTGCTCGTATGTATATCGGAAGAACAGGTACCTGGTGAGTATATCTATATAAACATAATCGAATACAACTCAGATACGATGATTGTTCAATCTATCCATTTAACCTTCTGCTCGATTCGGTCGCTTGTATGTAAAACGGAAGGACAGTTACCTGGTGAGTATTGCTATATAAACATCATCACGATATCATCGAATACAACTCAGATACAATTATCGTTTCGTCTAACCATTCAACATTCTGTTCGATTCAGTCGCTAGTAAGTGTAACGGAAGTATCGTCACCTGGTAAGTATCACTATATATACAGTATTGCGATATAATCGGATACCACCCAGATACATTGATTGTTCAGTCTATCCATTCAACTTTCTTTTCGTTTCGGTCGCTCGTATGTAAAACGGGAATACCGTCTCCTAGTGTGTATAACTATATACACAGCATAACATCATAATCGAATACAACCCATATACTATCCATTCAACCTTCTGTTCAATTCAGTCGCTCGTATGTATAACGGAAGAACAGTTACCTGGTGAGTATAACTATATAAACATAATCGAATACAACCCAGATACGATGATTGTTCAATCTATACTGAATTCAACCTTCTGCTCGATTCGGTCGCTTGTATGTAAACGGAAGAACAGTTACCTGGTGAGTATTGCTATATAAACATCATCACGATATCTTCGAATACAACTCAGATACAATTATCGTTTCGTCTAACCATTTAACCTTCTGTTCGATTCAGTCGCTAGTATGTGTAACGGAAGTACTGTCACCTGGTAAGTATCACTATATATACAGTATTGCGATATAATCGGATACCACCCAGATACATTGATTGTTCAGTCTATCCATTCAACTTTCTGTTCGTTTCGGTCGCTCGTATGTGAAACGGGAATACCGTCACTTTATGTGTATAACTATATACACAGCATAACATCATAATCGAATACAACCCAGATACTATCCATTCAACCTTCTGTTCGATTCGGTTGCTCGTATGTATAACGAAAGAACAGTAACCTGGTGAGTATTTCTATATGAATGTCATCACGATATAATCGAATACAACTTAGTTACAATTATCGTTCCGTCTAACCATCCAACCTTATGTTCGATTCAGACGCTCGTATGTGTAACGAAAAAACCGTTACATGGTAGGTGTAGTTAAATATACAACATAACGATATAATCGGAGACAACCCAGATACAATGATTGTTCAGTCTATCCATTCAACCTTATGTTCGATTTGGTTGCTAGTATGTATAACGAAAGAACAGTTACCTGGTTAGACATAATATATAATAATCATCACGAAATAATCGAATACAACCCAGATACGATGATTGTTCAGTCTATCCATTCAACCTTCTGTTCAGTTCAGTCGCTCTTATGTATAACTGGAGAACAGTTACCTGGTGAATATAACTATATGAACATCATCACGATATAATCGAATACAACCCCAGATACGATCATTGTTTAGTCTATCCATTCAACCTTCAGTTCAATTCAGTCGCTCGTATGTATAACGGAAGAACAGTTACCTGGTGAGTATAACTATATAAACATAATCGAATACAACTCAGATACGATGATTGTTCAATCTATCCATTCAACCTTATGTTCGATTCGGTTGCTCGTATGTATATCGGAAGAACAGGTACCTGGTGAGTATATCTATATAAACATAATCGAATACAACTCAGATACGATGATTGTTCAATCTATCCATTTAACCTTCTGCTCGATTCGGTCGCCTGTATGTAAAACGGAAGGACAGTTACCTGGTGAGTATTGCTATATCAACATCATCACGATATCATCGAATACAACTCAGATACAATTATCGTTTCGTCTAACCATTCAACATTCTGTTCGATTCAGTCGCTAGTATGTGTAACGGAAGTATCGTCACCTGGTAAGTATCACTATATATACAGTATTGCGATATAATCGGATACCACCCAGATACATTGATTGTTCAGTCTATCCATTCAACTTTCTTTTCGTTTCGGTCGCTCGTATGTAAAACGGGAATACCGTCTCCTAGTGTGTATAACTATATACACAGCATAACATCATAATCGAATACAACCCATATACTATCCATTCAACCTTCTGTTCAATTCAGTCGCTCGTATGTATAACGGAAGAACAGTTACCTGGTGAGTATAACTATATAAACATAATCGAATACAACCCAGATACGATGATTGTTCAATCTATACTGAATTCAACCTTCTGCTCGATTCGGTCGCTTGTATGTAAACGGAAGAACAGTTACCTGGTGAGTATTGCTATATAAACATCATCACGATATCTTCGAATACAACTCAGATACAATTATCGTTTCGTCTAACCATTTAACCTTCTGTTCGATTCAGTCGCTAGTATGTGTAACGGAAGTACTGTCACCTGGTAAGTATCACTATATATACAGTATTGCGATATAATCGGATACCACCCAGATACATTGATTGTTCAGTCTATCCATTCAACTTTCTGTTCGTTTCGGTCGCTCGTATGTAAAACGGGAATACCGTCACTTTATGTGTATAACTATATACACAGCATAACATCATAATCGAATACAACCCAGATACTATCCATTCAACCTTCTGTTCGATTCGGTTGCTCGTATGTATAACGAAAGAACAGTAACCTGGTGAGTATTTCTACATGAATGTCATCACGATATAATCGAATACAACTTAGTTACAATTATCGTTCCGTCTAACCATCCAACCTTATGTTCGATTCAGACGCTCGTATGTGTAACGAAAGAACCGTTACATGGTAGGTGTAGTTAAATATACAACATAACGATATAATCGGAGACAACCCAGATACAATGATTGTTCAATCTATCCATTCAACCTTATGTTCGATTCGGTTGCTAGTATGTATAACGAAAGAACAGTTACCTGGTTAGACATAATATATAATAATCATCACGAAATAATCGAATACAACCCAGATACGATGATTGTTCAGTCTATCCATTCAACCTTCTGTTCAGTTCAGTCGCTCTTATGTATAACTGGAGAACAGTTACCTGGTGAATATAACTATATGAACATCATCACGATATAATCGAATACAACCCCAGATACGATCATTGTTTAGTCTATCCATTCAACCTTCAGTTCAATTCAGTCGCTCGTATGTATAACGGAAGAACAGTTACCTGGTGAGTATAACTATATAAACATAATCGAATACAACTCAGATACGATGATTGTTCAATCTATCCATTCAACCTTATGTTCGATTCGGTTGCTCGTATGTATATCGGAAGAACAGGTACCTGGTGAGTATATCTATATAAACATAATCGAATACAACTCAGATACGATGATTGTTCAATCTATCCATTTAACCTTCTGCTCGAATCGGTCGCTTGTATGTAAAACGGAAGGACAGTTACCTGGTGAGTATTGCTATATAAACATCATCACGATATCATCGAATACAACTCAGATACAATTATCGTTTCGTCTAACCATTCAACATTCTGTTCGATTCAGTCGCTAGTATGTGTAACGGAAGTATCGTCACCTGGTAAGTATCACTATATATACAGTATTGCGATATAATCGGATACCACCCAGATACATTGATTGTTCAGTCTATCCATTCAACTTTCTTTTCGTTTCGGTCGCTCGTATGTAAAACGGGAATACCGTCTCCTAGTGTGTATAACTATATACACAGCATAACATCATAATCGAATACAACCCATATACTATCCATTCAACCTTCTGTTCAATTCAGTCGCTCGTATGTATAACGGAAGAACAGTTACCTGGTGAGTATAACTATATAAACATAATCGAATACAACCCAGATACGATGATTGTTCAATCTATACTGAATTCAACCTTCTGCTCGATTCGGTCGCTTGTATGTAAACGGAAGAACAGTTACCTGGTGAGTATTGCTATATAAACATCATCACGATATCTTCGAATACAACTCAGATACAATTATCGTTTCGTCTAACCATTTAACCTTCTGTTCGATTCAGTCGCTAGTATGTGTAACGGAAGTACTGTCACCTGGTAAGTATCACTATATATACAGTATTGCGATATAATCGGATACCACCCAGATACATTGATTGTTCAGTCTATCCATTCAACTTTCTGTTCGTTTCGGTCGCTCGTATGTGAAACGGGAATACCGTCACTTTATGTGTATAACTATATACACAGCATAACATCATAATCGAATACAACCCAGATACTATCCATTCAACCTTCTGTTCGATTCGGTTGCTCGTATGTATAACGAAAGAACAGTAACCTGGTGAGTATTTCTATATGAATGTCATCACGATATAATCGAATACAACTTAGTTACAATTATCGTTCCGTCTAACCATCCAACCTTATGTTCGATTCAGACGCTCGTATGTGTAACGAAAGAACCGTTACATGGTAGGTGTAGTTAAATATACAACATAACGATATAATCGGAGACAACCCAGATACAATGATTGTTCAATCTATCCATTCAACCTTATGTTCGATTCGGTTGCTAGTATGTATAACGAAAGAACAGTTACCTGGTTAGACATAATATATAATAATCATCACGAAATAATCGAATACAACCCAGATACGATGATTGTTCAGTCTATCCATTCAACCTTCTGTTCAGTTCAGTCGCTCTTATGTATAACTGGAGAACAGTTACCTGGTGAATATAACTATATGAACATCATCACGATATAATCGAATACAACCCCAGATACGATCATTGTTTAGTCTATCCATTCAACCTTCAGTTCAATTCAGTCGCTCGTATGTATAACGGAAGAACAGTTACCTGGTGAGTATAACTATATAAACATAATCGAATACAACTCAGATACGATGATTGTTCAATCTATCCATTCAACCTTATGTTCGATTCGGTTGCTCGTATGTATATCGGAAGAACAGGTACCTGGTGAGTATATCTATATAAACATAATCGAATACAACTCAGATACGATGATTGTTCAATCTATCCATTTAACCTTCTGCTCGATTCGGTCGCTTGTATGTAAAACGGAAGGACAGTTACCTGGTGAGTATTGCTATATAAACATCATCACGATATCATCGAATACAACTCAGATACAATTATCGTTTCGTCTAACCATTCAACATTCTGTTCGATTCAGTCGCTAGTATGTGTAACGGAAGTATCGTCACCTGGTAAGTATCACTATATATACAGTATTGCGATATAATCGGATACCACCCAGATACATTGATTGTTCAGTCTATCCATTCAACTTTCTTTTCGTTTCGGTCGCTCGTATGTAAAACGGGAATACCGTCTCCTAGTGTGTATAACTATATACACAGCATAACATCATAATCGAATACAACCCATATACTATCCATTCAACCTTCTGTTCAATTCAGTCGCTCGTATGTATAACGGAAGAACAGTTACCTGGTGAGTATAACTATATAAACATAATCGAATACAACCCAGATACGATGATTGTTCAATCTATACTGAATTTAACCTTCTGCTCGATTCGGTCGCTTGTATGTAAACGGAAGAACAGTTACCTGGTGAGTATTGCTATATAAACATCATCACGATATCTTCGAATACAACTCAGATACAATTATCGTTTCGTCTAACCATTTAACCTTCTGTTCGATTCAGTCGCTAGTATGTGTAACGGAAGTACCGTCACCTGGTAAGTATCACTATATATACAGTATTGCGATATAATCGGATACCACCCAGATACATTGATTGTTCAGTCTATCCATTTAACTTTCTGTTCGTTTCGGTCGCTCGTATGTGAAACGGGAATACCATCACCTTATGTGTACATGTGTATGAACAAAATTCTAATATTAACGGATGAAACAGGACGAGGTCTGGGAAATTCACTAACAATGAACCTGAATAGTAGACATTGGAGAGTGGAAAGCATCAGGAAACCAGGGGCTACATTAGAAAAAGTGATTGAAGACATTGAGGCATTAAGTAGTAATTATAATATGCATGACTACGTTTTAATTTCAGCAGGGTTCAATAATTTTAAACAGAGAAATTATCCGACTATGAAATTATTAAAGGAAAAAATAAAAAAAAATTCTCATACAAATATCATTTTCACAAGTGTTCCAACTAGTAGACTGAATGTAAATGACAAATTATATGTTCACGATTTCAATAAGAATTTAGAGAATTATATTCTTAGATTGGAAACACTTTCACCAAGAAAATTAGGATGGATAGATATAACTGACACAAGGGGAAGATTATTAAATAAGCTTAAAATGAGTGAAATTATACAGAAAGAAATACAAAGAAAAAAGTGTTGCAATTTGATATTTATAAATAATGAAGAAAGACAAAGTGTTAAAAAACAAATATATGAGAGTTCAGAAGGTAAAGGTAATACAAATGACAATCATTCAGCAAGTACAAATCGTTTTTTAGGAATAGAAATGAATCAAAAAACGGTGGTGATCTAGGAAACTGTTGTTTCCTCTTATATTTGAATTCTCAAAGTCTGACTGCACATTTTGAAGAAATTAAAAAATATGTAATTGAGAAAAAACCATTAATTGTATGTCTAACAGAAACACATGTGACTGCAGATATTTACGATAGTGAAATTGCTTTACAGAAATTTAATTTATATAGAGTAAATAGTAATAGTAGACACACTGGAGGGGCAATCATTTATACTAGTCAATGCTTAATAGTTACAGAAGTGAAACGAGAATGTATGGATAATACTTATTGGCTTATATCAATAAATATTGTATTTGAGGCTAAAAATTATTCAATAATTTGTTTGTATAGGTCACCAAGCAGCAAAGTTAATTTATTTATTGAATTTATTAAAAATTGGTGTGAAGAAAACCTATCTGATAGGAAGTTGGAGATATTATTGGTGGGAGATTTTAATATAGATTGGTTAGGGAATGGAATATACTCTAATAAACTCAGAAATTATTTTAATGATATTGGACTTGTAAATGTGGTAAAAGAAATTACAAACAGAACAAATAATGGAGGCACATTAATTGATTTGATTCTGACCAATACAAATATGAATACACAAGTTGATGATATTCCAAAGATTAGCGGTCATAGAAATATAATTGTAAGGTTACCGAAAGCTGCAAGGGAAAAAAAGGACTCAAAATTTATTGAAACAAGAGGAAGGGATATGGACTATCATGAAATTAATATTAACTTGAGAAATATTACATGGAATTATTATCTTAATAACATTGATGACAAATATAATGACTTTGTAGGTAAAATATTGGAAACGATAAACAAAGTGGCACCAAAAAAGAAAGTTAAAATTTTACCACATTATCAAGAATGGTGGAACGAAAGAGTAAGAATAGCCACGAGGGCAAGAGATGAAGAGTATAAAAAGTTTATTTCAAATAAAACTGCAGAGAGATGGCAAAAGTATAAAGAAGCAAGAAATAAGGCAGTTAGTGTGATAAGACAGGAGATGAAACAATATTTTGAGATTAAGATAGATATTAATAGAGGTAATTCGGTGGAAATGTGGAAAACATTGAAGTCTTTCATTCCCAAAGATAATGTTTTCAAAATTATTTCAGATATTGAGTTTGACGATGGTTTCATCGGAATAAATGATTCAAGTATACCAAATGCTCTAAATTACTATTATGTTAAAAGTATAGAAAACATTTCAGATCAGTTTTCTCATTATCAAAATAGCAGTCCAATCTGGCCTAACATATTAGATGTACAATTGAATACATTTCAATTGATTTCTGTGAATGAATTGAAAGAAATCATATGGTCGATGCCCAATAAAAATAGTCCGGATGAAATATCAATTCAGTTGCTGAAGGAATGTTTTGAAAATGTATGTTACCCATTATTAAACATTGTCAATACCTCTATTGAAAGAAGCAGTGTTCCGAATGAAATGAAAATAGCAACAATTGTCCCAATACCAAAAGTAGCAAATTCTAATAAAGCCTCACAATTAAGACCCTTGAATATGATAAGTGCAATTGGCAAAATTTTAGAGAAAACTATATATATCCAACTCATAGCATATTTAGAAAATAATAATACCATCGTTTCAATACAGTCAGGTTATCGAAGTAAGCATAACTGTGAAACTGCATTACAATTAGTGTTAAATGACTGGAAAATGTCTTTAGAAAAAAATAAGATTACGGTGGCAGTATTTTTAGATTTGCAACGGGCATTCGAAACAATAGATCGCTGTAGACTATTGAAGAAGCTGGAAGCCATTGGAATTGTTAATTGTGCTTTACAATGGCTGTCACACTACTTAGATAGAAAACAGAAAGATAGAAAACAGAAAGTTAAACTCAAAAATGAAGTTAAACTCAATAATGAAATTTCGGATGTTCTAGAAAACAAAATTGGAGTACCCCAAGGAAGTGTGTTAGGGCCTTTACTATTTCTGATATATATTAATGACATAGTAAGTGTAGTGAAAGAATGCTCAATACATTTGTTTGCGGATGACACATTAATATATTTTTCAGGTAGCAAGAGTACACATTGTTTTGATGTAGTTGATAGCACTCAGGATGAAGTTAATAGTTACTGTCGTGGAAATGCATTGAAAGTAAACATAGGAAAATCGAAATGGATGGTAATTTGTGAAAAAGGGGAATATAATAAAATCATTGAATCTCCAATGGATGTATCTATTGGTGGAGTATCGCTGCAAAGAGTAGATAAATTCAATTATTTAGGCGTAATAATAGATTGTAAATTAGAGTT
Source organism: Chrysomela aeneicollis (assembly GCA_029955515.1). Classification (NCBI taxonomy): domain Eukaryota; kingdom Metazoa; phylum Arthropoda; class Insecta; order Coleoptera; family Chrysomelidae; genus Chrysomela; species Chrysomela aeneicollis. The sequence goes on from JARUHQ010000006.1 coordinate 16,809,821, forward strand.
AAAGAACATGTCAATATTGTAATCAAAAATATTTCAAAAAATGTTCACAACACTTATCAAAATGGTCAAAAACAGTAATTTACAATACACTTATATTGCCTCACTTCAATTATTGTGCTACTATTCTATACCTATTGAATCAGAATGAATTACAGCGTCTACAAAAATTACAAAATCGTGCAATGCGAATAATACTCTGCTGTTCACGATTTGATTCTGAAAGCTCTATGCTAGGGAGATTGAAATGGTTGTCGATAAGACAGTACCTCTTGTTTCGAACACTTGTCTTCATATTCAAGATACAAATTGGTGTTCTGCCATTGTACCTACAGCAAATTTTGTATAGACATCAAATAATTCATGATCATAATACAAGAAACAGAGAAAACCTAAGAATTCCTGCAGTCACCAAAAACTCAACATATAACTCAGTATTTGTGAAGGGTGTTAGTGAATTTAATAATCTTCCTAGTGATATAAAAGGTTCTCCGTCAATAAATGTTTTTGAAAGGAAATTAAAACAGCATTTGATAAACAAGTGATCTTCAAATTTTACATTCAATGTTCATGTGATATGTTTTAATATGTATGTATGTTTTTTTTATTTTATTTTATTATGCAAATTTTATTATATTGACGAATTATATTATATTGACGTATAATCCATGTAGGTATGTATTTTTTAGATTAGTTGTCATTTCTGACTAAATAAAGGATTTATATATAACTATATACACAGCATAACATCATAATCGAATACAACCCAGATACTATCCATTCAACCTTCTGTTCGATTCGGTTGCTCGTATGTATAACGAAAGAACAGTAACCTGGTGAGTATTTCTATATGAACGTCATCACGATATAATCGAATACAACTTAGTTACAATTATCTTTCCGTCTAACCATCCAACCTTATGTTCGATTCAGACGCTCGTATGTGTAACGAAAGAACCGTTACATAGTAGGTGTAGTTAAATATACAACATAACGATATAATCGGAGACAACCCAGATACAATGATTGTTCAATCTATCCATTCAACCTTATGTTCGATTCGGTTGCTAGTATGTATAACGAAAGAACAGTTACCTGGTTAGACATAATATATAATAATCATCACGAAATAATCGAATACAACCCAGATACGATGATTGTTCAGTCTATCCATTCAACCTTCTGTTCAGTTCAGTCGCTCTTATGTATAACTGGAGAACAGTTACCTGGTGAGTATAACTATATGAACATCATCACGATATAATCGAATACAACCCCAGATACGATCATTGTTTAGTCTATCCATTCAACCTTCAGTTCAATTCAGTCGCTCGTATGTATAACGGAAGAACAGTTACCTGGTGAGTATAACTATATAAACATAATCGAATACAACTCAGATACGATGATTGTTCAATCTATCCATTCAACCTTATGTTCGATTCGGTTGCTCGTATGTATATCGGAAGAACAGGTACCTGGTGAGTATATCTATATAAACATAATCGAATACAACTCAGATACGATGATTGTTCAATCTATCCATTAAACCTTCTGCTCGATTCGGTCGCTTGTATGTAAAACGGAAGGACAGTTACCTGGTGAGTATTGCTATATAAACATCATCACGATATCATCGAATACAACTCAGATATAATTATCGTTTCGTCTAACCATTCAACATTCTGTTCGATTCAGTCGCTAGTATGTGTAACGGAAGTATCGTCACCTGGTAAGTATCACTATATATACAGTATTGCGATATAATCGGATACCACCCAGATACATTGATTGTTCAGTCTATCCATTCAACTTTCTTTTCGTTTCGGTCGCTCGTATGTAAAACGGGAATACCGTCTCCTAGTGTGTATAACTATATACACAGCATAACATCATAATCGAATACAACCCATATACTATCCATTCAACCTTCTGTTCAATTCATTCGCTCGTATGTATAACGGAGACAACCCAGATACAATGATTGTTCAATCTATCCATTCAACCTTATGTTCGATTCGGTTGCTAGTATGTATAACGAAAGAACAGTTACCTGGTAAGACATAATATATAATAATCATCACGATATAATCGAATACAACCCCAGATACGATCATTGTTTAGTCTATCCATTCAACCTTCAGTTCAATTCGGTTGCTCGAATGTATATCGGAAGAACAGGTATCTGGTCAGTATATCTATATAAACATAATCGAATACAACTCAGATACGATGATTGTTCAATCTATCCATTTAACCTTCTGCTCGATTAGGTCGCTTGTATGTAAAACGGAAGGACTGTTACCTGGTGAGTATTGCTATATAAACATCATCACGATATCATCGAATACAACTCAGATACAATTATCGCTTCGTCTAACCATTTAACCTTCTGTTCGATTCAGTCGCTAGTATGTGTAACGGGAGTACTGTCACCTGGTAAGTATCACTATATATACAGTATTGCGATATAATCGGATACCACCCAGATACATTGATTGTTCAGTCTATCCATTCAACTTCCTGTTCGTTTCGGTCGCTCGTATGTGAAACGGGAATACCGTCACCTTATGTGTATAACTATATACACAGCATAACATCATAATCGAAAACAACCCAGATACTATCCATTCAACCTTCTGTTCGATTCGGTTGCTCGTATGTATAACGAAAGAACAGTAACCTGGTGAGTATTGCTATATAAACATCATCACGATATCATCGAATACAACTCAGATACAATTATCGTTTCGTCTAACCATTCAACATTCTGTTCGATTCAGTCGCTAGTATGTGTAACGGAAGTATCGTCACCTGGTAAGTATCACTATATATACAGTATTGCGATATAATCGGATACCACCCAGATACATTGATTGTTCAGTCTATCCATTCAACTTTCTTTTTGTTTCGGTCGCTCGTATGTAAAACGGGAATACCGTCTCCTAGTGTGTATAACTATATACACAGCATAACATCATAATCGAATACAACCCATATACTATCCATTCAACCTTCTGTTCAATTCATTCGCTCGTATGTATAACGGAAAAACAGTTACCTGGTGAGTATAACTATATAAACATAATCGAATACAACCTAGATACGATGATTGTTCAATCTATACTGAATTCAACCTTCTGCTCGATTCGGTCGCTTGTATGTAAAACGGAAGAACAGTTACCTGGTGAGTATTGCTATATAAACATCATCACGATATCATCGAATACAACTCAGATACAATTATCGTTTCGTCTAACCATTCAACCTTCTGTTCGATTCAGTCGCTCGTATGTGAAACGGGAATACCGTCACCTTATGTGTATAACTATATACACAGCATAACATCATAATCGAATACAACCTAGATACTATCCATTCAACCTTCTGTTCAATTCAGTCGCTCGTATGTATATCGGAAGAACAGTAACCTGGTGAGTATAACTATATAAACATAATCGAATACAACTCAGATACGATGATTGTTCAATCTATCCATTCAACCTTATGTTTGATTCGGTTGCTCGTATGTATATCGGAAGAACAGGTACCTGGTGAGTATATCTATATAAACATAATCGAATACAACTCAGATACGATGATTGTTCAATCTATCCATTTAAACTTCTGCTCGATTCGGTCGCTTGTATGTAAAACGGAAGGACAGTTACCTGGTGAGTATTGCTATATTAACATCATCACGATATCATCGAATACAACTCAGATACAATTATCGTTTCGTCTAACCATTTAACCTTCTGTTCGATTCAGTCGCTAGTATGTGTAACGGAAGTACCGTCACCTGGTAAGTGTCACTATATATACAGTATTGCGATATAATCGGATACCACCCAGATACATTGATTGTTCAGTCTATTTATTCAACTTTCTGTTCGTTTCGGTCGCTCGTATGTGAAACGGGAATACCGTCACCTTATGTGTATAACTATATACACAGCATAACATCATAATCGAATACAACCCAGATACTATCCATTCAACCTTCTGTTCGATTCGGTTGCTCGTATGTATAACAAAAGAACAGTAACCTGGTGAGTATTGCTATATAAACATCATCACGATATCATCGAATACAACTCAGATACAATTATCGTTTCGTCTAACCATTCAACATTCTGTTCGATTCAGTCGCTAGTATGTGTAACGGAAGTATCGTCACCTGGTAAGTATCACTATATATACAGTATTGCGATATAATCGGATACCACCCAGATACATTGATTGTTCAGTCTATCCATTCAACTTTCTTTTTGTTTCGGTCGCTCGTATGTAAAACGGGAATACCGTCTCCTAGTGTGTATAACTATATACACAGCATAACATCATAATCGAATACAACCCATATACTATCCATTCAACCTTCTGTTCAATTCATTCGCTCGTATGTATAACGGAAGAACAGTAACCTGGTGAGTATAACTATATAAACATAATCGAATACAACCCAGATACGATGATTGTTCAATCTATACTGAATTCAACCTTCTGCTCGATTCGGTCGTTTGTATGTAAAACGGAAGAACAGTTACCTGGTGAGTATTGCTATATAAACATCATCACGATATCATCGAATACAACTCAGATACAATTATCGTTTCGTCTAACCATTTAACCTTCTGTTCGATTCAGTCGCTCGTATGTGAAACGGGAATACCGTCACCTTATGTGTATAACTATATACACAGCATAACATCATAATCGAATATAACCCAGATACTATCCATTCAACCTTCTGTTCGATTCGGTTGCTCGTATGTATAACGAAAGAACAGTAACCTGGTGAGTATTTCTATATGAACGTCATCACGATATAATCGAATACAACTTAGTTACCATTATCGTTCCGTCTAAACATCCAACCTTATGTTCGATTCAGACGCTCGTATGTGTAACGAAGGAACCGTTACATGGTAGGTGTAGTAAAATATACAACATAACGATATAATCGGAGACAACCCAGATACAATGATTGTTCAATCTATCCATTCAACCTTATGTTCGATTCGGTTGCTAGTATGTATAACGAAAGAACAGTTACCTGGTAAGACATAATATATAATAATCATCACGAAATAATCGAATACAACCCAGATACGATGATTGTTCAGTCTATCCATTCAACCTGCTGTTCAGTTCAGTCGCTCTTATGTATAACTGGAGAACAGTTACCTGGTGAGTATAACTATATGAACATCATCAAGATATAATCGAATACAACCCCAGATACGATCATTGTTTAGTCTATCCATTCAACCTTCAGTTCAATTCAGTCGCTCGTATGTATAACGGAAGAACAGTTACCTGGTGAGTATAACTATATAAACATAATCGAATACAACTCAGATACGATGATTGTTCAATCTATCCATTCAACCTTATGTTCGATTCGGTTGTTCGTATGTATATCGGAAGAACAGGTACCTGGTGAGTACATCTATATAAACATAATCGAATACAACTCAGATACGATGATTGTTCAATCTATCCATTTAACCTTCTGCTCGATTCGGTCGCTTGTATGTAAAACGGAAGGACAGTTACCTGGTGAGTATTGCTATATAAACATCATCACGATATCATCGAATACAACTCAGATACAATTATCGTATCGTCACCTGGTAAGTATCACTATATATACAGTATTTCGATATAATCGGATACCACCCAGATACATTGATTGTTCAGTCTATCCATTCAACTTTCTTTTTGTTTCGGTCGCTCGTATGTAAAACGGGAATACCGTCTCCTAGTGTGTATAACTATATACACAGCATAACATCATAATCGAATACAACCCATATACTATCCATTCAACCTTCTGTTCAATTCATTCGCTCGTATGTATAACGGAAAAACAGTTACCTGGTGAGTATAACTATATAAACATAATCGAATACAACCCAGATACGATGATTGTTCAATCTATACTGAATTCAACCTTCTGCTCGATTCGGTCGCTTGTATGTAAAACGGAAGAACAGTTACCTGGTGAGTATATCTATATAAACATAATCGAATACAACTCAGATACGATGATTGTTCAATCTATCCATTTAAACTTCTGCTCGATTCGGTCGCTTGTATGTAAAACGGAAGGACAGTTACCTGGTGAGTATTGCTATATTAACATCATCACGATATCATCGAATACAACTCAGATACAATTATCGTTTCGTCTAACCATTTAACCTTCTGCTCGATTCGGTCGCTTGTATGTAAAACGGAAGAACAGTTACCTGGTGAGTATTGCTATATAAACATCATCACGATATCATCGAATACAACTCAGATACAATTATCGTATCGTCACCTGGTAAGTATCACTATATATACAGTATTGCGATATAATCGGATACCACCCAGATACATTGATTGTTCAGTCTATCCATTCAACTTTCTTTTTGTTTCGGTCGCTCGTATGTAAAACGGGAATACCGTCTCCTAGTGTGTATAACTATATACACAGCATAACATCATAATCGAATACAACCCATATACTATCCATTCAACCTTCTGTTCAATTCATTCGCTCGTATGTATAACGGAAAAACAGTTACCTGGTGAGTATAACTATATAAACATAATCGAATACAACCCAGATACGATGATTGTTCAATCTATACTGAATTCAACCTTCTGCTCGATTCGGTCGCTTGTATGTAAAACGGAAGAACAGTTACCTGGTGAGTATTGCTATATAAACATCATCACGATATCATCGAATACAACTCAGATACAATTATCGTTTCGTCTAACCATTTAACCTTCTGTTCGATTCAGACGCTCGTATGTGTAACGAAGGAACCGTTACATGGTAGGTGTAGTAAAATATACAACATAACGATATAATCGGAGACAACCCAGATACAATGATTGTTCAATCTATCCATTCAACCTTATGTTCGATTCGGTTGCTAGTATGTATAACGAAAGAACAGTTACCTGGTAAGACATAATATATAATAATCATCACGAAATAATCGAATACAACCCAGATACGATGATTGTTCAGTCTATCCATTCAACCTGCTGTTCAGTTCAGTCGCTCTTATGTATAACTGGAGAACAGTTACCTGGTGAGTATAACTATATGAACATCATCACGATATAATCGAATACAACCCCAGATACGATCATTGTTTAGTCTATCCATTCAACCTTCAGTTCAATTCAGTCGCTCGTATGTATAACGGAAGAACAGTTACCTGGTGAGTATAACTATATAAACATAATCGAATACAACTCAGATACGATGATTGTTCAATCTATCCATTCAACCTTATGTTCGATTCGGTTGTTCGTATGTATATCGGAAGAACAGGTACCTGGTGAGTACATCTATATAAACATAATCGAATACAACTCAGATACGATGATTGTTCAATCTATCCATTTAACCTTCTGCTCGATTCGGTCGCTTGTATGTAAAACGGAAGAACAGTTACCTGGTGAGTATTGCTATATAAACATCATCACGATATCATCGAATACAACTCAGATACAATTATCGTATCGTCACCTGGTAAGTATCACTATATATACAGCATTGCGATATAATCGGATACCACCCAGATACATTGATTGTTCAGTCTATCCATTCAACTTTCTTTTTGTTTCGGTCGCTCGTATGTAAAACGGGAATACCGTCTCCTAGTGTGTATAACTATATACACAGCATAACATCATAATCGAATACAACCCATATACTATCCATTCAACCTTCTGTTCAATTCATTCGCTCGTATGTATAACGGAAAAACAGTTACCTGGTGAGTATAACTATATAAACATAATCGAATACAACCCAGATACGATGATTGTTCAATCTATACTGAATTCAACCTTCTGCTCGATTCGGTCGCTTGTATGTAAAACGGAAGAACAGTTACCTGGTGAGTATTGCTATATAAACATCATCACGATATCATCGAATACAACTCAGATACAATTATCGTTTCGTCTAACCATTTAACCTTCTGTTCGATTCAGTCGCTCGTATGTGAAACGGGAATACCGTCACCTTATGTGTATAACTATATACACAGCATAACATCATAATCGAATACAACCTAGATACTATCCATTCAACCTTCTGTTCAATTCAGTCGCTCGTATGTATATCGGAAGAACAGTAACCTGGTGAGTATAACTATATAAACATAATCGAATACAACTCAGATACGATGATTGTTCAATCTATCCATTCAACCTTATGTTTGATTCGGTTGCTCGTATGTATATCGGAAGAACAGGTACCTGGTGAGTATATCTATATAAACATAATCGAATACAACTCAGATACGATGATTGTTCAATCTATCTATTTAAACTTCTGCTCGATTCGGTCGCTTGTATGTAAAACGGAAGGACAGTTACCTGGTGAGTATTGCTATATTAACATCATCACGATATCATCGAATACAACTCAGATACAATTATCGTTTCGTCTAACCATTTAACCTTCTGTTCGATTCAGTCGCTAGTATGTGTAACGGAAGTACCGTCACCTGGTAAGTGTCACTATATATACAGTATTGCGATATAATCGGATACCACCCAGATACATTGATTGTTCAGTCTATTTATTCAACTTTCTGTTCGTTTCGGTCGCTCGTATGTGAAACGGGAATACCGTCACCTTATGTGTATAACTATATACACAGCATAACATCATAATCGAATACAACCCAGATACTATCCATTCAACCTTCTGTTCGATTCGGTTGCTCGTATGTATAACAAAAGAACAGTAACCTGGTGAGTATTGCTTTATAAACATCATCACGATATCATCGAATACAACTCAGATACAATTATCGTTTCGTCTAACCATTCAACATTCTGTTCGATTCAGTCGCTAGTATGTGTAACGGAAGTATCGTCACCTGGTAAGTATCACTATATATACAGTATTGCGATATAATCGGATACCACCCAGATACATTGATTGTTCAGTCTATCCATTCAACTTTCTTTTTGTTTCGGTCGCTCGTATGTAAAACGGGAATACCGTCTCCTAGTGTGTATAACTATATACACAGCATAACATCATAATCGAATACAACCCATATACTATCCATTCAACCTTCTGTTCAATTCATTCGCTCGTATGTATAACGGAAGAACAGTAACCTGGTGAGTATAACTATATAAACATAATCGAATACAACCCAGATACGATGATTGTTCAATCTATACTGAATTCAACCTTCTGCTCGATTCGGTCGTTTGTATGTAAAACGGAAGAACAGTTACCTGGTGAGTATTGCTATATAAACATCATCACGATATCATCGAATACAACTCAGATACAATTATCGTTTCGTCTAACCATTTAACCTTCTGTTCGATTCAGTCGCTCGTATGTGAAACGGGAATACCGTCACCTTATGTGTATAACTATATACACAGCATAACATCATAATCGAATATAACCCAGATACTATCCATTCAATCTTCTGTTCGATTCGGTTGCTCGTATGTATAACGAAAGAACAGTAACCTGGTGAGTATTTCTATATGAACGTCATCACGATATAATCGAATACAACTTAGTTACCATTATCGTTCCGTCTAAACATCCAACCTTATGTTCGATTCAGACGCTCGTATGTGTAACAAAGGAACCGTTACATGGTAGGTGTAGTAAAATATACTACATAACGATATAATCGGAGACAACCCAGATACAATGATTGTTCAATCTATCCATTCAACCTTATGTTCGATTCGGTTGCTAGTATGTATAACGAAAGAACAGTTACCTGGTAAGACATAATATATAATAATCATCACGAAATAATCGAATACAACCCAGATACGATGATTGTTCAGTCTATCCATTCAACCTGCTGTTCAGTTCAGTCGCTCTTATGTATAACTGGAGAACAGTTACCTGGTGAGTATAACTATATGAACATCATCACGATATAATCGAATACAACCCCAGATACGATCATTGTTCAGTCTAACCATTCAACCTTCAGTTCAATTCAGTCGCTCGTATGTATAACGGAAGAACAGTTACCTGGTGAGTATAACTATATAAACATAATCGAATACAACTCAGATACGATGATTGTTCAATCTATCCATTCAACCTTATGTTCGATTCGGTTGTTCGTATGTATATCGGAAGAACAGGTACCTGGTGAGTACATCTATATAAACATAATCGAATACAACTCAGAAACGATGATTGTTCAATCTATCCATTTAACCTTCTGCTCGATTCGGTCGCTTGTATGTAAAACGGAAGGACAGTTACCTGGTGAGTATTGCTATATAAACATCATCACGATATCATCGAATACAACTCAGATACAATTATCGTATCGTCACCTGGTGAGTATCACTATATATACAGTATTGCGATATAATCGGATACCACCCAGATACATTGATTGTTCAGTCTATCCATTCAACTTTCTTTTCGTTTCGGTCGCTCGTATGTAAAACGGGAATACCGTCTCCTAGTGTGTATAACTATATACACAGCATAACATCATAATCGAATACAACCCATATACTATCCATTCAACCTTCTGTTCAATTCAGTCGCTCGTATGTATAACGGAAGAACAGGTACCTGGTGAGTATAACTATATAAACATAATCGAATACAACCCAGATACGATGATTGTTCAATCTATACTGAATTCAACCTTCTGCTCGATTCGGTCGCTTGTATGTAAAACGGAAGAACAGTTACCTGGTGAGTATTGCTATATAAACATCATCACGATATCATCGAATACAACTCAGATACAATTATCGTTTCGTCTAACCATTCAACCTTCTGTTCGATTCAGTCGCTAGTATGTGTAACGGAAGAACCGTCACCTGGTAAGTATCACTATATATACAGTATTGCGATATAATCGGATACCACCCAGATACATTGATTGTTCAGTCTATCCATTCAACTTTCTGTTCGTTTCGGTCGCTCGTCTGTGAAACGGGAATACCGTCACCTTATGTGTATAACTATATACACAGCATAACATCATAATCGAATACAACCCAGATACTATCCATTCAATCTTCTGTTCGATTCGGATGCTTGTATGTATAACGAAAGAACAGTAACCTGGTGAGTATTTCTATATGAACGTCATCACGATATAATCGAATACAACTTAGTTACAATTATCGTTCCGTCTAACCATCCAACCTTATGTTCGATTCAGACGCTCGTATGTGTAACGAAAGAACCGTTACATGGTGGGTGGAGTTAAATATACAACATAACGATATAATCGGAGACAACCCAGATACAATGATTGTTCAATCTATCCATTCAACCTTATGTTCGATTCGGTTGCTAGTATGTATAACGAAAGAACAGTTACCTGGTTAGACATAATATATAATAATCATCACGAAATAATCGAATACAACCCAGATACGATGATTGTTCAGTCTATCCATTCAACCTTCTGTTCAGTTCAGTCGCTCTTATGTATAACTGGAGAACAGTTACCTGGTGAGTATAACTATATGAACATCATCACGATATAATCGAATACAACCCCAGATACGATCATTGTTTAGTCTATCCATTCAACCTTCAGTTCAATTCAGTCGCTCGTATGTTTAACGGAAGAACAGTTACCTGGTGAGTATAACTATATAAACATAATCGAATACAACTCAGATACGATGATTGTTCAATCTATCCATTCAACCTTATGTTCGATTCGGTTGCTCGTATGTATATCGGAAGAACAGGTACCTGGTGAGTATATCTATATAAACATAATCGAATACAACTCAGATACGATGATTGTTCAATCTATCCATTTAACCTTCTGCTCGATTCGGTCGCTTGTATGTAAAACGGAAGGACAGTTACCTGGTGAGTATTGCTATATAAACATCATCACGATATCATCGAATACAACTCAGATACAATTATCGTTTCGTCTAACCATTCAACATTCTGTTCGATTCAGTCGCTAGTATGTGTAACGGAAGTATCGTCACCTGGTAAGTATCACTATATATACAGTATTGCGATATAATCGGATACCACCCAGATACATTGATTGTTCAGTCTATCCATTCAACTTTCTTTTTGTTTCGGTCGCTCGTATGTAAAACGGGAATACCGTCTCCTAGTGTGTATAACTATATACACAGCATAACATCATAATCGAATACAACCCATATACTATCCATTCAACCTTCTGTTCAATTCAGTCGCTCGTATGTATAACGGAAGAACAGTTACCTGGTGAGTATAACTATATAAACATAATCGAATACAACCCAGATACGATGATTGTTCAATCTATACTAAATTCACCCTTCTGCTCGATTCGGTCGCTTTTATGTAAAACGGAAGAACAGTTACCTGGTGAGTATTGCTATATAAACATCATCACGATATCATCGATTACAACTCAGATACAATTATCGTTTCGTCTAACCATTTAACCTTCTGTTCGATTCAGTCGCTAGTATGTGTAACGGAAGTACCGTCACCTGGTAAGTATCACTATATATACAGTATTGCGATATAATCGGATACCACCCAGATACATTGATTGTTCAGTCTATCCATTCAACTTTCTGTTCGTTTCGGTCGCTCGTATGTGAAACGGGAATACCGTCACCTTATGTGTATAACTATATACACAGCATAACATCATAATCGAATACAACCCAGATACTATCCATTCAACCTTCTGTTCGATTCGGTTGCTCGTATGTATAACGAAAGAACAGTAACCTGGTGAGTATTTCTATATGAACGTCATCACGATATAATCGAATACAACTTAGTTACAATTATCGTTCCGTCTAACCATCCAACCTTATGTTCGATTCAGACGCTCGTATGTGTAACGAATGAACCGTTACATGGTAGGTGTAGTTAAATATACAACATAACGATATAATCGGAGACAACCCAGATACAATGATTGTTCAATCTATCCATTCAACCTTATGTTCGATTCGGTTGCTCGTATGTATATCGGGAGAACAGGTACCTGGTGAGTATATCTATATAAACATAATCGAATACAACTCAGATACGATGATTGTTCAATCTATCCATTTAACCTTCTGCTCGATTCGGTCGCTTGTATGTAAAACGGAAGGACAGTTACCTGGTGAGTATTGCTATATAAACATCATCACGATATCATCGAATACAACTCAGATACAATTATCGTTTCGTCTAACCATTCAACATTCTGTTCGATTCAGTCGCTAGTATGTGTAACGGAAGTATCGTCACCTGGTAAGTAACACTATATATACAGTATTGCGATATAATCGGATACCACCCATATACATTGATTGTTCAGTCTATCCATTCAACTTTCTGTTTGTTTCGGTCGCTCGTATGTGAAACGGGAATACCGTCACCTTATGTGTATAACTATATACACAGCATATCATCATAATCGAATACAACCCAGATACTATCTATTCAACCTTCTGTTCGATTCGGTTGCTCGTATGTATAACGAAAGAACAGTAACCTGGTGAGTATTTCTATATGAACGTCATCACGATATAATCGAATACAACTTAGTTACAATTATCGTTTCGTCTAACCATCCAACCTTATGTTCGATTCAGACGCTCGTATGTGTAACGAATGAACCGTTACATGGTAGGTGTAGTTAAATATACAACATAACAATATAATCGGAGACAACCCTGATACAATGATTGTTCAATCTATCCATTCAACCTTATGTTCGATTCGGTTGCTCGTATGTATAACTGGAGAACAGTTACCTGGTGAGTATAACTATATGAACATCATCACGATATAATCGAATACAACCCCAGATACGATCATTGTTTAGTCTATCCATTCAACCTTCAGTTCAATTCAGTCGCTCGTATGTATAACGGAAGAACAGTTACCTGGTGAGTATAACTATATAAACATAATCAAATACAACTCAGACACGATGATTGTTCAATCTATCCATTCAACCTTATGTTCGATTCGGTTGCTCGTATGTATATCGGAAGAACAGGTACCTGGTGAGTATATCTATATAAACATAACCGAATACAACTCAGATACGATGATTGTTCAATCTATCCATTTAACCTTCTGCTCGATTCGGTCGCTTGTATGTAAAACGGAAGGACAGTTACCTGGTGAGTATTGCTAAATAAACATCATCACGATATCATCGAATACAACTCAGATACAATTATCGTTTCGTCTAACCATTCAACATTCTGTTCGATTCAGTCGCTAGTATGTGTAACGGAAGTATCGTCACCTGGTAAGTATCACTATATATACAGTATTGCGATATAATCGGATACCACCCAGATACATTGATTGTTCAGTCTATCCATTCAACTTTCTGTTCGTTTCGGTCGCTCGTATGTGAAACGGAAATACCGTCACCTTATGTGTATAACTATATACACAGCATAACATCATAATCGAATACAACCCAGATACTATCCATTCAACCTTCTGTTCGATTCGGTTGCTCGTATGTATAACGAAAGAACAGTAACCTGGTGAGTATTTCTATATGAACGTCATCACGATATAATCGAATACAACTTAGTTACAATATCGTTCCGTCTAACCATCCAACCTTATGTTCGATTCAGACGCTCGTATGTGTAACGAAAGAACCGTTACATGGTAGGTGTAGTTAAATATACAACATAACGATATAATCGGAGACAACCCAGATACAATGATTGTTCAATCTATCCATTCAACCTTATGTTCGATTCGGTTGCTAGTATGTATAACGACCTAACCTGGTTAGACATAATATATAATAATCATCACGAAATAATCGAATACAACCCAGATACGATGATTGTTCAGTCTATCCATTCAATCTTCTGTTCAGTTCAGTCGCTCTTATGTATAACTGGAGAACAGTTACCTGGTGAGTATAACTATATGAACATCATCACGATATAATCGAATACAACCCCAGATACGATCATTGTTTAGTCTATCCATTCAACCTTCAGTTCAATTCAGTCGCTCGTATGTATAACGGAAGAACAGTTACCTGGTGAGTATAACTATATGAACATAATCGAATACAACTCAGATACGATGATTGTTCAATCTATCCATTCAACCTTATGTTCGATTCGGTTGCTCGTATGTATATCGGAAGAACAGGTACCTGGTGAGTATATCTATATAAACATAATCGAATACAACTCAGATACGATGATTGTTCAATCTATCCATTTAACCTTCTGCTCGATTCGGTCGCTTGTATGTAAAACGGAAGGACAGTTACCTGGTGAGTATTGCTATATAAACATCATCACGATATCATCGAATACAACTCAGATACAATAATCGTTTCGTCTAACCATTCAACATTCTGTTCGATTCAGTCGCTAGTATGTGTAACGGAAGTATCGTCACCTGGTAAGTATCATTATATATACAGTATTGCGATATAATCGGATACCACCCAGATACATTGATTGTTCAGTCTATCCATTCAACTTTCTTTTCGTTTCGGTCGCTCGTATGTGAAACGGGAATACCGTCTCCTAGTGTGTATTACTATATACACAGCATAACATCATAATCGAATACAACCCATATACTATCCATTCAACCTTCTGTTCAATTCAGTCGCTCGTATGTATAACGGAAGAACAGTTACCTGGTGAGTATAACTATATAAACATAATCGAATACAACCCAGATACGATGATTGTTCAATCTATACTGAATTCAACCTTCTGCTCGATTCGGTCGCTTGTATGTGAAACGGAAGAACAGTTACCTGGTGAGTATTGCTATATAAACATCGTCACGATATCATCGAATACAACTCAGATACAATTATCGTTTCGTCTAACCATTTAACCTTCTGTTCGATTCAGTCGCTAGTATGTGTAACGGAAGTACCGTCACCTGGTAAGTATCACTATATATACAGTATTGCGATATAATCGGATACCACCCAGATACATTGATTGTTCAGTATATCCATTCAACTTTCTGTTCGTTTCGGTCGCTCGTATGTGAAACGGGAATACCGTCACCTTATGTGTATAACTATATACACAGCATAACATCATAATCGAATACAAACCAGATACTATCCATTCAACCTTCTGTTCGATTCGGTTGCTCGTATGTATAACGAAAGAACAGTAACCTGGTGAGTATTTCTATATGAACGTCATCACGATATAATCGAATACAACTTAGTTAAAATATCGTTCCGTCTAACCATCCAACCTCATGTTCGATTCAGACGCTCGTATGTGTAACGAAAGAACCGTTACATGGTAGGTGTAGTTAAATATACAACATAACGATATAATCGGAGACAACCCAGATACAATGATTGTTCAATCTATCCATTCAACCTTATGTTCGATTCGGTTGCTAGTATGTATAACGAAAGAACAGTTACCTGGTTAGACATAATATATAATAATCATCACGGAATAATCGAATACAACCCAGATACGATGATTGTTCAGTCTATCCATTCAATCTTCTGTTCAGTTCAGTCGCTCTTATGTATAACTGGAGAACAGTATGAACATCATCACGATATAATCGAATACAACCCTAGATACGATCATTGTTTAGTCTATCCATTCAACCTTCAGTTCAATTCAGTCGCTCGTATGTATAACGGAAGAACAGTTACCTGGTGAGTATAACTATATAAACATAATCGAATACAACTCAGATACGATGATTGTTCAATCTATCCATTCAACCTTATGTTCGATTCGGTTGCTCGTATTTATATCGGAAGAACAGGTACCTGGTGAGTATTTCTATATAAACATAATCGAATACAACTCAGATACGATGATTGTTCAATCTATCCACTTAACCTTCTGCTCGATTCGGTCGCTTGTATGTAAAACGGAAGGACAGTTACCTGGTGAGTATTGCTATATAAACATCATCACGATATCACCGAATACAACTCAGATACAATTATCGTTTCGTCTAACCATTCAACATTCTGTTCGATTCAGTCGCTAGTATGTGTAACGGAAGTATCGTCACCTGGTAAGTATCATTATATATACAGTATTGCGATATAATCGGATACCACCCAGATACATTGATTGTTCAGTCTATCCATTCAACTTTCTTTTCGTTTCGGTCGCTCGTATGTGAAACGGGAATACCGTCTCCTAGTGTGTATTACTATATACACAGCATAACATCTTAATCGAATACAACCCATATACTATCCATTCAACCTTCTGTTCAATTCAGTCGCTCGTATGTATAACGGAAGAACAGTTACCTGGTGAGTATAACTATATAAACATAATCGAATACAACCCAGATACGATGATTGTTCAATCTATACTGAATTCAACCTTCTGCTCGATTCGGTCGCTTGTATGTAAAACGAAAGAACAGTGACCTGGTGAGTATTGCTATATAAACATCATCACGATATCATCGAATACAACTCAGATACAATTATCGTTTCGTCTAACCATTTAACCTTCTGTTCGATTCAGTCGCTAGTATGTGTAACGGAAGTACCGTCACCTGGTAAGTATCACTATATATACAGTATTGCGATATAATCGGATACCACCCAGATACATTGATTGTTTAGTCTATCCATTCAACTTTCTGTTCGTTTCGGTCGCTCGTATGTGAAACGGGAATACCGTCACCTTATGTGTATAACTGTATACACAGCATAACATCATAATCGAATACAACCCAGATACTATCCATTCAACCTTCTGTTCAATTCAGTCGCTCGTATGTATAACGGATGAACAGTTACCTGGTGAGTATAACTATATAAACATAATCGAATACAACCCAGATACGATGATTGGTCAATCTATACTGAATTCAACCTTCTGCTCGATTCGGTCGCTTGTATGTAAAACGGAAAAACAGTTACCTGGTGAGTATTGCTATATAAACATCATCACGATATCATCGAATACAACTCAGATACAATTATCGTTTCGTCTAAC
This sequence comes from Chrysomela aeneicollis, assembly GCA_029955515.1. NCBI lineage: Eukaryota > Metazoa > Arthropoda > Insecta > Coleoptera > Chrysomelidae > Chrysomela > Chrysomela aeneicollis. The sequence goes on from JARUHQ010000006.1 coordinate 16,827,803, forward strand.
CATTCAACCTTCTGTTCGATTCAGTCGCTAGTATGTGTAACGGAAGTACCGTCACCTGGTAAGTATCACTATATATACAGTATTACGATATAATCGGATACCACCCAGATACATTGATTGTTCAGTCTATCCATTCAACTTTCTGTTCGTTTCGGTCGTTCGTATGTGAAACGGGAATACCGTCACCTTATGTGTATAACTATATACACAGCATAACATCATAATCGAATACAACCCAGATACTATCCATTCAACCTTCTGTTCAATTCAGTCGCTCGTATGTATAACGGAAGAACAGTTACCTGGTGAGTATAACTATATAAACATAATCGAATACAACCCAGATACGATGATTGTTCAATCTATACTGAATTCAACCTTCTGCTCGATTCGGTCGCTTGTATGTAAAACGGAAGAACAGTTACCTGGTGAGTATTGCTATATAAACATCATCACGATATCATCGAATACAACTCAGATACAATTATCGTTTCGTCTAACCATTTAACCTTCTGTTCGATTCAGTCGCTAGTATGTGTAACGGAAGTACCGTCACCTGGTAAGTATCACTATATATACAGTATTGCGATATAATCGGATACCACCCAGATACATTGATTGTTCAGTCTATCCATTCAACTTTCTGTTCGTTTCGGTCGCTCGTATGTGAAACGGAAATACCGTCACCTTATGTGTATAACTATATACACAGCATAACATCATAATCGAATACAACCCAGATACTATCCATTCAACCTTTTGTTCGATTCGGTTGCTCACCTTATGTGTATAACTATATACACAGCATAACATCATAATCGAATACAACCCAGATACTATCCATTCAACCTTCTGTTCGATTCGGTTGCTCGTATGTATAACGAAAGAACAGTAACCAGGTGAGTATTTCTATATGAACGTCATCACGATATGATCGAATCATCGAATACAACTCAGATACAATTATCGTTTCGTCTAACCATTCAACATTCTGTTCGATTCAGTCGCTAGTATGTGTAACGGAAGTATCGTCACCTGGTAAGTATCACTATATATACAGTATTGCGATATAATCGGATACCACCCAGATACATTGATTGTTCAGTCTATCCATTCAACTTTCTTTTCGTTTCGGTCGCTCGTATGTAAAACGGGAATACCGTCTCCTAGTGTGTATAACTATATACACAGCATAACATCATAATCGAATACAACCCATATACTATCCATTCAACCTTCTGTTCAATTCAGTCGCTCGTATGTATTACGGAAGAACAGTTACCTGGTGAGTATAACTATATAAACATAATCGAATACAACCCAGATACGATGATTGTTCAATCTATACTGAATTCAACCTTCTGCTCGATTCGGTCGCTTGTATGTAAACGGAAGAACAGTTACCTGGTGAGTATTGCTATATAAACATCATCACGATATCTTCGAATACAACTCAGATACAATTATCGTTTCGTCTAACCATTTAACCTTCTGTTCGATTCAGTCGCTAGTATGTGTAACGGAAGTACCGTCACCTGGTAAGTATCACTATATATACAGTATTGCAATATTATCGGATACCACCCAGATACATTGATTGTTCAGTCTATCCATTCAACTTTCTGTTCGTTTCGGTCGCTCGTATGTGAAACGGGAATACCGTCACCTTATGTGTATAACTATATACACAGCATAACATCATAATCGAATACAACCCAGATACTATCCATTCAACCTTCTGTTCGATTCGGTTGCTCGTATGTATAACGAAAGAACAGTAACCAGGTGAGTATTTCTATATGAACGTCATCACGATATGATCGAATACAACTTAGTTACAATTATCGTTCCGTCTAACCATCCAACCTTATGTTCGATTCAGACGCTCGTATGTGTAATGAAAGAACCGTTACATGGTAGGTGTAGTTAAATATACAACATAACGATATAATCGGAGACAACCCAGATACAATGATTGTTCAATCTATCCATTCAACCTTATGTTCGATTCGGTTGCTAGTATGTATAACGAAAGAACAGTTACCTGGTTAGACATAATATATAATAATCATCACGAAATAATCGAATACAACCCAGATACGATGATTGTTCAGTCTTTCCATTCAACCTTCTGTTCAGTTCAGTCGCTCTTATGTATAACTGGAGAACAGTTACCTGGTGAGTATAACTATATGAACATCATCACGATATAATCGAATACAACCCCAGATACGATCATTGTTTAGTCTATCCATTCAACCTTCAGTTCAATTCAGTCGCTCGTATGTATAACGGAAGAACAGTTACCTGGTGAGTATAACTATATAAACATAATCGAATACAACTCAGATACGATGATTGTTCAATCTATCCATTCAACCTTATGTTCGATTCGGTTGCTCGTATGTATATCGGAAGAACAGGTACCTGGTGAGTATATCTATATAAACATAATCGAATACGACTCAGATACGATGATTGTTCAATCTATCCATTTAACCTTCTGCTCGATTCGGTCGCTTGTATGTAAAACGGAAGGACAGTTACCTGGTGAGTATTGCTATATAAACATCATCACGATATCATCGAATACTACTCAGATACAATTATCGTTTCGTCTAACCATTCAACATTCTGTTCGATTCAGTCGCTAGTATGTGTAACGGAAGTATCGTCACCTGGTAAGTATCACTATATATACAGTATTGCGATATAATCGGATACCACCCAGATACATTGATTGTTCAGTCTATCCATTCAACTTTCTTTTCGTTTCGGTCGCTCGTATGTAAAACGGGAATACCGTCTCCTAGTGTGTATAACTATATACACAGCATAACATCATAATCGAATACAACCCATATACTATCCATTCAACCTTCTGTTCAATTCAGTCGCTCGTATGTATAACGGAAGAACAGTTACCTGGTGAGTATAACTATATAAACATAATCGAATACAACCCAGATACGATGATTGTTCAATCTATACTGAATTCAACCTTCTGCTCGATTCGGTCGCTTGTATGTAAAACGGAAGAACAGTTACCTGGTGAGTATTGCTATATAAACATCATCACGATATAATCGAATACAACCCCAGATACGATCATTGTTTAGTCTATCCATTCAACCTTCTCTTCAATTCAGTCGCTCGTATGTATAACGGAAGAACAGTTACCTGGTGAGTATAACTATATAAACATAATCGAATACAACTCAGATACGATGATTGTTCAATCTATCCATTCAACCTTATGTTCGATTCGGTTGATCGTATGTATATCGGAAGAACAGGTACCTGGTGAGTATATCTATATAAACATAATCGAATACAACTCAGATACGATGATTGTTCAATCTATCCATTTAACCTTCTGCTCGATTCGGTCGCTTGTATGTAAAACGGAAGGACAGTTACCTGGTGAGTATTGCTATATAAACATCATCACGATATCATCGAATACAACTCAGATACAATTATCGTTTCGTCTAACCATTCAACATTCTGTTCGATTCAGTCGCTAGTATGTGTAACGGAAGTATCGTCACCTGGTTAGTATCACTATATATACAGTATTGCGATATAATCGGATACCACCCAGATACATTGATTGTTCAGTCTATCCATTCAACTTTCTTTTCGTTTCGGTCGCTCGTATGTGAAACGGGAATACCGTCACCTTATGTGTATAACTATATACACAGCATAACATCATAATCGAATACAACCCAGATACTATCCATTCAACCTTCTGTTCGATTCGGTTGCTCGTATGTATAACGAAAGAACAGTAACCAGGTGAGTATTTCTATATGAACGTCATCACGATATGATCGAATACAACTTAGTTACAATTATCGTTCCGTCTAACCATCCAACCTTATGTTCGATTCAGACGCTCGTATGTGTAATGAAAGAACCGTTACATGGTAGGTGTAGTTAAATATACAACATAACGATATAATCGGAGACAACCCAGATACAATGATTGTTCAATCTATAACGAAAGAACAGTTACCTGGTTAGACATAATATATAATAATCATCACGAAATAATCGAATACAACCCAGATACGATGATTGTTCAGTCTATCCATTCAACCTTCTGTTCAGTTCAGTCGCTCTTATGTATAACTGGAGAACAGTTACCTGGTGAGTATAACTATATGAACATCATCACGATATAATCGAATACAACCCCAGATACGATCATTGTTTAGTCTATCCATTCAACCTTCAGTTCAATTCAGTCGCTCGTATGTATAATGGAAGAACAGTTACCTGGTGAGTATAACTATATAAACATAATCGAATACAACTCAGATACGATGATTGTTCAATCTATCCATTCAACCTTATGTACGTCATCACGATATAATCGAATACAACTTAGTTACAATTATCGTTCCGTCTAACCATCCAACCTTATGTTCGATTCAGACGCTCGTATGTGTAACGAAAGAACCGTTACATGGTAGTTGTAGTTAAATATACAACATAACGATATAATCGGAGACAACCCAGATACAATGATTGTTCAATCTATCCATTCAACCTTATGTTCGATTCGGTTGCTAGTATGTATAACGAAAGAACAGTTACCTGGTTAGACATAATATATAATAATCATCACGAAATAATCGAATACAACCCAGATACGATGATTATTCAGTCTTTCCATTCAACCTTCTGTTCAGTTCAGTCGCTCTTATGTATAACTGGAGAACAGTTACCTGGTGAGTATAACTATATGAACATCATCACGATATAATCGAATACAACCCCAGATACGATCATTGTTTAGTCTATCCATTCAACCTTCAGTTCAATTCAGTCGCTCGTATGTATAACGGAAGAACAGTTACCTGGTGAGTATAACTATATAAACATAATCGAATACAACTCAGATACGATGATTGTTCAATCTATCCATTCAACCTAATGTTCGATTCGGTTGCTCGTATGTATATCGGAAGAACAGGTACCTGGTGAGTATATCTATATAAACATAATCGAATACGACTCAGATACGATGATTGTTCAATCTATCCATTTAACCTTCTGCTCGATTCGGTCGCTTGTATGTAAAACGGAAGGACAGTTACCTGGTGAGTATTGCTATATAAACATCATCACGATATCATCGAATACTACTCAGATACAATTATCGTTTCGTCTAACCATTCAACATTCTGTTCGATTCAGTCGCTAGTATGTGTAACGGAAGTATCGTCACCTGGTAAGTATCACTATATATACAGTATTGCGATATAATCGGATACCACCCAGATACATTGATTGTTCAGTCTATCCATTCAACTTTCTTTTCGTTTCGGTCGCTCGTATGTAAAACGGGAATACCGTCTCCTAGTGTGTATAACTATATACACAGCATAACATCATAATCGAATACAACCCATATACTATCCATTCAACCTTCTGTTCAATTCAGTCGCTCGTATGTATAACGGAAGAACAGTTACCTGGTGAGTATAACTATATAAACATAATCGAATACAACCCAGATACGATGATTGTTCAATCTATACTGAATTCAACCTTCTGCGCGATTCGGTCGCTTGTATGTAAAACGGAAGAACAGTTACCTGGTGAGTATTGCTATATAAACATCATCACGATATCATCGAATACAACTCAGATACAATTATCGTTTCGTCTAACCATTCAACATTCTGTTCGATTCAGTCGCTAGTATGGGTAACGGAAGTATCGTCACCTGGTAAGTATCACTATTTATACAGTATTGCGATATAATCGGATACCACCCAGATACATTGATTGTTCAGTCTATCCATTCAACTTTCTTTTTGTTTCGGTCGCTCGTATGTAAAACGGGAATACCGTCTCCTAGTGTGTATAACTATATACACAGCATAACATCATAATCAAATACAACCCATATACTATCCATTCAACCTTCTGTTCAATTCAGTCGCTCGTATGTATAACGGAAGAACAGTAACCTGGTGAGTATAACTATATAAACATAATCGAATACAACCCAGATACGATGATTGTTCAATCTATACTGAATTCAACCTTCTGCTCGATTCGGTCGCTTGTATATAAAACGGAAGAACAGTTACCTGGTGAGTATTGCTATATAAACATCATCACGATATCATCGAATACAACTCAGATACAAATATCGTTTCATCTAACCATTTAACCTTCTGTTCGATTCAGTCGCTAGTATGTGTAACGGAAGTACCGTCACCTGGTAAGTATCACTATATATACAGTATTGCGATATAATCGGATACCACCCAGATACATTGATTGTTCAGTCTATCCATTCAACTTTCTGTTCGTTTCGGTCGCTCGTATGTGAAACGGGAATACCGTCACCTTATGTTCGATTCGGTTGCTCGTATGTATATCGGAAGAACAGGTACCTGGTGAGTATATCTATATAAACATAATCGAATACAACAGATACGATGATTGTTCAATCTATCCATTTAACCTTCTGCTCGATTCGGTCGCTTGTATGTAAAACGGAAGGACAGTTACCTGGTGAGTATTGCTATATAAACATCATCACGATATCATCGAATACAACTCAGATACAATTATCGTTTCGTCTAATCATTTAACCTTTTGTTCGATTCAGTCGCTAGTATGTGTAACGGAAGTACCGTCACCTGGTAAGTATCACTATATATACAGTATTGCGATATAATCGGATACCACCCAGATACATTGATTGTTCAGTCTATCCATTCAACTTTCTGTTCGTTTCGGTCGCTCGTATGTGAAACGGGAATACCGTCACCTTATGTGTATAACTATATACACAGCATAACATCATTATCGAATACAACCCAGATACTATCCATTCAACCTTCAGTTCAATTCGGTTGTTCGTATGTATAACGGAAGAACTGTAACCTGGTGAGTATTTCTATATGAACGTCATCACGATATAATCGAATACAATTTAGTTACAATTATCGTTCCGTCTAACCATCCAACCTTATGTTCGATTCAGACGCTCCTATGTGTAACGAAAGAACCGTTACATGGAAGGTGTAGTTAAATATACAACATAACGTTATAATCGGAGACAACCCAGATACAATGATTGTTCAATCTATCCATTCAACCTTAGGTTCGATTCGGTTGCTAGTATGTATAACGAAAGAACAGTTACCTGGTTAGACATAATATATGATAATCATCACGAAATAATCGAATACAACCCAGATACGATGATTGTTCAGTCTATCCATTCAACCTTCTGTTCAGTTCAGTCGCTCTTATGTATAACTGGAGAACAGTTACCTGGTGAGTATAACTATATGAACATCATCACGATATAATCGAATACAACCCCAGATACGATCATTGTTTAGTCTATCCATTCAACCTTCAGTTCAATTCAGTCGCTCGTATGTATAACGGAAGAACAGTTACCTGGTGAGTATAACTATATAAACATAATCGAATACAACTCAGATACGATGATTGTTCAATCTATCCATTCAACCTTATGTTCGATTCGGTTGCTCGTATGTATATCGGAAGAACAGGTACCTGGTGAGTATATCTATATAAACATAATCGAATACAACTCAGATACGATGATTGTTCAATCTATCCATTTAACCTTCTGCTCGATTCGGTCGCTTGTATGTAAAACGGAAGGACACTTACCTGGTGAGTATTGCTATATAAACATCATCACGATATCATCGAATACAACTCAGATACAATTATCGTTTCGTCTAACCATTCAACATTCTGTTCGATTCAGTCGCTAGTATGTGTAACGGAAGTATCGTCACCTGGTAAGTATCACTATATATACAGTATTGCGATATAATCGGATACCACCCAGATAAATTGATTGTTCAGTCTATCCATTCAACTTTCTTTTCGTTTCGGTCGCTCGTATGTAAAACGGGAATACCGTCTCCTAGTGTGTATAACTATATACACAGCATAACATCATAATCGAATACAACCCATATACTATCCATTCAACCTTCTGTTCAATTCAGTCGCTCGTTTGTATAACGGAAGAACAGTTACCTGGTGAGTATAACTATATATACATAATCGAATACAACCCAGATACGATGATTGTTCAATTTATACTGAATTCAAACTTCTGTTCGATTCGGTCGCTTGTATGTAAAACGGAAGAACAGTTACCTGGTGAGTATTGCTATATAATCATCATCACGATATCATCGAATACAACTCAGATACAATTATCGTTTCGTCTAACCTTTCAACATTCTGTTCGATTCAGTCGCTAGTATGTGTAACGGAAGTATCGTCACCTGGTAAGTATCACTATATATACAGTATTGCGATATAATCGGATACCACCCAGATATATTGATTGTTCAGTCTATCCATTCAACTTTCTTTTTGTTTCGGTCGCTCGTATGTAAAACGGGAATACCGTCTCCTAGTGTGTATAACTATATACACAGCATAACATCATAATCGAATACAACCCATATACTATCCATTCAACCTTCTGTTCAATTCAGTCGCTCGTATGTATAACGGAAGAACAGTTACCTGTTGAGTATAACTATATAAACATAATCGAATACAACCCAGATACGATGATTGTTCAATCTATACTGAATTCAACCTTCTGCTCGATTCGGTCGCTTGTATGTAAAACGGAAGAACAGTTACCTGGTAAGTATAACTATATAAACATAATCGAATACAACTCAGATACGATGATTGTTCAATCTATCCATTCAACCTTATGTTCGATTCGGTTGCTCGTATGTATATCGAAAGAACAGGTACCTGGTGAGTATATCTATATAAACATAATCGAATACAACTCAGATACGATGATTGTTCAATCTATCCATTCAACCTTCTGCTCGATTCGGTCGCTTGTATGTAAAACGGAAGGACAGTTACCTGGTGAGTATTGCTATATAAACATCATCACGATATCATCGAATACAACTCAGATACAATTATCGTTTCGTCAAACCATTCAACATTCTGTTCGATTCAGTCGCTAGTATGTGTAACGGAAGTATCGTCACCTGGTAAGTATCACTATATATACAGTATTGCGATATAATCGGATACCACCCAGATACATTGATTGTTCAGTCTATCCATTCAACTTTCTTTTTGTTTCGGTCGCTCGTATGTGAAACGGGAATACCGTCTCCTAGTGTGTATAACTATATACACAGCATAACATCATAATCGAATACAACCCATATACTATCCATTCAACCTTCTGTTCAATTCAGTCGCTCGTATGTATAACGGAAGAACAGTTACCTGTTGAGTATAACTATATAAACATAATCGAATACAACTCAGATACGATGATTGTTCAATCTATCCATTTAACCTTATGTTCGATTCGGTTGCTCGTATGTATATCGAAAGAACAGGTACCTGGTGAGTATATCTATATAAACATAATCGAATACAACTCAGATACGATGATTGTTCAATCTATCCATTTAACCTTCTGCTCGATTCGGTCGCTTGTATGTAAAACGGAAGGACAGTTACCTGGTGAGTATTTCTATATGAACGTCATCACGATATAATCGAATACAACTTAGTTACAATCATCGTTCCGTCTAACCATCCAACCTCATGTTCGATTCAGACGCTCGTATGTGTAACGAAAGAACCGTTACATGGTAGGTGTAGTTAAATATACAACATAACGATATAATCGGAGACAACCCAGATACAATGATTGTTCAATCTATCCATTAAACCTTCTGCTCGATTCGGTCGCTTGTATGTAAAACGGAAGGACAGTCACCTGGTGAGTATTGCTATATAAACATCATCACGATATCATCGAATACAACTCAGATACAATTATCGTTTCGTCTAACCATTCAACCTTCTGTTCGATTCAGTCGCTCGTATGTATAACGGAAGAACAGTTACCTGTTGAGTATAACTATATAAACATAATCGAATACAACCCAGATACGATGATTGCTCAATCTATACTGAATTCAACCTTCTGCTCGATTCGGTCGCTTGTATGTAAAACGGAAGAACAGTTACCTGGTAAGTATAACTATATAAACATAATCGAATACAACTCAGATACGATGATTGTTCAATCTATCCATTCAACCTTATGTTCGATTCGGTTGCTCGTATGTATATCGGAAGAACAGGTACCTGGTGAGTATATCTATATAAACATAATCGAATACAACTCAGATACGATGATTGTTCAATCTATCCATTCAACCTTCTGCTCGATTCGGTCGCTTGTATGTAAAACGGAAGGACAGTTACCTGGTGAGTATTGCTATATAAACATCATCACGATATCATCGAATACAACTCAGATACAATTATCGTTTCGTCTAACCATTCAACATTCTGTTCGATTCAGTCGCTAGTATGTGTAACGGAAGTATCGTCACCTGGTAAGTATCACTATATATACAGTATTGCGATATAATCGGATACCACCCAGATACATTGATTGTTCAGTCTATCCATTCAACTTTCCTTTTGTTTCGGTCGCTCCTATGTGAAACGGGAATACCGTCTCCTAGTGTGTATAACTATATACACAGCATAACATCATAATCGAATACAACCCATATACTATCCATTCAACCTTCTGTTCAATTCAGTCGCTCGTATGTATAACGGAAGAACAGTTACCTGTTGAGTATAACTATATAAACATAATCGAATACAACTCAGATACGATGATTGTTCAATCTATCCATTTAACCTTATGTTCGATTCGGTTGCTCGTATGTATATCGGAAGAACAGGTACCTGGTGAGTATATCTATATAAACATAATCGAATACAACTCAGATACGATGATTGTTCAATCTATCCATTTAACCTTCTGCTCGATTCGGTCGCTTGTATGTAAAACGGAAGGACAGTTACCTGGTGAGTATTTCTATATGAACGTCATCACGATATAATCGAATACAACTTAGTTACAATTATCGTTCCGTCTAACCATCCAACCTCATGTTCGATTCAGACGCTCGTATGTGTAACGAAAGAACCGTTACATGGTAGGTGTAGTTAAATATACAACATAACGATATAATCGGAGACAACCCAGATACAATGATTGTTCAATCTATCCATTAAACCTTCTGCTCGATTCGGTCGCTTGTATGTAAAACGGAAGGACAGTCACCTGGTGAGTATTGCTATATAAACATCATCACGATATCATCGAATACAACTCAGATACAATTATCGTTTCGTCTAACCATTCAACCTTCTGTTCAATTCAGTCGCTCGTATGTATAACGGAAGAACAGTTACCTGGTGAGTATAACTATATAAACATAATCGAATACAACCCAGATACGATCATTGTTTAGTCTATCCATTCAACCTTCAGTTCAATTCAGTCGCTCGTATGTATAATGGAAGAACAGTTACCTGGTGAGTATAACTATATAAACATAATCGAATACAACTCAGATACGATGATTGTTCAATCTATCCATTCAACCTTATGTACGTCATCCCGATATAATCGAATACAACTTAGTTACAATTATCGTTCCGTCTAACCATCCAACCTTATGTTCGATTCAGACGCTCGTATGTGTAACGAAAGAACCGTTACATGGTAGTTGTAGTTAAATATACAACATAACGATATAATCGGAGACAACCCAGATACAATGATTGTTCAATCTATCCATTCAACCTTATGTTCGATTCGGTTGCTAGTATGTATAACGAAAGAACAGTTACCTGGTTAGACATAATATATAATAATCATCACGAAATAATCGAATACAACCCAGATACGATGATTGTTCAGTCTTTCCATTCAACCTTCTGTTCAGTTCAGTCGCTCTTATGTATAACTGGAGAACAAGTACCTGGTGAGTATAACTATATGAACATCATCACGATATAATCGAATACAACCCCAGATACGATCATTGTTTAGTCTATCCATTCAACCTTCAGTTCAATTCAGTCGCTCGTATGTATAACGGAAGAACAGTTACCTGGTGAGTATAACTATATAAACATAATCGAATACAACTCAGATACGATGATTGTTCAATCTATCCATTCAACCTTATGTTCGATTCGGTTGCTCGTATGTATATCGGAAGAACAGGTACCTGGTGAGTATATCTATATAAACATAATCGAATACGACTCAGATACGATGATTGTTCAATCTATCCATTTAACCTTCGGCTCGATTCGGTCGCTTGTATGTAAAACGGAAGGACAGTTACCTGGTGAGTATTGCTATATAAACATCATCACGATATCATCGAATACTACTCAGATACAATTATCGTTTCGTCTAACCATTCAACATTCTGTTCGATTCAGTCGCTAGTATGTGTAACGGAAGTATCGTCACCTGGTGAGTATCACTATATATACAGTATTGCGATATAATCGGATACCACCCAGATACATTGATTGTTCAGTCTATCCATTCAACTTTCTTTTCGTTTCGGTCGCTCGTATGTAAAACGGGAATACCGTCTCCTAGTGTGTATAACTATATACACAGCATAACATCATAATCGAATACAACCCATATACTATCCATTCAACCTTCTGTTCAATTCAGTCGCTCGTATGTATAACGGAAGAACAGTTACCTGGTGAGTATAACTATATAAACATAATCGAATACAACCCAGATACGATGATTGTTCAATCTATACTGAATTCAACCTTCTGCTCGATTCGGTCGCTTGTATGTAAAACGGAAGAACAGTTACCTGGTGAGTATTGCTATATAAACATCATCACGATATCATCGAATACAACTCAGATACAATTATCGTTTCGTCTAACCATTCAACATTCTGTTCGATTCAGTCGCTAGTATGGGTAACGGAAGTATCGTCACCTGGTAAGTATCACTATATATACAGTATTGCGATATAATCGGATACCACCCAGATACATTGATTGTTCAGTCTATCCATTCAACTTTCTTTTTGTTTCGGTCGCTCGTATGTAAAACGGGAATACCGTCTCCTAGTGTGTATAACTATATACACAGCATAACATCATAATCAAATACAACCCATATACTATCCATTCAACCTTCTGTTCAATTCAGTCGCTCGTATGTATAACGGAAGAACAGTAACCTGGTGAGTATAACTATATAAACATAATCGAATACAACCCAGATACGATGATTGTTCAATCTATACTGAATTCAACCTTCTGCTCGATTCGGTCGCTTGTATATAAAACGGAAGAACAGTTACCTGGTGAGTATTGCTATATAAACATCATCACGATATCATCGAATACAACTCAGATACAAATATCGTTTCGTCTAACCATTTAACCTTCTGTTCGATTCAGTCGCTAGTATGTGTAACGGAAGTACCGTCACCTGGTAAGTATCACTATGTATACAGTATTGCGATATAATCGGATACCACCCAGATACATTGATTGTTCAGTCTATCCATTCAACTTTCTGTTCGTTTCGGTCGCTCGTATGTGAAACGGGAATACCGTCACCTTATGTTCGATTCGGTTGCTCGTATGTATATCGGAAGAACAGGTACCTGGTGAGTATATCTATATAAACATAATCGAATACAACAGATACGATGATTGTTCAATCTATCCATTTAACCTTCTGCTCGATTCGGTCGCTTGTATGTAAAACGGAAGGACAGTTACCTGGTGAGTATTGCTATATAAACATCATCACGATATCATCGAATACAACTCAGATACAATTATCGTTTCGTCTAATCATTTAACCTTCTGTTCGATTCAGTCGCTAGTATGTGTAACGGAAGTACCGTCACCTGGTAAGTATCACTATATATACAGTATTGCGATATAATCGGATACCACCCAGATACATTGATTGTTCAGTCTATCCATTCAACTTTCTGTTCGTTTCGGTCGCTCGTATGTGAAACGGGAATACCGTCACCTTATGTGTATAACTATATACACAGCATAACATCATTATCGAATACAACCCAGATACTATCCATTCAACCTTCTGTTCAATTCATTCGCTCGTTTGTATAACGGAAGAACAGTTACCTGGTGAGTATAACTATATATACATAATCGAATACAACCCAGATACGATGATTGTTCAATTTATACTGAATTCAACCTTCTGTTCGATTCGGTCGCTTGTATGTAAAACGGAAGAACAGTTACCCGGTGAGTATTGCTATATAATCATCATCACGATATCATCGAATACAACTCAGATACAATTATCGTTTCGTCTAACCTTCCAACATTCTGTTCGATTCAGTCGCTAGTATGTGTAACGGAAGTATCGTCACCTGGTAAGTATCACTATATATACAGTATTGCGATATAATCGGATACCACCAAGATACATGGATTGTTCAGTCTATCCATTCAACTTTCTTTTTGTTTCGGTCGCTCGTATGTAAAACGGGAATACCGTCTCCTAGTGTGTATAACTATATACACAGCATAACATCATAATCGAATACAACCCATATACTATCCATTCAACCTTCTGTTCAATTCAGTCGCTCGTATTTATAACGGAAGAACAGTTACCTGTTGAGTATAACTTTATAAACATAATCGAATACAACCCAGATACGATGATTGTTCAATCTATACTGAATTCAACCTTCTGCTCGATTCGGTCACTTGTATGTAAAACGGAAGAACAGTTACCTGGTGAGTATAACTATATAAACATAATCGAATACAACTCAGATACGATGATTGTTCAATCTATCCATTCAACCTTATGTTCGATTCGGTTGCTCGTATGTATATCGGAAGAACAGGTACCTGGTGAGTATATCTATATAAACATAATCGAATACAACTCAGATACGATGATTGTTCAATCTATCCATTCAACCTTCTGCTCGATTCGGTCGCTTGTATGTAAAACGGAAGGACAGTTACCTGGTGAGTATTGCTATATAAACATCATCACGATATCATCGAATACAACTCAGATACAATTATCGTTTCGTCTAACCATTCAACATTCTGTTCGATTCAGTCGCTAGTATGTGTAACGGAAGTATCGTCACCTGGTAAGTATCACTATATATACAGTATTGCGATATAATCGGATACCACCCAGATACATTGATTGTTCAGTCTATCCATTCAACTTTCTTTTTGTTTCGGTCGCTCGTATGTGAAACGGGAATACCGTCTCCTAGTGTGTATAACTATATACACAGCATAACATCATAATCGAATACAACCCATATACTATCCATTCAACCTTCTGTTCATTTCAGTCGCTCGTATGTATAACGGAAGAACAGTTACCTGTTGAGTATAACTATATAAACATAATCGAATACAACCCAGATACGATGATTGTTCAATCTATACTGAATTCAACCTTCTGCTCGATTCGGTCGCTTGTATGTAAAACGGAAGAACAGTTACCTGGTGAGTATAACTATATAAGCATAATCGAATACAACTCAGATACGATGATTGTTCAATCTATCCATTCAACCTTATGTTCGATTCGGTTGCTCGTATGTATATCGGAAGAACAGGTACCTGGTGAGTATATCTATATAAACATAATCGAATACAACTCAGATACGATGATTGTTCAATCTATCCATTTAACCTTCTGCTCGATTCGGTCGCTTGTATGTAAAACGGAAGGACAGTTACCTGGTGAGTATTTCTATATGAACGTCATCACGATATAATCGAATACAACTTAGTTACAATTATCGTTCCGTCTAACCATCCAACCTCATGTTCGATTCAGACGCTCGTATGTGTAACGAAAGAACCGTTACATGGTAGGTGTAGTTAAATATACAACATAACGATATAATCGGAGACAACCCAGATACAATAATTGTTCAATCTATCCATTCAACCTTATGTTCGATTCGGTTGCTATTATGTATAACGAAAGAACAGTTACCTGGTTAGACAAAATATATAATTATCATCACGAAATAATCGAATACAACCCAGAAACGATGATTGTTCAGTCTATCCATTCAACCTTCTGTTCAGTTCAGTCGCTCTTATGTATAACTGGAGAACAGTTACCTGGTGAGTATAACTATATGAACATCATCACGATATAATCGAATACAACCTCAGATACGATCATTGTTTAGTCTATCCATTCAACCTTCAGTTCAATTCAGTCGCCCGTATGTATAACGGAAGAACAGTTACCTGGTGAGTATAACTATATAAACATAATCGAATACAGCTCAGATACGATGATTGTTCAATCTATCCATTCAACCTTATGTTCGATTCGGTTGCTCGTATGTATATCGGAAGAACAGGTACCTGGTGAGTATATCTATATAAACATAATCGAATACAACTCAGATACGATGATTGTTCAATCTATCCATTAAACCTTCTGCTCGATTCGGTCGCTTGTATGTAAAACGGAAGGACAGTCACCTGGTGAGTATTGCTATATAAACATCATCACGATATCATCGAATACAACTCAGATACAATTATCGTTTCGTCTAACCATTCAACCTTCTGTTCAATTCAGTCGCTCGTATGTATAACGGAAGAACAGTTACCTGGTGAGTATAACTATATAAACATAATAGAATACAACCCAGATACGATGATTGTTCAATCTATACTGAATTCAACCTTCTGCTCGATTCGGTCGCTTATATGTAAAACGGAAGAACAGTTACCTGGTGAGTATTGCTATATAAACATCATCACGATATCATCGAATACAACTCAGATACAATTATCGTTTCGTCTAACCATTTAACCTTCTGTTCGATTCAGTCGCTAGTATGTGTAACGGAAGTACCGTCACCTGGTAAGTATCACTATATATACAGTATTGCGATATAATCGGATACCACCCAGATACATTGATTGTTCAGTCTATCCATTCAACTTTCTGTTCATTTTGGTCGCTCGTATGTGAAACGGGAATACCGTAACCTTATGTGTATAACTATATCACAGCATAACATCATAATCGAATACAACCCAGATACTATCCATTCAACCTTCTGTTCGATTCGGTTGCTCGTATGTATAACGAAAGAACAGTAACCTGGTGAGTATTTTTAAATGAACGTCATCACGATATAATCTAATACAACTTAGTTACAATTATCGTTCCGTCTAACCATCCAACCTTATGTTCGATTCAGACGCTCGTATGTGTAACGAAAGAACCGTTACATGGTAGGTGTAGTTAAATATACAACATAACGATATAATCGGAGACAACCCAGATACAATGATTGTTCAATCTATCCTTTCAACCTTATGTTCGATTCGGTTGCTAGTATGTATAACGAAAGAACAGTTACCTGTTTAGACATAATATATAATAATCATCACGAAATAATCGAATACAACCCAGATACGATGATTGTTCAGTCTATCCATTCAACCTTCTGTTCAGTTCAGTCGCTCTTATGTATAACTGGAGAACAGTTACCTGGTGAGTATAACTATATGAACATCATCACGATATAATCGAATACAACCCCAGATACGATCATTGTTTAGTCTATCCATTCAACCTTCAGTTCAATTCAGTCGCTCGTATGTATAACGGAAGAACAGTTACCTGGTGAGTATAACTATATAAACATAATCGAATACAACTCAGATACGATGATTGTTCAATCTATCCATTCAACCTTATGTTCGATTCGGTTGCTCGTATGTATATCGGAAGAACAGGTACCTGGTGAGTATATCTATATAAACATAATCGAATACAACCCAGATACGATGATTGTTCAATTTATACAGAATTCAACCTTCTGCTCGATTCGGTCGCTTGTATGTAAAACGGAAGAACAGTTACCTGGTGAGTATTGCTATATAAACATCATCACGATATCATCGAATACAACTCAGATACAATTATCGTTTCGTCTAACAATTTAACCTTCTGTTCAATTCAGTCGCTAGTATGTGTAACGGAAGTACCGTCACCTGGTAAGTATCACTATATATACAGTATTGCGATATAATCGGATACCACCCAGATACATTGATTGTTCAGTCTATCCATTCAACTTTCTGTTCGTTTCGGTCGCTCGTATGTGAAACGGGAATACCGTCACCTTATGTGTATAACTATATACACAGCATAACATCATTATCGAATACAACCCAGATACTATCCATTCAACCTTCTGTTCAATTCGGTTGCTCGTATGTATAACGAAAGAACAGTAACCTGGTGAGTATTTCTATATGAACGTCATCACGATATAATCGAATACAACTTAGTTACAATTATCGTTCCGTCTAACCATCCAACCTTATGTTCGATTCAGGCGCTCGTATGTGTAACGAAAGAACCGTTACATGGAAGGTGTAGTTAAATATACAATATAACGTTATAATCGGAGACAACCCAGATACAATGATTGTTCAATCTATCCATTCAACCTTAGGTTCGATTCGGTTGCTCGTATGTATATCGGAAGAACAGGTACCTGGTGAGTATATCTATATAAACATAATCGAATACAACTCAGATACGATGATTGTTCAATCTATCCATTAAACCTTCTGCTCGATTCGGTCGCTTGTATGTAAAACGGAAGGACAGTCACCTGGTGAGTATTGCTATATAAACATCATCACGATATCATCGAATACAACTCAGATACAATTATCGTTTCGTCTAACCATTCAACCTTCTGTTCAATTCAGTCGCTCGTATGTATAACGGAAGAACAGTTACCTGGTGAGTATAACTATATAAACATAATAGAATACAACCCAGATACGATGATTGTTCAATCTATACTGAATTCAACCTCTGCTCGATTCGGTCGCTTATATGTAAAACGGAAGAACAGTTACCTGGTGAGTATTGCTATATAAACATCATCACGATATCATCGAATACAACTCAGATACAATTATCGTTTCGTCTAACCATTTAACCTTCTGTTCGATTCAGTCGCTAGTATGTGTAACGGAAGTACCGTCACCTGGTAAGTATCACTATATATACAGTATTGCGATATAATCGGATACCACCCAGATACATTGATTGTTCAGTCTATCCATTCAACTTTCTGTTCATTTTGGTCGCTCGTATGTGAAACTGGAATACCGTAACCTTATGTGTATAACTATATCACAGCATAACATCATAATCGAATACAACCCAGATACTATCCATTCAACCTTCTGTTCGATTCGGTTGCTCGTATGTATAACGAAAGAACAGTAACCTGGTGAGTATTTCTAAATGAACGTCATCACGATATAATCGAATACAACTTAGTTACAATTATCGTTCCGTCTAACCATCCAACCTTATGTTCGATTCAGACGCTCGTATGTGTAACGAAAGAACCGTTACATGGTAGGTGTAGTTAAATATACAACATAACGATATAATCGGAGACAACCCAGATACAATGATTGTTCAATCTATCCTTTCAACCTTATGTTCGATTCGGTTGCTAGTATGTATAACGAAAGAACAGTTACCTGGTTAGACATAATATATAATAATCATCACGAAATAATCGAATACAACCCAGATACGATGATTGTTCAGTCTATCCATTCAACCTTCTGTTCAGTTCAGTCGCTCTTATGTATAACTGGAGAACAGTTACCTGGTGAGTATAACTATAAGAACATCATCACGATATAATCGAATACAACCCCAGATACGATCATTGTTTAGTCTATCCATTCAACCTTCAGTTCAATTCAGTCGCTCGTATGTATAACGGAAGAACAGTTACCTGGTGAGTATAACTATATAAACATAATCGAATACAACTCAGATACGATGATTGTTCAATCTATCCATTCAACCTTATGTTCGATTCGGTTGCTCGTATGTATATCGGAAGAACAGGTACCTGGTGAGTATATCTATATAAACATAATCGAATACAACCCAGATACGATGATTGTTCAATTTATACAGAATTCAACCTTCTGCTCGATTCGGTCGCTTGTATGTAAAACGGAAGAACAGTTACCTGGTGAGTATTGCTATATAAACATCATCACGATATCATCGAATACAACTCAGATACAATTATCGTTTCGTCTAACCATTTAACCTTCTGTTCAATTCAGTCGCTAGTATGTGTAACGGAAGTACCGTCACCTGGTAAGTATCACTATATATACAGTATTGCGATATAATCGGATACCACCCAGATACATTGATTGTTCAGTCTATCCATTCAACTTTCTGTTCGTTTCGGTCGCTCGTATGTGAAACGGGAATACCGTCACCTTATGTGTATAACTATATACACAGCATAACATCATTATCGAATACAACCCAGATACTATCCATTCAACCTTCTGTTCAATTCGGTTGCTCGTATGTATAACGAAAGAACAGTAACCTGGTGAGTATTTCTATATGAACGTCATCACGATATAATCGAATACAACTTAGTTACAATTATCGTTCCGTCTAACCATCCAACCTTATGTTCGATTCAGACGCTCGTATGTGTAACGAAAGAACCGTTACATGGAAGGTGTAGTTAAATATACAATATAACGTTATAATCGGAGACAACCCAGATACAATGATTGTTCAATCTATCCATTCAACCTTAGGTTCGATTCGGTTGCTAGTATGTATAACGAAAGAACAGTTACCTGGTTAGACATAATATATAATAATCATCACGAAATAATCGAATACAACCCAGATACGATGATTGTTCAGTCTATCCATTCAACCTTCTGTTCAGTTCAGTCGCTCTTATGTATAACTGAAGAACAGTTACCTGGTGAGTATAACTATATGAACATCATCACGATATAATCGAATACAACCCCAGATACGATCATTGTTTAGTCTATCCATTCAACCTTCAGTTCAATTCAGTCGCTCGTATGTATAACGGGAGAACAGTTACCTGGTGAGTATAACTGTATAAACATAATCGAATACAACTCAGATACGATGATTGTTCAATCTATCCATTCAACCTTATGTTCGATTCGGTTGCTATTATGTATAACGAAAGAACAGTTACCTGGTTAGACAAAATATATAATTATCATCACGAAATAATCGAATACAACCCAGAAACGATGATTGTTCAGTCTATCCATTCAACCTTCTGTTCAGTTCAGTCGCTCTTATGTATAACTGGAGAACAGTTACCTGGTGAGTATAACTATATGAACATCATCACGATATAATCGAATACAACCTCAGATACGATCATTGTTTAGTCTATCCATTCAACCTTCAGTTCAATTCAGTCGCCCGTATGTATAACGGAAGAACAGTTACCTGGTGAGTATAACTATATAAACATAATCGAATACAGCTCAGATACGATGATTGTTCAATCTATCCATTCAACCTAATGTTCGATTCGGTTGCTCGTATGTATATCGGAAGAACAGGTACCTGGTGAGTATATCTATATAAACATAATCGAATACAACTCAGATACGATGATTGTTCAATCTATCCATTAAACCTTCTGCTCGATTCGGTCGCTTGTATGTAAAACGGAAGGACAGTCACCTGGTGAGTATTGCTATATAAACATCATCACGATATCATCGAATACAACTCAGATACAATTATCGTTTCGTCTAACCATTCAACCTTCTGTTCAATTCAGTCGCTCGTATGTATAACGAAAGAACAGTTACCTGGTGAGTATAACTATATAAACATAATAGAATACAACCCAGATACGATGATTGTTCAATCTATACTGAATTCAACCTTCTGCTCGATTCGGTCGCTTATATGTAAAACGGAAGAACAGTTACCTGGTGAGTATTGCTATATAAACATCATCACGATATCATCGAATACAACTCAGATACAATTATCGTTTCGTCTAACCATTTAACCTTCTGTTCGATTCAGTCGCTAGTATGTGTAACGGAAGTACCGTCACCTGGTAAGTATCACTATATATACAGTATTGCGATATAATCGGATACCACCCAGATACATTGATGTTCAGTCTATCCATTCAACTTTCTGTTCATTTTGGTCGCTCGTATGTGAAACAAGAATACCGTAACCTTATGTGTATAACTATATCACAGCATAACATCATAATCGAATACAACCCAGATACTATCCATTCAACCTTCTGTTCGATTCGGTTGCTCGTATGTATAACGAAAGAACAGTAACCTGGTGAGTATTTCTAAATGAACGTCATCACGATATAATCGAATACAACTTAGTTACAATTATCGTTCCGTCTAACCATCCAACCTTATGTTCGATTCAGACGCTCGTATGTGTAACGAAAGAACCGTTACATGGTAGGTGTAGTTAAATATACAACATAACGATATAATCGGAGACAACCCAGATACAATGATTGTTCAATCTATCCTTTCAACCTTATGTTCGATTCGGTTGCTAGTATGTATAACGAAAGAACAGTTACCTGGTTAGACATAATATATAATAATCATCACGAAATAATCGAATACAACCCAGATACGATGATTGTTCAGTCTATCCATTCAACCTTCTGTTCAGTTCAGTCGCTCTTATGTATAACTGGAGAACAGTTACCTGGTGAGTATAACTATATGAACATCATCACGATATAATCGAATACAACCCCAGATACGATCATTGTTTAGTCTATCCATTCAACCTTCAGTTCAATTCAGTCGCTCGTATGTATAACGGAAGAACAGTTACCTGGTGAGTATAACTATATAAACATAATCGAATACAACTCAGATACGATGATTGTTCAATCTATCCATTCAACCTTATGTTCGATTCGGTTGCTCGTATGTATATCGGAAGAACAGGTACCTGGTGAGTATATCTATATAAACATAATCGAATACAACCCAGATACGATGATTGTTCAATTTATACAGAATTCAACCTTCTGCTCGATTCGGTCGCTTGTATGTAAAACGGAAGAACAGTTACCTGGTGAGTATTGCTATATAAACATCATCACGATATCATCGAATACAACTCAGATACAATTATCGTTTCGTCTAACCATTTAACCTTCTGTTCAATTCAGTCGCTAGTATGTGTAACGGAAGTACCGTCACCTGGTAAGTATCACTATATATACAGTATTGCGATATAATCGGATACCACCCAGATACATTGATTGTTCAGTCTATCCATTCAACTTTCTGTTCGTTTCGGTCGCTCGTATGTGAAACGGGAATACCGTCACCTTATGTGTATAACTATATACACAGCATAACATCATTATCGAATACAACCCAGATACTATCCATTCAACCTTCTGTTCAATTCGGTTGCTCGTATGTATAACGAAAGAACAGTAACCTGGTGAGTATTTCTATATGAACGTCATCACGATATAATCGAATACAACTTAGTTACAATTATCGTTCCGTCTAACCATCCAACCTTATGTTCGATTCAGACGCTCGTATGTGTAACGAAAGAACCGTTACATGGAAGGTGTAGTTAAATATACAATATAACGTTATAATCGGAGACAACCCAGATACAATGATTGTTCAATCTATCCATTCAACCTTAGGTTCGATTCGGTTGCTAGTATGTATAACGAAAGAACAGTTACCTGGTTAGACATAATATATAATAATCATCACGAAATAATCGAATACAACCCAGATACGATGATTGTTCAGTCTATCCATTCAACCTTCTGTTCAGTTCAGTCGCTCTTATGTATAACTGAAGAACAGTTACCTGGTGAGTATAACTATATGAACATCATCACGATATAATCGAATACAACCCCAGATACGATCATTGTTTAGTCTATCCATTCAACCTTCAGTTCAATTCAGTCGCTCGTATGTATAACGGAAGAACAGTTACCTGGTGAGTATAACTGTATAAACATAATCGAATACAACTCAGATACGATGATTGTTCAATCTATCCATTCAACCTTATGTTCGATTCGGTTGCTCGTATGTATATCGGAAGAACAGGTACCTGGTGAGTATATCTATATAAACATAATCGAATACAACTCAGATACGATGATTGTTCAATCTATCCATTTAACCTTCTGCTCGATTCGGTCGCTTGTATGTAGAACGGAAGGACAGTTACCTGGTGAGTATTGCTATATAAACATCATCACGATATCATCGAATACAACTCAGATACAATTATCGTTTCGTCTAACCATTCAACATTCTGTTCGATTCAGTCGCTAGTATGTGTAACGGAAGTATCGTCACCTGGTAAGTATCACTATATATACAGTATTGCGATATAATCGGATACCACCCAGATACATTGATTGTTCAGTCTATCCATTCAACTTTCTTTTTGTTTCGGTCGCTCGTATGTGAAACGGGAATACCGTCTCCTAGTGTGTATAACTATATACACAGCATAACATCATAATCGAATACAACCCATATACTATCCATTCAACCTTCTGTTCAATTCAGTCGCTCGTATGTATAACGGAAGAACAGTTACCTGTTGAGTATAACTATATAAACATAATCGAATACAACCCAGATACGATGATTGTTCAATCTATACTGAATTCAACCTTCTGCTCGATTCGGTCGCTTGTATGTAAAACGGAAGAACAGTTACCTGGTGAGTATAACTATATAAACATAATCGAATACAACTCAGATACGATGATTGTTCAATCTATCCATTCAACCTTATGTTCGATTCGGTTGCTCGTATGTATATCGGAAGAACAGGTACCTGGTGAGTATATCTATATAAACATAATCGAATACAACTCAGATACGCTGATTGTTCAATCTATCCATTTAACCTTCTGCTCGATTCGGTCGCTTGTATGTAAAACGGAAGGACAGTTACCTGGTGAGTATTTCTATATGAACGTCATCACGATATAATCGAATACAACTTAGTTACAATTATCGTTCCGTCTAACCATCCAACCTCATGTTCGATTCAGACGCTCCTCGTATGTGTAACGAAAGAACCGTTACATGGTAGGTGTAGTTAAATATACAACATAACGATATAATCGGAGACAACCCAGATACAATGATTGTTCAATCTATCCATTCAACCTTATGTTCGATTCGGTTGCTATTATGTATAACGAAAGAACAGTTACCTGGTTAGACATAATATATAATTATCATCACGAAATAATCGAATACAACCCAGAAACGATGATTGTTCAGTCTATCCATTCAACCTTCTGTTCAGTTCAGTCGCTCTTATGTATAACTGGAGAACAGTTACCTGGTGAGTATAACTATATGAACATCATCACGATATAATCGAATACAACCTCAGATACGATCATTGTTTAGTCTATCCATTCAACCTTCAGTTCAATTCAGTCGCCCGTATGTATAACGGAAGAACAGTTACCTGGTGAGTATAACTATATAAACATAATCGAATACAGCTCAGATACGATGATTGTTCAATCTATCCATTCAACCTTATGTTCGATTCGGTTGCTCGTATGTATATCGGAAGAACAGGTACCTGGTGAGTATATCTATATAAACATAATCGAATACAACTCAGATACGATGATTGTTCAATCTATCCATTAAACCTTCTGCTCGATTCGGTCGCTTGTATGTAAAACGGAAGGACAGTCACCTGGTGAGTATTGCTATATAAACATCATCACGATATCATCGAATACAACTCAGATACAATTATCGTTTCGTCTAACCATTCAACCTTCTGTTCAATTCAGTCGCTCGTATGTATAACGGAAGAACAGTTACCTGGTGAGTATAACTATATAAACATAATCGAATACAACCCAGATACGATGATTGTTCAATCTATACTGAATTCAACCTTCTGCTCGATTCGGTCGCTTATATGTAAAACGGAAGAACAGTTACCTGGTGAGTATTGCTATATAAACATCATCACGATATCATCGAATACAACTCAGATACAATTATCGTTTCGTCTAACCATTTAACCTTCTGTTCGATTCAGTCGCTAGTATGTGTAACGGAAGTACCGTCACCTGGTAAGTATCACTATATATACAGTATTGCGATATAATCGGATACCACCCAGATACATTGATTGTTCAGTCTATCCATTCAACTTTCTGTTCATTTTGATCGCTCGTATGTGAAACGGGAATACCGTAACCTTATGTGTATAACTATATCACAGCATAACATCATAATCGAATACAACCCAGATACTATCCATTAAACCTTCTGTTCGATTCGGTTGCTCGTATGTATAACGAAAGAACAGTAACCTGGTGAGTATTTCTAAATGAACGTCATCACGATATAATCGAATACAACTTAGTTACAATTATCGTTCCGTCTAACCATCCAACCTTATGTTCGATTCAGACGCTCGTATGTGTAACGAAAGAACCGTTACATGGTAGGTGTAGTTAAATATACAACATAACGATATAATCGGAGACAACCCAGATACAATGATTGTTCAATCTATCCTTTCAACCTTATGTTCGATTCGGTTGCTAGTATGTATAACGAAAGAACAGTTACCTGGTTAGACATAATATATAATAATCATCACGAAATAATCGAATACAACCCAGATACGATGATTGTTCAGTCTATCCATTCAACCTTCTGTTCAGTTCAGTCGCTCTTATGTATAACTGGAGAACAGTTACCTGGTGAGTATAACTATATGAACATCATCACGATATAATCGAATACAACCCCAGATACGATCATTGTTTAGTCTATCCATTCAACCTTCAGTTCAATTCAGTCGCTCGTATGTATAACGGAAGAACAGTTACCTGGTGAGTATAACTATATAAACATAATCGAATACAACTCAGATACGATGATTGTTCAATCTATCCATTCAACCTTATGTTCGATTCGGTTGCTCGTATGTATATCGGAAGAACAGGTACCTGGTGAGTATATCTATAAAAACATAATCGAATACAACCCAGATACGATGATTGTTCAATTTATACAGAATTCAACCTTCTGCTCGATTCGGTCGCTTGTATGTAAAACGGAAGAACAGTTACCTGGTGAGTATTGTTATATAAACATCATCACGATATCATCGAATACAACTCAGATACAATTATCGTTCCGTCTAACCATCCAACCTTATGTTCGATTCAGACGCTCGTATGTGTAACGAAAGAACCGTTACATGGAAGGTGTAGTTAAATATACAATATAACGTTATAATCGGAGACAACCCAGATACAATGATTGTTCAATCTATCCATTCAACCTTAGGTTCGATTCGGTTGCTCGTATGTATAACGGAAGAACAGTTACCTGGTGAGTATAACTATATAAACATAATCGAATACAACTCAGATACGATGATTGTTCAATCTATCCATTCAACCTTATGTTCGATTCGGTTGCTCGTATGTATATCGGAAGAACAGGTACCTGGTGAGTATATCTATATAAACATAATCGAATACAACCCAGATACGATGATTGTTCAATTTATACAGAATTCAACCTTCTGCTCGATTCGGTCGCTTGTATGTAAAACAGAAGAACAGTTACCTGGTGAGTATTGCTATATAAACATCATCACGATATCATCGAATACAACTCAGATACAATTATCGTTTCGTCTAACCATTTAACCTTCTGTTCAATTCAGTCGCTAGTATGTGTAACGGAAGTACCGTCACCTGGTAAGTATCACTATATATACAGTATTGCGATATAATCGGATACCACCCAGATACATTGATTGTTCAGTCTATCCATTCAACTTTCTGTTCGTTTCGGTCGCTCGTATGTGAAACGGGAATACCGTCACCTTATGTGTATAACTATATACACAGCATAACATCATTATCGAATACAACCCAGATACTATCCATTCAACCTTCTGTTCAATTCGGTTGCTCGTATGTATAACGAAAGAACAGTAACCTGGTGAGTATTTCTATATGAACGTCATCACGATATAATCGAATACAACTTAGTTACAATTATCGTTCCGTCTAACCATCCAACCTTATGTTCGATTCAGACGCTCGTATGTGTAACGAAAGAACCGTTACATGGAAGGTGTAGTTAAATATACAATATAACGTTATAATCGGAGACAACCCAGATACAATGATTGTTCAATCTATCCATTCAACCTTAGGTTCGATTCGGTTGCTAGTATGTATAACGAAAGAACAGTTACCTGGTTAGACATAATATATAATAATCATCACGAAATAATCGAATACAACCCAGATACGATGATTGTTCAGTCTATCCATTCAACCTTCTGTTCAGTTCAGTCGCTCTTATGTATAACTGAAGAACAGTTACCTGGTGAGTATAACTATATGAACATCATCACGATATAATCGAATACAACCCCAGATACGATCATTGTTTAGTCTATCCATTCAACCTTCAGTTCAATTCAGTCGCTCGTATGTATAACGGAAGAACAGTTACCTGGTGAGTATAACTGTATAAACATAATCGAATACAACTCAGATACGATGATTGTTCAATCTATCCATTCAACCTTATGTTCGATTCGGTTGCTATTATGTATAACGAAAGAACAGTTACCTGGTTAGACAAAATATATAATTATCATCACGAAATAATCGAATACAACCCAGAAACGATGATTGTTCAGTCTATCCATTCAACCTTCTGTTCAGTTCAGTCGCTCTTATGTATAACTGGAGAACAGTTACCTGGTGAGTATAACTATATGAACATCATCACGATATAATCGAATACAACCTCAGATACGATCATTGTTTAGTCTATCCATTCAACCTTCAGTTCAATTCAGTCGCCCGTATGTATAACGGAAGAACAGTTACCTGGTGAGTATAACTATATAAACATAATCGAATACAGCTCAGATACGATGATTGTTCAATCTATCCATTCAACCTAATGTTCGATTCGGTTGCTCGTATGTATATCGGAAGAACAGGTACCTGGTGAGTATATCTATATAAACATAATCGAATACAACTCAGATACGATGATTGTTCAATCTATCCATTAAACCTTCTGCTCGATTCGGTCGCTTGTATGTAAAACGGAAGGACAGTCACCTGGTGAGTATTGCTATATAAACATCATCACGATATCATCGAATACAACTCAGATACAATTATCGTTTCGTCTAACCATTCAACCTTCTGTTCAATTCAGTCGCTCGTATGTATAACGAAAGAACAGTTACCTGGTGAGTATAACTATATAAACATAATAGAATACAACCCAGATACGATGATTGTTCAATCTATACTGAATTCAACCTTCTGCTCGATTCGGTCGCTTATATGTAAAACGGAAGAACAGTTACCTGGTGAGTATTGCTATATAAACATCATCACGATATCATCGAATACAACTCAGATACAATTATCGTTTCGTCTAACCATTTAACCTTCTGTTCGATTCAGTCGCTAGTATGTGTAACGGAAGTACCGTCACCTGGTAAGTATCACTATATATACAGTATTGCGATATAATCGGATACCACCCAGATACATTGATTGTTCAGTCTATCCATTCAACTTTCTGTTCATTTTGGTCGCTCGTATGTGAAACGGGAATACCGTAACCTTATGTGTATAACTATATCACAGCATAACATCATAATCGAATACAACCCAGATACTATCCATTCAACCTTCTGTTCGATTCGGTTGCTCGTATGTATAACGAAAGAACAGTAACCTGGTGAGTATTTCTAAATGAACGTCATCACGATATAATCGAATACAACTTAGTTACAATTATCGTTCCGTCTAACCATCCAACCTTATGTTCGATTCAGACGCTCGTATGTGTAACGAAAGAACCGTTACATGGAAGGTGTAGTTAAATATACAATATAACGTTATAATCGGAGACAACCCAGATACAATGATTGTTCAATCTATCCATTCAACCTTAGGTTCGATTCGGTTGCTCGTATGTATATCGGAAGAACAGGTACCTGGTGAGTATATCTATATAAACATAATCGAATACAACTCAGATACGATGATTGTTCAATCTATCCATTAAACCTTCTGCTCGATTCGGTCGCTTGTATGTAAAACGGAAGGACAGTCACCTGGTGAGTATTGCTATATAAACATCATCACGATATCATCGAATACAACTCAGATACAATTATCGTTTCGTCTAACCATTCAACCTTCTGTTCAATTCAGTCGCTCGTATGTATAACGGAAGAACAGTTACCTGGTGAGTATAACTATATAAACATAATAGAATACAACCCAGATACGATGATTGTTCAATCTATACTGAATTCAACCTTCTGCTCGATTCGGTCGCTTATATGTAAAACGGAAGAACAGTTACCTGGTGAGTATTGCTATATAAACATCATCACGATATCATCGAATACAACTCAGATACAATTATCGTTTCGTCTAACCATTTAACCTTCTGTTCGATTCAGTCGCTAGTATGTGTAACGGAAGTACCGTCACCTGGTAAGTATCACTATATATACAGTATTGCGATATAATCGGATACCACCCAGATACATTGATTGTTCAGTCTATCCATTCAACTTTCTGTTCATTTTGGTCGCTCGTATGTGAAACGGGAATACCGTAACCTTATGTGTATAACTATATCACAGCATAACATCATAATCGAATACAACCCAGATACTATCCATTCAACCTTCTGTTCGATTCGGTTGCTCGTATGTATAACGAAAGAACAGTAACCTGGTGAGTATTTCTAAATGAACGTCATCACGATATAATCGAATACAACTTAGTTACAATTATCGTTCCGTCTAACCATCCAACCTTATGTTCGATTCAGACGCTCGTATGTGTAACGAAAGAACCGTTACATGGTAGGTGTAGTTAAATATACAACATAACGATATAATCGGAGACAACCCAGATACAATGATTGTTCAATCTATCCTTTCAACGTTATGTTCGATTCGGTTGCTAGTATGTATAACGAAAGAACAGTTACCTGGTTAGACATAATATATAATAATCATCACGAAATAATCGAATACAACCCAGATACGATGATTGTTCAGTCTATCCATTCAACCTTCTGTTCAGTTCAGTCGCTCTTATGTATAACTGGAGAACAGTTACATGGTGAGTATAACTATATGAACATCATCACGATATAATCGAATACAACCCCAGATACGATCATTGTTTAGTCTATCCATTCAACCTTCAGTTCAATTCAGTCGCTCGTATGTATAACGGAAGAACAGTTACCTGGTGAGTATAACTATATAAACATAATCGAATACAACTCAGATACGATGATTGTTCAATCTATCCATTCAACCTTATGTTCGATTCGGTTGCTCGTATGTATATCGGAAGAACAGGTACCTGGTGAGTATATCTATATAAACATAATCGAATACAACCCAGATACGATGATTGTTCAATTTATACAGAATTCAACCTTCTGCTCGATTCGGTCGCTTGTATGTAAAACGGAAGAACAGTTACCTGGTGAGTATTGCTATATAAACATCATCACGATATCATCGAATACAACTCAGATACAATTATCGTTTCGTCTAACCATTTAACCTTCTGTTCAATTCAGTCGCTAGTATGTGTAACGGAAGTACCGTCACCTGGTAAGTATCACTATATATACAGTATTGCGATATAATCGGATACCACCCAGATACATTGATTGTTCAGTCTATCCATTCAACTTTCTGTTCGTTTCGGTCGCTCGTATGTGAAACGGGAATACCGTCACCTTATGTGTATAACTATATACACAGCATAACATCATTATCGAATACAACCCAGATACTATCCATTCAACCTTCTGTTCAATTCGGTTGCTCGTATGTATAACGAAAGAACAGTAACCTGGTGAGTATTTCTATATGAACGTCATCACGATATAATCGAATACAAGTTAGTTACAATTATCGTTCCGTCTAACCATCCAACCTTATGTTCGATTCAGATGCTCGTATGTGTAACGAAAGAACCGTTACATGGAAGGTGTAGTTAAATATACAATATAACGTTATAATCGGAGACAACCCAGATACAATGATTGTTCAATCTATCCATTCAACCTTAGGTTCGATTCGGTTGCTAGTATGTATAACGAAAGAACAGTTACCTGGTTAGACATAATATATAATAATCATCACGAAATAATCGAATACAACCCAGATACGATGATTGTTCAGTCTATCCATTCAACCTTCTGTTCAGTTCAGTCGCTCTTATGTATAACTGAAGAACAGTTACCTGGTGAGTATAACTATATGAACATCATCACGATATAATCGAATACAACCCCAGATACGATCATTGTTTAGTCTATCCATTCAACCTTCAGTTCAATTCAGTCGCTCGTATGTATAACGGAAGAACAGTTACCTGGTGAGTATAACTGTATAAACATAATCGAATACAACTCAGATACGATGATTGTTCAATCTATCCATTCAACCTTATGTTCGATTCGGTTGCTATTATGTATAACGAAAGAACAGTTACCTGGTTAGACAAAATATATAATTATCATCACGAAATAATCGAATACAACCCAGAAACGATGATTGTTCAGTCTATCCATTCAACCTTCTGTTCAGTTCAGTCGCTCTTATGTATAACTGGAGAACAGTTACCTGGTGAGTATAACTATATGAACATCATCACGATATAATCGAATACAACCTCAGATACGATCATTGTTTAGTCTATCCATTCAACCTTCAGTTCAATTCAGTCGCCCGTATGTATAACGGAAGAACAGTTACCTGGTGAGTATAACTATATAAACATAATCGAATACAGCTCAGATACGATGATTGTTCAATCTATCCATTCAACCTAATGTTCGATTCGGTTGCTCGTATGTATATCGGAAGAACAGGTACCTGGTGAGTATATCTATATAAACATAATCGAATACAACTCAGATACGATGATTGTTCAATCTATCCATTAAACCTTCTGCTCGATTCGGTCGCTTGTATGTAAAACGGAAGGACAGTCACCTGGTGAGTATTGCTATATAAACATCATCACGATATCATCGAATACAACTCAGATACAATTATCGTTTCGTCTAACCATTCAACCTTCTGTTCAATTCAGTCGCTCGTATGTATAACGAAAGAACAGTTACCTGGTGAGTATAACTATATAAACATAATAGAATACAACCCAGATACGATGATTGTTCAATCTATACTGAATTCAACCTTCTGCTCGATTCGGTCGCTTATATGTAAAACGGAAGAACAGTTACCTGGTGAGTATTGCTATATAAACATCATCACGATATCATCGAATACAACTCAGATACAATTATCGTTTCGTCTAACCATTTAACCTTCTGTTCGATTCAGTCGCTAGTATGTGTAACGGAAGTACCGTCACCTGGTAAGTATCACTATATATACAGTATTGCGATATAATCGGATACCACCCAGATACATTGATTGTTCAGTCTATCCATTCAACTTTCTGTTCATTTTGGTCGCTCGTATGTGAAACGGGAATACCGTAACCTTATGTGTATAACTATATCACAGCATAACATCATAATCGAATACAACCCAGATACTATCCATTCAACCTTCTGTTCGATTCGGTTGCTCGTATGTATAACGAAAGAACAGTAACCTGGTGAGTATTTCTAAATGAACGTCATCACGATATAATCGAATACAACTTAGTTACAATTATCGTTCCGTCTAACCATCCAACCTTATGTTCGATTCAGACGCTCGTATGTGTAACGAAAGAACCGTTACATGGTAGGTGTAGTTAAATATACAACATAACGATATAATCGGAGACAACCCAGATACAATGATTGTTCAATCTATCCTTTCAACCTTATGTTCGATTCGGTTGCTAGTATGTATAACGAAAGAACAGTTACCTGGTTAGACATAATATATAATAATCATCACGAAATAATCGAATACAACCCAGATACGATGATTGTTCAGTCTATCCATTCAACCTTCTGTTCAGTTCAGTCGCTCTTATGTATAACTGGAGAACAGTTACCTGGTGAGTATAACTATATGAACATCATCACGATATAATCGAATACAACCCCAGATACGATCATTGTTTAGTCTATCCATTCAACCTTCAGTTCAATTCAGTCGCTCGTATGTATAACGGAAGAACAGTTACCTGGTGAGTATAACTATATAAACATAATCGAATACAACTCAGATACGATGATTGTTCAATCTATCCATTCAACCTTATGTTCGATTCGGTTGCTCGTATGTATATCGGAAGAACAGGTACCTGGTGAGTATATCTATATAAACATAATCGAATACAACCCAGATACGATGATTGTTCAATTTATACAGAATTCAACCTTCTGCTCGATTCGGTCGCTTGTATGTAAAACGGAAGAACAGTTACCTGGTGAGTATTGCTATATAAACATCATCACGATATCATCGAATACAACTCAGATACAATTATCGTTTCGTCTAACCATTTAACCTTCTGTTCGATTCAGTCGCTAGTATGTGTAACGGAAGTACCGTCACCTGGTGAGTATTGCTATATAAACATCATCACGATATAATCGGATACCACCCAGATACATTGATTGTTCAGTCTATCCATTCAACTTTCTGTTCGTTTCGGTCGTTCGTATGTGAAACGGGAATACCGTCACCTTATGTGTATAACTATATACACAGCATAACATCATAATCGAATACAACCCAGATACTATCCATTCAACCTTCTGTTCAATTCAGTCGCTCGTATGTATAACGGAAGAACAGTTACCTGGTGAGTATAACTATATAAACATAATCGAATACAACCCAGATACGATGATTGTTCAATCTATACTGAATTCAACCTTCTGCTCGATTCGGTCGCTTGTATGTAAAACGGAAGAACAGTTACCTGGTGAGTATTGCTATATAAACATCATCACGATATCATCGAATACAACTCAGATACAATTATCGTTTCGTCTAACCATTTAACCTTCTGTTCGATTCAGTCGCTAGTATGTGTAACGGAAGTACCGTCACCTGGTAAGTATCACTATATATACAGTATTGCGATATAATCGGATACCACCCAGATACATTGATTGTTCAGTCTATCCATTCAACTTTCTGTTCGTTTCGGTCGCTCGTATGTGAAACGGAAATACCGTCACCTTATGTGTATAACTATATACACAGCATAACATCATAATCGAATACAACCCAGATACTATCCATTCAACCTTTTGTTCGATTCGGTTGCTCGTATGTATAACGAAAGAACAGTAACCTGGTGAGTATTTCTATATGAACGTCATCACAATATAATCGAATACAACTTAGTTACAATTATCGTTCCGTCTAACCATCCAACCTTATGTTCGATTCAGACGCTCGTTTGTGTAACGAAAGAACCGTTACATGGTAGGTGTACTTAAATATACAACATAACGATATAATCGGAGACAACCCAGATACAATGATTGTTCAATCTATCCATTCAACCTTATGTTCGATTCGGTTGCTAGTATGTATAACGAAAGAACAGTTACCTGGTTAGACATAATATATAATAATCATCACGAAATAATCGAATACAACCCAGATACGATGATTGTTCAGTCTATCCATTCAACCTTCTGTTCAGATCAGTCGCTCTTATGTATAACTGGAGAACAGTTACCTGGTGAGTATAACTATATGAACATCATCACGATATAATCGAATACAACCCCAGATACGATCATTGTTTAGTCTATCCATTCAACCTTCAGTTCAATTCAGTCGCTCGTATGTATAACGGAAGAACAGTAACCTGGTGAGTATAACTATATAAACATAATCGAATACAACTCAGATACGATGATTGTTCAATCTATCCATTCAACCTTATGTTCGATTCGGTTGCTCGTATGTATATCGGAAGAACAGGTACCTGGTGAGTATATCTATATAAACATAATCGAATACAACTCAGATACGATGATTGTTCAATCTATCCATTTAACCTTCTGCTCGATTCGGTCGCTTGTATGTAAAACGGAAGGACAGTTACCTGGTGAGTATTGCTATATAAACATCATCACGATATCATCGAATACAACTCAGATACAATTATCGTTTCGTCTAACCATTCAACATTCTGTTCGATTCAGTCGCTAGTATGTGTAACGGAAGTATCGTCACCTGGTAAGTATCACTATATATACAGTATTGCGATATAATCGGATACCACCCAGATACATTGATTGTTCAGTCTATCCATTCAACTTTCTTTTCGTTTCGGTCGCTCGTATGTGAAACGGGAATACCGTCTCCTAGTGTGTATAACTATATACACAGCATAACATCATAATCGAATACAACCCATATACTATCCATTCAACCTTCTGTTCAATTCAGTCGCTCGTATGTATTACGGAAGAACAGTTACCTGGTGAGTATAACTATATAAACATAATCGAATACAACCCAGATACGATGATTGTTCAATCTATACTGAATTCAACCTTCTGCTCGATTCGGTCGCTTGTATGTAAACGGAAGAACAGTTACCTGGTGAGTATTGCTATATAAACATCATCACGATATCTTCGAATACAACTCAGATACAATTATCGTTTCGTCTAACCATTTAACCTTCTGTTCGATTCAGTCGCTAGTATGTGTAACGGAAGTACCGTCACCTGGTAAGTATCACTATATATACAGTATTGCAATATTATCGGATACCACCCAGATACATTGATTGTTCAGTCTATCCATTCAACTTTCTGTTCGTTTCGGTCGCTCGTATGTGAAACGGAAATACCGTCACCTTATGTGTATAACTATATACACAGCATAACATCATAATCGAATACAACCCAGATACTATCCATTCAACCTTCTGTTCGATTCGGTTGCTCGTATGTATAACGAAAGAACAGTAACCAGGTGAGTATTTCTATATGAACGTCATCACGATATGATCGAATACAACTTAGTTACAATTATCGTTCCGTCTAACCATCCAACCTTATGTTCGATTCAGACGCTCGTATGTGTAATGAAAGAACCGTTACATGGTAGGTGTAGTTAAATATACAACATAACGATATAATCGGAGACAACCCAGATACAATGATTGTTCAATCTATCCATTCAACCTTATGTTCGATTCGGTTGCTAGTATGTATAACGAAAGAACAGTTACCTGGTTAGACATAATATATAATAATCATCACGAAATAATCGAATACAACCCAGATACGATGATTGTTCAGTCTTTCCATTCAACCTTCTGTTCAGTTCAGTCGCTCTTATGTATAACTGGAGAACAGTTACCTGGTGAGTATAACTATATGAACATCATCACGATATAATCGAATACAACCCCAGATACGATCATTGTTTAGTCTATCCATTCAACCTTCAGTTCAATTCAGTCGCTCGTATGTATAACGGAAGAACAGTTACCTGGTGAGTATAACTATATAAACATAATCGAATACAACTCAGATACGATGATTGTTCAATCTATCCATTCAACCTTATGTTCGATTCGGTTGCTCGTATGTATATCGGAAGAACAGGTACCTGGTGAGTATATCTATATAAACATAATCGAATACGACTCAGATACGATGATTGTTCAATCTATCCATTTAACCTTCTGCTCGATTCGGTCGCTTGTATGTAAAACGGAAGGACAGTTACCTGGTGAGTATTGCTATATAAACATCATCACGATATCATCGAATACTACTCAGATACAATTATCGTTTCGTCTAACCATTCAACATTCTGTTCGATTCAGTCGCTAGTATGTGTAACGGAAGTATCGTCACCTGGTAAGTATCACTATATATACAGTATTGCGATATAATCGGATACCACCCAGATACATTGATTGTTCAGTCTATCCATTCAACTTTCTTTTCGTTTCGGTCGCTCGTATGTAAAACGGGAATACCGTCTCCTAGTGTGTATAACTATATACACAGCATAACATCATAATCGAATACAACCCATATACTATCCATTCAACCTTCTGTTCAATTCAGTCGCTCGTATGTATAACGGAAGAACAGTTACCTGGTGAGTATAACTATATAAACATAATCGAATACAACCCAGATACGATGATTGTTCAATCTATACTGAATTCAACCTTCTGCTCGATTCGGTCGCTTGTATGTAAAACGGAAGAACAGTTACCTGGTGAGTATTGCTATATAAACATCATCACGATATAATCGAATACAACCCCAGATACGATCATTGTTTAGTCTATCCATTCAACCTTCTCTTCAATTCAGTCGCTCGTATGTATAACGGAAGAACAGTTACCTGGTGAGTATAACTATATAAACATAATCGAATACAACTCAGATACGATGATTGTTCAATCTATCCATTCAACCTTATGTTCGATTCGGTTGATCGTATGTATATCGGAAGAACAGGTACCTGGTGAGTATATCTATATAAACATAATCGAATACAACTCAGATACGATGATTGTTCAATCTATCCATTTAACCTTCTGCTCGATTCGGTCGCTTGTATGTAAAACGGAAGGACAGTTACCTGGTGAGTATTGCTATATAAACATCATCACGATATCATCGAATACAACTCAGATACAATTATCGTTTCGTCTAACCATTCAACATTCTGTTCGATTCAGTCGCTAGTATGTGTAACGGAAGTATCGTCACCTGGTTAGTATCACTATATATACAGTATTGCGATATAATCGGATACCACCCAGATACATTGATTGTTCAGTCTATCCATTCAACTTTCTTTTCGTTTCGGTCGCTCGTATGTGAAACGGGAATACCGTCACCTTATGTGTATAACTATATACACAGCATAACATCATAATCGAATACAACCCAGATACTATCCATTCAACCTTCTGTTCGATCCGTTTGCGCGTATGTATAACGAAAGAACAGTAACCAGGTGAGTATTTCTATATGAACGTCATCACGATATGATCGAATACAACTTAGTTACAATTATCGTTCCGTCTAACCATCCAACCTTATGTTCGATTCAGACGCTCGTATGTGTAATGAAAGAACCGTTACATGGTAGGTGTAGTTAAATATACAACATAACGATATAATCGGAGACAACCCAGATACAATGATTGTTCAATCTATAACGAAAGAACAGTTACCTGGTTAGACATAATATATAATAATCATCACGAAATAATCGAATACAACCCAGATACGATGATTGTTCAGTCTATCCATTCAACCTTCTGTTCAGTTCAGTCGCTCTTATGTATAACTGGAGAACAGTTACCTGGTGAGTATAACTATATGAACATCATCACGATATAATCGAATACAACCCCAGATACGATCATTGTTTAGTCTATCCATTCAACCTTCAGTTCAATTCAGTCGCTCGTATGTATAATGGAAGAACAGTTACCTGGTGAATATAACTATATAAACATAATCGAATACAACTCAGATACGATGATTGTTCAATCTATCCATTCAACCTTATGTACGTCATCACGATATAATCGAATACAACTTAGTTACAATTATCGTTCCGTCTAACCATCCAACCTTATGTTCGATTCAGACGCTCGTATGTGTAACGAAAGAACCGTTACATGGTAGTTGTAGTTAAATATACAACATAACGATATAATCGGAGACAACCCAGATACAATGATTGTTCAATCTATCCATTCAACCTTATGTTCGATTCGGTTGCTAGTATGTATAACGAAAGAACAGTTACCTGGTTAGACATAATATATAATAATCATCACGAAATAATCGAATACAACCCAGATACGATGATTGTTCAGTCTTTCCATTCAACCTTCTGTTCAGTTCAGTCGCTCTTATGTATAACTGGAGAACAGTTACCTGGTGAGTATAACTATATGAACATCATCACGATATAATCGAATACAACCCCAGATACGATCATTGTTTAGTCTATCCATTCAACCTTCAGTTCAATTCAGTCGCTCGTATGTATAACGGAAGAACAGTTACCTGGTGAGTATAACTATATAAACATAATCGAATACAACTCAGATACGATGATTGTTCAATCTATCCATTCAACCTTATGTTCGATTCGGTTGCTCGTATGTATATCGGAAGAACAGGTACCTGGTGAGTATATCTATATAAACATAATCGAATACGACTCAGATACGATGATTGTTCAATCTATCCATTTAACCTTCTGCTCGATTCGGTCGCTTGTATGTAAAACGGAAGGACAGTTACCTGGTGAGTATTGCTATATAAACATCATCACGATATCATCGAATACTACTCAGATACAATTATCGTTTCGTCTAACCATTCAACATTCTGTTCGATTCAGTCGCTAGTATGTGTAACGGAAGTATCGTCACCTGGTAAGTATCACTATATATACAGTATTGCGATATAATCGGATACCACCCAGATACATTGATTGTTCAGTCTATCCATTCAACTTTCTTTTCGTTTCGGTCGCTCGTATGTAAAACGGGAATACCGTCTCCTAGTGTGTATAACTATATACACAGCATAACATCATAATCGAATACAACCCATATACTATCCATTCAACCTTCTGTTCAATTCAGTCGCTCGTATGTATAACGGAAGAACAGTTACCTGGTGAGTATAACTATATAAACATAATCGAATACAACCCAGATACGATGATTGTTCAATCTATACTGAATTCAACCTTCTGCTCGATTCGGTCGCTTGTATGTAAAACGGAAGAACAGTTACCTGGTGAGTATTGCTATATAAACATCATCACGATATAATCGAATACAACCCCAGATACGATCATTGTTTAGTCTATCCATTCAACCTTCTCTTCAATTCAGTCGCTCGTATGTATAACGGAAGAACAGTTACCTGGTGAGTATAACTATATAAACATAATCGAATACAACTCAGATACGATGATTGTTCAATCTATCCATTCAACCTTATGTTCGATTCGGTTGATCGTATGTATATCGGAAGAACAGGTACCTGGTGAGTATATCTATATAAACATAATCGAATACAACTCAGATACGATGATTGTTCAATCTATCCATTTAACCTTCTGCTCGATTCGGTCGCTTGTATGTAAAACGGAAGGACAGTTACCTGGTGAGTATTGCTATATAAACATCATCACGATATCATCGAATACAACTCAGATACAATTATCGTTTCGTCTAACCATTCAACATTCTGTTCGATTCAGTCGCTAGTATGTGTAACGGAAGTATCGTCACCTGGTTAGTATCACTATATATACAGTATTGCGATATAATCGGATACCACCCAGATACATTGATTGTTCAGTCTATCCATTCAACTTTCTTTTCGTTTCGGTCGCTCGTATGTGAAACGGGAATACCGTCACCTTATGTGTATAACTATATACACAGCATAACATCATAATCGAATACAACCCAGATACTATCCATTCAACCTTCTGTTCGATCCGTTTGCGCGTATGTATAACGAAAGAACAGTAACCAGGTGAGTATTTCTATATGAACGTCATCACGATATGATCGAATACAACTTAGTTACAATTATCGTTCCGTCTAACCATCCAACCTTATGTTCGATTCAGACGCTCGTATGTGTAATGAAAGAACCGTTACATGGTAGGTGTAGTTAAATATACAACATAACGATATAATCGGAGACAACCCAGATACAATGATTGTTCAATCTATAACGAAAGAACAGTTACCTGGTTAGACATAATATATAATAATCATCACGAAATAATCGAATACAACCCAGATACGATGATTGTTCAGTCTATCCATTCAACCTTCTGTTCAGTTCAGTCGCTCTTATGTATAACTGGAGAACAGTTACCTGGTGAGTATAACTATATGAACATCATCACGATATAATCGAATACAACCCCAGATACGATCATTGTTTAGTCTATCCATTCAACCTTCAGTTCAATTCAGTCGCTCGTATGTATAATGGAAGAACAGTTACCTGGTGAATATAACTATATAAACATAATCGAATACAACTCAGATACGATGATTGTTCAATCTATCCATTCAACCTTATGTACGTCATCACGATATAATCGAATACAACTTAGTTACAATTATCGTTCCGTCTAACCATCCAACCTTATGTTCGATTCAGACGCTCGTATGTGTAACGAAAGAACCGTTACATGGTAGTTGTAGTTAAATATACAACATAACGATATAATCGGAGACAACCCAGATACAATGATTGTTCAATCTATCCATTCAACCTTATGTTCGATTCGGTTGCTAGTATGTATAACGAAAGAACAGTTACCTGGTTAGACATAATATATAATAATCATCACGAAATAATCGAATACAACCCAGATACGATGATTGTTCAGTCTTTCCATTCAACCTTCTGTTCAGTTCAGTCGCTCTTATGTATAACTGGAGAACAGTTACCTGGTGAGTATAACTATATGAACATCATCACGATATAATCGAATACAACCCCAGATACGATCATTGTTTAGTCTATCCATTCAACCTTCAGTTCAATTCAGTCGCTCGTATGTATAACGGAAGAACAGTTACCTGGTGAGTATAACTATATAAACATAATCGAATACAACTCAGATACGATGATTGTTCAATCTATCCATTCAACCTTATGTTCGATTCGGTTGCTCGTATGTATATCGGAAGAACAGGTACCTGGTGAGTATATCTATATAAACATAATCGAATACGACTCAGATACGATGATTGTTCAATCTATCCATTTAACCTTCTGCTCGATTCGGTCGCTTGTATGTAAAACGGAAGGACAGTTACCTGGTGAGTATTGCTATATAAACATCATCACGATATCATCGAATACTACTCAGATACAATTATCGTTTCGTCTAACCATTCAACATTCTGTTCGATTCAGTCGCTAGTATGTGTAACGGAAGTATCGTCACCTGGTAAGTATCACTATATATACAGTATTGCGATATAATCGGATACCACCCAGATACATTGATTGTTCAGTCTATCCATTCAACTTTCTTTTCGTTTCGGTCGCTCGTATGTAAAACGGGAATACCGTCTCCTAGTGTGTATAACTATATACACAGCATAACATCATAATCGAATACAACCCATATACTATCCATTCAACCTTCTGTTCAATTCAGTCGCTCGTA
Source organism: Chrysomela aeneicollis (assembly GCA_029955515.1). NCBI lineage: Eukaryota > Metazoa > Arthropoda > Insecta > Coleoptera > Chrysomelidae > Chrysomela > Chrysomela aeneicollis. The sequence continues at coordinate 16,870,896 of JARUHQ010000006.1, forward strand.
TGTATAACGGAAGAACAGTTACCTGGTGAGTATAACTATATAAACATAATCGAATACAACCCAGATACGATGATTGTTCAATCTATACTGAATTCAACCTTCTGCGCGATTCGGTCGCTTGTATGTAAAACGGAAGAACAGTTACCTGGTGAGTATTGCTATATAAACATCATCACGATATCATCGAATACAACTCAGATACAATTATCGTTTCGTCTAACCATTCAACATTCTGTTCGATTCAGTCGCTAGTATGGGTAACGGAAGTATCGTCACCTGGTAAGTATCACTATTTATACAGTATTGCGATATAATCGGATACCACCCAGATACATTGATTGTTCAGTCTATCCATTCAACTTTCTTTTTGTTTCGGTCGCTCGTATGTAAAACGGGAATACCGTCTCCTAGTGTGTATAACTATATACACAGCATAACATCATAATCAAATACAACCCATATACTATCCATTCAACCTTCTGTTCAATTCAGTCGCTCGTATGTATAACGGAAGAACAGTAACCTGGTGAGTATAACTATATAAACATAATCGAATACAACCCAGATACGATGATTGTTCAATCTATACTGAATTCAACCTTCTGCTCGATTCGGTCGCTTGTATATAAAACGGAAGAACAGTTACCTGGTGAGTATTGCTATATAAACATCATCACGATATCATCGAATACAACTCAGATACAAATATCGTTTCATCTAACCATTTAACCTTCTGTTCGATTCAGTCGCTAGTATGTGTAACGGAAGTACCGTCACCTGGTAAGTATCACTATATATACAGTATTGCGATATAATCGGATACCACCCAGATACATTGATTGTTCAGTCTATCCATTCAACTTTCTGTTCGTTTCGGTCGCTCGTATGTGAAACGGGAATACCGTCACCTTATGTTCGATTCGGTTGCTCGTATGTATATCGGAAGAACAGGTACCTGGTGAGTATATCTATATAAACATAATCGAATACAACAGATACGATGATTGTTCAATCTATCCATGTAACCTTCTGCTCGATTCGGTCGCTTGTATGTAAAACGGAAGGACAGTTACCTGGTGAGTATTGCTATATAAACATCATCACGATATCATCGAATACAACTCAGATACAATTATCGTTTCGTCTAATCATTTAACCTTTTGTTCGATTCAGTCGCTAGTATGTGTAACGGAAGTACCGTCACCTGGTAAGTATCACTATATATACAGTATTGCGATATAATCGGATACCACCCAGATACATTGATTGTTCAGTCTATCCATTCAACTTTCTGTTCGTTTCGGTCGCTCGTATGTGAAACGGGAATACCGTCACCTTATGTGTATAACTATATACACAGCATAACATCATTATCGAATACAACCCAGATACTATCCATTCAACCTTCAGTTCAATTCGGTTGTTCGTATGTATAACGGAAGAACAGTAACCTGGTGAGTATTTCTATATGAACGTCATCACGATATAATCGAATACAATTTAGTTACAATTATCGTTCCGTCTAACCATCCAACCTTATGTTCGATTCAGACGCTCCTATGTGTAACGAAAGAACCGTTACATGGAAGGTGTAGTTAAATATACAACATAACGTTATAATCGGAGACAACCCAGATACAATGATTGTTCAATCTATCCATTCAACCTTAGGTTCGATTCGGTTGCTAGTATGTATAACGAAAGAACAGTTACCTGGTTAGACATAATATATGATAATCATCACGAAATAATCGAATACAACCCAGATACGATGATTGTTCAGTCTATCCATTCAACCTTCTGTTCAGTTCAGTCGCTCTTATGTATAACTGGAGAACAGTTACCTGGTGAGTATAACTATATGAACATCATCACGATATAATCGAATACAACCCCAGATACGATCATTGTTTAGTCTATCCATTCAACCTTCAGTTCAATTCAGTCGCTCGTATGTATAACGGAAGAACAGTTACCTGGTGAGTATAACTATATAAACATAATCGAATACAACTCAGATACGATGATTGTTCAATCTATCCATTCAACCTTATGTTCGATTCGGTTGCTCGTATGTATATCGGAAGAACAGGTACCTGGTGAGTATATCTATATAAACATAATCGAATACAACTCAGATACGATGATTGTTCAATCTATCCATTTAACCTTCTGCTCGATTCGGTCGCTTGTATGTAAAACGGAAGGACACTTACCTGGTGAGTATTGCTATATAAACATCATCACGATATCATCGAATACAACTCAGATACAATTATCGTTTCGTCTAACCATTCAACATTCTGTTCGATTCAGTCGCTAGTATGTGTAACGGAAGTATCGTCACCTGGTAAGTATCACTATATATACAGTATTGCGATATAATCGGATACCACCCAGATAAATTGATTGTTCAGTCTATCCATTCAACTTTCTTTTCGTTTCGGTCGCTCGTATGTAAAACGGGAATACCGTCTCCTAGTGTGTATAACTATATACACAGCATAACATCATAATCGAATACAACCCATATACTATCCATTCAACCTTCTGTTCAATTCAGTCGCTCGTTTGTATAACGGAAGAACAGTTACCTGGTGAGTATAACTATATATACATAATCGAATACAACCCAGATACGATGATTGTTCAATTTATACTGAATTCAAACTTCTGTTCGATTCGGTCGCTTGTATGTAAAACGGAAGAACAGTTACCTGGTGAGTATTGCTATATAATCATCATCACGATATCATCGAATACAACTCAGATACAATTATCGTTTCGTCTAACCTTTCAACATTCTGTTCGATTCAGTCGCTAGTATGTGTAACGGAAGTATCGTCACCTGGTAAGTATCACTATATATACAGTATTGCGATATAATCGGATACCACCCAGATACATTGATTGTTCAGTCTATCCATTCAACTTTCTTTTTGTTTCGGTCGCTCGTATGTAAAACGGGAATACCGTCTCCTAGTGTGTATAACTATATACACAGCATAACATCATAATCGAATACAACCCATATACTATCCATTCAACCTTCTGTTCAATTCAGTCGCTCGTATGTATAACGGAAGAACAGTTACCTGTTGAGTATAACTATATAAACATAATCGAATACAACCCAGATACGATGATTGTTCAATCTATACTGAATTCAACCTTCTGCTCGATTCGGTCGCTTGTATGTAAAACGGAAGAACAGTTACCTGGTAAGTATAACTATATAAACATAATCGAATACAACTCAGATACGATGATTGTTCAATCTATCCATTCAACCTTATGTTCGATTCGGTTGCTCGTATGTATATCGGAAGAACAGGTACCTGGTGAGTATATCTATATAAACATAATCGAATACAACTCAGATACGATGATTGTTCAATCTATCCATTCAACCTTCTGCTCGATTCGGTCGCTTGTATGTAAAACGGAAGGACAGTTACCTGGTGAGTATTGCTATATAAACATCATCACGATATCATCGAATACAACTCAGATACAATTATCGTTTCGTCAAACCATTCAACATTCTGTTCGATTCAGTCGCTAGTATGTGTAACGGAAGTATCGTCACCTGGTAAGTATCACTATATATACAGTATTGCGATATAATCGGATACCACCCAGATACATTGATTGTTCAGTCTATCCATTCAACTTTCTTTTTGTTTCGGTCGCTCGTATGTGAAACGGGAATACCGTCTCCTAGTGTGTATAACTATATACACAGCATAACATCATAATCGAATACAACCCATATACTATCCATTCAACCTTCTGTTCAATTCAGTCGCTCGTATGTATAACGGAAGAACAGTTACCTGTTGAGTATAACTATATAAACATAATCGAATACAACTCAGATACGATGATTGTTCAATCTATCCATTTAACCTTATGTTCGATTCGGTTGCTCGTATGTATATCGAAAGAACAGGTACCTGGTGAGTATATCTATATAAACATAATCGAATACAACTCAGATACGATGATTGTTCAATCTATCCATTTAACCTTCTGCTCGATTCGGTCGCTTGTATGTAAAACGGAAGGACAGTTACCTGGTGAGTATTTCTATATGAACGTCATCACGATATAATCGAATACAACTTAGTTACAATCATCGTTCCGTCTAACCATCCAACCTCATGTTCGATTCAGACGCTCGTATGTGTAACGAAAGAACCGTTACATGGTAGGTGTAGTTAAATATACAACATAACGATATAATCGGAGACAACCCAGATACAATGATTGTTCAATCTATCCATTAAACCTTCTGCTCGATTCGGTCGCTTGTATGTAAAACGGAAGGACAGTCACCTGGTGAGTATTGCTATATAAACATCATCACGATATCATCGAATACAACTCAGATACAATTATCGTTTCGTCTAACCATTCAACCTTCTGTTCGATTCAGTCGCTCGTATGTATAACGGAAGAACAGTTACCTGTTGAGTATAACTATATAAACATAATCGAATACAACCCAGATACGATGATTGCTCAATCTATACTGAATTCAACCTTCTGCTCGATTCGGTCGCTTGTATGTAAAACGGAAGAACAGTTACCTGGTAAGTATAACTATATAAACATAATCGAATACAACTCAGATACGATGATTGTTCAATCTATCCATTCAACCTTATGTTCGATTCGGTTGCTCGTATGTATATCGGAAGAACAGGTACCTGGTGAGTATATCTATATAAACATAATCGAATACAACTCAGATACGATGATTGTTCAATCTATCCATTCAACCTTCTGCTCGATTCGGTCGCTTGTATGTAAAACGGAAGGACAGTTACCTGGTGAGTATTGCTATATAAACATCATCACGATATCATCGAATACAACTCAGATACAATTATCGTTTCGTCTAACCATTCAACATTCTGTTCGATTCAGTCGCTAGTATGTGTAACGGAAGTATCGTCACCTGGTAAGTATCACTATATATACAGTATTGCGATATAATCGGATACCACCCAGATACATTGATTGTTCAGTCTATCCATTCAACTTTCCTTTTGTTTCGGTCGCTCGTATGTGAAACGGGAATACCGTCTCCTAGTGTGTATAACTATATACACAGCATAACATCATAATCGAATACAACCCATATACTATCCATTCAACCTTCTGTTCAATTCAGTCGCTCGTATGTATAACGGAAGAACAGTTACCTGTTGAGTATAACTATATAAACATAATCGAATACAACTCAGATACGATGATTGTTCAATCTATCCATTTAACCTTATGTTCGATTCGGTTGCTCGTATGTATATCGGAAGAACAGGTACCTGGTGAGTATATCTATATAAACATAATCGAATACAACTCAGATACGATGATTGTTCAATCTATCCATTTAACCTTCTGCTCGATTCGGTCGCTTGTATGTAAAACGGAAGGACAGTTACCTGGTGAGTATTTCTATATGAACGTCATCACGATATAATCGAATACAACTTAGTTACAATTATCGTTCCGTCTAACCATCCAACCTCATGTTCGATTCAGACGCTCGTATGTGTAACGAAAGAACCGTTACATGGTAGGTGTAGTTAAATATACAACATAACGATATAATCGGAGACAACCCAGATACAATGATTGTTCAATCTATCCATTAAACCTTCTGCTCGATTCGGTCGCTTGTATGTAAAACGGAAGGACAGTCACCTGGTGAGTATTGCTATATAAACATCATCACGATATCATCGAATACAACTCAGATACAATTATCGTTTCGTCTAACCATTCAACCTTCTGTTCAATTCAGTCGCTCGTATGTATAACGGAAGAACAGTTACCTGGTGAGTATAACTATATAAACATAATCGAATACAACCCAGATACGATCATTGTTTAGTCTATCCATTCAACCTTCAGTTCAATTCAGTCGCTCGTATGTATAATGGAAGAACAGTTACCTGGTGAGTATAACTATATAAACATAATCGAATACAACTCAGATACGATGATTGTTCAATCTATCCATTCAACCTTATGTACGTCATCCCGATATAATCGAATACAACTTAGTTACAATTATCGTTCCGTCTAACCATCCAACCTTATGTTCGATTCAGACGCTCGTATGTGTAACGAAAGAACCGTTACATGGTAGTTGTAGTTAAATATACAACATAACGATATAATCGGAGACAACCCAGATACAATGATTGTTCAATCTATCCATTCAACCTTATGTTCGATTCGGTTGCTAGTATGTATAACGAAAGAACAGTTACCTGGTTAGACATAATATATAATAATCATCACGAAATAATCGAATACAACCCAGATACGATGATTGTTCAGTCTTTCCATTCAACCTTCTGTTCAGTTCAGTCGCTCTTATGTATAACTGGAGAACAGTTACCTGGTGAGTATAACTATATGAACATCATCACGATATAATCGAATACAACCCCAGATACGATCATTGTTTAGTCTATCCATTCAACCTTCAGTTCAATTCAGTCGCTCGTATGTATAACGGAAGAACAGTTACCTGGTGAGTATAACTATATAAACATAATCGAATACAACTCAGATACGATGATTGTTCAATCTATCCATTCAACCTTATGTTCGATTCGGTTGCTCGTATGTATATCGGAAGAACAGGTACCTGGTGAGTATATCTATATAAACATAATCGAATACGACTCAGATACGATGATTGTTCAATCTATCCATTTAACCTTCGGCTCGATTCGGTCGCTTGTATGTAAAACGGAAGGACAGTTACCTGGTGAGTATTGCTATATAAACATCATCACGATATCATCGAATACTACTCAGATACAATTATCGTTTCGTCTAACCATTCAACATTCTGTTCGATTCAGTCGCTAGTATGTGTAACGGAAGTATCGTCACCTGGTGAGTATCACTATATATACAGTATTGCGATATAATCGGATACCACCCAGATACATTGATTGTTCAGTCTATCCATTCAACTTTCTTTTCGTTTCGGTCGCTCGTATGTAAAACGGGAATACCGTCTCCTAGTGTGTATAACTATATACACAGCATAACATCATAATCGAATACAACCCATATACTATCCATTCAACCTTCTGTTCAATTCAGTCGCTCGTATGTATAACGGAAGAACAGTTACCTGGTGAGTATAACTATATAAACATAATCGAATACAACCCAGATACGATGATTGTTCAATCTATACTGAATTCAACCTTCTGCTCGATTCGGTCGCTTGTATGTAAAACGGAAGAACAGTTACCTGGTGAGTATTGCTATATAAACATCATCACGATATCATCGAATACAACTCAGATACAATTATCGTTTCGTCTAACCATTCAACATTCTGTTCGATTCAGTCGCTAGTATGGGTAACGGAAGTATCGTCACCTGGTAAGTATCACTATATATACAGTATTGCGATATAATCGGATACCACCCAGATACATTGATTGTTCAGTCTATCCATTCAACTTTCTTTTTGTTTCGGTCGCTCGTATGTAAAACGGGAATACCGTCTCCTAGTGTGTATAACTATATACACAGCATAACATCATAATCAAATACAACCCATATACTATCCATTCAACCTTCTGTTCAATTCAGTCGCTCGTATGTATAACGGAAGAACAGTAACCTGGTGAGTATAACTATATAAACATAATCGAATACAACCCAGATACGATGATTGTTCAATCTATACTGAATTCAACCTTCTGCTCGATTCGGTCGCTTGTATATAAAACGGAAGAACAGTTACCTGGTGAGTATTGCTATATAAACATCATCACGATATCATCGAATACAACTCAGATACAAATATCGTTTCGTCTAACCATTTAACCTTCTGTTCGATTCAGTCGCTAGTATGTGTAACGGAAGTACCGTCACCTGGTAAGTATCACTATGTATACAGTATTGCGATATAATCGGATACCACCCAGATACATTGATTGTTCAGTCTATCCATTCAACTTTCTGTTCGTTTCGGTCGCTCGTATGTGAAACGGGAATACCGTCACCTTATGTTCGATTCGGTTGCTCGTATGTATATCGGAAGAACAGGTACCTGGTGAGTATATCTATATAAACATAATCGAATACAACAGATACGATGATTGTTCAATCTATCCATTTAACCTTCTGCTCGATTCGGTCGCTTGTATGTAAAACGGAAGGACAGTTACCTGGTGAGTATTGCTATATAAACATCATCACGATATCATCGAATACAACTCAGATACAATTATCGTTTCGTCTAATCATTTAACCTTCTGTTCGATTCAGTCGCTAGTATGTGTAACGGAAGTACCGTCACCTGGTAAGTATCACTATATATACAGTATTGCGATATAATCGGATACCACCCAGATACATTGATTGTTCAGTCTATCCATTCAACTTTCTGTTCGTTTCGGTCGCTCGTATGTGAAACGGGAATACCGTCACCTTATGTGTATAACTATATACACAGCATAACATCATTATCGAATACAACCCAGATACTATCCATTCAACCTTCTGTTCAATTCGGTTGTTCGTATGTATAACGAAAGAACAGTAACCTGGTGAGTATTTCTATATGAACGTCATCACGATATAATCGAATACAACTTAGTTACAATTATCGTTCCGTCTAACCATCCAACCTTATGTTCGATTCAGACGCTCGTATGTGTAACGAAAGAACCGTTACATGGAAGGTGTAGTTAAATATACAACATAACGTTATAATCGGAGACAACCCAGATACAATGATTGTTCAATCTATCCATTCAACCTTAGGTTCGATTCGGTTGCTAGTATGTATAACGAAAGAACAGTTACCTGGTTAGACATAATATATAATAATCATCACGAAATAATCGAATACAACCCAGATACGATGATTGTTCAGTCTATCCATTCAACCTTCTGTTCAGTTCAGTCGCTCTTATGTATAACTGGAGAACAGTTACCTGGTGAGTATAACTATATGAACATCATCACGATATAATCGAATACAACCCCAGATACGATCATTGTTTAGTCTATCCATTCAACCTTCAGTTCAATTCAGTCGCTCGTATGTATAACGGAAGAACAGTTACCTGGTGAGTATAACTATATAAACATAATCGAATACAACTCAGATACGATGATTGTTCAATCTATCCATTCAACCTTATGTTCGATTCGGTTGCTCGTATGTATATCGGAAGAACAGGTACCTGGTGAGTATATCTATATAAACATAATCGAATACAACTCAGATACGATGATTGTTCAATCTATCCATTTAACCTGCTGCTCGATTCGGTCGCTTGTATGTAAAACGGAAGGACAGTTACCTGGTGAGTATTGCTATATAAACATCATCACGATATCATCGAATACAACTCAGATACAATTATCGTTTCGTCTAACCATTCAACATTCTGTTCGATTCAGTCGCTAGTATGTGTAACGGAAGTATCGTCACCTGGTAAGTATCACTATATATACAGTATTGCGATATAATCGGATACCACCCAGATAAATTGATTGTTCAGTCTATCCATTCAACTTTCTTTTCGTTTCGGTCGCTCGTATGTAAAACGGGAATACCGTCTCCTAGTGTGTATAACTATATACACAGCATAACATCATAATCGAATACAACCCATATACTATCCATTCAACCTTCTGTTCAATTCAGTCGCTCGTTTGTATAACGGAAGAACAGTTACCTGGTGAGTATAACTATATATACATAATCGAATACAACCCAGATACGATGATTGTTCAATTTATACTGAATTCAACCTTCTGTTCGATTCGGTCGCTTGTATGTAAAACGGAAGAACAGTTACCCGGTGAGTATTGCTATATAATCATCATCACGATATCATCGAATACAACTCAGATACAATTATCGTTTCGTCTAACCTTCCAACATTCTGTTCGATTCAGTCGCTAGTATGTGTAACGGAAGTATCGTCACCTGGTAAGTATCACTATATATACAGTATTGCGATATAATCGGATACCACCAAGATACATGGATTGTTCAGTCTATCCATTCAACTTTCTTTTTGTTTCGGTCGCTCGTATGTAAAACGGGAATACCGTCTCCTAGTGTGTATAACTATATACACAGCATAACATCATAATCGAATACAACCCATATACTATCCATTCAACCTTCTGTTCAATTCAGTCGCTCGTATTTATAACGGAAGAACAGTTACCTGTTGAGTATAACTATATAAACATAATCGAATACAACCCAGATACGATGATTGTTCAATCTATACTGAATTCAACCTTCTGCTCGATTCGGTCACTTGTATGTAAAACGGAAGAACAGTTACCTGGTGAGTATAACTATATAAACATAATCGAATACAACTCAGATACGATGATTGTTCAATCTATCCATTCAACCTTATGTTCGATTCGGTTGCTCGTATGTATATCGGAAGAACAGGTACCTGGTGAGTATATCTATATAAACATAATCGAATACAACTCAGATACGATGATTGTTCAATCTATCCATTCAACCTTCTGCTCGATTCGGTCGCTTGTATGTAAAACGGAAGGACAGTTACCTGGTGAGTATTGCTATATAAACATCATCACGATATCATCGAATACAACTCAGATACAATTATCGTTTCGTCTAACCATTCAACATTCTGTTCGATTCAGTCGCTAGTATGTGTAACGGAAGTATCGTCACCTGGTAAGTATCACTATATATACAGTATTGCGATATAATCGGATACCACCCAGATACATTGATTGTTCAGTCTATCCATTCAACTTTCTTTTTGTTTCGGTCGCTCGTATGTGAAACGGGAATACCGTCTCCTAGTGTGTATAACTATATACACAGCATAACATCATAATCGAATACAACCCATATACTATCCATTCAACCTTCTGTTCATTTCAGTCGCTCGTATGTATAACGGAAGAACAGTTACCTGTTGAGTATAACTATATAAACATAATCGAATACAACCCAGATACGATGATTGTTCAATCTATACTGAATTCAACCTTCTGCTCGATTCGGTCGCTTGTATGTAAAACGGAAGAACAGTTACCTGGTGAGTATAACTATATAAACATAATCGAATACAACTCAGATACGATGATTGTTCAATCTATCCATTCAACCTTATGTTCGATTCGGTTGCTCGTATGTATATCGGAAGAACAGGTACCTGGTGAGTATATCTATATAAACATAATCGAATACAACTCAGATACGATGATTGTTCAATCTATCCATTTAACCTTCTGCTCGATTCGGTCGCTTGTATGTAAAACGGAAGGACAGTTACCTGGTGAGTATTTCTATATGAACGTCATCACGATATAATCGAATACAACTTAGTTACAATTATCGTTCCGTCTAACCATCCAACCTCATGTTCGATTCAGACGCTCGTATGTGTAACGAAAGAACCGTTACATGGTAGGTGTAGTTAAATATACAACATAACGATATAATCGGAGACAACCCAGATACAATAATTGTTCAATCTATCCATTCAACCTTATGTTCGATTCGGTTGCTATTATGTATAACGAAAGAACAGTTACCTGGTTAGACAAAATATATAATTATCATCACGAAATAATCGAATACAACCCAGAAACGATGATTGTTCAGTCTATCCATTCAACCTTCTGTTCAGTTCAGTCGCTCTTATGTATAACTGGAGAACAGTTACCTGGTGAGTATAACTATATGAACATCATCACGATATAATCGAATACAACCTCAGATACGATCATTGTTTAGTCTATCCATTCAACCTTCAGTTCAATTCAGTCGCCCGTATGTATAACGGAAGAACAGTTACCTGGTGAGTATAACTATATAAACATAATCGAATACAGCTCAGATACGATGATTGTTCAATCTATCCATTCAACCTTATGTTCGATTCGGTTGCTCGTATGTATATCGGAAGAACAGGTACCTGGTGAGTATATCTATATAAACATAATCGAATACAACTCAGATACGATGATTGTTCAATCTATCCATTAAACCTTCTGCTCGATTCGGTCGCTTGTATGTAAAACGGAAGGACAGTCACCTGGTGAGTATTGCTATATAAACATCATCACGATATCATCGAATACAACTCAGACACAATTATCGTTTCGTCTAACCATTCAACCTTCTGTTCAATTCAGTCGCTCGTATGTATAACGGAAGAACAGTTACCTGGTGAGTATAACTATATAAACATAATAGAATACAACCCAGATACGATGATTGTTCAATCTATACTGAATTCAACCTTCTGCTCGATTCGGTCGCTTATATGTAAAACGGAAGAACAGTTACCTGGTGAGTATTGCTATATAAACATCATCACGATATCATCGAATACAACTCAGATACAATTATCGTTTCGTCTAACCATTTTACCTTCTGTTCGATTCAGTCGCTAGTATGTGTAACGGAAGTACCGTCACCTGGTAAGTATCACTATATATACAGTATTGCGATATAATCGGATACCACCCAGATACATTGATTGTTCAGTCTATCCATTCAACTTCCTGTTCATTTTGGTCGCTCGTATGTGAAACGGGAATACCGTAACCTTATGTGTATAACTATATCACAGCATAACATCATAATCGAATACAACCCAGATACTATCCATTCAACCTTCTGTTCGATTCGGTTGCTCGTATGTATAACGAAAGAACAGTAACCTGGTGAGTATTTCTAAATGAACGTCATCACGATATAATCTAATACAACTTAGTTACAATTATCGTTCCGTCTAACCATCCAACCTTATGTTCGATTCAGACGCTCGTATGTGTAACGAAAGAACCGTTACATGGTAGGTGTAGTTAAATATACAACATAACGATATAATCGGAGACAACCCAGATACAATGATTGTTCAATCTATCCTTTCAACCTTATGTTCGATTCGGTTGCTAGTATGTATAACGAAAGAACAGTTACCTGTTTAGACATAATATATAATAATCATCACGAAATAATCGAATACAACCCAGATACGATGATTGTTCAGTCTATCCATTCAACCTTCTGTTCAGTTCAGTCGCTCTTATGTATAACTGGAGAACAGTTACCTGGTGAGTATAACTATATGAACATCATCACGATATAATCGAATACAACCCCAGATACGATCATTGTTTAGTCTATCCATTCAACCTTCAGTTCAATTCAGTCGCTCGTATGTATAACGGAAGAACAGTTACCTGGTGAGTATAACTATATAAACATAATCGAATACAACTCAGATACGATGATTGTTCAATCTATCCATTCAACCTTATGTTCGATTCGGTTGCTCGTATGTATATCGGAAGAACAGGTACCTGGTGAGTATATCTATATAAACATAATCGAATACAACCCAGATACGATGATTGTTCAATTTATACAGAATTCAACCTTCTGCTCGATTCGGTCGCTTGTATGTAAAACGGAAGAACAGTTACCTGGTGAGTATTGCTATATAAACATCATCACGATATCATCGAATACAACTCTGATACAATTATCGTTTCGTCTAACAATTTAACATTCTGTTCGATTCAGTCGCTAGTATGTGTAACGGAAGTATCGTCACCTGGTAAGTATCACTATATATACAGTATTGCGATATAATCGGATACCACCCAGATAAATTGATTGTTCAGTCTATCCATTCAACTTTCTTTTCGTTTCGGTCGCTCGTATGTAAAACGGGAATACCGTCTCCTAGTGTGTATAACTATATACACAGCATAACATCATAATCGAATACAACCCATATACTATCCATTCAACCTTCTGTTCAATTCAGTCGCTCGTTTGTATAACGGAAGAACAGTTACCTGGTGAGTATAACTATATATACATAATCGAATACAACCCAGATACGATGATTGTTCAATTTATACTGAATTCAACCTTCTGTTCGATTCGGTCGCTTGTATGTAAAACGGAAGAACAGTTACCCGGTGAGTATTGCTATATAATCATCATCACGATATCATCGAATACAACTCAGATACAATTATCGTTTCGTCTAACCTTCCAACATTCTGTTCGATTCAGTCGCTAGTATGTGTAACGGAAGTATCGTCACCTGGTAAGTATCACTATATATACAGTATTGCGATATAATCGGATACCACCAAGATACATGGATTGTTCAGTCTATCCATTCAACTTTCTTTTTGTTTCGGTCGCTCGTATGTAAAACGGGAATACCGTCTCCTAGTGTGTATAACTATATACACAGCATAACATCATAATCGAATACAACCCATATACTATCCATTCAACCTTCTGTTCAATTCAGTCGCTCGTATTTATAACGGAAGAACAGTTACCTGTTGAGTATAACTATATAAACATAATCGAATACAACCCAGATACGATGATTGTTCAATCTATACTGAATTCAACCTTCTGCTCGATTCGGTCACTTGTATGTAAAACGGAAGAACAGTTACCTGGTGAGTATAACTATATAAACATAATCGAATACAACTCAGATACGATGATTGTTCAATCTATCCATTCAACCTTATGTTCGATTCGGTTGCTCGTATGTATATCGGAAGAACAGGTACCTGGTGAGTATATCTATATAAACATAATCGAATACAACTCAGATACGATGATTGTTCAATCTATCCATTCAACCTTCTGCTCGATTCGGTCGCTTGTATGTAAAACGGAAGGACAGTTACCTGGTGAGTATTGCTATATAAACATCATCACGATATCATCGAATACAACTCAGATACAATTATCGTTTCGTCTAACCATTCAACATTCTGTTCGATTCAGTCGCTAGTATGTGTAACGGAAGTATCGTCACCTGGTAAGTATCACTATATATACAGTATTGCGATATAATCGGATACCACCCAGATACATTGATTGTTCAGTCTATCCATTCAACTTTCTTTTTGTTTCGGTCGCTCGTATGTGAAACGGGAATACCGTCTCCTAGTGTGTATAACTATATACACAGCATAACATCATAATCGAATACAACCCATATACTATCCATTCAACCTTCTGTTCATTTCAGTCGCTCGTATGTATAACGGAAGAACAGTTACCTGTTGAGTATAACTATATAAACATAATCGAATACAACCCAGATACGATGATTGTTCAATCTATACTGAATTCAACCTTCTGCTCGATTCGGTCGCTTGTATGTAAAACGGAAGAACAGTTACCTGGTGAGTATAACTATATAAACATAATCGAATACAACTCAGATACGATGATTGTTCAATCTATCCATTCAACCTTATGTTCGATTCGGTTGCTCGTATGTATATCGGAAGAACAGGTACCTGGTGAGTATATCTATATAAACATAATCGAATACAACTCAGATACGATGATTGTTCAATCTATCCATTTAACCTTCTGCTCGATTCGGTCGCTTGTATGTAAAACGGAAGGACAGTTACCTGGTGAGTATTTCTATATGAACGTCATCACGATATAATCGAATACAACTTAGTTACAATTATCGTTCCGTCTAACCATCCAACCTCATGTTCGATTCAGACGCTCGTATGTGTAACGAAAGAACCGTTACATGGTAGGTGTAGTTAAATATACAACATAACGATATAATCGGAGACAACCCAGATACAATAATTGTTCAATCTATCCATTCAACCTTATGTTCGATTCGGTTGCTATTATGTATAACGAAAGAACAGTTACCTGGTTAGACAAAATATATAATTATCATCACGAAATAATCGAATACAACCCAGAAACGATGATTGTTCAGTCTATCCATTCAACCTTCTGTTCAGTTCAGTCGCTCTTATGTATAACTGGAGAACAGTTACCTGGTGAGTATAACTATATGAACATCATCACGATATAATCGAATACAACCTCAGATACGATCATTGTTTAGTCTATCCATTCAACCTTCAGTTCAATTCAGTCGCCCGTATGTATAACGGAAGAACAGTTACCTGGTGAGTATAACTATATAAACATAATCGAATACAGCTCAGATACGATGATTGTTCAATCTATCCATTCAACCTTATGTTCGATTCGGTTGCTCGTATGTATATCGGAAGAACAGGTACCTGGTGAGTATATCTATATAAACATAATCGAATACAACTCAGATACGATGATTGTTCAATCTATCCATTAAACCTTCTGCTCGATTCGGTCGCTTGTATGTAAAACGGAAGGACAGTCACCTGGTGAGTATTGCTATATAAACATCATCACGATATCATCGAATACAACTCAGACACAATTATCGTTTCGTCTAACCATTCAACCTTCTGTTCAATTCAGTCGCTCGTATGTATAACGGAAGAACAGTTACCTGGTGAGTATAACTATATAAACATAATAGAATACAACCCAGATACGATGATTGTTCAATCTATACTGAATTCAACCTTCTGCTCGATTCGGTCGCTTATATGTAAAACGGAAGAACAGTTACCTGGTGAGTATTGCTATATAAACATCATCACGATATCATCGAATACAACTCAGATACAATTATCGTTTCGTCTAACCATTTTACCTTCTGTTCGATTCAGTCGCTAGTATGTGTAACGGAAGTACCGTCACCTGGTAAGTATCACTATATATACAGTATTGCGATATAATCGGATACCACCCAGATACATTGATTGTTCAGTCTATCCATTCAACTTCCTGTTCATTTTGGTCGCTCGTATGTGAAACGGGAATACCGTAACCTTATGTGTATAACTATATCACAGCATAACATCATAATCGAATACAACCCAGATACTATCCATTCAACCTTCTGTTCGATTCGGTTGCTCGTATGTATAACGAAAGAACAGTAACCTGGTGAGTATTTCTAAATGAACGTCATCACGATATAATCTAATACAACTTAGTTACAATTATCGTTCCGTCTAACCATCCAACCTTATGTTCGATTCAGACGCTCGTATGTGTAACGAAAGAACCGTTACATGGTAGGTGTAGTTAAATATACAACATAACGATATAATCGGAGACAACCCAGATACAATGATTGTTCAATCTATCCTTTCAACCTTATGTTCGATTCGGTTGCTAGTATGTATAACGAAAGAACAGTTACCTGTTTAGACATAATATATAATAATCATCACGAAATAATCGAATACAACCCAGATACGATGATTGTTCAGTCTATCCATTCAACCTTCTGTTCAGTTCAGTCGCTCTTATGTATAACTGGAGAACAGTTACCTGGTGAGTATAACTATATGAACATCATCACGATATAATCGAATACAACCCCAGATACGATCATTGTTTAGTCTATCCATTCAACCTTCAGTTCAATTCAGTCGCTCGTATGTATAACGGAAGAACAGTTACCTGGTGAGTATAACTATATAAACATAATCGAATACAACTCAGATACGATGATTGTTCAATCTATCCATTCAACCTTATGTTCGATTCGGTTGCTCGTATGTATATCGGAAGAACAGGTACCTGGTGAGTATATCTATATAAACATAATCGAATACAACCCAGATACGATGATTGTTCAATTTATACAGAATTCAACCTTCTGCTCGATTCGGTCGCTTGTATGTAAAACGGAAGAACAGTTACCTGGTGAGTATTGCTATATAAACATCATCACGATATCATCGAATACAACTCTGATACAATTATCGTTTCGTCTAACAATTTAACCTTCTGTTCAATTCAGTCGCTAGTATGTGTAACGGAAGTACCGTCACCTGGTAAGTATCACTATATATACAGTATTGCGATATAATCGGATACCACCCAGATACATTGATTGTTCAGTCTATCCATTCAACTTTCTGTTCGTTTCGGTCGCTCGTATGTGAAACGGGAATACCGTCACCTTATGTGTATAACTATATACACAGCATAACATCATTATCGAATACAACCCAGATACTATCCATTCAACCTTCTGTTCAATTCGGTTGCTCGTATGTATAACGAAAGAACAGTAACCTGGTGAGTATTTCTATATGAACGTCATCACGATATAATCGAATACAACTTAGTTACAATTATCGTTCCGTCTAACCATCCAACCTTATGTTCGATTCAGACGCTCGTATGTGTAACGAAAGAACCGTTACATGGAAGGTGTAGTTAAATATACAATATAACGTTATAATCGGAGACAACCCAGATACAATGATTGTTCAATCTATCCATTCAACCTTAGGTTCGATTCGGTTGCTCGTATGTATATCGGAAGAACAGGTACCTGGTGAGTATATCTATATAAACATAATCGAATACAACTCAGATACGATGATTGTTCAATCTATCCATTAAACCTTCTGCTCGATTCGGTCGCTTGTATGTAAAACGGAAGGACAGTTACCTGGTGAGTATTGCTATATAAACATCATCACGATATCATCGAATACAACTCAGATACAATTATCGTTTCGTCTAACCATTCAACCTTCTGTTCAATTCAGTCGCTCGTATGTATAACGGAAGAACAGTTACCTGGTGAGTATAACTATATAAACATAATAGAATACAACCCAGATACGATGATTGTTCAATCTATACTGAATTCAACCTTCTGCTCGATTCGGTCGCTTATATGTAAAACGGAAGAACAGTTACCTGGTGAGTATTGCTATATAAACATCATCACGATATCATCGAATACAACTCAGATACAATTATCGTTTCGTCTAACCATTTAACCTTCTGTTCGATTCAGTCGCTAGTATGTGTAACGGAAGTACCGTCACCTGGTAAGTATCACTATATATACAGTATTGCGATATAATCGGATACCACCCAGATACATTGATTGTTCAGTCTATCCATTCAACTTTCTGTTCATTTTGGTCGCTCGTATGTGAAACTGGAATACCGTAACCTTATGTGTATAACTATATCACAGCATAACATCATAATCGAATACAACCCAGATACTATCCATTCAACCTTCTGTTCGATTCGGTTGCTCGTATGTATAACGAAAGAACAGTAACCTGGTGAGTATTTCTAAATGAACGTCATCACGATATAATCGAATACAACTTAGTTACAATTATCGTTCCGTCTAACCATCCAACCTTATGTTCGATTCAGACGCTCGTATGTGTAACGAAAGAACCGTTACATGGTAGGTGTAGTTAAATATACAACATAACGATATAATCGGAGACAACCCAGATACAATGATTGTTCAATCTATCCTTTCAACCTTATGTTCGATTCGGTTGCTAGTATGTATAACGAAAGAACAGTTACCTGGTTAGACATAATATATAATAATCATCACGAAATAATCGAATACAACCCAGATACGATGATTGTTCAGTCTATCCATTCAACCTTCTGTTCAGTTCAGTCGCTCTTATGTATAACTGGAGAACAGTTACCTGGTGAGTATAACTATAAGAACATCATCACGATATAATCGAATACAACCCCAGATACGATCATTGTTTAGTCTATCCATTCAACCTTCAGTTCAATTCAGTCGCTCGTATGTATAACGGAAGAACAGTTACCTGGTGAGTATAACTATATAAACATAATCGAATACAACTCAGATACGATGATTGTTCAATCTATCCATTCAACCTTATGTTCGATTCGGTTGCTCGTATGTATATCGGAAGAACAGGTACCTGGTGAGTATATCTATATAAACATAATCGAATACAACCCAGATACGATGATTGTTCAATTTATACAGAATTCAACCTTCTGCTCGATTCGGTCGCTTGTATGTAAAACGGAAGAACAGTTACCTGGTGAGTATTGCTATATAAACATCATCACGATATCATCGAATACAACTCAGATACAATTATCGTTTCGTCTAACCATTTAACCTTCTGTTCAATTCAGTCGCTAGTATGTGTAACGGAAGTACCGTCACCTGGTAAGTATCACTATATATACAGTATTGCGATATAATCGGATACCACCCAGATACATTGATTGTTCAGTCTATCCATTCAACTTTCTGTTCGTTTCGGTCGCTCGTATGTGAAACGGGAATACCGTCACCTTATGTGTATAACTATATACACAGCATAACATCATTATCGAATACAACCCAGATACTATCCATTCAACCTTCTGTTCAATTCGGTTGCTCGTATGTATAACGAAAGAACAGTAACCTGGTGAGAATTTCTATATGAACGTCATCACGATATAATCGAATACAACTTAGTTACAATTATCGTTCCGTCTAACCATCCAACCTTATGTTCGATTCAGACGCTCGTATGTGTAACGAAAGAACCGTTACATGGAAGGTGTAGTTAAATATACAATATAACGTTATAATCGGAGACAACCCAGATACAATGATTGTTCAATCTATCCATTCAACCTTAGGTTCGATTCGGTTGCTAGTATGTATAACGAAAGAACAGTTACCTGGTTAGACATAATATATAATAATCATCACGAAATAATCGAATACAACCCAGATACGATGATTGTTCAGTCTATCCATTCAACCTTCTGTTCAGTTCAGTCGCTCTTATGTATAACTGAAGAACAGTTACCTGGTGAGTATAACTATATGAACATCATCACGATATAATCGAATACAACCCCAGATACGATCATTGTTTAGTCTATCCATTCAACCTTCAGTTCAATTCAGTCGCTCGTATGTATAACGGAAGAACAGTTACCTGGTGAGTATAACTGTATAAACATAATCGAATACAACTCAGATACGATGATTGTTCAATCTATCCATTCAACCTTATGTTCGATTCGGTTGCTATTATGTATAACGAAAGAACAGTTACCTGGTTAGACAAAATATATAATTATCATCACGAAATAATCGAATACAACCCAGAAACGATGATTGTTCAGTCTATCCATTCAACCTTCTGTTCAGTTCAGTCGCTCTTATGTATAACTGGAGAACAGTTACCTGGTGAGTATAACTATATGAACATCATCACGATATAATCGAATACAACCTCAGATACGATCATTGTTTAGTCTATCCATTCAACCTTCAGTTCAATTCAGTCGCCCGTATGTATAACGGAAGAACAGTTACCTGGTGAGTATAACTATATAAACATAATCGAATACAGCTCAGATACGATGATTGTTCAATCTATCCATTCAACCTAATGTTCGATTCGGTTGCTCGTATGTATATCGGAAGAACAGGTACCTGGTGAGTATATCTATATAAACATAATCGAATACAACTCAGATACGATGATTGTTCAATCTATCCATTAAACCTTCTGCTCGATTCGGTCGCTTGTATGTAAAACGGAAGGACAGTCACCTGGTGAGTATTGCTATATAAACATCATCACGATATCATCGAATACAACTCAGATACAATTATCGTTTCGTCTAACCATTCAACCTTCTGTTCAATTCAGTCGCTCGTATGTATAACGAAAGAACAGTTACCTGGTGAGTATAACTATATAAACATAATAGAATACAACCCAGATACGATGATTGTTCAATCTATACTGAATTCAACCTTCTGCTCGATTCGGTCGCTTATATGTAAAACGGAAGAACAGTTACCTGGTGAGTATTGCTATATAAACATCATCACGATATCATCGAATACAACTCAGATACAATTATCGTTTCGTCTAACCATTTAACCTTCTGTTCGATTCAGTCGCTAGTATGTGTAACGGAAGTACCGTCACCTGGTAAGTATCACTATATATACAGTATTGCGATATAATCGGATACCACCCAGATACATTGATTGTTCAGTCTATCCATTCAACTTTCTGTTCATTTTGGTCGCTCGTATGTGAAACGGGAATACCGTAACCTTATGTGTATAACTATATCACAGCATAACATCATAATCGAATACAACCCAGATACTATCCATTCAACCTTCTGTTCGATTCGGTTGCTCGTATGTATAACGAAAGAACAGTAACCTGGTGAGTATTTCTAAATGAACGTCATCACGATATAATCGAATACAACTTAGTTACAATTATCGTTCCGTCTAACCATCCAACCTTATGTTCGATTCAGACGCTCGTATGTGTAACGAAAGAACCGTTACATGGTAGGTGTAGTTAAATATACAACATAACGATATAATCGGAGACAACCCAGATACAATGATTGTTCAATCTATCCTTTCAACCTTATGTTCGATTCGGTTGCTAGTATGTATAACGAAAGAACAGTTACCTGGTTAGACATAATATATAATAATCATCACGAAATAATCGAATACAACCCAGATACGATGATTGTTCAGTCTATCCATTCAACCTTCTGTTCAGTTCAGTCGCTCTTATGTATAACTGGAGAACAGTTACCTGGTGAGTATAACTATATGAACATCATCACGATATAATCGAATACAACCCCAGATACGATCATTGTTTAGTCTATCCATTCAACCTTCAGTTCAATTCAGTCGCTCGTATGTATAACGGAAGAACAGTTACCTGGTGAGTATAACTATATAAACATAATCGAATACAACTCAGATACGATGATTGTTCAATCTATCCATTCAACCTTATGTTCGATTCGGTTGCTCGTATGTATATCGGAAGAACAGGTACCTGGTGAGTATATCTATATAAACATAATCGAATACAACCCAGATACGATGATTGTTCAATTTATACAGAATTCAACCTTCTGCTCGATTCGGTCGCTTGTATGTAAAACGGAAGAACAGTTACCTGGTGAGTATTGCTATATAAACATCATCACGATATCATCGAATACAACTCAGATACAATTATCGTTTCGTCTAACCATTTAACCTTCTGTTCAATTCAGTCGCTAGTATGTGTAACGGAAGTACCGTCACCTGGTAAGTATCACTATATATACAGTATTGCGATATAATCGGATACCACCCAGATACATTGATTGTTCAGTCTATCCATTCAACTTTCTGTTCGTTTCGGTCGCTCGTATGTGAAACGGGAATACCGTCACCTTATGTGTATAACTATATACACAGCATAACATCATTATCGAATACAACCCAGATACTATCCATTCAACCTTCTGTTCAATTCGGTTGCTCGTATGTATAACGAAAGAACAGTAACCTGGTGAGTATTTCTATATGAACGTCATCACGATATAATCGAATACAACTTAGTTACAATTATCGTTCCGTCTAACCATCCAACCTTATGTTCGATTCAGACGCTCGTATGTGTAACGAAAGAACCGTTACATGGAAGGTGTAGTTAAATATACAATATAACGTTATAATCGGAGACAACCCAGATACAATGATTGTTCAATCTATCCATTCAACCTTAGGTTCGATTCGGTTGCTAGTATGTATAACGAAAGAACAGTTACCTGGTTAGACATAATATATAATAATCATCACGAAATAATCGAATACAACCCAGATACGATGATTGTTCAGTCTATCCATTCAACCTTCTGTTCAGTTCAGTCGCTCTTATGTATAACTGAAGAACAGTTACCTGGTGAGTATAACTATATGAACATCATCACGATATAATCGAATACAACCCCAGATACGATCATTGTTTAGTCTATCCATTCAACCTTCAGTTCAATTCAGTCGCTCGTATGTATAACGGAAGAACAGTTACCTGGTGAGTATAACTGTATAAACATAATCGAATACAACTCAGATACGATGATTGTTCAATCTATCCATTCAACCTTATGTTCGATTCGGTTGCTCGTATGTATATCGGAAAAACAGGTACCTGGTGAGTATATCTATATAAACATAATCGAATACAACTCAGATACGATGATTGTTCAATCTATCCATTTAACCTTCTGCTCGATTCGGTCGCTTGTATGTAAAACGGAAGGACAGTTACCTGGTGAGTATTGCTATATAAACATCATCACGATATCATCGAATACAACTCAGATACAATTATCGTTTCGTCTAACCATTCAACATTCTGTTCGATTCAGTCGCTAGTATGTGTAACGGAAGTATCGTCACCTGGTAAGTATCACTATATATACAGTATTGCGATATAATCGGATACCACCCAGATACATTGATTGTTCAGTCTATCCATTCAACTTTCTTTTTGTTTCGGTCGCTCGTATGTGAAACGGGAATACCGTCTCCTAGTGTGTATAACTATATACACAGCATAACATCATAATCGAATACAACCCATATACTATCCATTCAACCTTCTGTTCAATTCAGTCGCTCGTATGTATAACGGAAGAACAGTTACCTGTTGAGTATAACTATATAAACATAATCGAATACAACCCAGATACGATGATTGTTCAATCTATACTGAATTCAACCTTCTGCTCGATTCGGTCGCTTGTATGTAAAACGGAAGAACAGTTACCTGGTGAGTATAACTATATAAACATAATCGAATACAACTCAGATACGATGATTGTTCAATCTATCCATTCAACCTTATGTTCGATTCGGTTGCTCGTATGTATATCGGAAGAACAGGTACCTGGTGAGTATATCTATATAAACATAATCGAATACAACTCAGATACGATGATTGTTCAATCTATCCATTTAACCTTCTGCTCGATTCGGTCGCTTGTATGTAAAACGGAAGGACAGTTACCTGGTGAGTATTTCTATATGAACGTCATCACGATATAATCGAATACAACTTAGTTACAATTATCGTTCCGTCTAACCATCCAACCTCATGTTCGATTCAGACGCTCCTCGTATGTGTAACGAAAGAACCGTTACATGGTAGGTGTAGTTAAATATACAACATAACGATATAATCGGAGACAACCCAGATACAATGATTGTTCAATCTATCCATTCAACCTTATGTTCGATTCGGTTGCTATTATGTATAACGAAAGAACAGTTACCTGGTTAGACATAATATATAATTATCATCACGAAATAATCGAATACAACCCAGAAACGATGATTGTTCAGTCTATCCATTCAACCTTCTGTTCAGTTCAGTCGCTCTTATGTATAACTGGAGAACAGTTACCTGGTGAGTATAACTATATGAACATCATCACGATATAATCGAATACAACCTCAGATACGATCATTGTTTAGTCTATCCATTCAACCTTCAGTTCAATTCAGTCGCCCGTATGTATAACGGAAGAACAGTTACCTGGTGAGTATTACTATATAAACATAATCGAATACAGCTCAGATACGATGATTGTTCAATCTATCCATTCAACCTTATGTTCGATTCGGTTGCTATTATGTATAACGAAAGAACAGTTACCTGGTTAGACAAAATATATAATTATCATCACGAAATAATCGAATACAACCCAGAAACGATGATTGTTCAGTCTATCCATTCAACCTTCTGTTCAGTTCAGTCGCTCTTATGTATAACTGGAGAACAGTTACCTGGTGAGTATAACTATATGAACATCATCACGATATAATCGAATACAACCTCAGATACGATCATTGTTAAGTCTATCCATTCAACCTTCAGTTCAATTCAGTCGCCCGTATGTATAACGGAAGAACAGTTACCTGGTGAGTATAACTATATAAACATAATCGAATACAGCTCAGATACGATGATTGTTCAATCTATCCATTCAACCTAATGTTCGATTCGGTTGCTCGTATGTATATCGGAAGAACAGGTACCTGGTGAGTATATCTATATAAACATAATCGAATACAACTCAGATACGATGATTGTTCAATCTATCCATTAAACCTTATGTTCGATTCGGTTGCTAGTATGTATAACGAAAGAACAGTTACCTGGTTAGACATAATATATAATAATCATCACGAAATAATCGAATACAACCCAGATACGATGATTGTTCAGTCTATCCATTCAACCTTCTGTTCAGTTCAGTCGCTCTTATGTATAACTGGAGAACAGTTACTTGGTGAGTATAACTATATGAACATCATCACGATATAATCGAATACAACCCCAGATACGATCATTGTTTAGTCTATCCATTCAACCTTCAGTTCAATTCAGTCGCTCGTATGTATAACGGAAGAACAGTTACCTGGTGAGTATAACTATATAAACATAATCGAATACAACTCAGATACGATGA
The DNA here is from genome assembly GCA_029955515.1 of Chrysomela aeneicollis. Classification (NCBI taxonomy): domain Eukaryota; kingdom Metazoa; phylum Arthropoda; class Insecta; order Coleoptera; family Chrysomelidae; genus Chrysomela; species Chrysomela aeneicollis. The sequence continues at coordinate 16,896,982 of JARUHQ010000006.1, forward strand.
TTGTTCAATCTATCCATTCAACCTTATGTTCGATTCGGTTGCTCGTATGTATATCGGAAGAACAGGTACCTGGTGAGTATATCTATAAAAACATAATCGAATACAACCCAGATACGATGATTGTTCAATTTATACAGAATTCAACCTTCTGCTCGATTCGGTCGCTTGTATGTAAAACGGAAGAACAGTTACCTGGTGAGTATTGTTATATAAACATCATCACGATATCATCGAATACAACTCAGATACAATTATCGTTTCGTCTAACCATTTAACCTTCTGTTCAATTCAGTCGCTAGTATGTGTAACGGAAGTACCGTCACCTGGTAAGTATCACTATATATACAGTATTGCGATATAATCGGATACCACCCAGATACATTGATTGTTCAGTCTATCCATTCAACTTTCTGTTCGTTTCGGTCGCTCGTATGTGAAACGGGAATACCGTCACCTTATGTGTATAACTATATACACAGCATAACATCATTATCGAATACAACCCAGATACTATCCATTCAACCTTCTGTTCAATTCGGTTGCTCGTATGTATAACGAAAGAACAGTAACCTGGTGAGTATTTCTATATGAACGTCATCACGATATAATCGAATACAACTTAGTTACAATTATCGTTCCGTCTAACCATCCAACCTTATGTTCGATTCAGACGCTCGTATGTGTAACGAAAGAACCGTTACATGGAAGGTGTAGTTAAATATACAATATAACGTTATAATCGGAGACAACCCAGATACAATGATTGTTCAATCTATCCATTCAACCTTAGGTTCGATTCGGTTGCTCGTATGTATATCGGAAGAACAGGTACCTGGTGAGTATATCTATATAAACATAATCGAATACAACTCAGATACGATGATTGTTCAATCTATCCATTAAACCTTCTGCTCGATTCGGTCGCTTGTATGTAAAACGGAAGGACAGTCACCTGGTGAGTATTGCTATATAAACATCATCACGATATCATCGAATACAACTCAGATACAATTATCGTTTCGTCTAACCATTCAACCTTCTGTTCAATTCAGTCGCTCGTATGTATAACGGAAGAACAGTTACCTGGTGAGTATAACTATATAAACATAATAGAATACAACCCAGATACGATGATTGTTCAATCTATACTGAATTCAACCTTCTGCTCGATTCGGTCGCTTATATGTAAAACGGAAGAACAGTTACCTGGTGAGTATTGCTATATAAACATCATCACGATATCATCGAATACAACTCAGATACAATTATCGTTTCGTCTAACCATTTAACCTTCTGTTCGATTCAGTCGCTAGTATGTGTAACGGAAGTACCGTCACCTGGTAAGTATCACTATATATACAGTATTGCGATATAATCGGATACCACCCAGATACATTGATTGTTCAGTCTATCCATTCAACTTTCTGTTCATTTTGGTCGCTCGTATGTGAAACGGGAATACCGTAACCTTATGTGTATAACTATATCACAGCATAACATCATAATCGAATACAACCCAGATACTATCCATTCAACCTTCTGTTCGATTCGGTTGCTCGTATGTATAACGAAAGAACAGTAACCTGGTGAGTATTTCTAAATGAACGTCATCACGATATAATCGAATACAACTTAGTTACAATTATCGTTCCGTCTAACCATCCAACCTTATGTTCGATTCAGACGCTCGTATGTGTAACGAAAGAACCGTTACATGGTAGGTGTAGTTAAATATACAACATAACGATATAATCGGAGACAACCCAGATACAATGATTGTTCAATCTATCCTTTCAACCTTATGTTCGATTCGGTTGCTAGTATGTATAACGAAAGAACAGTTACCTGGTTAGACATAATATATAATAATCATCACGAAATAATCGAATACAACCCAGATACGATGATTGTTCAGTCTATCCATTCAACCTTCTGTTCAGTTCAGTCGCTCTTATGTATAACTGGAGAACAGTTACCTGGTGAGTATAACTATATGAACATCATCACGATATAATCGAATACAACCCCAGATACGATCATTGTTTAGTCTATCCATTCAACCTTCAGTTCAATTCAGTCGCTCGTATGTATAACGGAAGAACAGTTACCTGGTGAGTATAACTATATAAACATAATCGAATACAACTCAGATACGATGATTGTTCAATCTATCCATTCAACCTTATGTTCGATTCGGTTGCTCGTATGTATATCGGAAGAACAGGTACCTGGTGAGTATATCTATATAAACATAATCGAATACAACCCAGATACGATGATTGTTCAATTTATACAGAATTCAACCTTCTGCTCGATTCGGTCGCTTGTATGTAAAACGGAAGAACAGTTACCTGGTGAGTATTGCTATATAAACATCATCACGATATCATCGAATACAACTCAGATACAATTATCGTTTCGTCTAACCATTTAACCTTCTGTTCAATTCAGTCGCTAGTATGTGTAACGGAAGTACCGTCACCTGGTAAGTATCACTATATATACAGTATTGCGATATAATCGGATACCACCCAGATACATTGATTGTTCAGTCTATCCATTCAACTTTCTGTTCGTTTCGGTCGCTCGTATGTGAAACGGGAATACCGTCACCTTATGTGTATAACTATATACACAGCATAACATCATTATCGAATACAACCCAGATACTATCCATTCAACCTTCTGTTCAATTCGGTTGCTCGTATGTATAACGAAAGAACAGTAACCTGGTGAGTATTTCTATATGAACGTCATCACGATATAATCGAATACAACTTAGTTACAATTATCGTTCCGTCTAACCATCCAACCTTATGTTCGATTCAGACGCTCGTATGTGTAACGAAAGAACCGTTACATGGAAGGTGTAGTTAAATATACAATATAACGTTATAATCGGAGACAACCCAGATACAATGATTGTTCAATCTATCCATTCAACCTTAGGTTCGATTCGGTTGCTAGTATGTATAACGAAAGAACAGTTACCTGGTTAGACATAATATATAATAATCATCACGAAATAATCGAATACAACCCAGATACGATGATTGTTCAGTCTATCCATTCAACCTTCTGTTCAGTTCAGTCGCTCTTATGTATAACTGAAGAACAGTTACCTGGTGAGTATAACTATATGAACATCATCACGATATAATCGAATACAACCCCAGATACGATCATTGTTTAGTCTATCCATTCAACCTTCAGTTCAATTCAGTCGCTCGTATGTATAACGGAAGAACAGTTACCTGGTGAGTATAACTGTATAAACATAATCGAATACAACTCAGATACGATGATTGTTCAATCTATCCATTCAACCTTATGTTCGATTCGGTTGCTATTATGTATAACGAAAGAACAGTTACCTGGTTAGACAAAATATATAATTATCATCACGAAATAATCGAATACAACCCAGAAACGATGATTGTTCAGTCTATCCATTCAACCTTCTGTTCAGTTCAGTCGCTCTTATGTATAACTGGAGAACAGTTACCTGGTGAGTATAACTATATGAACATCATCACGATATAATCGAATACAACCTCAGATACGATCATTGTTAAGTCTATCCATTCAACCTTCAGTTCAATTCAGTCGCCCGTATGTATCACGGAAGAACAGTTACCTGGTGAGTATAACTATATAAACATAATCGAATACAGCTCAGATACGATGATTGTTCAATCTATCCATTCAACCTAATGTTCGATTCGGTTGCTCGTATGTATATCGGAAGAACAGGTACCTGGTGAGTATATCTATATAAACATAATCGAATACAACTCAGATACGATGATTGTTCAATCTATCCATTAAACCTTCTGCTCGATTCGGTCGCTTGTATGTAAAACGGAAGGACAGTCACCTGGTGAGTATTGCTATATAAACATCATCACGATATCATCGAATACAACTCAGATACAATTATCGTTTCGTCTAACCATTCAACCTTCTGTTCAATTCAGTCGCTCGTATGTATAACGAAAGAACAGTTACCTGGTGAGTATAACTATATAAACATAATAGAATACAACCCAGATACGATGATTGTTCAATCTATACTGAATTCAACCTTCTGCTCGATTCGGTCGCTTATATGTAAAACGGAAGAACAGTTACCTGGTGAGTATTGCTATATAAACATCATCACGATATCATCGAATACAACTCAGATACAATTATCGTTTCGTCTAACCATTTAACCTTCTGTTCGATTCAGTCGCTAGTATGTGTAACGGAAGTACCGTCACCTGGTAAGTATCACTATATATACAGTATTGCGATATAATCGGATACCACCCAGATACATTGATTGTTCAGTCTATCCATTCAACTTTCTGTTCATTTTGGTCGCTCGTATGTGAAACGGGAATACCGTAACCTTATGTGTATAACTATATCACAGCATAACATCATAATCGAATACAACCCAGATACTATCCATTCAACCTTCTGTTCGATTCGGTTGCTCGTATGTATAACGAAAGAACAGTAACCTGGTGAGTATTTCTAAATGAACGTCATCACGATATAATCGAATACAACTTAGTTACAATTATCGTTCCGTCTAACCATCCAACCTTATGTTCGATTCAGACGCTCGTATGTGTAACGAAAGAACCGTTACATGGAAGGTGTAGTTAAATATACAATATAACGTTATAATCGGAGACAACCCAGATACAATGATTGTTCAATCTATCCATTCAACCTTAGGTTCGATTCGGTTGCTCGTATGTATATCGGAAGAACAGGTACCTGGTGAGTATATCTATATAAACATAATCGAATACAACTCAGATACGATGATTGTTCAATCTATCCATTAAACCTTCTGCTCGATTCGGTCGCTTGTATGTAAAACGGAAGGACAGTCACCTGGTGAGTATTGCTATATAAACATCATCACGATATCATCGAATACAACTCAGATACAATTATCGTTTCGTCTAACCATTCAACCTTCTGTTAAATTCAGTCGCTCGTATGTATAACGGAAGAACAGTTACCTGGTGAGTATAACTATATAAACATAATAGAATACAACCCAGATACGATGATTGTTCAATCTATACTGAATTCAACCTTCTGCTCGATTCGGTCGCTTATATGTAAAACGGAAGAACAGTTACCTGGTGAGTATTGCTATATAAACATCATCACGATATCATCGAATACAACTCAGATACAATTATCGTTTCGTCTAACCATTTAACCTTCTGTTCGATTCAGTCGCTAGTATGTGTAACGGAAGTACCGTCACCTGGTAAGTATCACTATATATACAGTATTGCGATATAATCGGATACCACCCAGATACATTGATTGTTCAGTCTATCCATTCAACTTTCTGTTCATTTTGGTCGCTCGTATGTGAAACGGGAATACCGTAACCTTATGTGTATAACTATATCACAGCATAACATCATAATCGAATACAACCCAGATACTATCCATTCAACCTTCTGTTCGATTCGGTTGCTCGTATGTATAACGAAAGAACAGTAACCTGGTGAGTATTTCTAAATGAACGTCATCACGATATAATCGAATACAACTTAGTTACAATTATCGTTCCGTCTAACCATCCAACCTTATGTTCGATTCAGACGCTCGTATGTGTAACGAAAGAACCGTTACATGGTAGGTGTAGTTAAATATACAACATAACGATATAATCGGAGACAACCCAGATACAATGATTGTTCAATCTATCCTTTCAACCTTATGTTCGATTCGGTTGCTAGTATGTATAACGAAAGAACAGTTACCTGGTTAGACATAATATATAATAATCATCACGAAATAATCGAATACAACCCAGATACGATGATTGTTCAGTCTATCCATTCAACCTTCTGTTCAGTTCAGTCGCTCTTATGTATAACTGGAGAACAGTTACCTGGTGAGTATAACTATATGAACATCATCACGATATAATCGAATACAACCCCAGATACGATCATTGTTTAGTCTATCCATTCAACCTTCAGTTCAATTCAGTCGCTCGTATGTATAACGGAAGAACAGTTACCTGGTGAGTATAACTATATAAACATAATCGAATACAACTCAGATACGATGATTGTTCAATCTATCCATTCAACCTTATGTTCGATTCGGTTGCTCGTATGTATATCGGAAGAACAGGTACCTGGTGAGTATATCTATATAAACATAATCGAATACAACCCAGATACGATGATTGTTCAATTTATACAGAATTCAACCTTCTGCTCGATTCGGTCGCTTGTATGTAAAACGGAAGAACAGTTACCTGGTGAGTATTGCTATATAAACATCATCACGATATCATCGAATACAACTCAGATACAATTATCGTTTCGTCTAACCATTTAACCTTCTGTTCAATTCAGTCGCTAGTATGTGTAACGGAAGTACCGTCACCTGGTAAGTATCACTATATATACAGTATTGCGATATAATCGGATACCACCCAGATACATTGATTGTTCAGTCTATCCATTCAACTTTCTGTTCGTTTCGGTCGCTCGTATGTGAAACGGGAATACCGTCACCTTATGTGTATAACTATATACACAGCATAACATCATTATCGAATACAACCCAGATACTATCCATTCAACCTTCTGTTCAATTCGGTTGCTCGTATGTATAACGAAAGAACAGTAACCTGGTGAGTATTTCTATATGAACGTCATCACGATATAATCGAATACAACTTAGTTACAATTATCGTTCCGTCTAACCATCCAACCTTATGTTCGATTCAGACGCTCGTATGTGTAACGAAAGAACCGTTACATGGAAGGTGTAGTTAAATATACAATATAACGTTATAATCGGAGACAACCCAGATACAATGATTGTTCAATCTATCCATTCAACCTTAGGTTCGATTCGGTTGCTAGTATGTATAACGAAAGAACAGTTACCTGGTTAGACATAATATATAATAATCATCACGAAATAATCGAATACAACCCAGATACGATGATTGTTCAGTCTATCCATTCAACCTTCTGTTCAGTTCAGTCGCTCTTATGTATAACTGAAGAACAGTTACCTGGTGAGTATAACTATATGAACATCATCACGATATAATCGAATACAACCCCAGATACGATCATTGTTTAGTCTATCCATTCAACCTTCAGTTCAATTCAGTCGCTCGTATGTATAACGGAAGAACAGTTACCTGGTGAGTATAACTGTATAAACATAATCGAATACAACTCAGATACGATGATTGTTCAATCTATCCATTCAACCTTATGTTCGATTCGGTTGCTATTATGTATAACGAAAGAACAGTTACCTGGTTAGACAAAATATATAATTATCATCACGAAATAATCGAATACAACCCAGAAACGATGATTGTTCAGTCTATCCATTCAACCTTCTGTTCAGTTCAGTCGCTCTTATGTATAACTGGAGAACAGTTACCTGGTGAGTATAACTATATGAACATCATCACGATATAATCGAATACAACCTCAGATACGATCATTGTTCAGTCTATCCATTCAACCTTCAGTTCAATTCAGTCGCCCGTATGTATAACGGAAGAACAGTTACCTGGTGAGTATAACTATATAAACATAATCGAATACAGCTCAGATACGATGATTGTTCAATCTATCCATTCAACCTAATGTTCGATTCGGTTGCTCGTATGTATATCGGAAGAACAGGTACCTGGTGAGTATATCTATATAAACATAATCGAATACAACTCAGATACGATGATTGTTCAATCTATCCATTAAACCTTCTGCTCGATTCGGTCGCTTGTATGTAAAACGGAAGGACAGTCACCTGGTGAGTATTGCTATATAAACATCATCACGATATCATCGAATACAACTCAGATACAATTATCGTTTCGTCTAACCATTCAACCTTCTGTTCAATTCAGTCGCTCGTATGTATAACGAAAGAACAGTTACCTGGTGAGTATAACTATATAAACATAATAGAATACAACCCAGATACGATGATTGTTCAATCTATACTGAATTCAACCTTCTGCTCGATTCGGTCGCTTATATGTAAAACGGAAGAACAGTTACCTGGTGAGTATTGCTATATAAACATCATCACGATATCATCGAATACAACTCAGATACAATTATCGTTTCGTCTAACCATTTAACCTTCTGTTCGATTCAGTCGCTAGTATGTGTAACGGAAGTACCGTCACCTGGTAAGTATCACTATATATACAGTATTGCGATATAATCGGATACCACCCAGATACATTGATTGTTCAGTCTATCCATTCAACTTTCTGTTCATTTTGGTCGCTCGTATGTGGAACGGGAATACCGTAACCTTATGTGTATAACTATATCACAGCATAACATCATAATCGAATACAACCCAGATACTATCCATTCAACCTTCTGTTCGATTCGGTTGCTCGTATGTATAACGAAAGAACAGTAACCTGGTGAGTATTTCTAAATGAACGTCATCACGATATAATCGAATACAACTTAGTTACAATTATCGTTCCGTCTAACCATCCAACCTTATGTTCGATTCAGACGCTCGTATGTGTAACGAAAGAACCGTTACATGGTAGGTGTAGTTAAATATACAACATAACGATATAATCGGAGACAACCCAGATACAATGATTGTTCAATCTATCCTTTCAACCTTATGTTCGATTCGGTTGCTAGTATGTATAACGAAAGAACAGTTACCTGGTTAGACATAATATATAATAATCATCACGAAATAATCGAATACAACCCAGATACGATGATTGTTCAGTCTATCCATTCAACCTTCTGTTCAGTTCAGTCGCTCTTATGTATAACTGGAGAACAGTTACCTGGTGAGTATAACTATATGAACATCATCACGATATAATCGAATACAACCCCAGATACGATCATTGTTTAGTCTATCCATTCAACCTTCAGTTCAATTCAGTCGCTCGTATGTATAACGGAAGAACAGTTACCTGGTGAGTATAACTATATAAACATAATCGAATACAACTCAGATACGATGATTGTTCAATCTATCCATTCAACCTTATGTTCGATTCGGTTGCTCGTATGTATATCGGAAGAACAGGTACCTGGTGAGTATATCTATATAAACATAATCGAATACAACCCAGATACGATGATTGTTCAATTTATACAGAATTCAACCTTCTGCTCGATTCGGTCGCTTGTATGTAAAACGGAAGAACAGTTACCTGGTGAGTATTGCTATATAAACATCATCACGATATCATCGAATACAACTCAGATACAATTATCGTTTCGTCTAACCATTTAACCTTCTGTTCAATTCAGTCGCTAGTATGTGTAACGGAAGTACCGTCACCTGGTAAGTATCACTATATATACAGTATTGCGATATAATCGGATACCACCCAGATACATTGATTGTTCAGTCTATCCATTCAACTTTCTGTTCGTTTCGGTCGCTCGTATGTGAAACGGGAATACCGTCACCTTATGTGTATAACTATATACACAGCATAACATCATTATCGAATACAACCCAGATACTATCCATTCAACCTTCTGTTCAATTCGGTTGCTCGTATGTATAACGAAAGAACAGTAACCTGGTGAGTATTTCTATATGAACGTCATCACGATATAATCGAATACAACTTAGTTACAATTATCGTTCCGTCTAACCATCCAACCTTATGTTCGATTCAGACGCTCGTATGTGTAACGAAAGAACCGTTACATGGAAGGTGTAGTTAAATATACAATATAACGTTATAATCGGAGACAACCCAGATACAATGATTGTTCAATCTATCCATTCAACCTTAGGTTCGATTCGGTTGCTAGTATGTATAACGAAAGAACAGTTACCTGGTTAGACATAATATATAATAATCATCACGAAATAATCGAATACAACCCAGATACGATGATTGTTCAGTCTATCCATTCAACCTTCTGTTCAGTTCAGTCGCTCTTATGTATAACTGAAGAACAGATACCTGGTGAGTATAACTATATGAACATCATCACGATATAATCGAATACAACCCCAGATACGATCATTGTTTAGTCTATCCATTCAACCTTCAGTTCAATTCAGTCGCTCGTATGTATAACGGAAGAACAGTTACCTGGTGAGTATAACTGTATAAACATAATCGAATACAACTCAGATACGATGATTGTTCAATCTATCCATTCAACCTTATGTTCGATTCGGTTGCTCGTATGTATATCGGAAGAACAGGTACCTGGTGAGTATATCTATATAAACATAATCGAATACAACTCAGATACGATGATTGTTCAATCTATCCATTTAACCTTCTGCTCGATTCGGTCGCTTGTATGTAAAACGGAAGGACAGTTACCTGGTGAGTATTGCTATATAAACATCATCACGATATCATCGAATACAACTCAGATACAATTATCGTTTCGTCTAACCATTCAACATTCTGTTCGATTCAGTCGCTAGTATGTGTAACGGAAGTATCGTCACCTGGTAAGTATCACTATATATACAGTATTGCGATATAATCGGATACCACCCAGATACATTGATTGTTCAGTCTATCCATTCAACTTTCTGTTTCGGTCGCTCGTATGTGAAACGGGAATACCGTCTCCTAGTGTTTATAACTATATACACAGCATAACATCATAATCGAATACAACCCATATACTATCCATTCAACCTTCTGTTCAATTCAGTCGCTCGTATGTATAACGGAAGAACAGTTACCTGTTGAGTATAACTATATAAACATAATCGAATACAACCCAGATACGATGATTGTTCAATCTATACTGAATTCAACCTTCTGCTCGATTCGGTCGCTTGTATGTAAAACGGAAGAACAGTTACCTGGTGAGTATAACTATATAAACATAATCGAATACAACTCAGATACGATGATTGTTCAATCTATCCATTCAACCTTATGTTCGATTCGGTTGCTCGTATGTATAACGAAAGAACAGTTACCTGGTTAGACAAAATATATAATTATCATCACGAAATAATCGAATACAACCCAGAAACGATGATTGTTCAGTCTATCCATTCAACCTTCTGTTCAGTTCAGTCGCTCTTATGTATAACTGGAGAACAGTTACCTGGTGAGTATAACTATATGAACATCATCACGATATAATCGAATACAACCTCAGATACGATCATTGTTTAGTCTATCCATTCAACCTTCAGTTCAATTCAGTCGCCCGTATGTATAACGGAAGAACAGTTACCTGGTGAGTATAACTATATAAACATAATCGAATACAGCTCAGATACGATGATTGTTCAATCTATCCATTCAACCTAATGTTCGATTCGGTTGCTCGTATGTATATCGGAAGAACAGGTACCTGGTGAGTATATCTATATAAACATAATCGAATACAACTCAGATACGATGATTGTTCAATCTATCCATTAAACCTTCTGCTCGATTCGGTCGCTTGTATGTAAAACGGAAGGACAGTCACCTGGTGAGTATTGCTATATAAACATCATCACGATATCATCGAATACAACTCAGATACAATTATCGTTTCGTCTAACCATTCAACCTTCTGTTCAATTCAGTCGCTCGTATGTATAACGAAAGAACAGTTACCTGGTGAGTATAACTATATAAACATAATAGAATACAACCCAGATACGATGATTGTTCAATCTATACTGAATTCAACCTTCTGCTCGATTCGGTCGCTTATATGTAAAACGGAAGAACAGTTACCTGGTGAGTATTGCTATATAAACATCATCACGATATCATCGAATACAACTCAGATACAATTATCGTTTCGTCTAACCATTTAACCTTCTGTTCGATTCAGTCGCTAGTATGTGTAACGGAAGTACCGTCACCTGGTAAGTATCACTATATATACAGTATTGCGATATAATCGGATACCACCCAGATACATTGATTGTTCAGTCTATCCATTCAACTTTCTGTTCGTTTCGGTCGCTCGTATGTGAAACGGGAATACCGTCACCTTATGTGTATAACTATATACACAGCATAACATCATTATCGAATACAACCCAGATACTATCCATTCAACCTTCTGTTCAATTCGGTTGCTCGTATGTATAACGAAAGAACAGTAACCTGGTGAGTATTTCTATATGAACGTCATCACGATATAATCGAATACAACTTAGTTACAATTATCGTTCCGTCTAACCATCCAACCTTATGTTCGATTCAGACGCTCGTATGTGTAACGAAAGAACCGTTACATGGAAGGTGTAGTTAAATATACAATATAACGTTATAATCGGAGACAACCCAGATACAATGATTGTTCAATCTATCCATTCAACCTTAGGTTCGATTCGGTTGCTAGTATGTATAACGAAAGAACAGTTACCTGGTTAGACATAATATATAATAATCATCACGAAATAATCGAATACAACCCAGATACGATGATTGTTCAGTCTATCCATTCAACCTTCTGTTCAGTTCAGTCGCTCTTATGTATAACTGAAGAACAGATACCTGGTGAGTATAACTATATGAACATCATCACGATATAATCGAATACAACCCCAGATACGATCATTGTTTAGTCTATCCATTCAACCTTCAGTTCAATTCAGTCGCTCGTATGTATAACGGAAGAACAGTTACCTGGTGAGTATAACTGTATAAACATAATCGAATACAACTCAGATACGATGATTGTTCAATCTATCCATTCAACCTTATGTTCGATTCGGTTGCTCGTATGTATATCGGAAGAACAGGTACCTGGTGAGTATATCTATATAAACATAATCGAATACAACTCAGATACGATGATTGTTCAATCTATCCATTTAACCTTCTGCTCGATTCGGTCGCTTGTATGTAAAACGGAAGGACAGTTACCTGGTGAGTATTGCTATATAAACATCATCACGATATCATCGAATACAACTCAGATACAATTATCGTTTCGTCTAACCATTCAACATTCTGTTCGATTCAGTCGCTAGTATGTGTAACGGAAGTATCGTCACCTGGTAAGTATCACTATATATACAGTATTGCGATATAATCGGATACCACCCAGATACATTGATTGTTCAGTCTATCCATTCAACTTTCTTTTTGTTTCGGTCGCTCGTATGTGAAACGGGAATACCGTCTCCTAGTGTGTATAACTATATACACAGCATAACATCATAATCGAATACAACCCATATACTATCCATTCAACCTTCTGTTCAATTCAGTCGCTCGTATGTATAACGGAAGAACAGTTACCTGTTGAGTATAACTATATAAACATAATCGAATACAACCCAGATACGATGATTGTTCAATCTATACTGAATTTGCTACCTGATAAAATCTATTGGCAACGAGATGTCCAAACTGTCCGGAAACAGTAGGGCATTTGCGGCTTGTCAGTGGAGATGGGGTGGTTCGTCTAGACTAGTTAGTTCTGAGTTATGAAAATGGGCGCCAGGTAAATTAATTTTCCGCACAAATACCCTCAGTGTAGTTCAACTCCCAAATCTACCAAGTGGAATTGAATGAAAACCAAAATTTAGCAAATTATTTTACTCGTATTTCACTCGACCACAATCATTGGCATAGTTTCTCTAAACAAAAGGAAAAAGGAAAAATAATCCTATCGGTAAGCGGGCAACGAGCAAAAAAAAAAAAAAAATAATAAGCAGGTAAGCACAATAGCTAACGCAGACAGGCGATTTTTCATGCAAATTTCACTAACCTAAAACTATAAAGAGAAAAAAAAAATCTACCCAACCACAAACCCTAGGGCAATCTGCCACAATATAAATTATTTACAAACTGCGAGGAAAGAGAAAGGAAGTCAGAATGCAGCGGATCGGAAAATAAAGTATTACTAACCGGAATTCAACCATGGATAGTGCGTCGCTTGAGCTCAGGCGCATGCGCAAGTCCTAAGGTAATTGAGTTCGCAACTTTACCTTCCGCTAACAGGAAGTTACTACCTATATAGTACGTAAGCATTAGTGGGTGAAAATAATGGCGGGGTTTTAGCAACAGAAGCAAATCAAACACTAGCCTAAGCGATCACAATTCAATCAAACAAGGATTGATGGTTTTATGTTTTTTTTTTTATAACTTGCGTGCCGGAAGGTTCCACCCTCCTGTCCGAGGTACGTTGATTGCCTCCGTAGCGTCCAACTTCCACTCCTCTAAGGTTTAAGCAGGCAATACTGTGGGATTCGGCACCAGGGAATATTATAACTCTCGACGTTGGAAATTCGCATCCAACACTAAAACCCTAGGAAATAATAAAAAAAATAGAATTCACAGCAGGATAGGGTGAAAGAGAAAAAGAATGAATAAATAACTTGACCACCTTGTTGGTCGACGAATATTTTTCGCGATCCTCCAAGTTTGTCGCTCGGCCTTGGTACTTTTCAAGTATCCTACTGCTCGAATATATAGAAAAAATAACAAACAAAAAAAATAACAACCCCCAAAATGTTGGTCCACCCTGTACAATTTATTTGAATTAGTATCTCAATCAAATGTATTCATCCGCGAATCCAGAGTACCCACGGAACCGAAACCAATAAGTGGATTACTCAGATCACCCTGTATATATAAAATAGATAAAAAAAATAAATAGATTCAGGTAACACTGATTACCCACCCAGGATACTGAGATATACAAAGTAAAACATAATAATATACTCCGCTATTTAGCGGATGAGTTATAATCACGACTAATATAAACTATATCAATATTGTTTGTAGAAAAGAACTCTAGCCAAGTTGAACATTCGTTCAAGATTAGAAATAAAATTAAATAAACAATTTCACGCTTGATATAATTCAACCGGAGTTGGTGATATTGCTCACTCTGTATGAGCAGGAACTGACTCACAGTCAAACCCTCAGATATCGTGGAAGCTGAGCAGTACAACTCCTTTCATTCCAGAAACCACCAAGTATTATGAACCAAGTGGCAACACCGCGTAGTACGGATATACCAGTTCAAGAGCAAGATAATATATATACAATAAGTCGACTTACCCTGATTTAGGGGTTTTCAGTGCTTAATGGCGCCTCTATAGCTCCGGTTGGTTCGAATATAAACGATTTTTCCAACTTCGTGCCAATCCCATACGAAAATGAACCTTATGTCCTTCACATTAAGGTTTTCATCGACGTAAACTGTAAAAATGATAAAAATTTCACCTCAATTGCCAAAGTATGGATTCTGAGACAGGCGTTTCGATAGTACCGGTCCACGAAAGTGAATTAAAGCCTACCTTTCCGGTTGGTCTTCAAGCCAAGAACGACAGAGTGGTCGAATGGCGGTGCTCTTTTTTTCCCAAATCCTCCAAGAGCTCCGATTATGGATGCAATACCAAAAATATTCGACAGAAAATCACCAACTGCATCCACAATCCATAATTCGATCAGCAAAACAGATCCCAGTATTAGGATGGCTTAGGCCATAAATTTTTGCAAATCGGGAACACCGCTGAATGCTAGCACCCTTTATCTTCTATTTGACAGACAGCCCCGAACGTAGCTCTCTTCCAATGTCGCAGTCAGTTTTTGACACCCCTGTCACAGATCAGTCATCCGAAACTCATCGGACACTAGATGGCGCCACAGAGACCCTACCTCCTATCTTTACTTTACCTTAATCTTACGTCTATCTACTACACAATTACGCTGGCATACACCAATGCTTATACTCCTATTTATCAATTATTCATTGAATAATACGATTTTATTTTTAATTATGCGTCTCAGTTCAGTGGTTGCGCATGACGCTTGAACTTCGTCCTATTAGACGCTACTAACAACGAAACTAGCCGTACGCGAAGTCGCTAATGTGAATGTGTGACAGTTGTCAGAATAGAACCAAGGTACTGTTTACTTGTTTACATTCCTCGCAATATCAGTTATCAAATATCAACAGGTGAGTACATCTTACAAATTCAATATTACAGAAGTTATCCACATTCTTTGGATTCACCTGCACTCATTAATATATTTGCTACAGTCCAAAGTTCCGTACAATTTTCAATAACAAATCAATATAACCTGTTAGCAACTCCAGACTAATAAAACTAATTATTTTTTTTCTCCAGCACACGTCCAAACATAATTTGGCTCGGGAATCAACACAGGTCGGAATAATCAGATCGGCGGGCCAAACCATGAACCAGGTAATGTTATATTTTCTTATTCAGAGTGGAATTTAAACGGGTATATTGTTCGCAGGTGATCAGCGTACCGAGGGACCGAAATTGCAGCGTTGTGACATTGTCTACTATTTCATGTGATATGATTATATTTTAATAAACATATGATATACAAGATGTGGGTTTTGATATGTGTTTATGGGTGTGTGGTTTCCGGTAGAATTTCAACGTAACAATTCCCCCCCTATCGTCAAGAAATTTACCCCGTGAATTTCTCATAGAATAAGCTCTCCAAACGTCCATCGTCCCGCTTAGTCATCATCAGGGGCCAACTTGAGGTCTTTCGTGTGCCACACGCCCTTCGATACGCCGTTCTCGTCCCTCAGTTCATAGGTCCATGGGGATAACCTCTTATTTATATAGAAAGGACCCGTGAATCTTGGAGCCAACTTTTTGGAGAAATACTTCGCTGCGTCTGACAACACGTAGTTGCGTTTCCAAACTAACTGATTTGGTAAAAACTCTACGTGTCGTCTGCGAAGGTTGTAACGTTCGCAACTCTTCTCCCCAGCTATCGCCAATCGATTCCGGATATCCACGAACATTTTCTTGAAATTATCATTCCTTCCTTCATCGGCAGCTTGCCTACCATCTTCTTTACCAAAATACTCCTGGGAAGCATAGTCGGCTCCCGATAAAGCCATATTCCGTCCAAAATTTGCAAAATAGGGTGTAACTTTCGTCACTTCGTGTCTCGCCGTCCGGATCGCACACGCAATCTGCTGAATATTCTCATCCCAAGTCCTGTGGTTGTCGGATACATACATCGCAAGCATTGTCTTTATAACCCTATTCACCCTCTCCGTGGGGTTTGCCCTAGGGTGGTAATTCGCACTGAATTTAACCTTGCACTGATACTTCTCTGTTACTCTCAGGAACTGCTTACTCCTATATTGAGGTCCATTATCGCATACTATCAAACGAGGAACCCCAAACACCAAGAATACCTCATTTTCCATCTTACGACTAACTAGTTCGGCAGTAGCCCTCCTGAGTGGGAACAGAAGCGAGAACTTACTAAGATAGTCCGTAACCACCAGAATATACGAATTACCAGCCTTCGACCTTGGTAAGGGTCCAATTAGGTCCGTGGAGATCATTTCCCATGGACGGTCCACTTTGGGATGAGAGACCATCTTATCAGAGGGTTTTTCTTGGGATACCTTATGCGCACCGCACACGGCACAACGTCTCACAAACTTGGCTACGTCATGGCGCATTTTGGGCCAATAGTACCGATCAGAAACTCTGGCAAATGTCTTGTACACCCCAGTGTGCCCAGAAGTTGGAGGTTCATGAGCTTCCACGATTATCCCCTGGCGGCGGGACTTTGGGATTACCAATTTCCAAGCATCCGCCGGAGGCGAAAGCTCCGAATATTCTGAAGCAACATGTTTCCATAGACGCCCTCCAGCTTCCCTCCATCCACTGTATTTTAGAGGCTCATCCCTAACTTTCCTGATCATTTCCCTATACCAATTATCCGAGGTATCAGCCGGTGACAACGTACTATCCGTAACTTCGTCGACAAGACAGTCCACGACCGGTACCGACCTCGACAGAGTATCGGGCACCACGTGCTCTCTACCCTTTCGGTGGATGACTTTAAACGAATATTGTTGCAACCTCACTGCCCAACGTGCCAGACGACCTGTTAGGTCCTTGAGGCTCTGCAACCACAGGAGACTGTAATGATCTGTCACAACAGTAAACTCAACACCTTCCAAATAGGGCCTCAACTTTTCGACCGCCCACAGCACCGCGAGGCACTCTCGTTCGGTTGTTGTGAAGTTTCTCTCCTGGCGGGTGAGAGACCTGCTCAAGTAGGATATGACTCTGTCACCATCTTCGTGGGGTTGCGTCAACACGGCCCCCACTCCATATCCTGACGCATCCGTCTGAACGACGAAAGGTTTCGTATAATCGGGGCAGCTGAGGATAGGGGCTGCAACTAAACTTTCTTTAAGAGAACGGAAGGAATTGTCACACTCACTGGTCCAATTAAATTTAGTGCTTTTGCGAAGGAGCGCCGTAATGGGAGCTATAATGGAAGAAAAATTCTCGACAAACCTTCTATACCACGAGAATGTCCCCACCACTCGTCGCACTTCTGAAACATTAGTCGGTGGAGGTAAATCAAGCATGGCCTTAACCTTATCTGGGTCGACGTGAAGGCCATTGCGGTCTACCACGTATCCAAGATATCGCATTTCTGGACGGCAAAATTGACATTTATCCATGCTCACGGTCAGCTTCGCTTCCCTCAATCTTCTGAATACTTCCTCTAAGACCTGAAGGTGTTGCTCGAAGGTGCCTGTAACAATCACAATATCGTCCAGATAGACGAAGACATTCGGCTCCAAATCATGCCCTAGCACATTGTCAATTAGCCTTTGCCACGTAGCCGGTGCGTTATGGAGCCCAAAGGGTAGCCTACGGAACTGATATGGACCCCTATTGGGCACCGTGAAAGCCGTGTACTGACGTGAATCCTCGGCCACCGGAACCTGCCAATACGCGGATTTGACGTCCAGACTTGAGAGATATTTGGCATCCCTCAACTTATCGAGTGTATCCGACACTAATGGGAGAGGATAGCTGTCTCTGATAGTCACCGAGTTGAGTTTTCGATAGTCCACGCAAAACCTGAAACTGCCATCCTTCTTCTTCACCAGCAGAATTGGTGAGGACCATGGACTGTTGGAGGGTTCTATGACGCCTAACCGCAACATCTCTTCCAGTTCTTTATCGATTTGGGCCTGTACAACAGGATTTACGCGGTAATAACGCTGCTTGATTGGGGCACTGTTCGTAACGATGACATGCTCGGCCCTATCTGTGCAACCCAACTCTTTACCCATGAGTGCTACATTACGCTCAATAACCGCTTGTAGACGAGCACTTTCCAAGGAAGTCAAGAGCGTCTGATTCTTGACGTGTCCAACTTCATTGATCAATATTGGTTCCTTAGAAAAATGCCATTCGTCATGGCGAAGGTCTGGAACCACACCCATGAGCTTCCAGAAGTCACTGCCCAGAATCAAGGTATGAGGCAATTCAGGGAAAACCGTCACCTCCATCAACCGTAAACGTCCCCTCAGAGTAATCGGCAGCTGCACGACCCCGATACTCTCACACTGAGTACCATTAGCCACAGAACATAACGAGATTTTACTGCGATCCAGGACGAGACCTAGTTCCCTGACGAGACGCAAACCTTTATCACCCATAACTGTGCGTGATGCACCAGAGTCCAGAAGACCTAGGACTTGTTTACCTAAAATTTCAATTCGAAGGTACGGCCTTTCATCACCATCAACATGACCTAAAACATAATCTAATAGAATTTTGATTTTGTCGACCGAGTTCTGACTTCCGACACCTCCCTCTCGGCCTCTTAGGGGTGTCTGGGTGCGTTTCCCTGTTCCGAACATACCGGACAAGTCCTAATTGTCACTCCCTCCTTCTTACACCTATAGCAAAACTTATTCCGCTTCACCAGACAACCAATAGCTTTATGTCCAGGTTGATTACAACGAAAACATACCATTTCTCTCTGGGATCTTCCATCGACCCCACCTCGAGTGGAAGAAGACGAAGGCGTCTGTACACTATCGACCGAAGAAACCTCCAAATATGCCAGGTCGGGTTCCAACACACCACTTCTGCGAGGTGGAGCAACGTAGTTTTCGACAGCCTCCTTCTTCGCTTCCAAACGTCTACCTAAATCCCTGAGATGGCTGATGGATCTCACATCCACAAGTGCAAGTTGATTCTGGTAAAAGGGGGAAATATTTTTCATCAAAATTTTCAACTTTGCTTCTTCAGATACGGTACATGACAACCGATTAAAATACCCAGTCATTACTGCAAGGTAAATCCCGATTGACTCGTCTGGCCCTTGGGTGCGTTTTCTAATTTCATCAAATAATTTCTCATCATAAGAAGCAGAAAGGTATTCTTCTCTGAGCAAATTCACAAATCCGTCCCACGAGCCAACTTCATCACGGTAGGCGACATAAAACTGGTACGCCCTCCCTACAAATAGATCTATGCCGGACTCAAGCAATGTCGCTTTCGACACATGCCTAGCCTGTCTCAACTCTTCAACCCTCTCAAGAAAAGCGCCTAGCGACATACCTTTTTTATCTCCCGAAAATTTACAGTCCCACTTAATGGGCAATACGGGTTTGATTTGGACAGGGCCACAGGGAACGTTAGCTTGGTTAGGAGAAGAAGATCTCCTTGCAGGCTGAAAAGCGGCAATACTCTGCTCCAGAAAACTTAGTTGAGGCGGAACGTTGGCTTCTCTTTCCGTGTTTCCGGATCTCTGAATGAGATTATCCATTAGTGAAAGTAATCTAGCCCGAAACTCGGGACGCTTAGTCGACTCTTCTTCGTCCAGATTTTCAACGCGGTTCAATACATGTGCAAGTTTTGACTGCAACTTAGTGAGAAGGTTGCGATCCGCAGTATCTTGCTCATATCCTTCAACTAATGGGGTAAGGGTAACTAATTTATCTTCGATGGCCTTCTCATCTTCTGCCACAGAAAACGGATAAGTAGGGTATTTTACAGAATCGCCTGATTTCTCCAAGCGTATAGCCATAGCTAAAGAATGCCTCATATCGTCAACGGTCCCCGTCGCGATTCCTCGGATTTTCAATTCATATTCTAGCTCATCTTGAGCTAGCCTATTGACTTGCATACGATACGCCATCATAAAAAAATTACTGAAATTTCTTTCACAATAACAACGATATACTATATATATATATATATATATATTTTTTTTTTTTTTTTTTTTTTTTTTTTTTTTTTTTTTTTTTTTTTTTGAACCTGTCTGTTCAGAAATGAAGTGGCCCCACGTTGGGCGCCAAAATGCTACCTGATAAAATCTATTGGCAACGAGATGTCCAAACTGTCCGGAAACAGTAGGGCATTTGCGGCTTGTCAGTGGAGATGGGGTGGTTCGTCTAGACTAGTTAGTTCTGAGTTATGAAAATGGGCGCCAGGTAAATTAATTTTCCGCACAAATACCCTCAGTGTAGTTCAACTCCCAAATCTACCAAGTGGAATTGAATGAAAACCAAAATTTAGCAAATTATTTTACTCGTATTTCACTCGACCACAATCATTGGCATAGTTTCTCTAAACAAAAGGAAAAAGGAAAAATAATCCTATCGGTAAGCGGGCAACGAGCAAAAAAAAAAAAAAAATAATAAGCAGGTAAGCACAATAGCTAACGCAGACAGGCGATTTTTCATGCAAATTTCACTAACCTAAAACTATAAAGAGAAAAAAAAAATCTACCCAACCACAAACCCTAGGGCAATCTGCCACAATATAAATTATTTACAAACTGCGAGGAAAGAGAAAGGAAGTCAGAATGCAGCGGATCGGAAAATAAAGTATTACTAACCGGAATTCAACCATGGATAGTGCGTCGCTTGAGCTCAGGCGCATGCGCAAGTCCTAAGGTAATTGAGTTCGCAACTTTACCTTCCGCTAACAGGAAGTTACTACCTATATAGTACGTAAGCATTAGTGGGTGAAAATAATGGCGGGGTTTTAGCAACAGAAGCAAATCAAACACTAGCCTAAGCGATCACAATTCAATCAAACAAGGATTGATGGTTTTATGTTTTTTTTTTATAACTTGCGTGCCGGAAGGTTCCACCCTCCTGTCCGAGGTACGTTGATTGCCTCCGTAGCGTCCAACTTCCACTCCTCTAAGGTTTAAACAGGCAATACTGTGGGATTCGGCACCAGGGAATATTATAACTCTCGACGTTGGAAATTCGCATCCAACACTAAAACCCTAGGAAATAATAAAAAAAATAGAATTCACAGCAGGATAGGGTGAAAGAGAAAAAGAATGAATAAATAACTTGACCACCTTGTTGGTCGACGAATATTTTTCGCGATCCTCCAAGTTTGTCGCTCGGCCTTGGTACTTTTCAAGTATCCTACTGCTCGAATATATAGAAAAAATAACAAACAAAAAAAATAACAACCCCCAAAATGTTGGTCCACCCTGTACAATTTATTTGAATTAGTATCTCAATCAAATGTATTCATCCGCGAATCCAGAGTACCCACGGAACCGAAACCAATAAGTGGATTACTCAGATCACCCTGTATATATAAAATAGATAAAAAAAATAAATAGATTCAGGTAACACTGATTACCCACCCAGGATACTGAGATATACAAAGTAAAACATAATAATATACTCCGCTATTTAGCGGATGAGTTATAATCACGACTAATATAAACTATATCAATATTGTTTGTAGAAAAGAACTCTAGCCAAGTTGAACATTCGTTCAAGATTAGAAATAAAATTAAATAAACAATTTCACGCTTGATATAATTCAACCGGAGTTGGTGATATTGCTCACTCTGTATGAGCAGGAACTGACTCACAGTCAAACCCTCAGATATCGTGGAAGCTGAGCAGTACAACTCCTTTCATTCCAGAAACCACCAAGTATTATGAACCAAGTGGCAACACCGCGTAGTACGGATATACCAGTTCAAGAGCAAGATAATATATATACAATAAGTCGACTTACCCTGATTTAGGGGTTTTCAGTGCTTAATGGCGCCTCTATAGCTCCGGTTGGTTCGAATATAAACGATTTTTCCAACTTCGTGCCAATCCCATACGAAAATGAACCTTATGTCCTTCACATTAAGGTTTTCATCGACGTAAACTGTAAAAATGATAAAAATTTCACCTCAATTGCCAAAGTATGGATTCTGAGACAGGCGTTTCGATAGTACCGGTCCACGAAAGTGAATTAAAGCCTACCTTTCCGGTTGGTCTTCAAGCCAAGAACGACAGAGTGGTCGAATGGCGGTGCTCTTTTTTTCCCAAATCCTCCAAGAGCTCCGATTATGGATGCAATACCAAAAATATTCGACAGAAAATCACCAACTGCATCCACAATCCATAATTCGATCAGCAAAACAGATCCCAGTATTAGGATGGCTTAGGCCATAAATTTTTGCAAATCGGGAACACCGCTGAATGCTAGCACCCTTTATCTTCTATTTGACAGACAGCCCCGAACGTAGCTCTCTTCCAATGTCGCAGTCAGTTTTTGACACCCCTGTCACAGATCAGTCATCCGAAACTCATCGGACACTAGATGGCGCCACAGAGACCCTACCTCCTATCTTTACTTTACCTTAATCTTACGTCTATCTACTACACAATTACGCTGGCATACACCAATGCTTATACTCCTATTTATCAATTATTCATTGAATAATACGATTTTATTTTTAATTATGCGTCTCAGTTCAGTGGTTGCGCATGACGCTTGAACTTCGTCCTATTAGACGCTACTAACAACGAAACTAGCCGTACGCGAAGTCGCTAATGTGAATGTGTGACAGTTGTCAGAATAGAACCAAGGTACTGTTTACTTGTTTACATTCCTCGCAATATCAGTTATCAAATATCAACAGGTGAGTACATCTTACAAATTCAATATTACAGAAGTTATCCACATTCTTTGGATTCACCTGCACTCATTAATATATTTGCTACAGTCCAAAGTTCCGTACAATTTTCAATAACAAATCAATATAACCTGTTAGCAACTCCAGACTAATAAAACTAATTATTTTTTTTCTCCAGCACACGTCCAAACATAATTTGGCTCGGGAATCAACACAGGTCGGAATAATCAGATCGGCGGGCCAAACCATGAACCAGGTAATGTTATATTTTCTTATTCAGAGTGGAATTTAAACGGGTATATTGTTCGCAGGTGATCAGCGTACCGAGGGACCGAAATTGCAGCGTTGTGACATTGTCTACTATTTCATGTGATATGATTATATTTTAATAAACATATGATATACAAGATGTGGGTTTTGATATGTGTTTATGGGTGTGTGGTTTCCGGTAGAATTTCAACGTAACAAATTCAACCTTCTGCTCGATTCGGTCGCTTGTATGTAAAACGGAAGAACAGTTACCTGGTGAGTATAACTATATAAACATAATCGAATACAACTCAGATACGATGATTGTTCAATCTATCCATTCAACCTTATGTTCGATTCGGTTGCTCGTATGTATATCGGAAGAACAGGTACCTGGTGAGTATATCTATATAAACATAATCGAATACAACTCAGATACGATGATTGTTCAATCTATCCATTTAACCTTCTGCTCGATTCGGTCGCTTGTATGTAAAACGGAAGGACAGTTACCTGGTGAGTATTTCTATATGAACGTCATCACGATATAATCGAATACAACTTAGTTACAATTATCGTTCCGTCTAACCATCCAACCTCATGTTCGATTCAGACGCTCCTCGTATGTGTAACGAAAGAACCGTTACATGGTAGGTGTAGTTAAATATACAACATAACGATATAATCGGAGACAACCCAGATACAATGATTGTTCAATCTATCCATTCAACCTTATGTTCGATTCGGTTGCTATTATGTATAACGAAAGAACAGTTACCTGGTTAGACATAATATATAATTATCATCACGAAATAATCGAATACAACTCAGAAACGATGATTGTTCAGTCTATCCATTCAACCTTCTGTTCAGTTCAGTCGCTCTTATGTATAACTGGAGAACAGTTACCTGGTGAGTATAACTATATGAACATCATCACGATATAATCGAATACAACCTCAGATACGATCATTGTTTAGTCTATCCATTCAACCTTCAGTTCAATTCAGTCGCCCGTATGTATAACGGAAGAACAGTTACCTGGTGAGTATAACTATATAAACATAATCGAATACAGCTCAGATACGATGATTGTTCAATCTATCCATTCAACCTTATGTTCGATTCGGTTGCTCGTATGTATATCGGAAGAACAGGTACCTGGTGAGTATATCTATATAAACATAATCGAATACAACTCAGATACGATGATTGTTCAATCTATCCATTAAACCTTCTGCTCGATTCGGTCGCTTGTATGTAAAACGGAAGGACAGTCACCTGGTGAGTATTGCTATATAAACATCATCACGATATCATCGAATACAACTCAGATACAATTATCGTTTCGTCTAACCATTCAACCTTCTGTTCAATTCAGTCGCTCGTATGTATAACGGAAGAACAGTTACCTGGTGAGTATAACTATATAAACATAATCGAATACAACCCAGATACGATGATTGTTCAATCTATACTGAATTCAACCTTCTGCTCGATTCGGTCGCTTATATGTAAAACGGAAGAACAGTTACCTGGTGAGTATTGCTATATAAACATCATCACGATATCATCGAATACAACTCAGATACAATTATCGTTTCGTCTAACCATTTAACCTTCTGTTCGATTCAGTCGCTAGTATGTGTAACGGAAGTACCGTCACCTGGTAAGTATCACTATATATACAGTATTGCGATATAATCGGATACCACCCAGATACATTGATTGTTCAGTCTATCCATTCAACTTTCTGTTCATTTTGATCGCTCGTATGTGAAACGGGAATACCGTAACCTTATGTGTATAACTATATCACAGCATAACATCATAATCGAATACAACCCAGATACTATCCATTCAACCTTCTGTTCGATTCGGTTGCTCGTATGTATAACGAAAGAACAGTAACCTGGTGAGTATTTCTAAATGAACGTCATCACGATATAATCGAATACAACTTAGTTACAATTATCGTTCCGTCTAACCATCCAACCTTATGTTCGATTCAGACGCTCGTATGTGTAACGAAAGAACCGTTACATGGTAGGTGTAGTTAAATATACAACATAACGATATAATCGGAGACAACCCAGATACAATGATTGTTCAATCTATCCTTTCAACCTTATGTTCGATTCGGTTGCTAGTATGTATAACGAAAGAACAGTTACCTGGTTAGACATAATATATAATAATCATCACGAAATAATCGAATACAACCCAGATACGATGATTGTTCAGTCTATCCATTCAACCTTCTGTTCAGTTCAGTCGCTCTTATGTATAACTGGAGAACAGTTACCTGGTGAGTATAACTATATGAACATCATCACGATATAATCGAATACAACCCCAGATACGATCATTGTTTAGTCTATCCATTCAACCTTCAGTTCAATTCAGTCGCTCGTATGTATAACGGAAGAACAGTTACCTGGTGAGTATAACTATATAAACATAATCGAATACAACTCAGATACGATGATTGTTCAATCTATCCATTCAACCTTATGTTCGATTCGGTTGCTCGTATGTATATCGGAAGAACAGGTACCTGGTGAGTATATCTATAAAAACATAATCGAATACAACCCAGATACGATGATTGTTCAATTTATACAGAATTCAACCTTCTGCTCGATTCGGTCGCTTGTATGTAAAACGGAAGAACAGTTACCTGGTGAGTATTGTTATATAAACATCATCACGATATCATCGAATACAACTCAGATACAATTATCGTTTCGTCTAACCATTTAACCTTCTGTTCAATTCAGTCGCTAGTATGTGTAACGGAAGTACCGTCACCTGGTAAGTATCACTATATATACAGTATTGCGATATAATCGGATACCACCCAGATACATTGATTGTTCAGTCTATCCATTCAACTTTCTGTTCGTTTCGGTCGCTCGTATGTGAAACGGGAATACCGTCACCTTATGTGTATAACTATATACACAGCATAACATCATTATCGAATACAACCCAGATACTATCCATTCAACCTTCTGTTCAATTCGGTTGCTCGTATGTATAACGAAAGAACAGTAACCTGGTGAGTATTTCTATATGAACGTCATCACGATATAATCGAATACAACTTAGTTACAATTATCGTTCCGTCTAACCATCCAACCTTATGTTCGATTCAGACGCTCGTCTGTGTAACGAAAGAACCGTTACATGGAAGGTGTAGTTAAATATACAACATAACGTTATAATCGGAGACAACCCAGATACAATGATTGTTCAATCTATCCATTCAACCTTGGGTTCGATTCGGTTGCTAGTATGTATAACGAAAGAACAGTTACCTGGTTAGACATAATATATAATAATCATCACGAAATAATCGAATACAACCCAGATACGATGATTGTTCAGTCTATCCATTCAACCTTCTGTTCAGTTCAGTCGCTCTTATGTATAACTGAAGAACAGTTACCTGGTGAGTATAACTATATGAACATCATCACGATATAATCGAATACAACCCCAGATACGATCATTGTTTAGTCTATCCATTCAACCTTCAGTTCAATTCAGTCGCTCGTATGTATAACGGAAGAACAGTTACCTGGTGAGTATAACTGTATAAACATAATCGAATACAACTCAGATACGATGATTGTTCAATCTATCCATTCAACCTTATGTTCGATTCGGTTGCTCGTATGTATATCGGAAGAACAGGTACCTGGTGAGTATATCTATATAAACATAATCGAATACAACTCAGATACGATGATTGTTCAATCTATCCATTTAACCTTCTGCTCGATTCGGTCGCTTGTATGTAAAACGGAAGGACAGTTACCTGGTGAGTATTGCTATATAAACATCATCACGATATCATCGAATACAACTCAGATACAATTATCGTTTCGTCTAACCATTCAACATTCTGTTCGATTCAGTCGCTAGTATGTGTAACGGAAGTATCGTCACCTGGTAAGTATCACTATATATACAGTATTGCGATATAATCGGATACCACCCAGATACATTGATTGTTCAGTCTATCCATTCAACTTTCTTTTTGTTTCGGTCGCTCGTATGTGAAACGGGAATACCGTCTCCTAGTGTGTATAACTATATACACAGCATAACATCATAATCGAATACAACCCATATACTATCCATTCAACCTTCTGTTCAATTCAGTCGCTCGTATGTATAACGGAAGAACAGTTACCTGTTGAGTATAACTATATAAACATAATCGAATACAACCCAGATACGATGATTGTTCAATCTATACTGAATTCAACCTTCTGCTCGATTCGGTCGCTTGTATGTAAAACGGAAGAACAGTTACCTGGTGAGTATAACTATATAAACATAATCGAATACAACTCAGATACGATGATTGTTCAATCTATCCATTCAACCTTATGTTCGATTCGGTTGCTCGTATGTATATCGGAAGAACAGGTACCTGGTGAGTATATCTATATAAACATAATCGAATACAACTCAGATACGATGATTGTTCAATCTATCCATTTAACCTTCTGCTCGATTCGGTCGCTTGTATGTAAAACGGAAGGACAGTTACCTGGTGAGTATTTCTATATGAACGTCATCACGATATAATCGAATACAACTTAGTTACAATTATCGTTCCGTCTAACCATCCAACCTCATGTTCGATTCAGACGCTCCTCGTATGTGTAACGAAAGAACCGTTACATGGTAGGTGTAGTTAAATATACAACATAACGATATAATCGGAGACAACCCAGATACAATGATTGTTCAATCTATCCATTCAACCTTATGTTCGATTCGGTTGCTATTATGTATAACGAAAGAACAGTTACCTGGTTAGACATAATATATAATTATCATCACGAAATAATCGAATACAACTCAGAAACGATGATTGTTCAGTCTATCCATTCAACCTTCTGTTCAGTTCAGTCGCTCTTATGTATAACTGGAGAACAGTTACCTGGTGAGTATAACTATATGAACATCATCACGATATAATCGAATACAACCTCAGATACGATCATTGTTTAGTCTATCCATTCAACCTTCAGTTCAATTCAGTCGCCCGTATGTATAACGGAAGAACAGTTACCTGGTGAGTATAACTATATAAACATAATCGAATACAGCTCAGATACGATGATTGTTCAATCTATCCATTCAACCTTATGTTCGATTCGGTTGCTCGTATGTATATCGGAAGAACAGGTACCTGGTGAGTATATCTATATAAACATAATCGAATACAACTCAGATACGATGATTGTTCAATCTATCCATTAAACCTTCTGCTCGATTCGGTCGCTTGTATGTAAAACGGAAGGACAGTCACCTGGTGAGTATTGCTATATAAACATCATCACGATATCATCGAATACAACTCAGATACAATTATCGTTTCGTCTAACCATTCAACCTTCTGTTCAATTCAGTCGCTCGTATGTATAACGGAAGAACAGTTACCTGGTGAGTATAACTATATAAACATAATCGAATACAACCCAGATACGATGATTGTTCAATCTATACTGAATTCAACCTTCTGCTCGATTCGGTCGCTTATATGTAAAACGGAAGAACAGTTACCTGGTGAGTATTGCTATATAAACATCATCACGATATCATCGAATTCAACTCAGATACAATTATCGTTTCGTCTAACCATTTAACCTTCTGTTCGATTCAGTCGCTAGTATGTGTAACGGAAGTACCGTCACCTGGTAAGTATCACTATATATACAGTATTGCGATATAATCGGATACCACCCAGATACATTGATTGTTCAGTCTATCCATTCAACTTTCTGTTCATTTTGATCGCTCGTATGTGAAACGGGAATACCGTAACCTTATGTGTATAACTATATCACAGCATAACATCATAATCGAATACAACCCAGATACTATCCATTCAACCTTCTGTTCGATTCGGTTGCTCGTATGTATAACGAAAGAACAGTAACCTGGTGAGTATTTCTAAATGAACGTCATCACGATATAATCGAATACAACTTAGTTACAATTATCGTTCCGTCTAACCATCCAACCTTATGTTCGATTCAGACGCTCGTATGTGTAACGAAAGAACCGTTACATGGTAGGTGTAGTTAAATATACAACATAACGATATAATCGGAGACAACCCAGATACAATGATTGTTCAATCTATCCTTTCAACCTTATGTTCGATTCGGTTGCTAGTATGTATAACGAAAGAACAGTTACCTGGTTAGACATAATATATAATAATCATCACGAAATAATCGAATACAACCCAGATACGATGATTGTTCAGTCTATCCATTCAACCTTCTGTTCAGTTCAGTCGCTCTTATGTATAACTGGAGAACAGTTACCTGGTGAGTATAACTATATGAACATCATCACGATATAATCGAATACAACCCCAGATACGATCATTGTTTAGTCTATCCATTCAACCTTCAGTTCAATTCAGTCGCTCGTATGTATAACGGAAGAACAGTTACCTGGTGAGTATAACTATATAAACATAATCGAATACAACTCAGATACGATGATTGTTCAATCTATCCATTCAACCTTATGTTCGATTCGGTTGCTCGTATGTATATCGGAAGAACAGGTACCTGGTGAGTATATCTATAAAAACATAATCGAATACAACCCAGATACGATGATTGTTCAATTTATACAGAATTCAACCTTCTGCTCGATTCGGTCGCTTGTATGTAAAACGGAAGAACAGTTACCTGGTGAGTATTGTTATATAAACATCATCACGATATCATCGAATACAACTCAGATACAATTATCGTTTCGTCTAACCATTTAACCTTCTGTTCAATTCAGTCGCTAGTATGTGTAACGGAAGTACCGTCACCTGGTAAGTATCACTATATATACAGTATTGCGATATAATCGGATACCACCCAGATACATTGATTGTTCAGTCTATCCATTCAACTTTCTGTTCGTTTCGGTCGCTCGTATGTGAAACGGGAATACCGTCACCTTATGTGTATAACTATATACACAGCATAACATCATTATCGAATACAACCCAGATACTATCCATTCAACCTTCTGTTCAATTCGGTTGCTCGTATGTATAACGAAAGAACAGTAACCTGGTGAGTATTTCTATATGAACGTCATCACGATATAATCGAATACAACTTAGTTACAATTATCGTTCCGTCTAACCATCCAACCTTATGTTCGATTCAGACGCTCGTCTGTGTAACGAAAGAACCGTTACATGGAAGGTGTAGTTAAATATACAACATAACGTTATAATCGGAGACAACCCAGATACAATGATTGTTCAATCTATCCATTCAACCTTAGGTTCGATTCGGTTGCTAGTATGTATAACGAAAGAACAGTTACCTGGTTAGACATAATATATAATAATCATCACGAAATAATCGAATACAACCCAGATACGATGATTGTTCAGTCTATCCATTCAACCTTCTGTTCAGTTCAGTCGCTCTTATGTATAACTGAAGAACAGTTACCTGGTGAGTATAACTATATGAACATCATCACGATATAATCGAATACAACCCCAGATACGATCATTGTTTAGTCTATCCATTCAACCTTCAGTTCAATTCAGTCGCTCGTATGTATAACGGAAGAACAGTTACCTGGTGAGTATAACTGTATAAACATAATCGAATACAACTCAGATACGATGATTGTTCAATCTATCCATTCAACCTTATGTTCGATTCGGTTGCTCGTATGTATATCGGAAGAACAGGTACCTGGTGAGTATATCTATATAAACATAATCGAATACAACTCAGATACGATGATTGTTCAATCTATCCATTTAACCTTCTGCTCGATTCGGTCGCTTGTATGTAAAACGGAAGGACAGTTACCTGGTGAGTATTGCTATATAAACATCATCACGATATCATCGAATACAACTCAGATACAATTATCGTTACAATTATCGTTTCGTCTAACTGGTAAGTATCACTATATATACAGTATTGCGATATAATCGGATACCACCCAGATAAATTGATTGTTCAGTCTATCCATTCAACTTTCTTTTCATTTCGGTCGCTCGTATGTAAAACGGGAATACCGTCTCCTAGTGTGTATAACTATATACACAGCATAACATCATAATCGAATACAACCCATATACTATCCATTCAACCTTCTGTTCAATTCAGTCGCTCGTTTGTATAACGGAAGAACAGTTACCTGGTGAGTATTGCTATATAATCATCATCACGATATCATCGAATACAACTCAGATACAATTATCGTTTCGTCTAACCTTTCAACATTCTGTTCGATTCAGTCGCTAGTATGTGTAACGGAAGTATCGTCACCTGGTAAGTATCACTATATATACAGTATTGCGATATAATCGGATACCACCCAGATACATTGATTGTTCAGTCTATCCATTCAACTTTCTTTTTGTTTCGGTCGCTCGTATGTAAAACGGGAATACCGTCTCCTAGTGTGTATAACTATATACACAGCATAACATCATAATCGAATACAACCCATATACTATTCATTCAACCTTCTGTTCAATTCAGTCGCTCGTATGTATAACGGAAGAACAGTTACCTGTTGAGTATAACTATATAAACATAATCGAATACAACCCAGATACGATGATTGTTCAATCTATACTGAATTCAACCTTCTGCTCGATTCGCTCGCTTGTATGTAAAACGGAAGAACAGTTACCTGGTGAGTATAACTATATAAACATAATCGAATACAACTCAGATACGATGATTGTTCAATCTATCCATTTAACCTTCTGCTCGATTCGGTCGCTTGTATGTGAAACGGAAGGACAGTTACCTGGTGAGTATTGCTAAATAAACATCATCACGATATCATCGAATACAACTCAGATACAATTATCGTTTCGTCTAACCATTCAACATTCTGTTCGATTCAGTCGCTAGTATGTGTAACGGAAGTATCGTCACCTGGTAAGTATCACTATATATACAGTATTGCGATATAATCGGATACCACCCAGATACATTGATTGTTCAGTCTATCCATTCAACTTTCTTTTTGTTTCGGTCGCTCGTATGTAAAACGGGAATACCGTCTCCTAGTGTGTATAACTATATACACAGCATAACATCATAATCGAATACAACCCATATACTATCCATTCAACCTTCTGTTCAATTCAGTCGCTCGTATGTATAACGGAAGAACAGTTACCTGTTGAGTATAACTATATAAACATAATCGAATACAACCCAGATACGATGATTGTTCAATCTATACTGAATTCAACCTTCTGCTCGATTCGGTCGCTTGTATGTAAAACGGAAGAACAGTTACCTGGTGAGTATAACTATATAAACATAATCGAATACAACTCAGATACGATGATTGTTCAATCTATCCATTCAACCTTATGTTCGATTCGGTTGCTCGTATGTATATCGGAAGAACAGGTACCTGGTGAGTATATCTATATAAACATAATCGAATACAACTCAGATACGATGATTGTTCAATCTATCCATTTAACCTTCTGCTCGATTCGGTCGCTTGTATGTAAAACGGAAGGACAGTTACCTGGTGAGTATTTCTATATGAACGTCATCACGATATAATCGAATACAACTTAGTTACAATTATCGTTCCGTCTAACCATCCAACCTCATGTTCGATTCAGACGCTCGTATGTGTAACGAAAGAACCGTTACATGGTAGGTGTAGTTAAATATACAACATAACGATATAATCGGAGACAACCCAGATACAATGATTGTTCAATCTATCCATTCAACCTTATGTTCGATTCGGTTGCTATTATATATAACGAAAGAACAGTTACCTGGTTAGACATAATATATAATAATCATCACGAAATAATCGAATACAACCCAGAAACGATGATTGTTCAGTCTATCCATTCAACCTTCTGTTCAGTTCAGTCGCTCTTATGTATAACTGGAGAACAGTTACCTGGTGAGTATAACTATATGAACATCATCACGATATAATCGAATTCAACCTCAGATACGATCATTGTTTAGTCTATCCATTCAACCTTCAGTTCAATTCAGTCGCCCGTATGTATAACGGAAGAACAGTTACCTGGTGAGTATAACTATATAAACATAATCGAATACAGCTCAGATACGATGATTGTTCAATCTATCCATTCAACCTTATGTTCGATTCGGTTGCTCGTATGTATATCGGAAGAACAGGTACCTGGTGAGTATATCTATATAAACATAATCGAATACAACTCAGATACGATGATTGTTCAATCTATCCATTAAACCTTCTGCTCGATTCGGTCGCTTGTATGTAAAACAAAAGGACAGTCACCTGGTGAGTATTGCTATATAAACATCATCACGATATCATCGAGTACAACTCAGATACAATTATCGTTTCGTCTAACCATTCAACCTTCTGTTCAATTCAGTCGCTCGTATGTATAACGGAAGAACAGTTACCTGGTGAGTATAACTATATAAACATAATCGAATACAACCCAGATACGATGATTGTTCAATCTATACTGAATTCAACCTTCTGCTCGATTCGGTCGCTTATATGTAAAACGGAAGAACAGTTACCTGGTGAGTATTGCTATATAAACATCATCACGATATCATCGAATACAACTCAGATACAATTATCGTTTCGTCTAAACATTTAACCT
This sequence comes from Chrysomela aeneicollis, assembly GCA_029955515.1. Taxonomy (NCBI): domain Eukaryota; kingdom Metazoa; phylum Arthropoda; class Insecta; order Coleoptera; family Chrysomelidae; genus Chrysomela; species Chrysomela aeneicollis. Next base: position 16,931,589 of record JARUHQ010000006.1, read on the forward strand.
TCTGTTCGATTCAGTCGCTAGTATGTGTAACGGAAGTACCGTCACCTGGTAAGTATCACTATATATACAGTATTGCGATATAATCGGATACCACCCAGATACATTGATTGTTCAGTCTATCCATTCAACTTTCTGTTCATTTTGGTCGCTCGTATGTGAAACGGGAATACCGTAACTTTATGTGTATAACTATATCACAGCATAACATCATAATCGAATACAACCCAGATACTATCCATTTAACCTTCTGCTCGATTCGGTCGCTTGTATGTAAAACGGAAGGACAGTTACCTGGTGAGTATTTCTAAATGAACGTCATCACGATATAATCGAATACAACTTAGTTACAATTATCGTTCCGTCTAACCATCCAACCTTATGTTCGATTCAGACGCTCGTATGTGTAACGAAAGAACCGTTACATGGTAGGTGTAGTTAAATATACAACATAACGATATAATCGGAGACAACCCAGATACAATGATTGTTCAATCTATCCTTTCAACCTTATGTTCGATTCGGTTGCTAGTATGTATAACGAAAGAACAGTTACCTGGTTAGACATAATATATAATAATCATCACGAAATAATCGAATACAACCCAGATACGATGATTGTTCAGTCTATCCATTCAACCTTCTGTTCAGTTCAGTCGCTCTTATGTATAACTGAAGAACAGTTACCTGGTGAGTTAACTATATGAACATCATCACGATATAATCGAATACAACCCCAGATACGATCATTGTTTAGTCTATCCATTCAACCTTCAGTTCAATTCAGTCGCTCGTATGTATAACGGAAGAACAGTTACCTGGTGAGTATAACTATATAAACATAATCGAATACAACTCAGATACGATGATTGTTCAATCTATCCATTCAACCTTATGTTCGATTCGGTTGCTCGTATGTATATCGGAAGAACAGGTACCTGGTGAGTATATCTATATAAACATAATCGAATACAACTCAGATACGATGATTGTTCAATCTATCCATTTAACCTTCTGCTCGATTCGGTCGCTTGTATGTAAAACGGAAGGACAGTTACCTGGTGAGTATTGCTATATAAACATCATCACGATATCATCGAATACAACTCAGATACAATTATCGTTTCGTCTAACCATTCAACATTCTGTTCGATTCAGTCGCTAGTATGTGTAACGGAAGTATCGTCACCTGGTAAGTATCACTATATATACAGTATTGCGATATAATCGGATACCACCCAGATAAATTGATTGTTCAGTCTATCCATTCAACTTTCTTTTCGTTTCGGTCGCTCGTATGTAAAACGGGAATACCGTCTCCTAGTGTGTATAACTATATACACAGCATAACATCATAATCGAATACAACCCATATACTATCCATTCAACCTTCTGTTCAATTCAGTCGCTTGTATGTATAACGGAAGAACAGTTACCTGGTGAGTATAACTATATATACATAATCGAATACAACCCAGATACGATGATTGTTCAATTTATACTGAATTCAACCTTCTGCTCGATTCGGTCGCTTGTATGTAAAACGGAAGGACAGTTACCTGGTGAGTATTTCTAAATGAACGTCATCACGATATAATCGAATACAACTTAGTTACAATTATCGTTCCGTCTAACCATCCAACCTTATGTTCGATTCAGACGCTCGTATGTGTAACGAAAGAACCGTTACATGGTAGGTGTAGTTAAATATACAACATAACGATATAATCGGAGACAACCCAGATACAATGATTGTTCAATCTATCCTTTCAACCTTATGTTCGATTCGGTTGCTAGTATGTATAACGAAAGAACAGTTACCTGGTTAGACATAATATATAATAATCATCACGAAATAATCGAATACAACCCAGATACGATGATTGTTCAGTCTATCCATTCAACCTTCTGTTCAGTTCAGTCGCTCTTATGTATAACTGGAGAACAGTTACCTGGTGAGTATAACTATATGAACATCATCACGATATAATCGAATACAACCCCAGATACGATCATTGTTTAGTCTATCCATTCAACCTTCAGTTCAATTCAGTCGCTCGTATGTATAACGGAAGAACAGTTACCTGGTGAGTATAACTATATAAACATAATCGAATACAACTCAGATACGATGATTGTTCAATCTATCCATTCAACCTTATGTTCGATTCGGTTGCTCGTATGTATATCGGAAGAACAGGTACCTGGTGAGTATATCTATATAAACATAATCGAATACAACCCAGATACGATGATTGTTCAATTTATACAGAATTCAACCTTCTGCTCGATTCGGTCGCTTGTATGTAAAACGGAAGAACAGTTACCTGGTGAGTATTGCTATATAAACATCATCACGATATCATCGAATACAACTCAGATACAATTATCGTTTCGTCTAACCATTTAACCTTCTGTTCAATTCAGTCGCTAGTATGTGTAACGGAAGTACCGTTACATGGTAGGTGTAGTTAAATATACAACATAACGATATAATCGGAGACAACCCAGATACAATGATTGTTCAATCTATCCTTTCAACCTTATGTTCGATTCGGTTGCTAGTATGTATAACGAAAGAACAGTTACCTGGTTAGACATAATATATAATAATCATCACGAAATAATCGAATACAACCCAGATACGATGATTGTTCAGTCTATCCATTCAACCTTCTGTTCAGTTCAGTCGCTCTTATGTATAACTGGAGAACAGTTACCTGGTGAGTATAACTATATGAACATCATCACGATATAATCGAATACAACCCCAGATACGATCATTGTTTAGTCTATCCATTCAACCTTCAGTTCAATTCAGTCGCTCGTATGTATAACGGAAGAACAGTTACCTGGTGAGTATAACTATATAAACATAATCGAATACAACTCAGATACGATGATTGTTCAATCTATCCATTCAACCTTATGTTCGATTCGGTTGCTCGTATGTATATCGGAAGAACAGGTACCTGGTGAGTATATCTATATAAACATAATCGAATACAACCCAGATACGATGATTGTTCAATTTATACAGAATTCAACCTTCTGCTCGATTCGGTCGCTTGTATGTAAAACGGAAGAACAGTTACCTGGTGAGTATTGCTATATAAACATCATCACGATATCATCGAATACAACTCAGATACAATTATCGTTTCGTCTAACCATTTAACCTTCTGTTCAATTCAGTCGCTAGTATGTGTAACGGAAGAACCGTCACCTGGTAAGTATCACTATATATACAGTATTGCGATATAATCGGATACCACCCAGATACATTGATTGTTCAGTCTATCCATTCAACTTTCTGTTCGTTTCGGTCGCTCGTATGTGAAACGGGAATACCGTCACCTTATGTGTATAACTATATACACAGCATAACATCATTATCGAATACAACCCAGATACTATCCATTCAACCTTCTGTTCAATTCGGTTGCTCGTATGTATAACGAAAGAACAGTAACCTGGTGAGTATTTCTATATGAACGTCATCACGATTTAATCGAATACAACTTAGTTACAATTATCGTTCCGTCTAACCATCCAACCTTATGTTCGATTCAGACGCTCGTATGTGTAACGAAAGAACCGTTACATGGAAGGTGTAGTTAAATATACAACATAACGTTATAATCGGAGACAACCCAGATACAATGATTGTTCAATCTATCCATTCAACCTTAGGTTCGATTCGGTTGCTAGTATGTATAACGAAAGAACAGTTACCTGGTTAGACATAATATATAATAATCATCACGAAATAATCGAATACAACCCAGATACGATGATTGTTCAGTCTATCCATTCAACCTTCTGTTCAGTTCAGTCGCTCTTATGTATAACTGAAGAACAGTTACCTGGTGAGTTAACTATATGAACATCATCACGATATAATCGAATACAACCCCAGATACGATCATTGTTTAGTCTATCCATTCAACCTTCAGTTCAATTCAGTCGCTCGTATGTATAACGGAAGAACAGTTACCTGGTGAGTATAACTATATAAACATAATCGAATACAACTCAGATACGATGATTGTTCAATCTATCCATTCAACCTTATGTTCGATTCGGTTGCTCGTATGTATATCGGAAGAACAGGTACCTGGTGAGTATATCTATATAAACATAATCGAATACAACTCAGATACGATGATTGTTCAATCTATCCATTTAACCTTCTGCTCGATTCGGTCGCTTGTATGTAAAACGGAAGGACAGTTACCTGGTGAGTATTGCTATATAAACATCATCACGATATCATCGAATACAACTCAGATACAATTATCGTTTCGTCTAACCATTCAACATTCTGTTCGATTCAGTCGCTAGTATGTGTAACGGAAGTATCGTCACCTGGTAAGTATCACTATATATACAGTATTGCGATATAATCGGATACCACCCAGATAAATTGATTGTTCAGTCTATCCATTCAACTTTCTTTTCGTTTCGGTCGCTCGTATGTAAAACGGGAATACCGTCTCCTAGTGTGTATAACTATATACACAGCATAACATCATAATCGAATACAACCCATATACTATCCATTCAACCTTCTGTTCAATTCAGTCGCTTGTATGTATAACGGAAGAACAGTTACCTGGTGAGTATAACTATATATACATAATCGAATACAACCCAGATACGATGATTGTTCAATTTATACTGAATTCAACCTTCTGCTCGATTCGGTCGCTTGTATGTAAAACGGAAGAACAGTTACCTGGTGAGTATAACTATATAAACATAATCGAATACAACTCAGATACGATGATTGTTCAATCTATCCATTCAACCTTATGTTCGATTCGGTTGCTCGTATGTATATCGGAAGAACAGGTACCTGGTGAGTATATCTATATAAACATAATCGAATACAACTCAGATACGATGATTGTTCAATCTATCCATTTAACCTTCTGCTCGATTCGGTCGCTTGATGTAAAACGGAAGGACAGTTACCTGGTGAGTATTGCTATATAAACATCATCACGATATCATCGAATACAACTCAGATACAATTATCGTTTCGTCTAACCATTCAACATTCTGTTCGATTCAGTTGCTAGTATGTGTAACGGAAGTATCGTCACCTGGTAAGTATCACTATATATACAGTATTGCGATATAATCGGATACCACCCAGATACATTGATTGTTCAGTCTATCCATTCAACTTTCTTTTCGTTTCGGTCGCTCGTATGTAAAACGGGAATACCGTCTCCTAGTGTGTATAACTATATACACAGCATAACATCATAATCGAATACAACCCATATACTATCCATTCAACCTTCTGTTCAATTCAGTCGCTCGTATGTATAACGGAAGAACAGTTACCTGGTGAGTATAACTATATAAACATAATCGAATACAACCCAGATACGATGATTGTTCAATCTATACTGTATTCAACCTTCTGCTCGATTCGGTCGCTTGTATTTAAAACGGAAGAACAGTTACCTGGTGAGTATTGCTATATAAACATCATCACGATATCATCGAATACAACTCAGATACAATTATCGTTTCGTCTAACTATTTAACCTTCTGTTCGATTTAGTCGCTAGTATGTGTAACGGAAGTACCGTCACCTGGTAAGTATCACTATATATACAGTATTGCGATATAATCGGATACCACCCAGATACATTGATTGTTAAGTCTATCCATTCAACTTTCTGTTCGTTCTGGTCGCTCGTATGTGAAACGGGAATACCGTCACCTTATGTGTATAACTATATCACAGCATAACATCATAATCGAATACAACCCAGATACTATCCATTCAACCTTCTGTTCGATTCGGTTGCTCGTATGTATAACGAAAGAACAGTTACCTGGTGAGTATTTCTATATGAACGTCATCACGATATAATCGAATACAACTTAGTTACAATTATCGTTCCGTCTAACCATCCAACCTTATGTTCGATTAAGACGCTCGTATGTGTAACGAAAGAACCGTTACATGGTAGGTGTAGTTAAATATACAACATAACGATATAATCGGAGACAACCCAGATACAATGATTGTTCAATCTATCCATTCAACCTTATGTTCGATTCGGTTGCTAGTATGTATAACGAAAGAACAGTTACCTGGTTAGACATAATATATAATAATCATCACGAAATAATCGAATACAACCCAGATACGATGATTGTTCAGTCTATCCATTCAACCTTCTGTTCAGTTCAGTCGCTCTTATGTATAACTGGAGAACAGTTACCTGGTGAGTATAACTATATGAACATCATCACGATATAATCGAATACAACCCCAGATACGATCATTGTTTAGTCTATCCATTCAACCTTCAGTTCAATTCAGTCGCTCGTATGTATAACGGAAGAACAGTTACCTGGTGAGTATAACTATATAAACATAATCGAATACAACTCAGATACGATGATTGTTCAATCTATCCATTCAACCTTATGTTCGATTCGGTTGCTCGTATGTATATCGGAAGAACAGGTACCTGGTGAGTATATCCATATAAACATAATCGAATACAACCCAGATACGATGATTGTTCAATTTATACAGAATTCAACCTTCTGCTCGATTCGGTCGCTTGTATGTAAAACGGGAATACCGTCTCCTAGTGTGTATAACTATATACACAGCATAACATCATAATCGAATACAACCCATATACTATCCATTCAACCTTCTGTTCAATTCAGTCGCTCGTATGTATAACGGAAGAACAGTTACCTGGTGAGTATAACTATATAAACATAATCGAATACAACCCAGATACGATGATTGTTCAATCTATACTGAATTCAACCTTCTGCTCGATTCGGTCGCTTGTATGTAAAACGGAAGAACAGTTACCTGGTGAGTATTGCTATATAAACATCATCACGATATCATCGAATACAACTCAGATACAATTATCGTTTCGTCTAACCATTCAACATTCTGTTCGATTCAGTCGCTAGTATGTGTAACGGAAGTATCGTCACCTGGTAAGTATCACTATATAAACAGTATTGCGATATAATCGGATACCACCCAGATACATTGATTGTTCAGTCTATCCATTCGACTTTCTTCTTGTTTCGGTCGCTCGTATGTAAAACGGGAATACCGTCTCCTAGTGTGTATAACTATATACACAGCATAACATCATAATCGAATACAACCTATATACTATCAATTCAACCTTCTGTTCAATTCAGTCGCTCGTATGTATAACGGAAGAACAGGTACCTGGTGAGTATATCTATATAAACATAATCGAATACAACTCAGATACGATGATTGTTCAATCTATCCATTCAACCTTCTGCTCGATTCGGTCGCTTGTATGTAAAACGGAAGGACAGTTACCTGGTGAGTATTGCTATATAAACATCATCACGATATCATCGAATACAACTCAGATACAATTATCGTTTCGTCTAACCATTTAACCTTCTGTTCGATTCAGTCGCTAGTATGTGTAACGGAAGTACCGTCACCTGGTAAGTATCACTATATATACAGTATTGCGATATAATCGGATACCACCCAGATACATTGATTGTTCAGTCTATCCATTCAACTTTCTGTTCGTTTCGGTCGCTCGTAGGTGAAACGGGAATACCGTCACCTTATGTGTATAACTATATACACAGCATAACATCATTATCGAATACAACCCAGATACTATCCATTCAACCTTCTGTTCAATTCGGTTGCTCGTATGTATAACGAAAGAACAGTAACCTGGTGAGTATTTCTATATGAACGTCATCACGATATAATCGAATACAACTCAGTTACAATTATCGTTCCGTCTAACCATTCAACCTTATGTTCGATTCAGACGCTCGTATGTGTAACGAAAGAACCGTTACATGGAAGGTGTAGTTAAATATACAACATAACGTTATAATCGGAGACAACCCAGATACAATGATTGTTCAATCTATCCATTCAACCTAAGGTTCGATTCGGTTGCTAGTATGTATAACGAAAGAACAGTTACCTGGTTAGACATAATATATAATAATCATCACGAAATAATCGAATACAACCAAGATACGATGATTGTTCAGTCTATCCATTCAACCTTCTGTTCAGTTCAGTCGCTCTTATGTATAACTGGAAAACAGTTACCTGGTGAGTATAACTATATGAACATCATCACGATATAATCGAATACAACCCCAGATACGATCATTGTTTAGTCTATCCATTCAACCTTCAGTTCAATTCAGTCGCTCGTATGTATAACGGAAGAACAGTTACCTGGTGAGTATAACTATATAAACATAATCGAATACAACTCAGATACGATGATTGTTCAATCTATCCATTCAACCTTATGTTCGATTCGGTTGCTCGTATGTATATCGGAAGAACAGGTACCTGGTGAGTATATCTATATAAACATAATCGAATACAACTCAGATACGATGATTGTTCAATCTATCCATTTAACCTTCTGCTCGATTCGGTCGCTTGTATGTAAAACGGAAGGACAGTTACCTGGTGAGTATTGCTATATAAACATCATCACGATATCAGCGAATACAACTCAGATACAATTATCGTTTCGTCTAACCATTCAACATTCTGTTCGATTCAGTCGTTAGTATGTGTAACGGAAGTATCGTCACCTGGTAAGTATCACTATATATAGAGTATTGCGATATAATCGGATACCACCCAGATAAATTGATTGTTCAGTCTATCCATTCAACTTTCTTTTCGTTTCGGTCGCTCGTATGTAAAACGGGAATACCGTCTCCTAGTGTGTATAACTATATACACAGCATAACATCATAATCGAATACAACCCATATACTATCCATTCAACCTTCTGTTCAATTCAGTCGCTCGTATGTATAACGGAAGAACAGTTACCTGGTGAGTATAACTATATATACATAATCGAATACAACCCAGATACGATGATTGTTCAATTTATACTGAATTCAACCTTCTGCTCGATTCGGTCGCTTGTATGTAAAACGGAAGAACAGTTACCTGGTGAGTATTGCTATATAATCATCATCACGATATCATCGAATACAACTCAGATACAATTATCGTTTCGTCTAAACATTCAACATTCTGTTCGATTAAGTCGCTAGTATGTGTAACGGAAGTACCGTCACCTGGTAAGTATCACTATATATACAGTATTGCGATATAATCGGATACCACCCAGATACATTGATTGTTCAGTCTATCCATTCAACTTTCTTTTTGTTTCGGTCGCTCGTATGTAAAACGGGAATACCGTCTCCTAGTGTGTATAACTATATACACAGCATAACATCATAATCGAATACAACCCATATACTATCCATTCAACCTTCTGTTCAATTCAGTCGCTCGTATGTATAACGGAAGAACAGTTACCTGTTGAGTATAACTATATAAACATAATCGAATACAACCCAGATACGATGATTGTTCAATCTATACTGAATTCAACCTTCTGCTCGATTCGGTCGCTTGTATGTAAAACGGAAGAACAGTTACCTGGTGAGTATTGCTATATAAACATCATCACGATATCATCGAATACAACTCAGATACAATTATCGTTTCGTCTAACCATTTAACCTTCTGTTCGATTAAGTCGCTAGTATGTGTAACGGAAGTACCGTCACCTGGTAAGTATCACTATATATACAGTATTGCGATATAATCGGATACCACCCAGATACATTGATTGTTCAGTCTATCATTTCAACTTTCTGTTCGTTTCGGTCGCTCGTATGTGAAACGGGAATACCGTCACCTTATGTGTATAACTATATACACAGCATAACATCATAATCGAATACAACCCAGATACTATCCATTCAACCTTCTGTTCGATTCGGTTGCTCGTATGTATAACGAAAGAACAGTAACCTGGTGAGTATTTCTATATGAACGTCATCACGATATAATCGAATACAACTTAGTTACAATTATCGTTCCGTCTAACCATCCAACCTTATGTTCGATTCAGACGCTCGTATGTGTAACGAAAGAACCGTTACATGGTAGGTGTAGTTAAATATACAACATAACGATATAATCGGAGACAACCCAGATACAATGATTGTTCAATCTATCCATTCAACCTTATGTTCGATTCGGTTGCTATTATGTATAACGAAAGAACAGTTACCTGGTTAGACATAATATATAATAATCATCACGAAATAATCGAATACAACCCAGATACGATGATTGTTCAGTCTATCCATTCAACCTTCTGTTCAGTTCAGTCGCTCTTATGTATAACTGGAGAACAGTTACCTGGTGAGTATAACTATATGAACATAATCGAATACAACTCAGATACGATGATTGTTCAATCTATCCATTCAACCTTATGTTCGATTCGGTTGCTCGTATGTATATCGGAAGAACAGGTACCTGGTGAGTATATCTATATAAACATAATCGAATACAACTCAGATACGATGATTGTTCAATCTATCCATTTAACCTTCCGCTCGATTCTGTCGCTTGTATGTAAAACGGAAGGACAGTTACCTGGTGAGTATTGCTATATAAACATCATCACGATATCATCGAATACAACTCAGATACAATTATCGTTTCGTCTAACCATTCATCATTCTGTTCGATTCAGTCGCTAGTATGTGTAACGGAAGTATCGTCACCTGGTAAGTATCACTATATATACAGTATTGCGATATAATCGGATACCACCCAGATACATTGATTGTTCAGTCTATCCATTCAACTTTCTTTTTGTTTTGGTCGCTCGTATGTAAAACGGGAATACCGTCTCCTAGTGTGTATAACTATATACACAGCATAACATCATAATCGAATACAACCCATATACTATCCATTCAACCTTCTGTTCAATTCAGTCGCTCGTATGTATAACGGAGGAACAGTTACCTGGTGAGTATAACTATATAAACATAATCGAATACAACCCAGATACGATGATTGTTCAATCTATACTGAATTCAACCTTCTGCTCGATTCGGTCGCTTGTATGTAAAACGGAAGAACAGTTACCTGGTGAGTATTGCTATATAAACATCATCACGATATCATCGAATACAACTCAGATACAATTATCGTTTCGTCTAACCATTCAACATTCTGTTCGATTCAGTCGCTAGTATGTGTAACGGAAGTATCGTCACCTGGTAAGTATCACTATATATACAGTATTGCGATATAATCGGATACCACCCAGATAAATTGATTGTTCAGTCTATCCATTCAACTTTCTTTTCGTTTCGGCCGCTCGTATGTAAAACGGGAATACCGTCTCCTAGTGTGTATAACTATATACACAGCATAACATCATAATCGAATACAACCCATATACTATCCATTCAACCTTCTGTTCAATTCAGTCGCTCGTTTGTATAACGGAAGAACAGTTACCTGGTGAGTATAACTATATAAACATAATCGAATACAACCCAGATACGATGATTGTTCAATCTATACTGAATTCAACCTTCTGCTCTATTCGGTCGCTTGTATGTAAAACGGAAGAACAGTTACCTGGTGAGTATTGCTATATAAACATAATCACGATATCATCGAATACAACTCAGATACAATTATCGTTTCGTCTAACCATTCAACATTCTGTTCGATTCAGTCGCTAGTATGTGTAACGGAAGTATCGTCACCTGGTAAGTATCACTTTATATACAGTATTGCGATATAATCGGATACCACCCAGATACATTGATTGTTCAGTCTATCATTTCAACTTTCTGTTCGTTTCGGTCGCTCGTATGTGAAACGGGAATACCGTCACCTTATGTGTATAACTATATACACAGCATAACATCATAATCGAATACAACCCATATACTATCCATCCAACCTTCTGTTCGATTCGGTTGCTCGTATGTATAACGAAAGAACAGTAACCTGGTGAGTATTCCTATATGAACGTCATCACGATATAATCGAATACAACTTAGTTACAATTATCGTTCCGTCTAACCATCCAACCTTATGTTCGATTCAGACGCTCGTATGTGTAACGAAAGAACCGTTACATGGTAGGTGTAGTTAAATATACAACATAACGATATAATCGGAGACAACCCAGATACAATGATTGTTCAATCTATCCATTCAACCTTATGTTCGATTCGGTTGCTAGTATGTATAACGAAAGAACAGTTACCTGGTTAGACATAATATATAATAATCATCACGAAATAATCGAATACAACCCAGATACGATGATTGTTCAGTCTATCCATTCAACCTTCTGTTCAGTTCAGTCGCTCTTATGTATAACTGGAGAACAGTTACCTGGTGAGTATAACTATATGAACATCATCACGATATAATCGAATACAACCCCAGATACGATCATTGTTTAGTCTATCCATTCAACCTTCAGTTCAATTCAGTCGCTCGTATGTATAACGGAAGAACGGTTACCTGGTGAGTATAACTATATAAACATAATCGAATACAACTCAGATACGATGATTGTTCAATCTATCCATTCAACCTTATGTTCGATTCGGTTGCTCGTATGTATATCGGATGAACAGGTACCTGGTGAGTATATCTATATAAACATAATCGAATACAACTCAGATACGATGATTGTTCAATCTATCCATTTAACCCTCTGCTCGATTCGGTCGCTTGTATGTAAAACGGAAGGACAGTTACCTGGTGAGTATTGCTATATAAACATCATCACGATATCATCGAATACAACTCAGATACAATTATCGTTTCGTCTAACCATTCAACATTCTGTTCGATTCAGTCGCTAGTATGTGTAACGGAAGTATCGTCACCTGGTAAGTATCACTATATATACAGTATTGCGATATAATCGGATACCACCCAGATAAATTGATTGTTCAGTCTATCCATTCAATTTTCTTTTCGTTTCGGTCGCTCGTATGTAAAACGGGAATACCGTCTCCTAGTGTGTATAACTATATACACAGCATAACATCATAATCGAATACAACCCATATACTATCCATTCAACCTTCTGTTTAATTCAGTCGCTCGTTTGTATAACGGAAGAACAGTTACCTGGTGAGTATAACTATATATACATAATCGAATACAACCCAGATACGATGATTGTTCAATTTATACTGAATTCAACCTTCTGCTCGATTCGGTCGCTTGTATGTAAAACGGAAGAACAGTTACCTGGTGAGTATTGCTATATAATCATCATCACGATATCATCGAATACAACTCAGATACAATTATCGTTTCGTCTAACCTTTCAACATTCTGTTCGATTCAGTCGCTAGTATGTGTAACGGAAGTATCGTCACCTGGTAAGTATCACTATATATACAGTATTGCGATATAATCGGATACCACCCAGATACATTGATTGTTCAGTCTATCCATTCAACTTTCTTTTTGTTTCGGTCGCTCGTATGTAAAACGGGAATACCGTCTCCTAGTGTGTATAACTATATACACAGCATAACATCATAATCGAATACAACCCATATACTATCCATTCAACCTTCTGTTCAATTCAGTCGCTCATATGTATAACGGAAGAACAGTTACCTGTTGAGTATAACTATATAAACATAATCGAATACAACCCAGATACGATGATTGTTCAATCTATACTGAATTCAACCTTCTGCTCGATTCGGTCGCTTGTATGTAAAACGGAAGAACAGTTACCTGGTGAGTATAACAATATAAACATAATCGAATACAACTCAGATACGATGATTGTTCGATCTATCCATTCAACCTTATGTTCGATTCGGTTGCTCGTATGTATATCGAAAGAACAGGTACCTGGTGAGTATATCTATATAAACATAATCGAATACAACTCAGATACGATGATTGTTCAATCTATCCATTTAACCTTCTGCTTGATTCGGTCGCTTGTATGTAAAACGGAAGGACAGTTACCTGGTGAGTATTGCTATATAAACATCATCACGATATCATCGAATACAACTCAGATACAATTATCGTTTCGTCTAACCATTCAACATTCTGTTCGATTCAGTCGCTAGTATGTGTAACGGAAGTATCGTCACCTGGTAAGTATCACTATATATACAGTATTGCGATATAATCGGATACCACCCAGATACATTGATTGTTCAGTCTATCCATTCAACATTCTTTTTGTTTCGGTCGCTCGTATGTAAAACGGGATTACCGTCTCCTAGTGTGTATAACTATATACACAGCATAACATCATAATCGAATACAACCCATATACTATCCATTCAACCTTCTGTTCAATTCAGTCGCTCGTATGTATAACGGAAGAACAGTTACCTGTTGAGTATAACTATATAAACATAATCGAATACAACCCAGATACGATGATTGTTCAATCTATACTGAATTCAACCTTCTGCTCGATTCGGTCGCGTGTATGTAAAACGGAAGAACAGTTACCTGGTGAGTATAACTATATAAACATAATCGAATACAACTCAGATACGATGATTGTTCAATCTATCCATTCAACCTTATGTTCGATTCGGTTGCTCGTATGTATATCGGAAGAACAGGTACCTGGTGAGTATATCTATATAAACATAATCGAATACAACTCAGATACGATGATTGTTCAATCTATCCATTTAACCTTCTGCTCGATTCGGTCGCTTGTATGTAAAACGGAAGGACAGTTACCTGGTGAGTATTTCTATACGAACGTCATCACGATATAATCGAATACAACTCAGTTACAATTATCGTTCCGTCTAACCATCCAACCTCATGTTCGATTCAGACGCTCGTATGTGTAACGAAAGAACCGTTACATGGTAGGTGTAGTTAAATATACAACATAACGATATAATCGGAGACAACCCAGATACAATGATTGTTCAATCTATCCATTCAACCTTATGTTCGATTCGGTTGCTATTATGTATAACGAAAGAACAGTTACCTGGTTAGACATAATATATAATAATCATCACGAAATAATCGAATACAACCCAGATACGATGATTGTTCAGTCTATCCATTCAACCTTCTGTTCAGTTCAGTCGCTAGTATGTGTAACGGAAGTATCGTCAACTGGTAAGTATCACTATATATACAGTATTGCGATATAATCGGATACCACCCAGATAAATTGATTGTTCAGTCTATCCATTCAACTTTCTTTTCATTACGGTCGCTCGTATGTAAAACGGGAATACCGTCTCCTAGTGTGTATAACTATATACACAGCATAACATCATAATCGAATACAACCCATATACTATCCATTCAACCTTCTGTTCAATTCAGTCGCTCGTATGTATAACGGAAGAACAGTTACCTGGTGAGTATAACTATATATACATAATCGAATACAACCCAGATACGATGATTGTTCAATTTATACTGAATTCAACCTTCTGCTCGATTCGGTCGCTTGTATGTAAAACGGAAGAACAGTTACCTGGTAAGTATTGCTATATAATCATCATCACGATATCATCGAATACAACTCAGATACAATTATCATTTCGTCTAACCTTTCAACATTCTGTTCGATTCAGTCGCTAGTATGTGTAACGGAAGTATCGTCACCTGGTAAGTATCACTATATATACAGTATTGCGATATAATCGGATACCACCCAGATACATTGATTGTTCAGTCTATCCATTCAACTTTCTTTTTGTTTCGGTCGCTCGTATGTAAAACGGGAATACCGTCTCCTAGTGTGTATAACTATATACACAGCATAACATCATAATCGAATACAACCCATATACTATCCATTCAACCTTCTGTTCAATTCAGTCGCTCGTATGTATAACGGAAGAACAGTTACCTGTTGAGTATAACTATATAAACATGATCGAATACAACCCAGATACGATGATTGTTCAATCTATACTGAATTCAACCTTCTGCTCGATTCGGTCGCTTGTATGTAAAACGGAAGAACAGTTACCTGGTGAGTATAACTATATAAACATAATCGAATACAACTCAGATACGATGATTGTTCAATCTATCCATTCAACCTTATGTTCGATTCGGTTGCTCGTATGTATATCGGAAGAACAGGTACCTGGTGAGTATATCTATATAAACATAATCGAATACAACTCAGATACGATGATTGTTCAATCTATCCATTTAACCTTCTGCTCGATTCGGTCGCTTGTATGTAAAACGGAAGGACAGTTACCTGGTGAGTATTGCTATATAAACATCATCACGATATCATCGAATACAACTCAGATACAATTATCGTTTCGTCTAACCATTCAACATTCTGTTCGATTCAGTCGCTAGTATGTGTAACGGAAGTATCGTCACCTGGTAAGTATCACTATATATACAGTATTGCGATATAATCGGATACCACCCAGATACATTGATTGTTCAGTCTATCCATTCAACTTTCTTTTCGTTTCGGTCGCTCGTATGTAAAACGGGAATACCGTCTCCTAGTGTGTATAACTATATACACAGCATAACATCATAATCGAATACAACCCATATACTATCCATTCAACCTTCTGTTCAATTCAGTCGCTCGTATGTATAACGGAAGAACAGTTACCTGGTGAGTATAACTATATAAACATAATCGAATACAACCCAGATACGATGATTGTTCAATCTATACTGTATTCAACCTTCTGCTCGATTCGGTCGCTTGTATGTAAAACGGAAGAACAGTTACCTGGTGAGTATTGCTATATAAACATCATCACGATATCATCGAATACAACTCAGATACAATTATCGTTTCGTCTAACCATTTAACATTCTGTTCGATTCAGTCGCTAGTATGTGTAACGGAAGTACCGTCACCTGGTAAGTATCACTATATATACAGTATTGCGATATAATCGGATACCACCCAGATACATTGATTGTTCAGTCTATCCATTCAACTTTCTGTTCGTTTTGGTCGCTCGTATGTGAAACGGGAATACCGTCACCTTATGTGTATAACTATATCACAGCATAACATCATAATCGAATACAACCCAGATACTATCCATTCAACCTTCTGTTCGATTCGGTTGCTCGTATGTATAACGAAAGAACAGTTACCTGGTGAGTATTTCTATATGAACGTCATCACGATATAATCGAATACAACTTAGTTACAATTATCGTTCCGTCTAACCATCCAACCTTATGTTCGATTCAGACGCTCGTATGTGTAACGAAAGAACCGTTACATGGTAGGTGTAGTTAAATATACAACATAACGATATAATCGGAGACAACCCAGATACAATGATTGTTCAATCTATCCATTCAACCTTATGTTCGATTCGGTTGCTAGTATGTATAACGAAAGAACAGTCACCTGGTTAGACATAATATATAATAATCATCACGAAATAATCGAATACAACCCAGATACGATGATTGTTCAGTCTATCCATTCAACCTTCTGTTCAGTTCAGTCGCTCTTATGTATAACTGGAGAACAGTTACCTGGTGAGTATAACTATATGAACATCATCACGATATAATCGAATACAACCCCAGATACGATCATTGTTTAGTCTATCCATTCAACCTTCAGTTCAATTCAGTCGCTCGTATGTATAACGGAAGAACAGTTGCCTGGTGAGTATAACTATATAAACATAATCGAATACAACTCAGATACGATGATTGTTCAATCTATCCATTCAACCTTATGTTCGATTCGGTTGCTCGTATGTATATCGGAAGAACAGGTACCTGGTGAGTATATCTATATAAACATAATCGAATACAACCCAGATACGATGATTGTTCAATTTATACAGAATTCAACCTTCTGCTCGATTCGGTCGCTCGTATGTAAAACGGGAATACCGTCTCCTAGTGTGTATAACTATATACACAGCATAACATCATAATCGAATACAACCCATATACTATCCATTCAACCTTCTGTTCAATTCAGTCGCTCGTATGTATAACGGAAGAACAGTTACCTGGTGAGTATATTTATATAAACATAATCGAATACAACCCAGATACGATGATTGTTCAATCTATACTGAATTCAACCTTCTGCTCGATTCGGTCGCTTGTATGTAAAACGGAAGAACAGTTACCTGGTGAGTATTGCTATATAAACATCATCACGATATCATCGAATACAACTCAGATACAATTATCGTTTCGTCTAACCATTCAACATTCTGTTCGATTCAGTCGCTAGTATGTGTAACGGAAGTATCGTCACCTGGTAAGTATCACTATATAAACAGTATTGCGATATAATCGGATACCACCCAGATACATTGATTGTTCAGTCTATCCATTCGACTTTCTTTTTGTTTCGGTCGCTCGTATGTAAAACGGGAATACCGTCTCCTAGTGTGTATAACTATATACACAGCATAACATCATAATCGAATACAACCTATATACTATCAATTCAACCTTCTGTTCAATTCAGTCGCTCGTATGTGTAACGAAAGAACCGTTACATGGAAGGTGTAGTTAAATATACAACATAACGTTATAATCGGAGACAACCCAGATACAATGATTGTTCAATCTATCCATTCAACCTAAGGTTCGATTCGGTTGCTAGTATGTATAACGAAAGAACGGTTACCTGGTTAGACATAATATATAATAATCATCACGAAATAATCGAATACAACCCAGATACGATGATTGTTCAGTCTATCCATTCAACCTTCTGTTCAGTTCAGTCGCTCTTATGTATAACTGGAAAACAGTTACCTGGTGGGTATAACTATATGAACATCATCACGATATAATCGAAAACAACCCCAGATACGATGATTGTTTAGTCTATCCATTCAACCTTCAGTTCAATTCAGTCGCTCGTATGTATAACGGAAGAACAGTTACCTGGTGAGTATAACTATATAAACATAATCGAATACAACTCAGATACGATGATTGTTCAATCTATCCATTCAACCTTATGTTAGATTCGGTTGCTCGTATGTATATCGGAAGAACAGGTACCTGGTGAGTATATCTATATAAACATAATCGAATACAACTCAGATACGATAATTGTTCAATCTATCCATTTAACCTTCTGCTCGATTCGGTCGCTTGTATGTAAAACGGAAGGACAGTTACCTGGTGAGTATTGCTATATAAACATCATCACGATATCATCGAATACAACTCAGATACAATTATCGTTTCGTCTAACCATTCAACATTCTGTTCGATTCAGTCGTTAATATGTGTAACGGAAGTATCGTCACCTGGTAAGTATCACTATATATACAGTATTGCGATATAATCGGATACCACCCAGATAAATTGATTGTTCAGTCTATCCATTCAACTTTCTTTTCGTTTCGGTCGCTCGTATGTAAAACGGGAATACCGTCTCCTAGTGTGTATAACTATATACACAGCATAACATCATAATCGAATACAACCCATATACTATCCATTCAACCTTCTGTTCAATTCAGTCGCTCGTATGTATAACGGAAGAACAGTTACCTGGTGAGTATAACTATATATACATAATCGAATACAACCCAGATACGATGATTGTTCAATTTATACTGAATTCAACCTTCTGCTCGATTCGGTCGCTTGTATGTAAAACGGAAGAACAGTTACCTGGTGAGTATTGCTATATAATCATCATCACGATATCATCGAATACAACTCAGATACAATTATCGTTTCGTCTAACCATTCAACATTCTGTTCGATTAAGTCGCTAGTATGTGTAACGGAAGTACCGTCACCTGGTAAGTATCACTATATATACAGTATTGCGATATAATCGGATACCACCCAGATACATTGATTGTTCAGTCTATCCATTCAACTTTTTTTTTGTTTCGGTCCCTCGTATGTAAAACGGGAATACCGTCTCCTAGTGTGTATAACTATATACACAGCATAACATCATAATCGAATACAACCCATATACTATCCATTCAACCTTCTGTTCAATTCAGTCGCTCGTATGTATAACGGAAGAACAGTTACCTGTTGAGTATAACTATATAAACATAATCGAATACAACCCAGATACGATGATTGTTCAATCTATCCATTCAACCTTCAGTTCAATTCAGTCGCTCGTATGTATAACGGAAGAACAGTTACCTGGTGAGTATAACTATATAAACATAATCGAATACAACTCAGATACGATGATTGTTCAATCTATCCATTCAACCTTATGTTCGATTCGGTTGCTCGTATGTATATCGGAAGAACAGGTACCTGGTGAGTATATCTATATAAACATAATCGAATACAACTCAGATACGATGATTGTTCAATCTATCAATTTAACCTTCTGCTCGATTCGGTCGCTCGTGTAACGAAAGAACCGTTACATGGTAGGTGTAGTTAAATATACAACATAACGATATAATCGGAGACAACCCAGATACGATGAATTTTCAATCTATTCATTTAACCTTCTGCTCGATTCGGTCGCTGAACAATCAATGTATCTGGGTGGTATCCGATTATATCGCAATACTGTATATATAGTGATACTTACCAGGTGACGGTACTTCCGTTACACATACTAGCGACTGAATCGAACAGAAGGTTAAATGGTTAGACGAAACGATAATTGTATCTGAGTTGTATTCGATGATATCGTGATGATGTTTATATAGCAATACTCACCAGGTAACTGTTCTTCCGTTTTACATACAAGCGACCGAATCGAGCAGAAGGTTGAATTCAGTATAGATTGAACAATCATCGTATCTGGGTTGTATTCGATTATGATTATATAGTTATCCTCACCAGGTAACTGTTCTTCCGTTATACATACGAGCGACTGAATTGAACAGAAGGTTGAATGGATAGTATCTGGGTTGTATTCGATTATGATGTTATGCTGTGTATATAGTTATACACATAAGGTGACGGTATTCCCGTTTCACATACGAACGACCGAAACGAACAGAAAGTTGAATGGATAGACTGAACAATCAATGTATCTGGGTGGTATCCGATTATATCGCAATACTGTATATATAGTGATACTTACCAGGTGACGGTACTTCCGTTACACATACTAGCGACTGAATCGAACAGAAGGTTAAATGGTTAGACGAAACGATAATTGTATCTGAGTTGTATTCGATGATATCGTGATGATGTTTATATAGCAATACTCACCAGGTAACTGTTTTTCCGTTTTACATACAAGCGACCGAATCGAGCAGAAGGTTGAATTCAGTATAGATTGACCAATCATCGTATCTGGGTTGTATTCGATTATGTTTATATAGTTATACTCACCAGGTAACTGTTCATCCGTTATACATACGAGCGACTGAATTGAACAGAAGGTTGAATGGATAGTATCTGGGTTGTATTCGATTATGATGTTATGCTGTGTATATAGTTATACATATAAGGTGACGGTATTCCCGTTTCACATACGAGCGACCGAAAGGAACAGAAAGTTGAATGGATAGACTGAACAATCAATGTATCTGGGTGATATCCGATTATATCGCAATACTGTATATATTGTGATACTTACCAGGTGACGGTACTTCCGTTACACATACTAGCGACTGAATCGAACAGAAGGTTAAATGGTTAGACGAAACGATAATTGTATCTGAGTTGTATTTGATGATATCGTGATGATGTTTTTATAGCAATAATCACCAGGTAACTGTTCTTCCGTTTTACATACAAGCGACCGAATCGAGCAGAAGGTTGAATTCAGTATACATTGAACAATCATCGTATCTGGGTTGTATTCGATTATGTTTATATAGTTATACTCACCAGGTAACTGTTCTTCCGTTATACATACGAGCGACTGAATCGAACATAAGGTTGAATGGATAGATTGAACAATCATTGTATCTGGGTTGTCTCCGATTATATCGTTATGTTGTATATTTAACTACACCTACCATGTAACGGTTCTTTCGTTACACATACGAGCGTCTGAATCGAACATAAGGTTGGATGGTTAGACGGAACGGTAATTGTAACTAAGTTGTATTCGATTATATCGTGATGACGTTCATATAGAAATACTCACCAGGTTACTGTTCTTTCGTTATACATACGAGCAACCGAATCGAACAGAAGGTTGAATGGATAGTATCTGGGTTGTATTCGATTATGATGTTATGCTGTGATATAGTTATACACATAAGGTGACGGTATTTCCGTTTTACATACGAGCGACCGAAACGAAAAGAAAGTTGAATGGATAGACTGAACAATCAATGTATCTGAGTTGCATTCGATGATATCGTGATGATGTTTATATAGCAATACTCACCAGGTAACTGTTCTTCCGTTTTACATACAAGCCACCGAATCGAGCAGAAGGTTAAATGGATAGATTGAACAATCATCGTATCTGAGTTGTATTCGATTATGTTTATATAGATATACTCACCAGGTACCTGTTCTTCCGTTATACATACGAGCGACTGAATTGAACAGAAGGTTGAATGGATAGTATATGGGTTGTATTCGATTATGATGTTATGCTGTGTATATAGTTATACACACTAGGAGACGGTATTCCCTTTTTACATACGAGCGACCGAAACGAAAAGAAAGTTGAATGGATAGACTGAACAATCAATGTATCTGGGTGGTATCCGATTATATCGCAATACTGTATATATAGTGATACTTACCAGGTGACGATACTTCCGTTACACATACTAGCGACTGAATCGAACAGAATGTTGAATGGTTAGACGAAACGATAATTGTATCTGAGTTGTATTCGATGATATCGTGATGATGTTTATATAGCAATACTCACCAGGTAACTGTCCTTCCGTTTTACATACAAGCGACCGAATCGAGCAGAAGGTTAAATGGATAGATTGAACAATCATCGTATCTGAGTTGTATTTGATTATGTTTATATAGATATACTCACCAGGTACCTGATCTTCCGATATACATACGAGCAACCGAAACGAACATAAGGTTGAATGGATAGATTGAACAATCATCGTATCTGAGTTGTATTCGATTATGTTTATATAGTTATACTCACCAGGTAACTCTTCTTCCGTTATACATACGAGCGACTGAATTGAACTGAAGGTTGAATGGATAGACTAAACAATGATCGTATCTGAGGTTGTATTCGATTATATCGTGATGATGTTCATATAGTTATACTCACCAGGTAACTGTTCTCCAGTTATACATAACAGCGACTGAACTGAACAGAAGGTTTAATGGATAGACTGAACAATCATCGTATCTGGGTTGTATTCGATTATTTCGTGATGATTATTATATATTATGTCTAACCAGGTAACTGTTCTTTCGTTATACATACTAGCAACCGAATCGAACATAAGGTTGAATGGATAGATTGAACAATCATTGTATCTGGGTTGTCTCCGATTATATCGTTATGTTGTATATTTAACTACACCTACCATGTAACGGTTCTTTCGTTACACATACGAGCGTCTGAATCGAACATAAGGTTGGATGGTTAGACGGAACGATAATTGTAACTAAGTTGTATTCGATTATATCGTGATGACGTTCATATAGAAATACTCACCAGGTTACTGTTCTTTCGTTATACATACGAGCAACCGAATCGAACAGAAGGTTGAATGGATAGTATCTGGGTTGTATTCGATTATGATGTTATGCTGTGTATATAGTTATACACATAAGGTGACGGTATTCCCGTTTCACATACGAGCGACCGAAACGAACAGAAAGTTGAATGGATAGACTGAACAATCAATGTATCTGGGTGGTATCCGATTATATCGCAATACTGTATATATAGTGATACTTACCAGGTGACGGTACATCCGTTACACATACTAGCGACTAAATCGAACAGAAGGTTAAATGGTTAGACGAAACGATAATTGTATCTGAGATGTATTCGATGATATCGTGATGATGTTTATATAGCAATACTCACCAGGTAACTGTTCTTCCGTTTTACATACAAGCGACCGAATCGAGCAGAAGGTTGAATTCAGTATAGATTGAACAATCATCGTATCTGGGTTGTATTCGATTATGTTTATATAGTTATACTCACCAGGTAACTGTTCTTCCGTTATACATACGAGCGACTGAATTGAACAGAAGGTTGAATGGATAGTATATGGGTTGTATTCGATTATGATGTTATGCTGTGTATATAGTTATACACACTAGGAGACGGTATTCCCGTTTAACATACGTGCGACCAAAACGAAAAGAAAGTTGAATGGATAGACTGAACAATCAATGTATCTGGGTGGTATCCGATTATATCGCAATACTGTATATATAGTGATACTTACCAGGTGACGATACTTCCGTTACACATACTAGCGACTGAATCGAACAGAATGTTGAATGGTTAGACGAAACGATAATTGTATCTGAGTTGTATTCGATGATATCGTGATGATGTTTATATAGCAATACTCACCAGGTAACTGTTCTTCCGTTTTACATACAAGCGACCGAATCGAGCAGAAGGTTGAATTCAGTATAGATTGAACAATCATCGTATCTGGGTTGTATTCGATTATGTTTATATAGTTATACTCACCAGGTAACTGTTCTTCCGTTATACATACGAGCGACTGAATTGAACAGAAGGTTGAATGGATAGTATATGGGTTGTATTCGATTATGATGTTATGCTGTGTATATAGTTATACACACTAGGAGACGGTACTCACCAGGTAGCTGTTCTTCAGTTATACATAAGAGCGACTGAACTGAACAGAAGATTGAATGGATAGACTGAACAATCATCGTATCTGGGTTGTATTCGATTATTTCGTGATGATTATTATATATTATGTCTAACCAGGTAACTGTTCTTTCGTTATACATACTAGCAACCGAATCGAACATAAGGTTGAATGGATAGATTGAACAATCATTGTATCTGGGTTGTCTCCGATTATATCGTTATGTTGTATATTTAACTACACCTACCATGTAACGGTTCTTTCGTTACACATACGAGCGTCTGAATCGAACATAAGGTTGGATGGTTAGACGGAACGATATTGTAACTAAGTTGTATTCGATTATATCGTGATGACGTTCATATAGAAATACTCACCAGGTTACTGTTCTTTCGTTATACATACGAGCAACCGAATCGAACAGAAGGTTGAATGGATAGTATCTGGGTTGTATTCGATTATTATGTTATGTTGTGTATATAGTTATACACATAAGGTGACGGTATTCCCGATTCACATACGAGCGACCGAAACGAACAGAAAGTTGAATGGATAGACTGAACAATCAATGTATCTGGGTGGTATCCGATTATATCGCAATACTGTATATATAGTGATACTTACCAGGTGACGATACTTCCGTTACACATACTAGCGACTGAATCGAACAGAATGTTGAATGGTTAGACGAAACGATAATTGTATCTGAGTTGTATTCGATGATATCGTGATGATGTTTATATAGCAATACTCACCAGGTAACTGTCCTTCCGTTTTACATACAAGCGACCGAATCGAGCAGAAGGTTGAATGGATAGATTGAACAATCATCGTATCTGAGTTGTATTTGATTATGTTTATATAGATATACTCACCAGGTACCTGATCTTCCGATATACATACGAGCAACCGAAACGAACATAAGGTTGAATGGATAGATTGAACAATCATCGTATCTGAGTTGTATTCGATTATGTTTATATAGTTATAGCAACCGAATCGAACATAAGGTTGAATGGATAGATTGAACAATCATTGTATCTGGGTTGCCTCCGATTATATCGTTATGTTGTATATTTAACTACACCTACCATGTAACGGTTCTTTCGTTACACATACGAGCGTCTGAATCGAACATAAGGTTGGATGGTTAGACGGAACGATAATTGTCACTAAGTTGTATTCGATTATATCGTGATGACGTTCATATAGAAATACTCACCAGGTTACTGTTCTTTCGTTATACATACGAGCAACCGTATCGAACAGAAGGTTGAATGGATAGTATCTGGGTTGTATTCGATTATGATGTTATGCTGTGTATATAGTTATACACATAAGATGACGGTATTCCCGTTTCACATACGAGCGACCGAAACGAACAGAAAGTTGAATGGATAGACTGAACAATCAATGTATCTGGGTGGTATCCGATTATATCGCAATACTGTATATATAGTGATACTTACCAGGTGACGATACTTCCGTTACACATACTAGCGACTGAATCGAACAGAAGGTTAAATGGTTAGACGAAACGATAATTGTATCTGAGTTGTATTCGATGATATCGTGATGATGTTTATATAGCAATACTCACCAGGTAACTGTTCTTCCGTTTTACATACAAGCGACCAAATCGAGCAGAAGGTTATGGGGTTTTCACACGTTGTTTGATAGATTTTCGACGAGGTGTGACGTTTGTACGACGAATATTCGACGCATTTGTGTTGTATGCGTGACTTATAAGTGATGAATGTTGATGTTTTCTACTTGTTTTCGATGAATGCGTGACGTTTTCTTATGGAAATCATCGTATTCAATGTTTTTAGATGGCGTTGTTTGATAGATGTTCGACGGATACACGACGTCAGTATGATGTATGTAAGACGCATGCGTGACTTTTCGTCGTGCCATTATTCGTTTTCGACACTTTTTTGATAAGAATGCGACGTCTGCGCGTGTTTTGTATTTGCGAAACATATGTGTGCTGTATTCGTTACGTTTGTCATTGTTATCGAATGTTTATCAATAAATAACAACTTGTTTATATCCCGCAAGCCTTAAGACTCAGAATATATGCAAGTTGACTTTTTGAAATGTCCGTGAAAAATCATTCTTCTGAATTACCCATATAACATTGTTCACTGGAAAAATGGTGACACCGGAAGTAAAACCAAAAGTTTGTGCTCTTTTCATCATGGGGATCATAAATGTATGATTTATTTTCTCCTATATTAGAATACTTTTTCAATAATTCATCAATATAAAATCCATTTCGTCACTGATCATAATATAACTATAACCATCATCACGTGACCAAGGCTCTCAAGTTTCAGTCGTTGAGCATCAACTATCAAATTCTACCTTTCAAACGTATCTGTACCAGTCAGTATATTTGTATTTTTTCGAACGGTACACCTATTTAAAACACTAAGTATCATTTCTTATACACCCAGTATATTTCTTCCAGAATAGATAGTTTTTACATCCCTGTATTTTATCATTCTGTTGGTTCCATTGTTGGAGCTATCGAAAATATTGTGTATGAAAACATTGATTTCTGCAGACGTTAACACATATTCTCTCTGCTGAAAGAGCAATCCTAATTATAGAAAAGTATATTTGTATCGAGACATATTTTTTGAGGTGATTAATGATTGAAGTATCTGGCTTCAATATAATTTGATCTGAATAGTTATACAGTCTTGGAATTTATAACTATACCTTGATCAGAGCTCCGTTTTTGAGATGTCAATAATTCTTTGACCTTGAAACATACACCTCGAGATTTCCGATTATGTTCCATGTGTTGTCGATGCTGGAAGTGCATTCCTGAATATAGAAAATTATATCTGTTTCGAGATATATTTTTTGAGAAGATTAATGATTGAAGTATCTGATTCCAATATAATGTGATCTCAATAGTTATATAGCCTTTGAATATATAAACATACCTTGATCAGAGTTATTTTTTTGGAGATTTTGATAACTCTATGACCTTAAAACATTCACCTTGAGATTTCCGATTATATTCCATGTGTTATTGATTACCTCAAAATTTATTATCGATTTTCTTCTTATCATTTTACCTAGAAGGGTTTCAGAATGGTGTGAATGGCGTTTTTTGATATGAGTTGTACAAAAATTATAGTCTCCTACTAGCATATTGATTGAAACGATGGAAACATGAGTTAACCGTGGACTCAAATCGACTCTTCATAGCACTTTCTCGCGTATAACAGTGTTGTTTAGATTATTTCACCAATTTCCGTTGATATCTCGAAAACCTTGTATATAGGTAAGTTGATATATTCGGGATGTCCGTGAGAAATTATTTTCTCAAAGTACCTACATGGCTCTGTTTACTGAAAAAATTGTAACCGGAAGTGAAACCGGAAGTTGTTGTTTAGATGTCCGAACGTTATGAGGATCACGAACATCTCATTATTTTCCCTTTATCTCGCTACTTTACGAACTGGAAGAGGATATATTTCGATAATTTATCAAGAAGACGAATCAGTTAGAAAAGTGGTAATCAAAGAGATGATTTGCAGTTTTATTTGTTTTTTTCATTATTTCGATACATTTTGATTGATATCTCGCAAACCTTTGGACTTTGTATATAGGTAAGTTAATATATTCGGAATGTACGTGAAATATCCTTTTCAATGAGTACCCACATGAACCTGTTTACTGACAAAATGGAAACCGGAAGTGAAACCGGAAGTTGATGTTTTTGGAATCTAAACGTCATGGGGATCACGAATATACCATTAGTGTTTCTCTATATCGTTTTTTAATGAACGGAAAGTCAATATTTCGTGATAATTCATCGAGAAGCTGGATCGACCAGAAAATCATTACACGAAGAGATTGTGAATTGTTTGCATAGATTTTTTTTAATATTCCGATTAATTTTGATTGATATCTCTTTAACCTTGAGACTTTGTACATAGGTAAAATGATATATTTAGAATGTCCGTGAAAAATCCTTCTCTCAGAGTACCCATATGACTATGTCAAGTAGAAAAATGGAAACCGGAAGTGAAACCGGAAGTTGATGTTTTTGAAGTCTACACGTCATAGGGATTACGAATAAAACATTAGTTTTTCTCTATCG
Organism: Chrysomela aeneicollis; assembly: GCA_029955515.1. NCBI lineage: Eukaryota > Metazoa > Arthropoda > Insecta > Coleoptera > Chrysomelidae > Chrysomela > Chrysomela aeneicollis. Next base: position 16,960,336 of record JARUHQ010000006.1, read on the forward strand.
ATTTTTGATGAACCGGAAGTGAATATTTTTTGATAATTTGTCGAAAAGCTGGTTCGACCAGAAAATCATTACACGAAGAGATTGTGAATTGTTTACATAGATTTTTTTCATTGTTTCGATCAATTTTGATTGATATCTCTTTGACCTTGAGACTTTGTACATAGGTAAAATGATATATTTAGAATGTCCGTGAAAAATCCTTCTCTCAGAGTACCCACATGACTATGTTAAGTGGAAAAATGGAAACCGGAAGTGAAACCGGAAGTTAATGTTTTTGAAGTCTACACGTCATGGGGATTACGAATAAAACATTAGTTTTTCTCTATTTCGATTTTTGATGAACCGGAAGTGAATATTTTTTGATAATTCGTCGAGAAAATGAATCATTCTGTCATTGACATCTTCACATTCACGAGTTTATGGATTCTGCCACGTCGATATAAATGCTGTGGTTCGGATTCTACCTGTGTAAGATGTAGGTATATTTACTTTATAACACGAAAATTACTAAACAGTTGATAACCTTGTGATGTCGGGGGCCATTTTGAAATGTTAACGTCATACGTCAAATGTCAGACGCCTAACTTCAGGCAGCCACACCCTGTCATACGTCAAACGTTATCCATCAATTCAAGGTATTCACACGTGGTGGTTCGGATTCTACTTGTGTAAGCTGTAGGTGCATTATAGTATATTTCCAGATATTTTCAAACGTCTGGCATCAATGCCTAATTTTTTCAAACGTCTGGCAACAGTGGCAGTCGCTTTGTCGTCTCTTATCTTTGTAACGTTACGCGAAATATTGTATCATGTTGAATCATCAATGGAATGCAGCGAACCTGACCTTGAATGCGATTATGTCTATTAATACACTGATGTTTATCGAATGAATAAGCCATTGTTCGTTTCCCCTGCTCCCCGCTTACCGAGGTTGCTACGTTCTCTTATCTTTGGGACGGATCTGCTCGACTACGTCACGCTGAGCGATAACGTTGCATCGACATTGAATGCAATTAAATTTTATAGTGGTCGTAGCTCTGTGGGAACGCATCGGAATTGTAATCCGCTGGTCTGGAGTTCAAATCCCGCCGATAGAAGGATTTTTTAAAATAAAATATGACGTCATGAGATGTTTCCGGATGCGGAGCGCTAAGGGGGCGCAGTCTTAGGGGGGTCAAGGGGGTATAGCGAATACCTGTAGGGGGCCAAGGGGGTACAGCGGAGACCTGAGGGGGCCAAGGGGGTACAGCGGAGGCCTGAGGGGGCCAAGGGGGTACAGCGGAGGCCTGAGGGGGCCAAGGGGATACAGCGGAGGCCTAAGGGATTTAAGAGGGTACAGCGGAGGTCTAAGAGGGCCAAGGGGGTATGGCGGCTTCTGATTGGTCGGGTAGTCTATGACGCGTTGCGTTTCCATACTACATCTGATCATCAGATGCATGGAACACTTGACAGTTGACACAGCGGCATGGAACACTAAACAGTAGACATATGACATATAACAGTTAACATATGACAGTTGACATATGACAGTTGACATGTGACAGCTGTCCCATGGCGGTCATCTTTGATGACGTCAGCGAAATTTGAATTTCCCGCCTTTATGGCGGCCATCTTGAGCTGATAGCCCCCTAGGTGCACTACTATACTAGCAACCGAATCGAACATAAGGTTGAATGGATAGATTGAACAATCATTGTATCTGGGTTGTCTCCGATTATATCGTTATGTTGTATATTTAACTACACCTACCATGTAACGGTTCTTTCGTTACACATACGAGCGTCTGAATCGAACATAAGGTTGGATAGTTAGACGGAACGATAATTGTAACTAAGTTGTATTCGATTATATCGTGATGACGTTCATATAGAAATACTCACCAGGTTACTGTTCTTTCGTTATACATACTAGCAACCGAATCGAACAGAAGGTTGAATGGATAGTATCTGGGTTGTATTCGATTATGATGTTATGCTGTGTATATAGTTATACACATAAGGTGACGGTATTCCCGTTTCACATACGAGCGACCGAAACGATCAGAAAGTTGAATGGATAGACTGAACAATCAATGTATCTGGGTGGTATCCGATTATATCGCAATACTGTATATATAGTGATACTTACCAGGTGACGGTACTTCCGTTACACATACTGGCGACTGAATCGAACAGAAGGTTAAATGGTAAGACGAAACGATAATTGTATCTGAGTTGTATTCGATGATATCGTGATGATATTTATATAGCAATACTCACCAGGTAACTGTCCTTCCGTTTTACATACAAGCGACCGAATCGAGCAGAAGGTTAAATGGATAGATTGAACAATCATCGTATCTGAGTTGTATTCGATTATGTTTATATAGATATACTCACCAGGTACCTGTTCTTCCGATATACATACGAGCAACCGAATCGAACATAAGGTTGAATGGATAGATTGAACAATCATCGTATCTGAGTTGTATTCGATTATGTTTATATAGTTATACTCACCAGGTAACTGTTCTTCCGTTATACATACGAGCGACTGAATTGAACTGAAGGTTGAATGGATAGACTAAACAATGATCGTATCTGAGGTTGTATTCGATTATATCGTGATGATGTTCATATAGTTATACTCACCAGGTAACTGTTCTCCAGTTATACATAAGAGCGACTGAACTGAACAGAAGGTTGAATGGATAGACTGAACAATCATCGTATCTGGGTTGTATTCGATTATTTCGTGATGATTATTATATATTATGTCTAACCAGGTAACTGTTCTTTCGTTATACATACTAGCAACCGAATCGAACATAAGGTTGAATGGATAGATTGAACAATCATTGTATCTGGGTTGTCTCCGATTATATCGTTATGTTGTATATTTAACTACACCTACCATGTAACGGTTCTTTCGTTACACATACGAGCGTCTGAATCGAACATAAGGTTGGATGGTTAGACGGAACGATAATTGTAACTAAGTTGTATTCGATTATATCGTGATGACGTTCATATAGAAATACTCACCAGGTTACTGTTCTTTCGTTATACATACGAGCAACCGAATCGAACAGAAGGTTGAATGGATAGTAACTGGGTTGTATTCGATTATGATGTTATGCTGTGTATATAGTTATACACATAAGGTGACGGTATTCCCGTTTCACATACGAGCGACAGAAACGAACAGAAAGTTGAATGGATAGACTGAACAATCAATGTATCTGGGTGGTATCCGATTATATCGCAATACTGTATATATAGTGATACTTACCAGGTGACAGTACTTCCGTTACACATACTAGCGACTGAATCGAACAGAATGTTGAATGGTTAGACGAAACGATAATTGTATCTGAGTTGTATTCGATGATATCGTGATGATGTTTATATAGCAATACTCACCAGGTAACTGTTCTTCCGTTTTACATACAAGCGACCTAATCGAGCAGAAGGTTGAATTCAGTAAAGATTGAACAATCATCGTATCTGGGTTGTATTCGATTATGTTTATATAGTTATACTCACCAGGTAACTGTTCTTCCGTTATACATACGAGCGACTGAATTGAACAGAAGGTTGAATGGATAGTATATGGGTTGTATTCGATTATGATGTTATGCTGTGTATATAGTTATACACACTAGGAGACGGTATTCCCGTTTTACATACGAGCGACCGAAACGAAAAGAAAGTTGAATGGATAGACTGAACAATCAATGTATCTGGGTGGTATCCGATTATATCGCAATACTGTATATATAGTGATACTTACCAGGTGACGATACTTCCGTTACACATACTAGCGACTGAATCGAACAGAATGTTGAATGGTTAGACGAAACGATAATTGTATCTGAGTTGTATTCGATGATATCGTGATGATGTTTATATAGCAATACTCACCAGGTAACTGTCCTTCCGTTTTACATACAAGCGACCGAATCGAGCAGAAGGTTGAATGGATAGATTGAACAATCATCGTATCTGAGTTGTATTCGATTATGTTTATATAGATATACTCACCAGGTACCTGTTCTTCCGATATACATACGAGCAACCGAATCGAACATAAGGTTGAATGGATAGATTGAACAATCATCGTATCTGAGTTGTATTCGATTATGTTTATATAGTTATACTCACCAGGTAACTGTTCTTCCGTTATACATACGAGCGACTGAATTGAACTGAAGGTTGAATGGATAGACTAAACAATGATCGTATCTGGGGTTGAATTCGATTATATCGTGATGATGTTCATATAGTTATACTCACCAGGTAACTGTTCTCCAGTTATACATAAGAGCGACTGAACTGAACAGAAGGTTGAATGGATAGACTGAACAATCATCGTATCTGGGATGTATTCGATTATTTCGTGATGATTATTCTATATGATAGTCATCACGATATAATCGAATACAACCCAGATACAATGATTGTTCAGTCTATCCATTCAACCTTCTGTTCAGTTCAGTCGCTCATATGTATAACTGGAGAACAGTTACCTGTTGAGTATAACTATATAAACATCATCACGATATAATCGAATACAACCTCAGATACGATCATTGTTCAGTATATCCATTCAACCTTCTGTTCAATTCAGTCGCTCGTATGTATAACGGAAGAACAGTTACCTGGTGAGTATAACTATATAAACCTAATCGAATACAACCCAGATACGATGAATTTTCAATCTATCCATTTAACCTTCTGCTCGATTCGGTCGCTTTCATGTAAAACGGAAGAACAGTTACCTGGTGAATATTGCTATATAAACATCATCACGATATCATCGAATACAACTCAGATACAATTATCGCTTCGTCTAACCATTCAACCTTCTGTTCGATTCAGTCGCTAGTATGTGTAACGGAAGTACCATCACCTGGTAAGTATCACTATATATACAGTATTGCGATATAATCGGATACCAACCAGATACATTGATTGTTCAGTCTATCCATTCAACTTTCTGTTCGTTTCGGTCGCTCGTATGTAAAACGGGAATACCGTCACCTAGTGTGTATAACTATATACACAGCATAACATCATAATCAAATACAACCCAGATACCATCCATTCAACTTTCTGTTCGATTCAGTTGCTCGTATGTATAACGAAAGAACAGTAACCTGGTGAGTATTTCTATATGAACTTCATCACGATATAATCGAATACAACTCAGATACAATGATCATTCCGTCTATCCATCCAACTTTCTGTTCGATTGGGTCGCTCGTACGTATAACGCAAGAACAGTCACCTGGTGAGTATTACTATATAAACATCACCACGATACAATCGAATACAACTCAGTTACAATTATCGTTCCGTCTAACCATCCAACCTTATGTTCGATTCAGACGCTCGTATGTGTAACGAAAGAACCGTTACATGGTAGTTGTTACTAAATATACAGCATAACGATATAATCGGAGACAACCCAGATACAATGATTGTTCAATCTAAGGTGATCTGAAGAATTCGAAAAAGTTCCAAGGGGGCCCCCTTTGATGCAATTTTTCTTTCGATTTCGGTTTTCTCGATTGAAGAAATGGATTCTATGAAAAAAAAACAAGCAAATTGGTATGCGCGAAATTGAAAATCGGTCTATCCGTTCGGAAGTTAAGGCGATCTGAAGAATTCGAAAAAGTTCCAAGGGGGCCCCCTTTGATGCATTTTTTTTTATTTTGGTTTTTTCGATTGGAGAAATGGATTCTATGAAAAAAAACAAGCAGATTGGTATGATCGAAGTTGAAAATCGGTCCATCCGTTTGGAAGTTAAGGCGATCTGAAGAATTCGAAAAAGTTCCAAAGGGACCCCCTTTGATGCAATTTTTTTTTCGATTTCGGTTTTTTCAATTGGAGAAATGGATTCTATGAAAAAAAAACAAGCAGATTGGTATGATCGAAGTTGAAAATCGGTCCATCCGTTCGGAAGTTAAGGCGGTCTGAAGAATTCGAAAAAGGTCCAAGGGGGCCCCCTTTGATGCAATTTTTCTTTCGATTTCGGTTTTTTTGATTGAAAAAATGGATTCTATGAAAAAAACAAGCAGATTGGTATGATCGAAGTTGAAAATCGGTCCATCCGTTCGGAAGTTGAGGCGATCTGAAGAATTCGAAAAAGTTCGATGGGGGCCCCCTTTGATGCATTTTTTTTTCGATTGGAGAAATGGATTCTATGAAAAAAACAAGCAGATTGGTATGATCGAAGTTGAAAATCGGTCCATCCGTTCGGAAGTTAAGGCGATCTGAAGAATTCGAAAAAGTTCCAAGGGGACCCCTTTTGATGTAATTTTCTTTTTCGATATCGGTTATTTCGATTGAAGAAATGGATTTTATGAAAAAAAAAAAGCAAATTGGCATGCACGAAGTTGAAAATCGGTCCATCCGTTCGGAAGTTAAGGTGATCTGAAGATTTCGAAAAAGTTCCAAGAGGACCCCCTTTGATGCATTTTTTTTTTCGATTTCGGTTTTTTCGATTGGAGAAATGGATTCTATGAAAAAAAACAAGCTAATTGGTATGCGCGAAGTTGAAAATCGGTCCATCCGTTCGGAAGTTAAGGCGATCTGAAGAATTCGAAAAAGTTCCAAGGGGGCCCCCTTTGATGCATTTTTTTCTTCGATTTCGGTTTTTTCGATTGAAGAAATGGATTCAATGAAAAAAAAAACAAGCAGATTGGTATGATCGAAGTTGAAAATCGGTCCATCCGTTTGGAAGTTAAGGCGATCTGAAGAATTCGAAAATGTTCCAAGGAGGCCCCCTTTGATGCATTTTTTTTTTCGATTTCGGTTTTTTCGATTGGAGAAATGAATTTCATGAAAAAAAACAAGCAGATTGGTATGATCGAAGTTGAAAATAGGTCCATCCGTTCGGAAGTTGAGGCGATCTGAAGAATTCGAAAAAGTTCCAAGGGGACCCCTTTTGATGCAATTTTTTTTTCAATTTCGGTTTTTTCGATTGGAGAAATGGATTTGATGAAAAAAAACAAGCAGATTGGTATGATCGAAGTTGAAAATCGGTCCATCCGTTCGGAAGTTAAGGCGATCTGAAGAATTCGAAAAAGTTCCAAGGGGGCCCCCTTTGATGCATTTTTTTTTCGATTTCGGTTTTTTCGATTGGAGAAATGGATTCTATGAAAAAAAACAAGCAGATTGGTATGATCGAAGTTGAAAATAGGTCCATCCGTTCGGAAGTTAAGGCGATCTGAAGAATTCGAAAAAGTTCCAAGGAGGCCCCCTTTGATGCATTTTTTTTTTCGATTTCGGTTTTTTCGATTGGAGAAATGGATTCTATGAGAAAAAACAAGCAGATTGGTATGATCGAAGTTGAAAATCGGTCCATCCGTTTGGAAGTTAAGGCGATCTGAAGAATTCGAAAAAGTTCCAAGGGGGCCCCCTTTGATGCATTTTTTTTTTCGATTTCGGTTTTTTCGATTGGAGAAATGGATTCTATGAAAAAAAACAAGCAGATTGGTATGATCGAAGTTGAAAATAGGTCCATCCGTTCGGAAGTTAAGGCGATCTGAAGAATTCGAAAAAGTTCCAAGGGGGCCCCCTTTGATGCAATTTTTTTTTTTTCGATTTCGGTTTTTTCGATTCGAGAAATTGATTCTATAAAAAAAAACAAGTAGATTGATATAATCGAATACAACCCAGATACAATGATTGTTCAGTTTATCCATTCAACCTTCTGTTCAGTTCAGTCGCTCATATGTATAACTGGAGAACAGTTACCTGTTGAGTATAACTATATAAACATCATCACGATATAATCGAATACAACTTCAGATACGATCATTGTTCAGTATATCCATTCAACCTTCTGTTCAATTCAGTCGCTCGTATGTATAACGGAAGAACAGTTACCTGGTGAGTATAACTATATAAACCTAATCGAATACAACCCAGATACGATGAATTTTCAATCTATCCATTTAACCTTCTGCTCGATTCGGTCGCTTTCATGTAAAACGAAAGAACAGTTACCTGGTGAATATTGCTATATAAACATCATCACGATATCATCGAATACAACTCAGATACAATTATCGCTTCGTCTAACCATTCAACCTTCTGTTCGATTCAGTCGCTAGTATGTGTAACGGAAGTACCATCACCTGGTAAGTATCACTATATATACAGTATTGCGATATAATCGGATACCAACCAGATACATTGATTGTTCAGTCTATCCATTCAACTTTCTGTTCGTTTCGGTCGCTCGTATGTAAAACGGGAATACCGTCACCTAGTGTGTATAACTATATACACAGCATAACATCATAATCGAATACAACCCAGATACCATCCATTCAACTTTCTGTTCGATTCGGTTGCTCGTATGTATAACGAAAGAACAGTAACCTGGTGAGTATTTCTATATGAACTTCATCACGATATAATCGAATACAACTCAGATACAATGATCATTCCGTCTATCCATCCAACTTTCTGTTCGATTGGGTCGCTCGTACGTATAACGCAAGAACAGTCACCTGGTGAGTATTACTATATAAACATCACCACGATACAATCGAATACAACTCAGATACAATGATCATTCCGTCTATCCATCCAACTTTCTGTTCGATTGGGTCGCTCGTACGTATAACGCAAGAACAGTCACCTGGTGAGTATTACTATATAAACATCACCACGATACAATCGAATACAACTCAGTTACAATTATCGTTCCGTCTAACCATCCAACCTTATGTTCGATTCAGACGCTCGTATGTGTAACGAAAGAACCGTTACATGGTAGTTGTAACTAAATATACAGCATAACGATATAATCGGAGACAACCCAGATACAATGATTGTTCAATCTAAGGCGATCTGAAGAATTCGAAAAAGTTCCAAGGGGGCCCCCTTTGATGCAATTTTTTTTTCGATATCGGTTTTTTCGATAGAAGAAATGGATTCTATGAAAAAAAAACAAGCAAATTGGTATGCGCGAAGTTGAAAATCGGTCCATCCGTTCGGAAGTTAAGGCGATCTGAAGAATTCGAAAAAGTTCCAAGGGGGCCCCCTTTGATGCATTTTTTTTATTTCGGTTTTTTCGATTGGAGAAATGGATTCTATGAAAAAAAACAAGCAGATTGGTATGATCGAAGTTGAAAATCGGTCCATCCGTTTGGAAGTTAAGGCGATCTGAAGAATTCGAAAAAGTTTCAAAGGGACCCCCTTTGATGCAATTTTTTTTTCGATTTCGGTTTTTTCAATTGGAGAAATGGATCCTATGAAAAAAAACAAGCAGTTTGGTATGATCGAAGTTGAAAATCGGTCCATCCGTTCGGAAGTTAAGGTGATCTGAAGATTTCGAGAAAGTTCCAAGGGACCCCCTTTGATGCATTTTTTTTTTTCGATTTCGGTTTTTTTGATTGGAGAAATGGATTCAATGAAAAAAAACAAGCAGATTGGTATGATCGAAGTTGAAAATCGGTCCATCCGTTCGGAAGTTAAGGCGATCTGAAGAATTCGAAAAAGTTCCGAGGGGGCCCCCTTTGATTCGTTTTTTTTTTCGATTTCAGTTTTTTCGATTGGAGAAATGGATTCTATAAAAAAAAACAAACAGATTGGTATGATCGAAGTTGAAAATCGGTCCATCCGTTCGGAAGTTAAGGCGATCTGAAGAATTCGAAAAAGTTCCAAGGGGGCCCCCTTTGATGCATTTTTTTTTGATTTCGGTTTTTTTGATTGGAGAAATGGATTCAATGAAAAAAAAACAAGCAGATTGGTATGATCGAAGTTGAAAATCGGTCCATCCGTTTGGAAGTTAAGGCGATCTGAAGAATTCGAAAAAGTTCCAAGGGGGCAACCTTTGATGCATTTTTGTTTTCTATTTCGGTTTTTTCGATTGGAGAAATGAATTTTATGAAAAAAACAAATAGATTGGTATGATCGAAGTTGAAAATCGCTCCATCCGTTCGGAAGTTAAGGCGATCTGAAGAATTCGAAAAAGTTCCAAGGGAGCTCCCTTTGATGAATTTTTTTTTTCGATTTCGGTTTTTTTTATTGGAGAAATGGATTCTATGAAAAGAACAAGCAGATTGGTATGATCGAAGTTGAAAATCGATCCATCCGTTCGGAAGTTAAGGCGATCTGAAGAATTCGAAGAAGTTCCAAGGGGGCCCCCTTTGATGCATTTTTTTTTCGATTTCGGTTTTTTCGATTGGAGAAATGGATTCTATGAAAAAAAAAACAAACAGATTGGTATGATCGAAGTTGAAAATCGGTCCATCCGTTCGGAAGTTAAGGCGATCTGAAGAATTCGAAAAAGTTCCAAGGGGGCCCCCTTTGATGCATTTTTTTTTTCGATTTCGGATTTTTCGATTGAAGAAATGGATTCTATGAAAAAAACAAGCAGATTGGTATGATCGAAGTTGAAAATCGGTCCATCCGTTCGGAAGTTAAGGCGATCTGAAGAATTCGAAAAAGTTTCAAGGGGGCCCCCTTTGATGCATTTTTTTTTTTTTCGATTTCGGTTTTTTCGATTGGAGAAATGGATTTCATGAAAAAAAAACAAACAGATTGGTATGATCGAGGTTGAAAATCGGTCCATCCGTTCGGAAGTTAAGGCGATCTGAAGAATTCGAAAAAGTTCCAAGGGGACCTCTTTTGATGCAATTTTCTTTTTCGATTTCGGTTATTTCGATTGAAGAAATGGATTTCATGAAAAAAAAAAGCAAATTGGCATGCACGAAGTTGAAAATAGGTCCATCCGTTCGGAAGTTAAGGTGATCTGAAGATTTCGAAAAAGTTCCAAGAGGACCCCCTTTGATGCATTTTTTTTTTCGATTCCGGTTTTTTCGATTGGAGAAATGGATTCTATGAGAAAAAACAAGCAGATTGGTATGATCGAAGTTGAAAATCGGTCCATCCGTTCGGAAGTTAAGGCGATTTGAAGAATTCGAAAAAGTTCCAAGGGGGCCCCCTTTGATGCATTTTTTTTTTCGATTTCGGTTTTTTCGATTGGAGAAATGGATTCTATGAAAAAAAACAAGCAGATTGGTATGATCGAAGTTGAAAATAGGTCCATCCGTTCGGAAGTTAAGGCGATCTGAAGAATTCGAAAAAGTTCCAAGGGGGCCCCCTTTGATGCAATTTTTTTTTATTTCGATTTCGGTTTTTTCGATTCGAGAAATTGATTCTATAAAAAAAAACAAGTAGATTGATATAATCGAATACAACCCAGATACAATGATTGTTCAGTCTATCCATTCAACCTTCTGTTCAGTTCAGTCGCTCATATGTATAACTGGAGAACAGTTACCTGTTGAGTATAACTATATAAACATCATCACGATATAATCGAATACTACCTCAGATACGATCATTGTTCAGTATATCCATTCAACCTTCTGTTCAATTCAGTCGCTCGTATGTATAACGGAAGAACAGTTACCTGGTGAGTATAACTATATAAACCTAATCGAATACAACCCAGATACGATGAATTTTCAATCTATCCATTTAACCTTCTGCTCGATTCGGTCGCTTTCATGTAAAACGGAAGAACAGTTACCTGGTGAATATTGCTATATAAACATCATCACGATATCATCGAATACAACTCAGATACAATTATCGCTTCGTCTAACCATTCAACCTTCTGTTCGATTCAGTCGCTAGTATGTGTAACGGAAGTACCATCACCTGGTAAGTATCACTATATATACAGTATTGCGATATAATCGGATACCAACCAGATACATTGATTGTTCAGTCTATCCATTCAACTTTCTGTTCGTTTCGGTCGCTCGTATGTAAAACGGGAATACCGTCACCTAGTGTGTATAACTATATACACAGCATAACATCATAATCGAATACAACCCAGATACCATCCATTCAACTTTCTGTTCGATTCGGTTGCTCGTATGTATAACGAAAGAACAGTAACCTGGTGAGTATTTCTATATGAACTTCATCACGATATAATCGAATACAACTCAGATACAATGATCATTCCGTCTATCCATCCAACTTTCTGTTCGATTGGGTCGCTCGTACGTATAACGCAAGAACAGTCACCTGGTGAGTATTACTATATAAACATCACCACGATACAATCGAATACAACTCAGATACAATGATCATTCCGTCTATCCATCCAACTTTCTGTTCGATTGGGTCGCTCGTACGTATAACGCAAGAACAGTCACCTGGTGAGTATTACTATATAAACATCACCACGATACAATCGAATACAACTCAGTTACAATTATCGTTCCGTCTAACCATCCAACCTTATGTTCGATTCAGACGCTCGTATGTGTAACGAAAGAACCGTTACATGGTAGTTGTAACTAAATATACAGCATAACGATATAATCGGAGACAACCCAGATACAATGATTGTTCAATCTAAGGCGATCTGAAGAATTCGAAAAAGTTCCAAGGGGGCCCCCTTTGATGCAATTTTTTTTTCGATATCGGTTTTTTCGATAGAAGAAATGGATTCTATGAAAAAAAAAACAAGCAAATTGGTATGCGCGAAGTTGAAAATCGGTCCATCCGTTCGGAAGTTAAGGCGATCTGAAGAATTCGAAAAAGTTCCAAGGGGGCCCCCTTTGATGCATTTTTTTTATTTCGGTTTTTTCGATTGGAGAAATGGATTCTATGAAAAAAACAAGCAGATTGGTATGATCGAAGTTGAAAATCGGTCCATCCGTTTGGAAGTTAAGGCGATCTGAAGAATTCGAAAAAGTTTCAAAGGGACCCCCTTTGATGCAATTTTTTTTTCGATTTCGGTTATTTCGATTGAAGAAATGGATTTTATGAAAAAAAAAAGCAAATTGGCATGCACGAAGTTGAAAATCGGTCCATCCGTTCGGAAGTTAAGGTGATCTGAAGATTTCGAAAAAGTTCGAAGGGGGCCCCCTTTGATGCATTTTTTTTTCGATTAGAGAAATTGATTCTATGAAAAAAACAAGCAGATTGGTATGATCGAAGTTGAAAATCGGTCCATCCGTTCGGAAGTTAAGGCGATCTGAAGAATTCGAAAAAGTTCCAATTGGACCCCTTTTGATGCAATTTTTTTTTTCGATTTCGGTTATTTCGATTGAAGAAATGGATTTTATGAAAAAAAAAAGCAAATTGGCATGCACGAAGTTGAAAATCGGTCCATCCGTTCGGAAGTTAAGGTGATCTGAAGATTTCGAAAAAGTTCCAAGAGGACCCCCTTTGATGCATTTTTTTTTTCGATTTCGGTTCTTTCGATTGGAGAAATGGATTCTATAAAAAAAAACAAGCTAATTGGTATGCGCGAAGTTGAAAATCGGCCCCCTTTGATGCATTTTTTTTTCGATTTCGGTTTTTTCGATTGGAGAAATGGATTCAATGAAAAAAAACAAGCAGATTGGTATGATCGAAGTTGAAAATCGGTCCATCCGTTCGGAAGTTAGGGCGATCTGAAGAATTCGAAAAAGTTCCGAGGGGGCCCCCTTTGATTCGTTTTTTTTTTTTCGATTTCAGTTTTTTCGATTGGAGAAATGGATTCTATAAAAAAAACAAACAGATTGGTATGATCGAAGTTGAAAATCGGTCCATCCGTTCGGAAGTTAAGGCGATCTGAAGAATTCGAAAAAGTTCCAAGGGGGCCCCCTTTGATGCATTTTTTTTTTCGATTTCGGTTTTTTTGATTGGAGAAATGGATTCAATGAAAAAAAAAACTAGCAGATTGGTATGATCGAAGTTGAAAATCGGTCCATCCGTTTGGAAGTTAAGGCGATCTGAAGAATTCGAAAAAGTTCCAAGGAGGCCCCCTTTGATGCATTTTTTTTTTCGATTTCGGTTTTTTCGATTGGAGAAATGAATTTCATGAAAAAAAACAAGCAGATTGGTATGATCGAAGTTGAAAATAGGTCCATCCGTTCGGAAGTTGAGGCGATCTGAAGAATTCGAAAAAGTTCCAAGGGGACCCCTTTTGATGCAATTTTTTTTTCAATTTCGGTTTTTTCGATTGGAGAAATGGATTTAATGAAAAAAACAAGCAGATTGGTATGATCGAAGTTGAAAATCGGTCCATCCGTTCGGAAGTTAAGGCGATCTGAAGAATTCGAAAAAGTTCCAAGGGGGCCCCCTTTGATGCATTTTTTTTTTCGATTTCGGTTTTTTCGATTGGAGAAATGGATTCTATGAAAAAAAACAAGCAGATTGGTATGATCGAAGTTGAAAATATTTCCATCCGTTCGGAAGTTAAGGCGATCTGAAGAATTCGAAAAAGTTCCAAGGAGGCCCCCTTTGATGCATTTTTTTTTCGATTTCGGTTTTTTCGATTGGAGAAATGGATTCTATGAGAAAAAACAAGCAGATTGGTATGATCGAAGTTGAAAATCGGTCCATCCGTTCGGAGGTTAAGGCGATCTGAAGAATTCGAAAAAGTTCCAAGGGGGCCCCCTTTGATGCAATTTTTTTTTTTCGATTTCGGTTTTTTCGATTCGAGAAATTGATTCTATGAAAAAAAACAAGTAGATTGGTATGATCGAAGTTGAAAATCGGTCCATCCGTTCGGAAGTTGAGGTGATCTGAAGATTTCGAGAAAGTTCCAAGGGGACCCCCTTTGATGCATTTTTTTTTTCGATTTCGGTTTTTCTGATTGGAGAAATGGATTCAATGAAAAAAAACAAGCAGATTGGTATGATCGAAGTTGAAAATCGGTCCATCCGTTCGGAAGTTAAGGCGATCTGAAGAATTCGAAAAAGTTCCGAGGGGGCCCCCTTTGATTCGTTTTTTTTTTCGATTTCAGTTTTTTCGATTGGAGAAATGGATTCTATAAAAAAAACAAACAGATTGGTATGATCGAAGTTGAAAATCGGTCCATCCGTTCGGAAGTTAAGGCGATCTGAAGAATTCGAAAAAGTTCCAAGGGGGCCCCCTTTGATGCATTTTTTTTTGATTTCGGTTTTTTTGATTGGAGAAATGGATTCAATGAAAAAAAAACAAGCAGATTGGTATGATCGAAGTTGAAAATCGGTCCATCCGTTTGGAAGTTAAGGCGATCTGAAGAATTCGAAAAAGTTCCAAGGGGGCAACCTTTGATGCATTTTTGTTTTCTATTTCGGTTTTTTCGATTGGAGAAATGAATTTTATGAAAAAAACAAATAGATTGGTATGATCGAAGTTGAAAATCGGTCCATCCGTTCGGAAGTTAAGGCGATCTGAAGAATTCGAAAAAGTTCCAAGGGAGCTCCCTTTGATGAATTTTTTTTTTCGATTTCGGTTTTTTTTATTGGAGAAATGGATTCTATGAAAAGAACAAGCAGATTGGTATGATCGAAGTTGTTAATCGATCCATCCGTTCGGAAGTTAAGGCGATCTGAAGAATTCGAAGAAGTTCCAAGGGGGCCCCCTTTGATGCATTTTTTTTTCGATTTCGGTTTTTTCGATTGGAGAAATGGATTCTATGAAAAAAAAACAAACAGATTGGTATGATCGAAGTTGAAAATCGGTCCATCCGTTCGGAAGTTAAGGCGATCTGAAGAATTCGAAAAAGTTCCAAGGGGGCCCCCTTTGATGCATTTTTTTTTTCGATTTCGGATTTTTCGATTGAAGAAATGGATTCTATGAAAAAAACAAGCAGATTGGTATGATCGAAGTTGAAAATCGGTCCATCCGTTCGGAAGTTAAGGCGATCTGAAGAATTCGAAAAAGTTTCAAGGGGGCCCCCTTTGATGCATTTTTTTTTCGATTTCGGTTTTTTCGATTGGAGAAATGGATTTCATGAAAAAAAACAAACAGATTGGTATGATCGAGGTTGAAAATCGGTCCATCCGTTCGGAAGTTAAGGCGATCTGAAGAATTAGAAAAAGTTCCAAGGGAGCTCCCTTTGATGAATTTTTTTTTTTCGATTTCGGTTTTTTTTATTGGAGAAATGGATTCTATGAAAAAAACAAGCAGATTGGTATGATCGAAGTTGAAAATCGATTCATCCGTTCGGAAGTTAAGGCGATCTGAAGAATTCGAAGAAGTTCCAAGGAGGCCCCCTTTGATGCATTTTTTTTTTTTCGATTTCGGATTTTTCGATTGGAGAAATGGATTCAATGAAAAAAAAAACAAATGGTATGATCGAAGTTGAAAATCGATTCATCCGTTCGGAAGTTAAGGCGATCTGAAGAATTCGAAGAAGTTCCAAGAAGGCCCCCTTAGATGCATTTTTTTTTCGATTTCGGTTTTTTCGATTGGAGAAATGGATTCAATGAAAAAAAAAACAAACAGATTGGTATGATCGAAGTTGAAAATCGGTCCATCCGTTCGGAAGTTAAGGCGATCTGAAGAGTTCGAAAAAGTTCCAAGGGGGCCCCCTTTGATGCCGTTCATATAGAAATACTCACCAGGTTACTGTTCTTTCGTTATACATACGAGCAACCGTATCGAACAGAAGGTTGAATGGATAGTATCTGGGTTGTATTCGATTATGATGTTATGCTGTGTATATAGTTATACACATAAGGTGACGGTATTCCCGTTTCACATACGAGCGACCGAAACGAACAGAAAGTTGAATGGATAGACTGAACAATCAATGTATCTGGGTGGTTGTTGGGAATTGCTTCGCCTTAATTTTGAATATTGCATTGGATGGGTTTTATTGAAATATACACAGTTCAACACAGAACTAAGTATTTATTGTTACATGCTTTCGCTATCGCTAACAAAACTCGAATGAATCTCAAAAGGGTTTACAACTAAGTAGGTAGAAAAAATACCCAACGCGTTGCGTTCTTTCGGGTGAAACATTATCTCACTGAACATCTACAAGGGGATTCAACATATCCCGCCGCCCTTGAAAGATCATGCTTTCAAAAAAATCAATGTTTATCAATGTTCAGTTCGAATAAATAATTAATTTATTCCTCCATGGGTAGACAGCACACTTTAACAATGCTGCGTTTCAACACTCCACTCCTCGTCTTCACACTCACGACTCTCACAATCCCGTCGTCTCCAGGATGAACTGCCGTAATTCGACCAAGTCTCCATTGCTGCGGTGGTAAATTATCCTCCTTCAAGATGACCAGGGAATTGATGAGAACCTTGTCTGGACCAGGGTTACTCCATTTGGATCTCTGCTGGATGGACGTTAAATACTCAGCAGACCAGCGTTTCCAAAAATGCTGAATGATGTTTTGCAAACGCTCATATAGGTTGAGTCTATTGATGGGTACATCACTGTGGTCTCGTTGTGGTATAGCGGTGAGTGAGTCGCCAATGAGGAAATGACCAGGGGTCAAGGAAATATAGTCGTTCGGATCATTGGAAAGGGGGGTTATAGGTCTAGAATTCAGTATTGCTTCTATTTGACATAAGATAGTATACAGATGTTCATACGTCAGATGTGCGTTTCCGATTACTCTAACCAAATGGAATTTGGCAGACTTAACTGCAGCCTCCCAAAGGCCTCCGTGATGTGGGGATCGAGCTGGTATGAAGTGCCAGCTTATCTCACTTTTGCAAAGAAAGTCTCTGAATTCATCAGATTCGATAGAATTATTCAACTGTGTGACAATGGCTCGTAACTCTTTATTCGCTGCTGTGAAATTTCCTGCGTTATCTGAATAAATTGATTTACATAGTCCTCGCCGAGATACGAATCTCTTGAGAACATTTAAAAAACATTCACTGGTCAAATCACCTGCCAACTCGATATGAACAGCCTTCGTGACAAAGCATACAAAAATACACAGATAGGATTTTGTCAATTTTCTGGATCGCAATTTCCCGTCCTTCACTAATATGGGACCAGCAAAATCAACGCCAGTCGTAGAGAAAGGTCGCTCTGGTAATAGCCTAGAACGTGGTAAGTCACCCATTAATGCCTCTGTAATCAATGGTTTGGCCTTGAAGCATGTGATGCATCTACGGATTACTCCCTTGATCGCATTCTTGCCATTCAATATCCAGTATTTGTGCCTTATAAATGCTAGAGTAGCTTGGATGCCGGAATGCATGTTTTTCTTGTGCTCGAATTCTATCAAAAGTTTAGTAAATTTATGATTGGACGGTAACAAGATTTGATGTTTTTTATCAGCACTTTCGTCTGATAGTTTGATTCGACCTCCTACTCTTATTAAACCATCTTTATCCAAAAATGGATTCAACGAATTCAATTTACCCGATTTTATGTGTTTCTGAGAACGCAATTGTCGTAGTTCCTCCTCGAATGCAGAAAATTGAACCATTTTTATCAATGTTTTCAACGATGTAGTATATTCATCCGAATTTATTTTGTCAGTTAATTTTTTAACCTTCATGTGATTATTTTTTAAATTTTGAATAAACCGTAACACGTAAGCAAAAATTCTAACAAGCTTATTGAAATTCGAAAATTTCTCGAAAATTGACTGATCTGTGTAGGTGGTAAGAAATGACAACCCGACTGTCTTACGCCGCTCTGGAGTTTCCGCGTTAATTGAGCCAGCTGTACGAGTGGCTGTACGTGGCCACGTTACTGGGTCAGTTCTTAGAAAGGCGGGACCGTACCACCATATATCTGCGCCCTTCAATGATTGAGGATTGGTGCCCCTAGATAACAGATCAGCTGGGTTTAGCTCTGACTTGATATGACGCCATTGAGCCTTGCCGGTGAGCTCATGCACTTCTGTTACTCGGTTAGCAACGAAAGTTTGCCACGAATTTGGCTCGCCCGCTAACCAATCCAATACGATAGTGCTATCACACCAGTAAAACCTAGCCTTAATATCAGTTTGTAGCGCGATTTCGGCCCTTTTTGCTAATTGAGCTAACAGTAGGGCGCCACAGAGCTCAAGTCTAGGCAAAGTTATCTTTTTGATAGGAGCCACCCTTGATTTAGCACAGAGTAATTTTGAGAAATGAATACCGGTAGAATCAGTAGTTCTAATATACAAGCATGCGCCATATGCTACTTCACTGGCGTCGCTGAAGCCGTGCAATTGAATATCAATAAAGTTGGAAATAGTCACTTGTCTGGGTATGTTGATTTGATTAATAAAAGGAAAACTATTACTTAACTGTTTCCATAAAGTGTAAACATCAAAAGGTACGGATTCGTCCCAATCTGATTTGCATTCCCACAATCTTTGCATGACGAGTTTTGCTCTCACAGTTATAGGACCTAACAATCCAAGTGGATCGAAAATTTTGGAGATAGTTGATAAGATATTGCGTTTGGTGACTACACCAGAAGAATCCAAACTTGTTGAATATGAGAAGACATCTGTCCTTGCCTTCCATAGCAATCCGAGAGTTTTGCAATTCTTGTCATCAGAAATAGAGTAATCCGATGTCTCTGTATTTGTGACAAGTTCCTGATAATTGGAACGGAATTTTCTAAGTGGAAACCCTGCATTTTTTAATATTTCGGTTACCTGATTTTTTAGTAACAAAGCGCTCTCAACGTTACTTTCTCCTGTTATCATATCGTCCACATAAAAATCTTGAATGATTGTGTTGCTAGCTTTTGGGTATGTTTGCATGGCGTCAAATGCTGCTTGATGTAATGAGCGGGTAGCCAGAAACGAAGCACTACTTGTACCGTATGTGACAGTTGTCAACGCAAAGTATTTTAAATCGTTTTCTGGCATTTCTCTCCACATTATGCATTGTGAATTCCTATCAGTATCCGCTATTTTAACCTGCCGATACATCTTTTCTATGTCTCCTACAATAGCTATGTTGTGCTTACGGAATTTCAATAAAATTGAAAATAGATCTCTTTGAATCGTGGGTCCGACCATGAGTATTTGATTGAGTGATATGCCGGAAGAGGTTTTTGCAGAGGCATCAAACACTACTCGCAGCTTTGTGGTAGTGCTTTCTTCCTTTAATACACCGTGATGCGGTAAAAAATTGAGGTGCTCTTTTGATTGCGATGGATTAATTTCAATCATATGCCCTAGTGATTGATATTCACGAATGAACTTTGAATATTCATATTTAAGATTCGGGTTATTTTGTAGGCGTTTTTCTAAGGAGTAAAACCGTTTTGTAGCCATTGTTTCAGAATCACCGAGTTCTAAGGTTGTGTTTTTGAATGGTAATTTGACCTCAAATCGACCATGCTCGTCTCTTTTATGTGATTTTACAAAATGATTTTCACAGTCGATTTCTTCTTGAGTATAAAAATTACTTCGGCTTCCACATTCTTCTAGTCTCCAAAAGGCTTCCAATTGCTTATGCAAATCATCCTTCGGATTACTGATAATGTTTAAATTACATAATGTATTTTTATGTGGTTTACGGTGACTACTTAAAGGACCCGAAATAATCCAACCGAGCTTGGTCTTCTGCAAGATAGGGTCATTTTTACCTGTTTTTATTTGACCGACACAAAGAATATCGAAAAATATGTTTGCACCCAAGAGGATATCAACAGGGTGAGAAGTATTGAAATTTGTATCGGCTAGTTTGATATTTTCGGGTATTGAGATGGACGACAAGTTGAAGCTTACTTGTGGCATATTTTCGGTTATTTTATTAACCAATAGAAATGATTCATTTGACTCATATTTTTCCTTAATAGATGATATTATTGTGTTGGTTTTGAAAGAAACATTGCTTAATGATTCATTTACACCATTTATTGGAATGTTGAATTTTGTGGTTTTCAGATTGAGTTTCTTCATCAATGATATTGTCATGAAATTCGATTGTGATGCACTGTCTAGCAAGGCACGACATTTTATTCTTTCTCCATTTGAGTTTAATGCATATATTATAGCAGTCGCTAAAAGAACTTGTTCAACGTTATTTTGAGGTAGACAATGTAAAGATGTACTCGATTGTGCGACTGTATTCAGCGGTGTTTGTGGTGAATTATCCCTTTGAGTGTTTGAATTGCTATTATTATGAATCTCGCCTTCTTGATTTTCAAAGTTATGTAAAATAGAATGATGTTTTGCACCGCAATGTTTGCAAGATCCTGCATGACAAACCTGTGGTGTATGATTAGGCCGTAGACAATTCAAGCAAAGTCTGTTTTTCTTAACTTCCGCAAATCTTTCATTTACCGATTTCCTACCAATTTTATCGCATTGGAAATTCAAATGGTTTTGCTTACAAAATGCACAAGTTATTTTTTGAGTGGCTACATGAGTGAATGTTTTTTCTTGTCGCGGTATGTTTTTGAGATGCTTATTCTTATTTTCAATTGTTTCCAGTAATTGGCACCTGCCATTGATGAAGTCTGTCAAATTTATGATAGTGGGATTCTCAAGTTTGCTCGCATTTTCTTCCCACTCTCTCTTAGAATCAATATCAAGTTTAGATGACAGAATATATATTAACAAAGTGTCCCAAAATTCGGTAGGTTCTCCTAAGGCTTTAAGAGATCTAATATTCTTGTTAAAATGGTCTACTAACTTCCTCAGGTATATATGTGATTCAATTTTAACTGAGTATAAGTCGAATATAGATTTCACATGGTTGTGTATTATAAGTTTTTTGTTTTCAAATCTTTCTCTTATCATGTCCCAAGCAATTTCATAATTCGAATTTGATATCTCTATTGATTGTATTACCTGAGCGGCTTCTCCCTTTAAGCATGATTGTAAATAATAAAACTTTTGAACATTGCTCAGTTGAGCATTGTCATGAATTAATGAAGAAAAGGTGTCAGAAAATGTCATCCATTGTGTGTATGATCCATGAAATTCAGGAAGATTAATATTTGGCAGTTTTATTTGCCCTTGTACTTGGTAATGTGAATCCATACTAGAACCAGTTGATTGGCTATCATCATTGTTGCGCACCGAATTAGCATTTGATTGACTTGTTGGATTTTGCAAAAGACTAGGATTCATTTGAATGTCTGTTGAATTTACTTGCATCCTTGATTTGTGTGACATAATGAGTGTTTTAGCCTTGGTTGTAACTTCATAATATGAATTTTCGAATAATTGTCGTTCATCATCTTGTATTGCATTTACCAAAACTTCTATTTGAATTTGTATGTCCTCAAATTGATCCAAAATAAGTTCTACCTTTTTCAAACGTGATTCTAATTCTAATACAGCATCAAAGTCAGTGAATTCAGAGACAAACTTTGCAAAACGGGTGATGTGGGCTTTCAATTGGCCGCGTTTGATGTTCAAAGTTTGTTCAGTCATGGTTGTTTCTGATTTTAATTGTTATCTTACGTCAAATAAATCTAGGATATGATTAATAAATGGATGGATATAAAGGAATGGCGACTTACTTGTTCTGTGTGGTGGTTCTGTATGACGTCTGGGCTCGATTATACCTAGGCGTGGCTGGTTGGAATCAATGATTCGCTTATGTGTGTTTCTTCAATGACCATATATCACTATATTTTCACGAAGTCACCATCCGGCTCGAAGGACCATGTTGGGAATTGCTTCGCCTTAATTTTGAATATTGCATTGGATGGGTTTTATTGAAATATACACAGTTCAACACAGAACTAAGTATTTATTGTTACATGCTTTCGCTATCGCTAACAAAACTCGAATGAATCTCAAAAGGGTTTACAACTAAGTAGGTAGAAAAAATACCCAACGCGTTGCGTTCTTTCGGGTGAAACATTATCTCACTGAACATCTACAAGGGGATTCAACAGTGGTATCCGATTATATCGCAATACTGTATATATAGTGATACTTACCAGGTGACGGTATTTCCGTTACACATACTAGCGACTGAATCGAACAGAAGGTTAAATGGTTAGACGAAACGATAATTGTATCTGAGTTGTATTCGATGATATCGTGATGATGTTTATATAGCAATACTCACCAGGTAACTGTTCTTCCGTTTTACATACAAGCGACCGAATCGAGCAGAAGGTTGAATTCAGTATAGATTGAACAATCATCGTATCTGGGTTGTATTCGATTATGTTTATATAGTTATACTCACCAGGTAACTGTTCTTCCGTTATACATACGAGCGACTGAATTGAACAGAAGGTTGAATGGATAGTATATGGGTTGTATTCGATTATGATGTTATGCTGTGTATATAGTTAAACACACTAGGAGACGGTATTCCCGTTTTACATACGAGCGACCGAAACGAAAAGAAAGTTGAATGGATAGACTGAACAATCAATGTATCTGGGTGGTATCCGATTATATCGCAATACTGTATATATAGTGATACTTACCAGGTGACGATACTTCCGTTACACATACTAGCGACTGAATCGAACAGAATGTTGGATGGTTAGACGAAACGATAATTGTATCTGAGTTGTATTCGATGATATCGTGATGATGTTTATATAGCAATACTCACCAGGTAACTGTCCTTCCGTTTTACATACAAGCGACCGAATCGAGCAGAAGGTTAAATGGATAGATTGAACAATCATCGTATCTGAGTTGTATTCGATTATGTTTATATAGATATACTCACCAGGTACCTGTTCTCCCGATATACATACGAGCAACCGAATCGAACATAAGGTTGAATGGATAGATTGAACAATCATTGTATCTGGGTTGTCTCCGATTATATCGTTATGTTGTATATTTAACTACACCTACCATGTAACGGTTCATTCGTTACACATACGAGCGTCTGAATCGAACATAAGGTTGGATGGTTAGACGGAACGATAATTGTAACTAAGTTGTATTCGATTATATCGTGATGACGTTCATATAGAAATACTCACCAGGTTACTGTTCTTTCGTTATACATACGAGCAACCGAATCGAACAGAAGGTTGAATGGATAGTATCTGGGTTGTATTCGATTATGATGTTATGCTGTGTATATAGTTATACACATAAGGTGACGGTATTCCCGTTTCACATACGAGCGACCGAAACGAACAGAAAGTTGAATGGATAGACTGAACAATCAATGTATCTGGGTGGTATCTGATTATATCGCAATACTGTATAAATAGTGATACTTACCAGGTGACGATACTTCCGTTACACATACTAGCGACTGAATCGAACAGAATGTTGAATGGTTAGACGAAACGATAAGTGTATCTGAGTTGTATTCGATGATATCGTGATGATGTTTATATAGCAATACTCACCAGGTAACTGTTCTTCCGTTTTACATACAAGCGACCGAATCGAGCAGAAGGTTGAATTCAGTATAGATTGAACAATCATCGTATCTGGGTTGTATTCGATTATGTTTATATAGTTATACTCACCAGGTAACTGTTCTTCCGTTATACATACGAGCGACTGAATTGAACAGAAGGTTGAATGGATAGACTGAAAATCAATGTATCTGGGTGGTATCCGATTATATCGCAATACTGTATATATAGTGATACTTACACGGTCACGATACTTCCGTTACACATACTAGCGACTGAATCGAACAGAATGTTGAATGGTTAGACGAAACGATAATTGTATCTGAGTTGTATTCGATGATATCGTGATGATGTTTATATAGCAATACTCACCAGGTAACTGTCCTTCCGTTTTACATACAAGCGACCGAATCGAGCAGAAGGTTAAATGGATAGATTGAACAATCATCGTATCTGAGTTGTATTCGATTATGTTTATATAGATATACTCACCAGGTACCTGTTCTTCCGATATACATACGAGCAACCAAATCGAACATAAGGATGAATGGATAGATTGAACAATCATCGTATCTGAGTTGTATTCGATTATGTTTATATAGTTATACTCACCAGGTAACTGTTCTTCCGTTATACATACGAGCGACTGAATTGAACTGAAGGTTGAATGGATAGACTAAACAATGATCGTATCTGGGGTTGTATTCGATTATATCGTGATGATGTTCATATAGTTATACTCACCAGGTAACTGTTCTCCAGTTATACATAGGAGCGACTGAACTGAACAGAAGGTTGAATGGATAGACTGAACAATCATCGTATCTGGGTTGTATTCGATTATTTCGTGATGATTATTATATATTATGTCTAACCAGGTAACTGTTCTTTCGTTATACATACTAGCAACCGAATCGAACATAAGGTTGAATGGATAGATTGAACAATTATTGTATCTGGGTTGTCTCCGATTATATCGTTATGTTGTATATTTAACTACACCTACCATGTAACGGTTCTTTCGTTACACATACGAGCGTCTGAATCGAACATAAGGTTGGATGGTTAGACGGAACGATAATTGTAACTAAGTTGTATTCGATTATATCGTGATGACGTTCATATAGAAATACTCACCAGGTTACTGTTCTTTCGTTATACATACGAGCATCCGAATCGAACAGAAGGTTGAATGGATAGTATCTGGGTTGTATTCGATTATGATGTTATGCTGTGTATATAGTTATACACATAAGGTGACGGTATTCCGGTTTCACATACGAGCGACCGAAACGAACAGAAAGTTGAATGGATTGACTGAACAATCAATGTATCTTGGTGGTATCCGATTATATCGCAATACTGTATATATAGTGATACTTACCAGGTGACGGTACTTCCGTTACACATACTAGCGACTGAATCGAACAGAAGGTTAAATGGTTAGACGAAACGATAATTGTATCTGAGTTGTATTCGATGATATCGTGATGATGTTTATATAGCAATACTCACCAGGTAACTGTTCTCCCGTTTTACATACAAGCGACCGAATCGAGCAGAAGGTTGAATTCAGCATAGATTGAACAATCATCGTATCTGGGTTGTTGTCGATTATGTTTATATAGTTATACTCACCAGGTAACTGTTCTTTCGTTATACATACGAGCGACTGAATTGAACAGAAGGTTGAATGGATAGTATATGGGTTGTATTCGATTATGATGTTATGCTGTGTATATAGTTATACACACTAGGAGACGGTATTCCCGTTTTACATACGAGCGACCGAAACAAAAAGAAAGTTGAATGGATAGACTGAACAATCAATGTATCTGGGTGGTATCCGATTATATCGCAATACTGTATATATAGTGATACTTACCAGGTGACGATACTTCCGTTACACATACTAGCGACTGAATCGAACAGAATGTTGAATGGTTAGACGAAACGATAATTGTATCTGAGTTGTATTCGATTATATCGTGATGATGTTTATATAGCAATATTCACCAGGTAACTGTTCTTCCGTTTTACATAAAAGCGACCGAATCGAGCAGAAGGTTAAATTTAGTATAGATTGAACAATCATCGTATCTGGGTTGTATTCGATTATGTTTATATAGTTATACTCACCAGGTAACTGTTCTTCCGTTATACATACGAGCGACTGAATTGAACAGAAGGTTGAATGGATAGACTAAACAATAATCGTATCTGGGGTTGTTTTCAATTATATCTTGATGATGTTCATATAGTTATACTCACCAGGAAACTGTTCTCCAGTTATACATAAGAGCGACTGTACTGAACAGAAAGTTGAATGGATAGACTGAACAATCAATGTATCTGGGTGGTATCCGATTATATCGCAATACTGTATATATAGTGATACTTACCAGGTGACGGTACTTCCGTTACACATACTAGCGACTGAATCGAACAGAAGGTTAAATGGTTAGACGAAATGATAATTGTATCTCTGAGTTGTATTCGATTATATCGTGATGACGTTCATATAGAAATACTCACCAGGTTACTGTTCTTTCGTTATACATACTAGCAACCGAATCGAACAGAAGGTTGAATGGATAGTATCTGGGTTGTATTCGATTATGATGTTATGCTGTGTATATAGTTATACACATAAGGTGACGGTATTCCCGTTTCACAAACGAGCGACTGAATCGAACAGAAGGTTAAATGGTTAGACGAAACGATAATTGTATCTGAGTTGTATTCGATGATATCCTGATGATGTTTATATAGCAATACTCACCAGGTAACTGTTCTTCCGTTTTACATACAAGCGACCGAATCGAGCAGAAGGTTGAATTTAGTATAGATTGAACAATCATCGTATCTGGGTTGTATTCGATTATGTTTATATAGTTATACTCACCAGGTTACTGTTCTTCCGTTATACATACGAGCGACTGAATTGAACTGAAGGTTGAATGGATAGACTAAACAATGATCGTATCTGAGGTTGTATTCGATTATATCGTGATGATTATTATATATTATGTCTTACCAGGTAACTGTTCTTTCGTTATACATACTAGCAACCGAATCGAACAGAAGGTTGAATGGATAGTATCTGGGTTGTATTCGATTATGATGTTATGATGTGTATATAGTTATACACATAAGGTGACGGTATTCCCGTTTCACATACGAGCGACCGAAACGAACAGAAAGTTGAATGGATAGACTGAACAATCAATGTATCTGGGTGGTATCCGATTATATCGCAATACTGTATATATAGTGATACTTACCAGGTGACGATACTTCCGTTACACATACTAGCGACTGAATCGAACAGAATGTTGAATGGTTAGACGAAACGATAATTGTATCTGAGTTGTATTCGATTATATCGTGATGATGTTTATATAGCAATATTCACCAGGTAACTGTTTTTCCGTTTTACATAAAAGCGACCGAATCGAGCAGAAGGTTAAATTTAGTATAGATTGAACAATCATCGTATCTGGGTTGTATTCGATTATGTTCATATAGTTATACTCACCAGGTAACTGTTCTTCCGTTATACATACGAGCGACTGAATTGAACAGAAGGTTGAATGGATAGACTAAACAATAATCGTATCTGGGGTTGTTTTCAATTATATCTTGATGATGTTCATATAGTTATACTCACCAGGAAACTGTTCTCCAGTTATACATGAGAGCGACTGTACTGAACAGAAAGTTGAATGGATAGACTGAACAATCAATGTATCTGGGTGGTATCCGATTATATCGCAATACTGTATATATAGTGATACTTACCAGGTGACGGTACTTCCGTTACACATACTAGCGACTGAATCGAACAGAAGGTTAAATGGTTGGACGAAATGATAATTGTATCTCTGAGTTGTATTCGATTATATCGTGATGACGTTCATATAGAAATACTCACCAGGTTACTGTTCTTTCGTTATACATACGAGAAACCGAATCGAACAGAAGGTTGAATGGATAGTATCTGGGTTGTATTCGATTATGATGTTATGCTGTGTATATAGTTATACACACTAGGTGGTTAGGTTAGGTTAGACGAAACGATAATTGTATCTGAGTTGTATTCGATGATATCGTGATGATGTTTAATAGCTTTACTCACCAGGTAACTGTTCTTCCGTTTTATATACAAGCGACCGAATCGAGCAGAAGGTTGAATTCAGTATAGATTGAACAATCATCGTATCTGGGTTGTATTCAATTATGTTTATATAGGTATACTCACCAGGTGACTGTTCTTGCGTTATACATACGAGCGACCCAATCGAACAGAAGGTTGGATGGATAGACGGAATGATTATTGTATCTGAGTTGTATTCGATTATATCGTGATTACGTTCATATAGAAATACTCACCAGGTTACTGTTCTTTCGTTATACATACGAGAAACCAAATCGAACAGAAGGTTGAATGGATAGTATCTGGTTTGTATTCGATTATGATGTTATGCTGTGTATATAGTTTTACACACTAGTTCACGGTATTCCCGTTTTACATACGAGCGACCGAAACGAACGGAAAGTTGAATGGATAGACTGAACAATCAATGTATCTGGTTGGTATCCGATTATATCGCAATACTGTATATATAGTGATACTTACCAGGTGACGGTACTTCCGTTACACATACTAGCGACTGAATCGAACAGAAGGTTAAATGGTTAGACGAAGCGACAATTGTATCTGAGTTGTATTCGATTATATCGTGATGATGTTTATATAGCAATATTCACCAAGTAATTGTTCTTCCGTTTTACATACAAGCGACCGAATCGAGCAGAAGGTTGAAATCAGTATAGATTGAACAATCATCGTATCTGGGTTGTATTCGATTATGTTTATATATTTATACTCACCAGGTAACTGTTCTTCCGTTATACATACGAGCGACTGAATTGAACAGAAGGTTGAATGGATAGACTAAACAATGATCGTATCTGGGGTTGTATTTGATTATATCGTGATGATGTTTATATAGTTATACTCACCAGGTAACTGTTCTCCAGTTATACATAAGAGCGACTGAACTGAACAGAAGGTTGAATGGATAGACTGAACAATCATCGTATCTGGGTTGTATTCGATTATTTCGTGATGATTATTATATATTAAGTTTAACCAGGTAACTGTTTTTCCTTTATACATACCAGCAAACGAATCGAACATAAGGTTGAATGGATAGATTGAACAATAATTGTATCTGGGTTGTTTCCGATTATATCGTTATGCTGTATATTTAGATAAACCTACCATGTAACGGTTCTTTCGTTACACATACGAGCGTCTGAATCGAACATAAGGTTGGATGGTTAGACGGAACGATAATTGTAACTGAGTTGTATTCGATTATATCGTGGTAATGTTTATATAGTAATACTCACCAGATGACTGTTCTTGCGTTATACGTACGAGCGACCAAATCGAACAGAAGGTTGGATGGATAGACGGAATGACCATTATATCTGAGTTGTATTCGATTATATCGTGATTAAGTTCATATGGAAATACTCACCAGGTTTGGTTAGGTTAGGTTAGGATACTCACCAGGTTACTGTTCTTTCGTTATATATACGAGCAACCGAATCGAACAGAAGGTTGAATGGATAGTATCTGGGTTGTATTCGATTATGATGTTATGCTGTGTATATAGTTTTACACACTAGGTGACGGTATTCCCGTTTTACATACGAGCGACCGAAACGAATAGAAAGTTGAATGGATATACTGAACAATCAATGTATCTGGTTGGTATCCGATTATATCGCAATACTGTATATATAGTGACACTTACCAGGTGACGGTACTTCCGTTACACATACTAGCGACTGAATCGAACAGAAGGTTAAATGGTTAGACGAAGCGATAATTGTATCTGAGTTGTATTCGATGATATCGTGATGATGTTTATATAGCAATACTCACCAGGTAACTGTTCTTTCGTATTACATAAAAGCGACCGAATCGAGCAGAAGGTTGAATGGATAGATTGAAAATTCATCGTATTTGGGTTGTATTCGATTATGTTTATATAGTTATACTCACCAGGAAACTGTTCTCCAGTAATACATAAGGGCGACTGAACTGAACAGAAGGTTGAATGGATAGACTGAACATTCATCGTATCTGAATTGTATTTGATTATATCGTGATTATTATCATATAGTATGACTCACCAGGTAAGGAATACAACCCCAGATACGATTATTGTTTAGTCTATCCATTCAACCTTCTGTTCAATTCAGTCGCTCGTATGTATAACGGAAGAACAGTTACCTGGTGAGTATAACTATATAAACATAATCGAATACAACCCAGATACGATGATTGTTCAATCTATACTAAATTTAAGCTTCTGCTCGATTCGGTCGCTTGTATGTAAAACGGAAGAACAGTTACCTGGTGAGTATCGCTATATAAACATCATCACGATATCATCGAATACAACTCAGAGATACAATTATCATTTCGTCTAACCATTTAACCTTCTGTTCGATTCAGTCGCTAGTATGTGTAACGGAAGTACCGTCACCTGGTAAGTATAACTATATATACAGTATTGCGATATAATCGGATACCACCCAGATACATTGATTGTTCAGTCTATCCATTCAACTTTCTGTTCGTTTCGGTCGCTCGTATGTAAAACGGGAATACCGTCACCTAATGTGTATAATTATATACACAGCATAACATCATAATCGAATACAACCCACATACTATCCATTCAATTTTCTGTTCAATTCAGTCGCTCGTATGTATAACGGAAGGACAGTTACCTGGTGAGTATAACTATATAAACCTAATCGAATACAACCCAGATACGATGATTGTTCAGTCTATACATTCGACTTTCTGTTCAGTTCAGTCGCTCTTATGTATAACTAGAGAACAGTTTCCTGGTGAGTATAACTATATGAACATCATCAAGATATAATCGAATACAACTCAGAAACAATAATCATACCGTCTATCCATCCAACCTTCTGTTCGATTGGGTCGCTCGTATGTATAACGCAAGAACAGTCACCTGGTGAGTATTACTATATAAACATCACCACGATATAATCGAATACAACTCAGTTACAATTATCGTTCCGTCCGTTAAGGCGATCTGAAGAATTCGAAAAAGTTCCAAGGGGGCCCCCTTTGATGCATTTTTTTTTCGATTTCGGTTTTTTCGATTGGATAAATGGAATCTATGAAAGAAACAAGCAGATTGGTATGATCGAAGTTGAAAATCGGTCCATCCGTTCGGAAGTTAAGGCGATCTGAAGAATTCGAAAAAGTTCCAAGGGGACCCCCTTTGATGCAATTTTTTTTCGATTTCGGTTTTTTCGATTGGAGAAATGGATTCTATGAAAAAAACAAGCGAATTGGTATGCGCGAAATTGAAAATCGGTCCATCCGTTCGGAAGTTAAGGCGATCTGAAGAATTCGAAAAAGTTCCAAGGGGACCCCCTTTGATGCAATTTTTTTTCAGATTTCGGTTTTTTCGATTGGAGAAATAGATTCTATGAGAAAAAACAAGCAGTTTGGTATGATCGAAGTTGAAAATCGGTCCATCCGTTCGGAAGTTAAGGCGATCTGAAGAATTCGAAAAAGTTCCAAGGGGGCCCCCTTTGATGCAATTTTTTTTCAGATTTCGGTTTTTTCGATTGGATAAATGGATTCTATAAGAAAAACAAGCAGTTTGGTATGATCGAAGTTGAAAATCGGTCTATCCGTTCGGAAGTTAAGGCGATCTGAAGAATTCGAAAAAGTTCTAAGGGGGCCCCCTTTGATGCATTTTTTTATTTCGATTTCGGTTTTTTTGATCGGAAAAATGGATTCTATAAAAAAAAACAGATTAGTATGATCGAAGTTGAAAATCGGTCCATCCGTTCGGAAGTTAAGTCGATCTGAAGAATTCGAAAAAGTTCCAAGGGGGCCCCCTTTGATGCATTTTATTTTTTCGATTTCGGTTTTTTTGATTGGAGAAATGGATTCTATGAAAAAAAAAACAAGCAGATTGGTATGATCGAAGTTGAAAATCGGTCCATCCGTTCGAAAGTTAAGGCGATCTGAAGAATTCGAAAAAGTTCCAAGGGGGCTCCCTTTGATGCTTTTTATTTTTTCGATTTCGGTTTTTTTGATTGGAGAAATGGATTCTATGAAAAAAAAACAAGCAGATTGGTATGATCGAAGTTGAAAATCGGTCCATACGTTCGAAAATTATAGCAATCTGAAGAATTCGAAAAAGTTCCAAGGGGGCCCCCTTTGATGCATTTTTTTTTTTCGATTTCGGTATTTTTGATCGGAAAAATGGATTCTATGAAAAAAAAAGCAGATTGGTATGATCGAAGTTGGAAATCGGTCCATCCGTTCGGAAGTTAAGTCGATCTGAAGAATTCGAAAAAGTTCCATGGGGGCCCCCTTTGATGCATTTTTTTTTTCGATTTCGGTTTTTTCGATTGCAGAAATGGATTCTATGAAAAAAAAAGCAGATTCGTATGATCGAAGTTGAAAATCGGTCCATCCGTTCGGAAGTTAAGGCGATCTGAAGAATTCGAAAAAGTTCCAAGGGGGCTCCCTTTGATGCTTTTTATTTTTTCGATCTCGGTTTTTTCGATTGGAGAAATGGATTCTATGAAAAATAACAAGCAGATTGGTATGATCGAAGTTGAAAATCGGTCAATCCGTTCGGAAGTTAAGGCGACCTGAAGAATTCAGAAAAGTTCCAAGGGGACCCCCTTTGATGAATTTTTTTTTTCGATTTTGGTTTTTTCGATTGGAGAAATGGATTCTATGAAAAAAAACAAGCAGATTGGTACGATCGAAGTTGAAAATCGGTCCATCCGTTCGGAAGTTAAGGCGATTTGAAGAATTCGAAAAAGTTCCAAGGGGACCCCCTTAGATGCAATTTTCTTTCAAATTTCGTTTTTTTTTTGATTGAAGAAATGGATTCTCTGAAAAAAAACAAGCAGTTTGGTATGATCGAAGTTGAAAATCGGTCCATCCGTTCGGAAGTTAAGGCGAGCTGAAGAATTCGAAAAAGTTCCAAGGAGACCCCCTTTGATGCAATTTTTTTTTCGATTTCGGTTTTTTCTATTGAAGAAATGGATTCTATGAAAAAACAAGCAAATTGGTATGCGCGAAATTGAAAATCGGTCGGTCCGTTCGGAAGTTGAGGCGGTCTGAAGAATTCGAAAAAGTTCCAAGGTGGCCCCCTTTGATGCATTTTTTTTTCGATTTCGGTTTTTCCGATTGGAGAAATGGATTCTATAAAAGAAAACAAGCAGATTGGTATGATCGAAGTTGAAAATCGGTCCATCCGTTCGGAAGTTAAGGCGATCTGAAGAATTCGAAAAAGTTCCAAGGTGGCCCCCTTTGTTGCATTTTTTTTTTTCGATTTCGGTTTCTTCGATTGGAGAAATGGATTCTATAAAAAAACAAGCAGATTCGTATAATCGAAGTTGAAAATCGGTCCATCCGTTCGGAAGTTAAGGCGATCTGAAGAATTCGAAGAAGTTCCAAGGGGGCTCCCTTTGATGCCATTTATTTTTTCGATTTCGCTTTTTTTGATTGGAGAAATGGATTCTATGAAAAAAAAAAACAAGCAGATTGGTATGATCGAAGTTGAAAATCGGTCCATCCGTTCGGAAGTTGAGGCGATCTGAAGAATTCGAAAAAGTTCCAAGGGGACCCCCTCTGATGCAATTTTTCTTTTCGATTCCGGTTTTTTCGATTGGAGAAATGGATTCTATGAAAAAAACAAGCAGATTGGTATGATCGAAGTTGAAAATCGGTCCATCCGTTCGGAAGTTAAGGCGATCTGAAGAATTCAGAAAAGTTCCAAGGGGACCCCCTTTGATGCGATTTTTTTTTCGATTTTGGTTTTTTTGATTGGAGAAATGGATTCTATGAAAAAAACAAGCAGATTGGTATGATCGAAGTTGAAAATCGGTCCATCCGTTCGGAAGTTGAGGCGATTTGAAGAATTCGAAAAAGTTCCAAGGGGACATCCTTTGATGCAATTTTTTTTCAGATTTCGGTTTTTTCGATTGGAGAAATAGATTCTATAAGAAAAAACAAGCAGTTTGGTATGATCGAAGTTGAAAATCGGTCCATCCGTTCGGAAGTTAAGGCGATCTGAAGAATTCGAAAAAGTTCCAAGGGGGCCCCCTTTGATGCAATTTTTTTTCAGATTTCGGTTTTTTCGATTGGAGAAATGGATTCTATGAGAAAAACAAGCAGTTTGGTATGATCGAAGTTGAAAATCGGTCCATCCGTTCGGAAGTTAAGGCGATCTGAAGAATTCGAAAAAGTTCCAAGGGGGCCCCCTTTGATGCATTTTTTTTTTCGATTTCGGTTTTTTCGATTGGAGAAATGAATTCTATGAAAAAAAACAAGCAGATTGGTATGATCGAAGTTGAAAATCGGTCCATCCGTTCGGAAGTTAAGGCGATCTGAAGAATTCGAAAAAGTTCCAAGGGGGCCCCTTTTGATGCATTTTTTTTTCGATTTCGGTTTTTTCGATTGGAGAAATGGATTCTATGAGAGAAAACAAGCAGATTGGTATGATCGAAGTTGAAAATCGGTCCATCCGTTCGGAAGTTAAGGCGATCTGAAGAATTCGAGAAAGTTCCAAGGGGGGCCCCATTGATGCCTTTTTTTTTCGATTTCAGTTTTTTCGATTGAAGAAATGGATTCTATGAAGAAAAAACAAGCAGATTGGTATGATCAAAGTTGAAAATCGGTCCATCCGTTCGGAAGTTAAGGCGATCTGAAGAATTCGAAAAAGTTCCAAGGGGGCCCCCTTTGATGCATTTTTTTTTCGATTTTGGCTTTTTCGATTGGAGAAATGGATTCTATGAAAAAAAACAAGCAGTTTGGTATGATCGAAGTTGAAAATCGGTCCATCCGTTCGGAAGTTAAGGCGATCTGAAAAATTCGAAAAAGTTCCAAGGGGGCCCCCTTTGATGCAATTTTTTTTTCGATTCCGGTTTTTTCGATTGGAGAAATGGATTCTATGAAAAAAAACAAGCAGATTGGTATGATCGTAGTTGAAAATCGGTCCATCCGTTCGGAAGTTAAGGCGATTTGAAGAATTCGAAAAAGTTTCAAGGGGACCCCCTTTGATGCGATTTTTTTTCAGATTCTGGTTTTTTCGATTGCAGAAATGGATTCTATGAAAAAAAAAGCAGATTCGTATGATCGAAGTTGAAAATCGGTCCATCCGTTCGGAAGTTAAGGCGATCTGAAGAATTCGAAAAAGTTCCAAGGGGGCTCCCTTTGATGCTTTTTATTTTTTCGATTTCGGTTTTTTTGATTGGAGAAATGGATTCTATAAAAAAAAAACAAGCAGATTGGTATGATCGAAGTTGAAAATCGGTCCATCCGTTCGGAAGTTAAGGCGATCTGAAGAATTCGAAAAAGTTCCAAGGGGATCCCCTTTGATGCAATTTTTCTTTTCGATTTCGGTTTTTCCGATTGGAGAAATGGATTCTATGAAAAAAAAACAAGCAGATTGGTATGAACGAATTTGAAAATCGGTCCATCCGTTCGGAAGTTAAGGCGATTTGAAGAATTCGAAAAAGTTCCAAGGGGACCCCCTTTGATGCAATTTTTTTTTCAGATTTCGGTTTTTTTTATTGGAGAAATGAATTCTATGAAAAAAAAACAAGCAGTTTGGTATGATCGAAGTTGAAAATCGGTCCATCCGTTCGGAAGTTAAGGCGATCTGAAGAATTCGAAAAAGTTCCAAGGGGACACCCTTTGATGCAATTTTCTTTTCGATTTCGGTTTTTTCTATTGAAGAAATGGATTCTATGAAAAAACGAGCAAATTGGTATGCGCGAAATTGAAAATCGGTCGATCCGTTCGGAAGTTGAGGCGGTCTGAAGAATTCGAAAAAGTTCCAAGGTGGCCCCCTTTGATGCATTTTTTTTTTCGATTTCGGTTTTTTCGATTGGAGAAATGGATTCTATGAAAAAAAAACAAGCAGATTGGTATGATCGAAGTTGAAAATCGGTCCATCCGTTCGGAAGTCAAGGCGATCTGAAGAATTCGGAAAAGTTCCAAGGGGGCCCCCTTTGATGCAATTTTTTTTTCGATTTCGGTTTTTTCGATTGGAGAAATGGATTCGATAAAAGAAACAAGCGAATTGATATGCGCGAAATTGAAAATCGGTCCATCCGTTCGGAAGTTAGGCGATCTGAAGAATTCGAAAAAATTCCAAGGAGGCCCCCATTGATGCATTTTTTTTTCGATTTCGGTTTTTTCGATTGGAGAAATGGATTCTATGAAAAAAACAAGCAGATTGGTATGATCGAAGTTGAAAATCGGTCCATACGTTCGAAAGTTAAGGCAATCTGAAGAATTCGAAAAAGTTCCAAGGGGGCCCCCTTTGATGCATTTTTTTTTCGATTTCGGTTTTTTTGATCGGAGAAATGGATTCTTCGAAAAAAAAAGCAGGTATGATCGAAGTTGAAAATCGGTCCATCCGTTCGGAAGTTAAGTCGATCTGAAGAATTCGAAAAAGTTCCAAGGGGGCCCCTTTGATGCATTTTTTTTTCGATTTCGGTTTCTTTGATTGGAGAAATGGATTCTATGAAAAAAAACAAGCAGATTGGTATGATCGAAGTTGAAAATCGGTCCAAACGTTCGAAAGTTGAGGCAATCTGAAGAATTCGAAAAAGTTCCAAGGGGGCCCCCTTTGATCCATTTTTTTTTCGATTTCGGATTTTTTGATCGGAGAAATGGATTCTATGAAAAAAAAAGCAGATTGGTAAGATCGAAGTTGAAAATCGGTCCATCCGTTCGGAAGTTAAGGCGATCTGAAGAATTCGAAAAAGTTCCAAAGGGGCCCCCTTTGATGCATTTTTTTTTCGATTTCTGTTTTTTCGATTGGAGAAATGGATTATATGAAAAAAAAAAACAGATTGGTATGATCGAAGTTGAAAATCGGTCCATCCGTTCGGAAGTTAAGGCGATCTGAAGAATTCGAAAAAGTTCCAAGGGGGCCCCCTTTGATGCATTTTTTTTTCGATTTCGGTTTTTCTGATCGGAGAAATGGATTCTATGAAAAAAAAACAAGCAGTTTGGTATGATCGAAGTTGAAAATCGGTCCATCCGTTCGGAAGTTAAGTCGATCTGAAGAATTCGAAAAAGTTCCAAGGGGGCCCCCTTTGGTGCATTTTTTTTTTGATTTCGGTTTTTTCGATTGGAGAAATGGTATGAAAAAATACAAGCAGATTGGTATGATCGAAGTTGGAAATCGGTCCATCCGTTCGGAAGTTAAGGCGATCTGAAGAATTCGAAAAAGTTCCAAGGGGACCCCCTTTGATGCAATTTTTTTTTTCGATTTCGGTTTTTTCGATTGAAGAAAAGGATTCTATGAAAAAAAAACAAGCAGATTGGTATGATCGAAGTTGAAAATCGGTCCATCCGTTCGGAAGTTAAGGCGATCTGAAGAATTCGAAAAAGTTTCAAGGGGACCACCTTTGATGCGATTTTTATTTCGATTTCGGTTTTTTCGATTGGAAAAATGGATTCTATAAAAAAAAACAAGCAAATTGGTATGCGCGAAGTTGAAAATCGGTCCATCCGTTAGGAAGTTAAGGCGATCTGAAGAATTCGAACAAGTTCCAAGGGGGCCCCCTTCGATGCATTTTTTTTTCGATTTCGTTTTTTACGATTGGAGAAATGGATTCTATGAAAAAAATTACAATTATCGTTCCGTCTAATCATCCAACCTTATGTTCGATGCATACGCTCGTATGTGTAACGAATTCTTCAGATCGCCTTCTTCCGATCGCCTGTTCTTCCGTTTTACATAAAAGCGACCGAATCGAGCAGAAGGTTAAATGGATAGATTGAAAATTCATCGTATCTGGGTTGTATTCGATAAGGTTTATATAGTTATACCCACCAGGTAAATGTTCTTCCGTTATACATTCGAGCGACTGAATTGAACAGAAGGTTGAATGGATAGACTAAACAATAATCGTATCTGGGGTTGTATTCGATTATATCTTGATGATGTTCATATAGTTATACTCACCAGGAAACTGTTCTCTAGTTATACATAAGAGCGACTGAACTGAACAGAAAGTTGAATGGATAGACTGAACAATCAATGTATCTGGGTGGTATCCGATTATATCGCAATACTGTATATATAGTGATACTTACCAGGTGACGGTTCTACCGATACACATACTAGCGACTGAATCGAACAGAAAGTTGAATGGTTAGACGAAATGATAATTGTATCTCTGAGTTGTATTCGATGATATCGTGGTGATGTTTATATAGTAATACTCACCAGGTGACTGTTCTTGCGTTATACATACAAGCGACCCAATCGAACAGAAGTTTGGATAAATAGACGGAATGATCATTGTATCTGAGTTGTATTCGATTATATCGTGATGACGTTCATATAGACATACTCACCAGGTTACTGTTTTTTCTTTATACATACGAGCAACCGAATCGAACAGAAGGTTGAATGGATAGTATCTGGGTTGTATTCGATTATGATGTTATGCTGTGTATATAGTTATACACATTAGGTGACGGTATTCCCGTTTTAAATACGAGCGACCGAAACGAACAGAAAGTTGAATGGATAGACTGAACAATCAATGTATCTGGGTGGTATCCGATTATATCGCAATACTGTATATATAGTGATACTTACCAGGTGACGGTACTTCCGTTGCACATACTAGCGACTGAATCGAACTTAAGGTTAAATGGTAAGACGAAACGATAATTGTATCTGAGTTGTATTCGATGATATCGTGATGATGTTTATATAGCAATACTCACCAGGTAACTGTTCTTCCGTTTTACATACAAGCGACCGAATCGAGCAGAAGGTTAAATTTAGTATGGATTGAACAATCATCGTATCTGGGTTGTATTCGATTATGTTTATATAGTTATACTCACCAGGTAACTGTTCTTCCGTTATACATACTAGCGACTGAATCGAACAGAATGTTGAATGGTTAGACGAAACGATAATTGTATCTGAGTTGTATTCGATGATATCGTGATGATGTTTATATAGCAATACTCATCAGGTAACTGTCCTTCAGTTTTACATACAAGTGACCGAATCGAGCAGAAGGTTAAATGGATAGATTGAACAATCATCGTATCTGAGTTGTATTCGATTATGTTTATATAGTTATACTCACCAGGTACCTGTTCTTCCGTTATACATACAAGCAACCGAATCGAACATAAGGTTGAATGGATAGATTGAACAATCATCGTATCTGAGTTGTATTCGATTATGTTTATTTAGTTATACTCACCAAGTAAATGTTCTTCCGTTATACATACGAGCGACTGAATTGAACAGAAGGTTGAATGGATAGACTAAACAATGATCGTATCTGGGGTTGTATTCGATTATATCGTGATGATGTTTATATTGTTATACTCACCAGGTAACTGTTCTCCAGTTATACATAAGAGCGACTGAACTGAACAGAAGGTTGTATGGATAGACTGAACAATCATCGTATCTGGGTTGTATTCGATTATTTCGTGATGATTATTATATATTATGTCTAACCAGGTAACAGTTCTTCCGTTATACATACGAGCAACCGAATCGAACATAAGGTTGGATGGATAGATTGAACAATCATTGTATCTGGGTTGTCTCCGATTATATCGTCATGCTGTATATTTAGTTACACCTACCATGTAACGGTTCTTTCGTTACACATACGAGCGTCTGAATCGAACATAAGGTTGGATGGTTAGACGGAACGATAATTGTAACTGAGTTGTATTCGATTATATCGTGGGAATGTTTATATAGTAATACTCACCAGGTGACTGTTCTTGCGTTATACGTACGAGCAACCCAATCGAACAGAAGGTTGAATGGATAGTATCTGGGTTGTTTTCGATTATGATGTTATGCTGTGTATATAGTTATGCACATAAGGTGACGGTATTCCCGTTTTACATACGAGCGATCGAAACGAACAGAAAGTTGAATGGATAGACTGAACAATCAATGTATCTGGGTGGTATCCGATTATATCGCAATACTGTATATATAGTGATACTTACCAGGTGACGGTACTTCCGTTACACATACTAGCGACTGAATCGAACAGAAGATTAAATGGTTATACGAAACGATAATTGTATCTCTGAGTTGTATTCGATGATATCGTGATGATGTTTATATAGCAATACTCACCAGGTAACTGTTCTTCCGTTTTACATACAAGCGACCGAATCGAGCAGAAGCTTAAATTTAGTATAGATTGAACAATCATCGTATCTGGGTTGTATTCGATAATGTTTATATAGTTATACTCACCAGGTAACTGTTCTTCCGTTATACATACGAGCGACTGAATTGAACAGAAGGTTGAATGGATAGACTAAACAATAATCGTATCTGGGGTTGTATTCAATAATATCTTGATGATGTTCATATAGTTATACTCACCAGAAATATGTTCTCCAGTTATACATAAGAGCGACTGAACTGAACAGAAGGTTGAATATATAGACTGAACATTCATCGTATCTGGGTTGTATTTGATTATATCGTGATTATTATCATATGGTATGTCTAACCAGGTAACAGTTCTTCCGTTATACATACGAGCAACCGAATCGAACATAAGGTTGGATGGATAAATTGAACAATCATTGTATCTGGGTTGTCTCCGATTATATCGTTATGCTGTATATTTAGTTACACCTTCCAGGTAACGGTTCTTTCGTTACACATACGAGCGTCTGAATCGAACATAAGGTTGGATGGTTAGACGGAACGATAATTGTAACTGAGTTGTATTCGATTATATCGTGGTGATGTTCATATAGTAATACTCACCAGGTGACTGTTCTTGCGTTATACATACGAACGACTCAATCGAACAGAAGGTTGGATGGATAGACGGAATGATCATTGTATCTGAGTTGTATTCGATTATATCGTGATGACGTTCATATAGAAATACTCACCAGGTTACTTTTCTTTCGTTATACATAAGAGCAGACGAATCGAACAGAAGGTTGAATGGATAGTATCTGGGTTGTTTTCGATTATGATGTTATGCTGTGTATATAGTTATGCACATAAGGTGACGGTATTCCCGTTTTACATACGAGCGACCGAAACGAACAGAAAGTTGAATGGATAGACTGAACAATCAATGTATCTGGGTGGTATCCGATTATATCGCAATTCTGTATATATAGTGATACTCACCAGGTGACGGTACTTCCGTTACACATACTAGCGACTGAATCGAACAGAAGGTTAAATGGTTATACGAAACGATAATTGTATCTCTGAGTTGTATTCGATGATATCGTGATGATGTTTATATAGCAATACTCACCAGGTAACTGTTCTTCCGTTTTACATACAAGCGACCGAATCGAGCAGAAGCTTAAATTTAGTATAGATTGAACAATCATCGTATCTGGGTTGTATTCGATAATGTTTATATAGTTATACTCACCAGGTAACTGTTCTTCCGTTATACATACGAGCGACTGAATTGAACAGAAGGTTGAATGGATAGACTAAACAATAATCGTATCTGGGGTTGTATTCAATTATATCTTGATGATGTTCATATAGTTATACTCACCAGAAATATGTTCTCCAGTTATACATAAGAGCGACTGAACTGAACAGAAGGTTGAATGGATAGACTGAACATTCATCGTATCTGGGTTGTATTTGATTATATCGTGATTATTATCATATGGTATGTCTAACCAGGTAACAGTTCTTCCGTTATACATACGAGCAACCGAATCGAACATAAGGTTGGATGGATAAATTGAACAATCATTGTATCTGG
The DNA here is from genome assembly GCA_029955515.1 of Chrysomela aeneicollis. Lineage (NCBI taxonomy): Eukaryota > Metazoa > Arthropoda > Insecta > Coleoptera > Chrysomelidae > Chrysomela > Chrysomela aeneicollis. The sequence continues at coordinate 17,002,234 of JARUHQ010000006.1, forward strand.
GTTGTCTCCGATTATATCGTTATGCTGTATACGAAGGCAAAAATACAATAGATATTTCTGAGACAGACTCTCCGGAGAAACAGAAGAAATTGATGACAAGAAGACAAAAAAAGAATTATCGATCAAAAAGTAAAAAAGTGGCAAAAACAATTGAAATCAGGACTTCAGTCAACCCAGATAGTAATGGTGACTGTAGAAATGAACTTAGTATTCAGGAAGAAATAGAACAGTCCCTGATGGACGCAGGCTCACCTTCCCCGAATAAACCTGTTACAGAGTGGAATCGGAAATGTTCATACGAACTTGGTATTCAGGAAGGAAAAAAACAGGAGGTTCTGAATGGATCAGACTCATCATCCCCAAATAAACCTGTTGCACATGGTTATTCCGATGAAAAGGATCTGAAGCCTTCAGAAATTCAAAATTATGCCAGGAACAATATTTTTGTCTTGGGAGACGAATATGCTCAGGGATTCCCTAGGGTGTTGAGACACTTAATTAATGATGCATTCTTTGTTGAGGCGTCTATCAAACATTACTGTGAGTTGTCAGATCTAACAAAAAATGTATTTTTCGACACTATGAAGTATGGGCAAAATGATTTTATAATAATCAAATTCAATACTAACAATATTAGTAATGAAAAAACATTGAAACTGGCACTAAGAAATTGTACCAGAATTGCTAAATTCACAAATTTAATTATAGTCTGCGAAAGAAACAATAGGTTAGACGATTTAATCATAAATCGTTTTAGAAAATATATAAACCATTTCGAAAAATCCTGTATAAACTGTTCTATTAAATTCATTGTTGATCAAAAATGTAAAGGGAGTAAATTTTTGGTTGCAAGTGAAATCAAAAAATATGTGAATAGCAAAAGCTGTTATACCAATAATATAGTTTTGAAAACAATCAAAACTATAGAAAATTATTCACCTCCGGTGGAAACAAACATACGGGAACAAACGCAATCTGTATATAGTACTCTTACTGAGTGTCAATACGAGGAGTCCTCTTTTTTAGAAAATGTCCAAATGTTACATTCACCACATTGAAATCACTGGCTTGTATTTCATTTTTATTAATCAATATCAGATCACTTCGTAACAAAATTGATGACATTATTTTATTAACTGAGAGCACAGAAAAGCCAGATTTAATGCTGATAACTGAACACTGGTTAGAATCGGGAGAGCCAGTAGCATTGCCTGGTTATATTGTTGGTGCGAAATACTGTAGGAATAATTCCGAACATGGTGGTACCCTGATTCTATTAAACGAAAAGAGTGCCCATATAACACTTGTTGAAGTAAGCAAATATGACGAGCTACTGATAGAACAAGAATTTGAATTCTCTATAGTGTTTATACGAAAAATTGATATATATATAATTTGCATTTATAGCCACCCAAATAATAACAAGACAACATTTCTGAATAACCTTGAAATATTGCTGAATAACTTTCCTCCAAATACCAATATTATGCTAGCTGGAGATTTCAATATAAACTTTGATGACAATGAATCAATGGCCACAAAAATATTGAAAAACCTCTTAACATCATTCAATCTGAAAATGCATATCAATCAACCAACACGTATTACAGAGTTATCGGCTACCACAATAGATTACATTTGTACTAACCTCGCTGAGGAGAACATTAGGAGCTCGGTAATACCAGTTGGTTTTTCTGACCATGAAGCATTGATTTTAAAATATGATTTTAAAGAGAACATACAGAATAAACATGCGAACGAAGGAAGAATTTATAATCTCAAAAACTTCAACAAATTTAAACAATTGTCTAGAGAGATCAGATGGAATACAGTGTTGAGTTCTGACAACCCTCTGTGTTTATTTCATGAAAAGCTGATAGACACCTTCAATGCATGTTTTCCAATTTGTAGAATTAGAAAAAGAAATAAACCTAAAAAATCTTGGATCACGAAAGGTATAAAAAATTCAGCAAAAAATTTGAGATCTTTACTAGTCCTGAAAAAATTTACACAAAATAAATCATTTCTTAATTATGTCAATAAGTATAAAACAACTTATAGGAGAGTAATAAAACTGTCAAAAAGAATATACTATTCAAAAAGGCTATCAGAAGCAAAAAATCAGAGTAAAGAGAACTGGGCAATTATAAACAATCTGAGGGGTAAATCTGGCCATACTCCCACTCAGCTAACTATGGATCCAAATTTGCTTAATGATTATTATTACTCAGTAGCTGAAAAAATAACCTCCACTTTGGAACCACAAAATGACCCAATGTCATATATGTCAGAAATTTTTATTCCGGAGACATTTTGCTTTCTACCAATAAATCGGCATGATTTACAAGATACATTCAAAGATATCAAAAAGAAAAAATCGTGTGGTGAGGATGAAATATCACTAAATATACTGATAAATCTGCCGGTAGAGGCTCTTGATACCCTTTCAGAGGCAATAAATATTTCATTTTCTATAGGTGAATTTCCCTCTAGTCTGAAGTTATCTGTTATAATTCCACTATTCAAAGGAGGAGACCCATCAAATCCGGCAAACTTTCGCCCAATCTCTCTCTTATCCACACTTTCAAAGGTAATTGAAAAATTAGTGAAAAAACAAATCTGCAGCTTTCTAAGCAAACATAATATTTTGTCACCATGCCAATTTGGCTTTCAGAATTCTAAAAGTACGAATGATGCTATTTTCACATTTTTAGAAAATCTTTATTTGAAGCTTAATACTGGGGATGCAGCTGCAGCAGTATTTTGTGATTTTTCAAAAGCTTTTGACTGCGTCAATCATGAATTGCTTTTGAAAAAAATGAATAGGTATGGTTTTAGGGGTATCGCTTGGGATTGGTTCAATTCATATTTGACAGGCCGTTATCAAATTGTATGCAGTGATGGGAAATACTCGGAGACTGGTGGCATAATCCATGGAGTACCTCAGGGTTCGGTTTTAGGCCCAGTTTTATTTTTGCTTTACATTAATGATTTAACTACAATAAATATAAATGGCAACTTCACTATTTTTGCCGACGACACTACGTTGTTGTGGAGTGGGAAGGATATAGACATCCTGAAAAATAATATTACCCTTGATATCGATAAAGTAAAGCAATGGTGTGATGCCAACTTTATGTGTTTTAATATATCTAAAACAAAAATATTATCTTTCAGATTTGGTTTTGATAATCTGGCCTTAGGTAACCAGGTAATAATAAATAGTGAATGCAGTAAATATCTAGGACTACTAATAGATCATAAATTGAAATACATGGACCACATATCAAATCTGAACAAAAAAATAGCATCAGGCTGTTTTGCTGTTCGAGTGATATTTCATGAACTGGGTCACGATATAGCAAAAATTACCTATTCAGCACTTGTAGAATCCCATATAAGATATGGTATCGCATTTTGGGGATTCTGTAGCTCTCAGTTGTTCAATTCAGTCTTTGTCCTACAAAAAAGAGCGCTCCGTCATATGTGTGGTGCAAAACCGAGAGATCACTGTAGAGTACTATTTAGGAATGAAAGAATACTGACAGTTACTTGCCTTTTTGTGCTCGAGACTGCTTGTTTAGTTCATAAAAAATATAAAAATACAATGAATTATAATAGATACAACACGCGAAATGGTTTTCATCTGCGCTTACCTATTCCAAGAACATCACTGACGCAAAATTCTCTAATATATGAAAACTTGAAGATATATAATCACCTACCGGAGCATATCAAAAATATCTGTGATAATAACCAATTCAGGAAAGCACTGAAAAGTATGCTTGCCACTAAAGCGTATTATAATTTAAGAGAATTTTATTGGGATTGTTCATAGCTCCTAAATTTTTGATCAAATCGTCCTTATTGACCTTTCTCTATTTTATCTATACAATCATTTTATATTAATTTTATTTTTATTAGTGATATACATTTATGTAATTTGTATCAAATTTTAATTTTACAATTGTGACACTGTGTATATACTTACATCTATGTTATTTATATTCTGTATTGTGTATCATCGTATTGTGACGAAAAAAGCCTATGCCGCCCTTTGATTCAACATATATTATGTGTATTGTTAAGTATTAAGCATATATAATATATAGGTTTACATTTACACAGGCTTTGTCAATAAGAATTATGTTCTTCGACAATAAAGCATATTTTGATTTGATTTTGATTTGATTTGATATATTTAGTTACACCTTCCAGGTAACGGTTCTTTCGTTACACATACGAGCGTCTGAATCGAACATAAGGTTGGATGGTTAGACGGAACGATAATTGTAACTGAGTTGTATTCGATTATATCGTGGTGATGTTCATATAGTAATACTCACCAGGTGACTGTTCTTGCGTTATACATACGAACGACTCAATCGAACAGAAGGTTGGATGGATAGACGGAATGATCATTGTATCTGAGTTGTATTCGATTATATCGTGATGACGTTCATATAGAAATACTCACCAGGTTACTTTTCTTTCGTTATACATAAGAGCAGACGAATCGAACAGAAGGTTGAATGGATAGTATCTGGGTTGTTTTCGATTATGATGTTATGCTGTGTATATAGTTATGCACATAAGGTGACGGTATTCCCGTTTTACATACGAGCGACCGAAACGAACAGAAAGTTGAATGGATAGACTGAACAATCAATGTATCTGGGTGGTATCCGATTATATCGCAATTCTGTATATATAGTGATACTCACCAGGTGACGGTACTTCCGTTACACATACTAGCGACTGAATCGAACAGAAGGTTGAATGGTTATACGAAACGATAATTGTATCTCTGAGTTGTATTCGATGATATCGTGATGATGTTCATATAGCAATACTCACCAGGTAACTGTTCTTCCGTTTTACATACAAGCGACCGTATCGAGCAGAAGCTTAAATTTAGTATAGATTGAACAATCATCTTATCTGGGTTGTATTCGATTATGTTTATATAGTTATACTCACCAGGTAACTGTTCTTCCGTTATACATACGAGCGACTGAATTGAACAGATGGTTGAAAGGATAGACTAAACAATAATCGTATCTGGGGTTGTATTCGATTATATCTTGATGATGTTCATAAAGTTATACTCACCAGGAAACTGTTCTCCAGTTATACATGAGAGCGACTGAACTGAACAGAAGGTTGAATGGATAGACTGAACATTCATCGTATCTGGGTTGTGTTAGATTATATCGTGATTATTATCATATGTTATGTCTAACCAGGTAACAGTTCTTCCGTTATACATACGAGCAACCGAATCGAACATAAGGTTGGATGGATAGATTGAACAATCATTGTATCTGGGTTGTCTCCGATTATATCGTTATGCTGTATATTTAGTTACACCTACCATGTAACGGTTCTTTCGTTACACATACGAGCGTCTGAATCGAACATAAGGTTGGATGGTTAGACGAAACGATAAATGTAACTGAGTTGTATTCGATTATATCGTAGTGATGTTTATATAGTAATACTCACCAGGTGACTGTTCTTGCGTTATACATACGAGCGACCCAATCGAACAGAAGGTTGGATGGATAGACGGAATGTTCATTGTATCTGAGTTGTATTCGATTATATCGTGATGACGTTCATTTAGAAATACTCACCAGGTGACTGTTCTTCCGTTTTACATACAAGCGACCGAATCGAACAGAAGGTTGAATGGATAGTATCTGAGTAGTATTCGATTATGATGTTATGCTGTGTATATAGTTATACACACTAGGTGACGGTATTCCCGTTTTACATACGAGCGACCGAAACGAACAGAAAGTTGAATGGATAGACTGAACAATCAATGTATCTGGGTGGTATCCGATTATATCGCAATACTGTATATATGGTGATACTTACCAGGTGACGGTACTTCCGTTGCACATACTAGCGACTGAATCGAACTTAAGGTTAAATGGTAAGACGAAACGATAATTGTATCTGAGTTGTATTCGATGATATCGTGATGATGTTTATATAGCAATACTCACCAGGTAACTGTTCTTCCGTTTTACATACAAGCGACCGAATCGAGCAGAAGGTTAAATTTAGTATGGATTGAACAATCATCGTATCTGGGTTGTATTCGATTATGTTTATATAGTTATACTCACCAGGTAACTGTTCTTCCGTTATACATACTAGCGACTGAATCGAACAGAATGTTGAATGGTTAGACGAAACGATAATTGTATCTGAGTTGTATTCGATGATATCGTGATGATGTTTATATAGCAATACTCACCAGGTAACTGTCCTTCAGTTTTACATACAAGTGACCGAATCGAGCAGAAGGTTAAATGGATAGATTGAACAATCATCGTATCTGAGTTGTATTCGATTATGTTTATATAGTTATACTCACCAGGTACCTGTTCTTCCGTTATACATACAAGCAACCGAATCGAACATAAGGTTGAATGGATAGATTGAACAATCATCGTATCTGAGTTGTATTCGATTATGTTTATTTAGTTATACTCACCAAGTAAATGTTCTTCCGTTATACATACGAGCGACTGAATTGAACAGAAGGTTGAATGGATAGACTAAACAATGATCGTATCTGGGGTTGTATTCGATTATATCGTGATGATGTTTATATTGTTATACTCACCAGGTAACTGTTCTCCAGTTATACATAAGAGCGACTGAACTGAACAGAAGGTTGTATGGATAGACTGAACAATCATCGTATCTGGGTTGTATTCGATTATTTCGTGATGATTATTATATATTATGTCTAACCAGGTAACAGTTCTTCCGTTATACATACGAGCAACCGAATCGAACATAAGGTTGGATGGATAGATTGAACAATCATTGTATCTGGGTTGTCTCCGATTATATCGTTATGCTGTATATTTAGTTACACCTACCATGTAACGGTTCTTTCGTTACACATACGAGCGTCTGAATCGAACATAAGGTTGGATGGTTAGACGGAACGATAATTGTAACTGAGTTGTATTCGATTATATCGTGGGAATGTTTATATAGTAATACTCACCAGGTGACTGTTCTTGCGTTATACGTACGAGCAACCCAATCGAACAGAAGGTTGAATGGATAGTATCTGGGTTGTTTTCGATTATGATGTTATGCTGTGTATATAGTTATGCACATAAGGTGACGGTATTCCCGTTTTACATACGAGCGATCGAAACGAACAGAAAGTTGAATGGATAGACTGAACAATCAATGTATCTGGGTGGTATCCGATTATATCGCAATACTGTATATATAGTGATACTTACCAGGTGACGGTACTTCCGTTACACATACTAGCGACTGAATCGAACAGAAGATTAAATGGTTATACGAAACGATAATTGTATCTCTGAGTTGTATTCGATGATATCGTGATGATGTTTATATAGCAATACTCACCAGGTAACTGTTCTTCCGTTTTACATACAAGCGACCGAATCGAGCAGAAGCTTAAATTTAGTATAGATTGAACAATCATCGTATCTGGGTTGTATTCGATAATGTTTATATAGTTATACTCACCAGGTAACTGTTCTTCCGTTATACATACGAGCGACTGAATTGAACAGAAGGTTGAATGGATAGACTAAACAATAATCGTATCTGGGGTTGTATTCAATTATATCTTGATGATGTTCATATAGTTATACTCACCAGAAATATGTTCTCCAGTTATACATAAGAGCGACTGAACTGAACAGAAGGTTGAATGGATAGACTGAACATTCATCGTATCTGGGTTGTATTTGATTATATCGTGATTATTATCATATGGTTTGTCTAACCAGGTAACAGTTCTTCCGTTATACATACGAGCAACCGAATCGAACATAAGGTTGGATGGATAAATTGAACAATCATTGTATCTGGGTTGTCTCCGATTATATCGTTATGCTGTATATTTAGTTACACCTTCCAGGTAACGGTTCTTTCGTTACACATACGAGCGTCTGAATCGAACATAAGGTTGGATGGTTAGACGGAACGATAATTGTAACTGAGTTGTATTCGATTATATCGTGGTGATGTTCATATAGTAATACTCACCAGGTGACTGTTCTTGCGTTATACATACGAACGACTCAATCGAACAGAAGGTTGGATGGATAGACGGAATGATCATTGTATCTGAGTTGTATTCGATTATATCGTGATGACGTTCATATAGAAATACTCACCAGGTTACTTTTCTTTCGTTATACATAAGAGCAGACGAATCGAACAGAAGGTTGAATGGATAGTATCTGGGTTGTTTTCGATTATGATGTTATGCTGTGTATATAGTTATGCACATAAGGTGACGGTATTCCCGTTTTACATACGAGCGACCGAAACGAACAGAAAGTTGAATGGATAGACTGAACAATCAATGTATCTGGGTGGTATCCGATTATATCGCAATTCTGTATATATAGTGATACTCACCAGGTGACGGTACTTCCGTTACACATACTAGCGACTGAATCGAACAGAAGGTTAAATGGTTATACGAAACGATAATTGTATCTCTGAGTTGTATTCGATGATATCGTGATGATGTTCATATAGCAATACTCACCAGGTAACTGTTCTTCCGTTTTACATACAAGCGACCGTATCGAGCAGAAGCTTAAATTTAGTATAGATTGAACAATCATCTTATCTGGGTTGTATTCGATTATGTTTATATAGTTATACTCACCAGGTAACTGTTCTTCCGTTATACATACGAGCGACTGAATTGAACAGATGGTTGAAAGGATAGACTAAACAATAATCGTATCTGGGGTTGTATTCGATTATATCTTGATGATGTTCATAAAGTTATACTCACCAGGAAACTGTTCTCCAGTTATACATGAGAGCGACTGAACTGAACAGAAGGTTGAATGGATAGACTGAACATTCATCGTATCTGGGTTGTGTTAGATTATATCGTGATTATTATCATATGTTATGTCTAACCAGGTAACAGTTCTTCCGTTATACATACGAGCAACCGAATCGAACATAAGGTTGGATGGATAGATTGAACAATCATTGTATCTGGGTTGTCTCCGATTATATCGTTATGCTGTATATTTAGTTACACCTACCATGTAACGGTTCTTTCGTTACACATACGAGCGTCTGAATCGAACATAAGGTTGGATGGTTAGACGAAACGATAAATGTAACTGAGTTGTATTCGATTATATCGTAGTGATGTTTATATAGTAATACTCACCAGGTGACTGTTCTTGCGTTATACATACGAGCGACCCAATCGAACAGAAGGTTGGATGGATAGACGGAATGTTCATTGTATCTGAGTTGTATTCGATTATATCGTGATGACGTTCATTTAGAAATACTCACCAGGTGACTGTTCTTCCGTTTTACATACAAGCGACCGAATCGAACAGAAGGTTGAATGGATAGTATCTGAGTAGTATTCGATTATGATGTTATGCTGTGTATATAGTTATACACACTAGGTGACGGTATTCCCGTTTTACATACGAGCGACCGAAACGAACAGAAAGTTGAATGGATAGACTGAACAATCAATGTATCTGGTTGGTATCCGATTATATCGCAATACTGTATATATAGTGATACTTACCAGGTGACGGTACTTCCGTTACACATACTAGCGACTGAATCGAACAGAAGGTTAAATGGTTAGACGAAGCGATAATTGTATCTGAGTTGTATTCGATGATATAGTGATGATATTTATATAGCAATATTCACCAGGTAACTGTTCTTCCATTTTACATGAAAGCGACCGAATCGTGCAGAAGGTTAAATGGATAGATTGAAAATTCATCGTATCTGGGTTGTATTCGATTAGGTTTATATAGTTATACTCACCAGGTACCTGTTCTTCCGTTATACATACGAGCGACTGAATTGAACAGAAAGTTGAATGGATAGACTAAACAATGATCGTATCTGAGGTTGTATTCGATTATATCGTGAAGATGTTTATATAGTTATACTCAACAGGTAACTGTTCTCCAGTTATACATAAAAGCGTCTGAATCGAGCAGAAGGTTGAATTCAGTATTGATTTAACAATAATCGTATCTGGGTTGTATTCGATTATGTTTATATAGTTATACTCACCAGGTAACTGTTCTTCCGTTATACATACGAGCAATCGAATCGAACAGAAGGTTGAATGGATAGTATCTGAGTTGTATTCGATTATGATGTTATGCTGTGTATATAGTTATACACATTAGGTGACGGTATTCCCGTTTTACATACGAGCGACCGAAACGAACAGAAAGTTGAATGGATAGACTGAACAATCAATGTATCTGGGTGGTATCCGATTATATCGCAATACTGTATATATAGTGATACTTACCAGGTGACGGTACTTCCGTTACACATACTAGCGACTGAATCGAACAGAAGGTTAAATGGTTAGACGAAAAGATAATTGTATCTGAAATGTATTTGATGATATCGTGATGATGTTTATATAGCAATACTCACCAGGTAACTGTTCTTCCGTTTTACATACAAGCGACCGAATCGAGCAGAAGGTTAAATTTAGTATAGATTGAACAATCATCGTATCTGGGTTGTATTCGATTATGTTTATATAGTTATACTCACCAGGTAACTGTTCTTCCGTTATACATACGAGCGACTGAATTGAACAGAAGGTTGAATGGATAGACTAAACAATAATCGTATCTGGGGTTGTTTTCAATTATATCTTGATGATGTTCATATAGTTATACTCACCAGGAAACTGTTCTCCAGTTATACATAAGAGCGACTGTACTGAACAGAAAGTTGAATGGATAGACTGAACAATCAATGTATCTGGGTGGTATCCGATTATATCGCAATACTGTATATATAGTGATACTTACCAGGTGACGGTACTTCCGATACACATACTAGCGACTGAATCGAACAGAAGGTTAAATGGTTAGACGAAATGATAATTGTATCTCTGAGTTGTATTCGATTATATCGTGATGACGTTCATATAGAAATACTCACCAGGTTACTGTTCTTCCGTTATACATACGAGCATTCGAATCGAACAGAAGGTTGAATGGATAGTATCTGGGTTGTATTCGATTATGATGTTATGCTGTGTATATAGTTATGCACATAAGGTGACGGTATTCCCGTTTTACATACGAGCGACCGAAACGAACAGAAAGTTGAATGGATAGACTGAACAATCAATGTATCTGGGTGGTATCCGATTATATCGCAATTCTGTATATATAGAGATACTCACCAGGTGACGGTACTTCCGTTACACATACTAGCGACTGAATCGAACAGAAGGTTAAATGGTTAGACGAAACGATAATTGTATCTCTGAGTTGTATTCGATGATATCGTGATGATGTTTATATAGCAATACTCACCAGGTAACTGTTCTTCCGTTTTACATGAAAGCGACCGAATCGTGCAGAAGGTTAAATGGATAGATTGAAAATTCATCGTATCTGGGTTGTATTCGATTAGGTTTATATAGTTATACTCACCAGGTACCTGTTCTTTCGTTATACATACGAGCGACTGAATTGAACAGAAAGTTGAATGGATAGACTAAACAATGATCGTATCTGAGGTTGTATTCGATTATATCGTGAAGATGTTTATATAGTTATACTCAACAGGTAACTGTTCTCCAGTTATACATAAGAGCGACTGAATCGAGCAGAAGGTTGAATTCAGTATTGATTTAACAATAATCGTATCTGGGTTGTATTCGATTATGTTTATATAGTTATACTCACCAGGTAACTGTTCTTCCGTTATACATACGAGCAATCGAATCGAACAGAAGGTTGAATGGATAGTATCTGGGTTGTATTCGATTATGATGTTATGCTGTGTATATAGTTATACACATTAGGTGACGGTATTCCCGTTTTACATACGAGCGACCGAAACGAACAGAAAGTTGAATGGATAGACTGAACAATCAATGTATCTGGGTGGTATCCGATTATATCGCAATACTGTATATATAGTGATACTTACCAGGTGACGGTACTTCCGTTACACATACTAGCGACTGAATCGAACAGAAGGTTAAATGGTTAGACGAAACGATAATTGTATCTGAAATGTATTTGATGATATCGTGATGATGTTTATATAGCAATACTCACCAGGTAACTGTTCTTCCGTTTTACATACAAGCGACCGAATCGAGCAGAAGGTTAAATTTAGTATAGATTGAACCATCATCGTATCTGGGTTGTATTCGATTATGTTTATATAGTTATACTCACCAGGTAACTGTTCTTCCGTTATACATACGAGCGACTGAATTGAACAGAAGGTTGAATGGATAGACTAAACAATAATCGTATCTGGGGTTGTTTTCAATTATATCTTGATGATGTTCATATAGTTATACTCACCAGGAAACTGTTCTCCAGTTATACATAAGAGCGACTGTACTGAACAGAAAGTTGAATGGATAGACTGAACAATCAATGTATCTGGGTGGTATCCGATTATATCGCAATACTGTATATATAGTGATACTTACCAGGTGACGGTACTTCCGTTACACATACTAGCGACTGAATCGAACAGAAGGTTAAATGGTTAGACGAAACGATAATTGTATCTGAAATGTATTTGATGATATCGTGATGATGTTTATATAGCAATACTCACCAGGTAACTGTTCTTCCGTTTTACATACAAGCGACCGTATCGAGCAGAAGCTCAAATTTAGTATAGATTGAACAATCATCTTATCTGGGTTGTATTCAATTATGTTTATATAGTTATACTCACCAGGTAACTGTTCTTCCGTTATACATACGAGCGACTGAATTGAACAGATGGTTGAAAGGATAGACTAAACAATAATCGTATCTGGGGTTGTATTCGATTATATCTTGATGATGTTCATAAAGTTATACTCACCAGGAAACTGTTCTCCAGTTATACATAAGAGCGACTGAACTGAACAGAAGTTTGAATGGATAGACTGAACATTCATCGTATCTGGGTTGTGTTAGATTATATCGTGATTATTATCATATGTTATGTCTAACCAGGTAACAGTTCTTCCGTTATACATACGAGCAACCGAATCGAACATAAGGTTGGATGGATAGATTGAACAATCATTGTATCTGGGTTGTCCCCGATTATATCGTTATGCTGTATATTAAGTTACACCTACCATGTAACGGTTCTTTCGTTACACATACGAGCGTCTGAATCGAACATAAGGTTGGATGGTTAGACGGAACGATAATTATAACTGAGTTGTATTCGATTATATCGTGGTGATGTTTATATAGTAATACTCACCAGGTGACTGTTCTTGCGTTATACATACGAGCGACCGAATCGAGCGGAAGCTTAAATTTAGTATAAATTGAATAATCATCGTATCTGGGTTGTATTCGATTATGTTTATATAGTTATACTCACCAGGTAACTGTTCTTCCGTTATACATACGAGCGACTGAATTGAACAGAAGGTTAAATGGTTAGACGAAACGATAATTGTATCTGAGTTGTATTCGATGATATCGTGATAATGTTTATATAGCAATACTCACCAGGTAACTGTTCTTCCGTTTTACATACAAGCGACCGAATCGAGCGGAAGCTTAAATTTAGTATAAATTGAATAATCATCGTATCTGGGTTGTATTCGATTATGTTTATATAGTTATACTCACCAGGTAACTGTTCTTCCGTTATACATACGAGCGACTGAATTGAACAGAAGGTTGAATGGATAGACTAAACAATAATCGTATCTAGGGTTGTATTCGATTATATCTTGATGATGTTCATATAGTTATACTCACCAGGAAACTGTTTTCCAGTTATACATAAGAGCGACTGAACTGAACAGAAGGTTGAATGGATAGACTGAACATTCATCGTATCTGGGTTGTATTTGATTATATCGTGATTATTATCATATAGTATGTCTAACCAGGTAACAGTTCTTCCGTTATACATACGAGCAACCGAATCGAACATAAGGTTGGATGGATAGATTGAACAATCATTGTATCTGGGTTGTCTCCGATTATATAGTTATGCTGTATATGTAGTTACACCTACCATGTAACGGTTTCTTCGTTACACATACGAGCGTCTGAATCGAACATAAGGTTGGATGGTTAGACGGAACGATAAATGTAACTGAGTTGTATTCGATTATATCGTGGTGATGTTTATATAGTAATACTCACCAGGTGACTGTTCTTGCGTTATACATACGAGCGACCCAATCGAACAGAAGGTTGGATGGATAGACGGAATGTTCATTGTATCTGAGTTGTATTCGATTATATCGTGATGACGTTCATTTAGAAATACTCACCAGGTGACTGTTCTTCCGTTTTACATACAAGCGACCGAATTGAACAGAAGGTTGAATGGATAGTATCTGAGTAGTATTCGATTATGATGTTATGCTGTGTATATAGTAATACACACTAGGTGACGGTATACCCGTTTTACATACGAGCGACCGAAACGAACAGAAAGTTGAATGGATAGACTGAACAATCAATGTATCTGGTTGGTATCCGATTATATCGCAATACTGTATATATAGTGATACTTACCAGGTGACGGTACTTCCGTTACACATACTAGCGACTGAATCGAACAGAAGGTTAAATGGTTAGACGAAGCGATAATTGTATCTGAGTTGTATTCGATGATATAGTGATGATGTTAATATAGCAATATTCACCAGGTAACTGTTCTTCCGTTTTACATACGAGCGACTGAATTGAACAGAAGGTTGAATGGATAGACTAAACAATGATCGTATCTGAGGTTGTATTCGATTATATCGTGATGATGTTTATATAGTTATACTCAACAGGTAACTGTTCTCCAGTTATACATAAGAGCGACTGAATCGAGCAGAAGGTTGAATTCAGTATTGATTTAACAATAATCGTATCTGGGTTGTATTCGATTATGTTTATATAGTTATACTCACCAGGTAACTGTTCTTCCGTTATACATACGAGCAATCGAATCGAACAGAAGGTTGAATGGATAGTATCTGGGTTGTATTCGATTATGATGTTATGCTGTGTATATAGTTATACACATTAGGTGACGGTATTCCCGTTTTACATACGAGCGACCAAAACGAACAGAAAGTTGAATGGATAGACTGAACAATCAATGTATCTGGGTGGTATACGATTATATCGCAATACTGTATATATAGTGATACTTACCAGGTGACGGTACTTCCGTTACACATGCTAGCGACTGAATCGAACAGAAGGTTAAATGGTTAGACGAAACGATAATTGTATCTGAAATGTATTCGATGATATCGTGATGATGTTTATATAGCAATACTCACCAGGTAACTGTTCTTCCGTTTTACATACAAGCGACCGAATCGAGCAGAAGGTTAAATTTAGTATAGATTGAACAATCATCGTATCTGGGTTGTATTCGATTATGTTTATATAGTTATACTCACCAGGTAACTGTTCTTCCGTTATATATACGAGCGACTGAATTGAACAGAAGGTTGAATGGATAGACTAAACAATAATCGTATCTGGGGTTGTATTCAATTATATCTTGATGATGTTCATATAGTTATACTCACCAGGAAACTGTTCTCCAGTTATACATAAGAGCGACTGTACTGAACAGAAAGTTGAATGGATAGACTGAACAATCAATGTATCTGGGTGGTATCCGATTATATCGCAATACTGTATATATAGTGATACTTACCAGGTGACGGTACTTCCGTTACACATACTAGCGACTGAATCGAACAGAAGGTTAAATGGTTAGACGAAATGATAATTGTATCTCTGAGTTGTATTCGATGATATCGTGATGAAGTTCATATAGAAATACTCACCAGGTTACTGTTCTTTCGTTATACATACGAGCATTCGAATCGAACAGAAGGTTGAATGGATAGTATCTGGGTTGTATTCGATTATGATGTTATGCTGTGTATATAGTTATACACACTAGGTGGCGGTATTCTCGTTTTACATACGAGCGATCGAAACGAACAGAAAGTTGAATGGATAGACTGAACAATCAATGTATCTGGTTGGTATTCGATTATATCGCAATACTGTATATATAGTTTTACTTACCAGGTGACGGTACGTCCGGTACACATACTAGCGACTGAATCGAACAGATGGTTAAATGGTAAGACGAAGCGATAATTGTATCTGAGTTGTATTCGATGATATAGTGATGATGTTTATATAGCAATATTCACCAGGTAACTGTTCTTCCGTTTTACATAAAAGCGACCGAATCGAGCAGAAGGTTAAATGGATAGATTGAAAATTCATCGTATCTGGGTTGTATTCGATTATATCGCAATACTGTATATATAGTGATACTTACCAGGTGACGGTACGTCCGTTACACATACAAGCGACTGAATCGAACAGAAGGTTAAATGGTTAGACGAAGCGATAATTGTATCTGAGTTGTATTCGATGATATCGTGATGATGTTTATATAGCAATATTCACCAGGTAACTGTTTTTCCGTTTTACATACAAGCGACCGAATCGAGCAGAAGGTTAAATAGATAGATTGAACAATCATCGTATCTGGGTTGTATTCGATTATGTTTATATAGTTATACTCACCAGGTAACTGTTCTTCCGTTATACATACGAGCGACTGAATTGAACAGAAGGTTGAATGGATAGACTAAACAATGATCGTATCTGGGGTTGTATTCGATGATATCGTGATGATGTTTATATAGTTATACTCACCAGGTAACTGTTCTCCAGTTATACATAAGAGCGACTGAACTGAACAGAAGGTTGAATGGATAGACTGAATAATCATCGTATCTGGGTTGTATTCGATTATTTCGTGATGATTATTATATATTATGTGTAACCAGGTAACTGTTCTTCCGTTATACATACGAGCAACCGAATCGAACATAAGGTTGAATGGATAGATTGAAAAATCATTGTATCTGGGTTGTCTCCGATTATATCGTTATGCTGTATAATTAGATACACCTACCATGTAACGGTTCTTTCGTTACACATACGAGCGTCTGAATCGAACAGAAGGTTGGATGGATAGACGGAATGATCATTGTATCTGAGTTGTATTCGATTATATCGTGATGAAGTTCATATAGAAATACTCACCAGGTTACTGTTCTTTCGTTATACATACGAGCAACCGAATCGAACAGAAGGTTGAATAGATGGCATCTGGGTTGTATTCGATTATGATGTTATGCTGTGTTTATAGTTATACACACTAGGTGACGGTATCCCCGTTTTAGATACGAGCGACCGAAACGAATAGAAAGTTGAATGGATAGACTGAACAATCAATGTATCTGGTTGGTATCCGATTATATCGCTGAACTGTATATATTACTTACCAGGTGACGGTACTTCCGTTACACATACTAGCGACTGAATCGAACAGAAGGTTAAATGGTTAGACGAAACGATAATTGTATCTGAGTTGTATTCGATGATATCGTGATGATGTTTATATAGCAATACTCACCAGGTAACTGTTCTTCCGTTTTACATACAAGCGACCGAATCGAGCAGAAGGTTAAATGGTTAGACGAAGCGATAATTGTATCTGAGTTGTATTCGATGATATCGTGATGATGTTTATATAGCAATATTCACCAGGTAACTGTTCTTCCGTTTTACATAAAAGCGACCGAATGGAGCAGAAGGTTAAATGTATAGATTGAAAATTCATCGTATCTGGGTTGTATTCGATTAGGTTTATATAGTTATACTCACCAGGTAACTGTTCTTCCGTTATACATACGAGCGACTGAATTGAACAGAAGGTTGAATGGATAGACTAAACAATGATCGTATCTGAGGTTGTATTCGATTATATCGTGATGATGTTTATATAGTCATACTCAACGGGTAACTGTTCTACAGTTATACATAAGAGCGACTAAACTGAACAGAAGGTTGAATGGATAGACTGAACAATCATTGTATCTGGGTTGTATTCGATTATATCGTGATGATTTTCATATAGTATGTCTAACCAGGTAACAGTTCTTCTGTTACACATAAGAGCAACCGAATCGAACAATAAGTTGAATTGATAGATTGAACAATCATTGTATCTGGGTTGTCTCCGATTATATCGTTATGCTGTATATTCAGTTACACCTACCATGTAACGGTTCTCTCGTTACACATACGAGCGTCTGCATCGAACATAAGGTTGGATGATTAGACGGAACGATAATTGTAACTGAGTTGTATTCGATTATATCGTGGTGATGTTTATATAGTAATACTCACCAGGTGACTGTTCTTGCGTTATACATACGAGCGACCCAATCGAACAGAAAGTTGGATGGATAGACGGAATGATCATTGTATCTGAGTTGTATTCGATTATATTGTGGTGACGTTCATATAGAAATACTCACCAGGTTACTGTTCTTTCGTTATACATACGAGCAACCGAATCGAACAGAAGGTTGAATGGATAGTATCTGGGTTGTATTCGATTATGATGTTATGCTGTGTAAATAGTTATACACATTAGGTGACGGTACTCCCGTTTTTCATACGAGCGACCGAAACGAACAGAAAGTTGAATGGATAGTCTGAACAATCAATGTATCTGGATGGTATCCGATTATATCGCAATACTGAATATATAGTGATACTTACCAGGTGACGGTACTTCCGTTACACATACTAGCGACTGAATCGAACAGAAGGTTAAATGGTTAGACGAAACGATAATTGTATCTGAGTTGTATTCGATGATATCGTGATGATGTTTATATAGAAATACTCACCAGGTAACTGTTCTTTCGTTTTACATACAAGCGACCGAATCGAGCAGAAGGTTGAATTTAGTATAGATTGAACAATCATCGTATCTGGGTTGTATTCGATTATGTTCATATAGTTATACTCACCAGGAAACTGTTCTCCAGTTATACATAAGAGCGACTGAACTGAACTGAACAGAAGGTTGAATGGATAGACTGAACAATCATCGTATCTGGGTTGTATTTGATTATATCGTGATGATTATAATATAGTATGTCTAACCAGGTAACAGTTCTTCCGTTATACAAACGAGCAACCGAATCGAACATAAGGTTGAATGTATTTGGGTTGTCTCCGATTATATCGTTATGCTGTATATTTAGTTACACCTACCATGTAAAGGTTCTTTCGTTACACATACGAGCGTCTGAATCGAACATAAGGTTGGATGGTGAGACGAAACGATAATTGTAACTGAGTTGTATTCGATTATATCGTGGTAATGTTTATATAGTAATATTCACCAGGTGACTGTTCTTGCGTTATACATACGAGCGACCCAATCGAACAGAAGGTTGGATGAATAGACGGAATGATCATTGTATCTTAGTTGTATTCTATTATATCGTGATGACGATCATATTTAAATACTCACCAGGTTACTGTTCTTTCGTTATACATACGAGCAACCGAATCGAACAGAAGGTTGAATGGATAGTATCTGGTTTGTATTCGATTATGATGTTATGCTGTGTATATGGTTATACACATTTGATGAGGGTATTCCCGTTTTACATACGAGCGACCGAAACGAACAGAAAGTTGAATGGATATACTGAACAATCAATGTATCTGGGTGGTATGCGATTATATCGCAATACTGTATATATAGTGATACTTACCAGGTGACGGTACTTCCGTTACACATACTAGCGACTGAATCGAACAGAGTGTTGAATGGTTAGACGAAACGATAATTGTATCTGAGTTGTATTCGATGATATCGTGATGATGTTTATATAGCAATAATCACCAGGTAACTGTTCTTCCGTTTTACATACAAGCGACCGAATCGAGCAGAAGGTTAAATTTATAAATTGAACAATCATCGTATCTGGGTTGTATTTGATTATGTTTATATAGTTATACTCACCAGGTACCAGTTCTTCCATTATACAAACGAGCGACTGAATTGAACAGAAGGTTGAATAGATAGACTAAACAATGATCGTATCTGGGGTTGTATTCGATTATATCGTGATGATGTTTATATAGTTATACTCACCAGGTAACTGTTCTCCAGTTATACATAAGAGCGACTGAACTGAACAGAAGGTTGAATGGATAGACTGAACAATCATTGTATCTGGGTTGTATTCGATTATATCGTGATGATTATCATATCGTATGTCTAACCAGGTAACAGTTCTTTGTTACACATACGAGCAACTGAATCGAACATAAGGTTGGATGTTTAGACGGAACAATAATTGTGACTGAGTTGTATTCGATTATATCGTGGTGATGTTTATATAGTAATACTCACCAGGTGACTGTTCTTGCGTTATACATACGAGCGACCCAATCGAACAGAAGTTTGGATGGATAGACGAAATGATCATTGTATCTGAGTTGTATTCGATTATATCGTGATGACGTTCATATGAAAATACTCACCAGGTTACTGTTTTTTCTTTATACATACGAGCAACCGAATCGAACAGAAGGTTGAATGGATAGTATATGGGTTGTATTCGATTATGATGTTATGCTGTGTATATAGTTATACACATTAGGTGACGGTATTCCCGTTTTACATACTAGCGACCGAAACGAACAGAAAGTTGAATGGATAGACTGAACAATCAATGTATCTGGGTGGTATCCGATTATATCGCAATTCTGTATATATAGTGATACTTACCAGGTGACGGTACTTCCGTTGCACATACTAGCGACTGAATCGAACTTAAGGTTAAATGGTGAGACGAAACGATAATTGTATTTGAGTTGTATTCGATGATATCGTGATGACGTTTATATAGCAATACTCACCAGGTAACTGTTCTTCCGTTTTACATACAAGCGACCAAATCGAGCAGAAGGTTGAATTTAGTATGGATTGAACAATCATCGTATCTGGGTTGTATTCGATTATGTTTATATAGTTATACTCACCAGGTAACTGTTCTTCCGTTATACATACTAGCGACTGAATCGAACAGAATGTTGAATGGTTAGACGAAACGATAATGGTATCTGAGTTGTATTCGATGATATCGTGATGATATTTATATAGCAATACTCACCAGGTAACTGTCCTTCAGTTTTACATACAAGTGACCGAATCGAGCAGAAGGTTGAATGAATAGATTGAACAATCATCGTATCTGAGTTGTATTCGATTATGATTATATAGTTATACTCACCAGGTACCTGTACTTTCGTTATACATACGAGCAACCGAATCGAACATAAGGTTGAATGGATAGATTGAACAATCATCGTATCTGAGTTGTATTCGATTATGTTTATATAGTTATACTCACCAAGTAACTGTTCTTCCGTTATACATACGAGCGACTGAATTGAACAGAAGGTTGAATGGATAGACTAAACAATGATCGTATCTGGGGTTGTATTCGATTATATCGTGATGATGTTTATATAGTTATACTCACCAGGTAACTGTTCTCCAGTTATACATAAGAGCGACTGAACTGAACAGAAGGTTGTTTAGATAGACTGAACAATCATCGTATCTGGGTTGTATTCGATTATTTCGTGATGATTATTATATATTATGTCTAACCAGGTAACTGTTCTTCCGTTATACATACGAGCAACCGAATCGAACATAAGGTTGAATGGATAGATTGAACAATCATCGTATCTGAGTTGTATTCGATTATGTTTATATAGTTATACTCACCAAGTAACTGTTCTTCCGTTATACATAAGAGCGACTGAACTGAACAGAAGGTTGTATAGATAGACTGAACAATCATCGTATCTGGGTTGTATTCGATTATTTCGTGATGATTATTATATATTATGTCTAACCAGGTAACTGTTCTTCCGTTATACATACGAGCAACCGAATCGAACATAAGGTTGAATGGATAGATTGAACAATCATTGTATCTGGGTTGTCTCCGATTATATCGTTATGCTGTATATTTAGATACACCTACCATGTAACGGTTCTTTCGTTACACATACGAGCGTCTGAATCGAACATAAGGTTGGATGGTAAGACGGAACGATAAGTGTAACTGAGTTGTATTCGATTATATCGTGGGAATGTTTATATAGTAATACTCACCAGGTGACTGTTCTTGCGTTATACGTACGAGCGACCCAATCGAACAGAAGGTTAGATGGATAGACGGAATGATCATTGTATCTGAGTTGTATTCGATTATATCGTGATGAAGTTTATATAGAAATACTCACCAGGTTACTGTTCTTTCGTTATACATACGAGCAACCGAATCGAACAGAAGGTTGAATGGATAGTATCTGAGTTGTATTCGATTATGATGTTATGCTGTGTATATAGTTATACACACTAGGTGACGGTATTCCCGTTTTACATACGAGCGACCGAAATGAACAGAAAGTTGAATGGATAGACTGAACAATCAATGTATCTGGGTGGTATCCGATTATATCGCAATACTGTATATATAGTGATACTTACCAGGTGACGGTACTTCCGTTTCACATACTAGAGACTGAATCGAACAGAAGGTTAAATGGTTAGACGAAACGATAATTGTATCTCTGAGTTGTATTCGATGATATCGTGATGATGTTTATATAGCGATACTCACCAGGTAACTGTTCTTCCGTTTTACATACAAGCGACCGAATCGAGCAGAAGCTTAAATTTAGTAGAGATTGAACAATCATCGTATCTGGGTTGTGTTCGATTATGTTTATATAGTTATACTCACCAGGTAACTGTTCTTTCGTTATACATACGAGCGACTAAATTGAACAGAAGGTTGAATGGATAGACTAAACAATAATCGTATCTGGGGTTGTATTCGATAATATCGTGGTAATGTTCATATAGTTATACTCACCAGGAAACTGTTCTCCAGTTATACATAAGAGCGACTAAACTGAACAGAAAGTTAGATGGATAGACTGAACAATCAATGTATCTGGGTGGTATCCGATTATATCGCAATACTGTATATTTAGTGATACTTACCAGGTGACGGTACTTCCGTTACACATACTAGAGACCGAATCGAACAGAAGGTTAAATGGTTAGACGAAACGATAATTGTATCTCTGAGTTGTATTCGATGATATCGTGATGATGTTTATATAGCGATACTCACCAGGTAACTGTTCTGCCGTTTTACATAAAAGCGACCGAATCGAGAAGAAGGTTAAATGAATAGATTGAAAATTCATCGTATCTGGATTGTATTCGATTAGGTTTATATAGTTATACTCACCAGGTAACTGTTCTTTCGTTTTTCATGAGAACGACTGAATTGAACAGAAAGTTGAATGGATAGACTAAACAATAATCGTATCTGGGGTTGTATTTGATTATATCGTGATTATTATCATATAGTATGTCTAACCAGGTAACAGTTCTCTCGTTATACATACGAGCAACCGAATCGAACATAAGGTTGAATGGATAGATTGAACAATCATCGTATCTGAGTTGTATTCGATTATGTTTATATAGTTATACTCACCAAGTAACTGTTCTTCCGTTATATATACGAGCGACTGAATTGAACAGAATGTTGAATGGATAGACTAAACAATGATCGTATCTGGGGTTGTATTCGATTATATCGTGATGATGTTTATATAGTTATACTCACCAGGTAACTGTTCTCCAGTTATACATAAAAGCGACTGAACTGAACAGAAAGTTGTATAGATAGACTGAACAATCATCGTATCTGTGTTGTATTCGATTATTTCGTGATGATTATTATATATTATGTCTAACCAGGTAACTGTTCTTCCGTTATACATACGAGCAACCGAATCGAACATAAGATTGAATGGATAGATTGAACAATCATTGTATCTGGGTTGTCTCCGATTATATCGTTATGCTGTATATTCAGATACACCTACCATGTAACGGTTCTTTCGTTACACATACGAGCGTCTGAATCGAACATAAGGTTGGACGGTTAGACGGAACGATAATGGTAACTGAGTTGTATTCGATTATATCGTGGGAATGTTTATATAGTAATACTCACCAGGTGACTGTTCTTGCGTTATACGTACGAGCGACCCAATCGAACAGAAGGTTAGATGGATAGACGGAATGATCATTGTATCTGAGTTGTATTCGATTATATCGTGATGAAGTTTATATAGAAATACTCACCAGGTTACTGTCCTTTCGTTATACATACGAGCAACCGAATCGAACAGAAGGTTGAATGGATAGTATCTGAGTTGTATTCGATTATGATGTTATGCTGTGTATATAGTTATACACACTAGGTGACGGTATTCCCGTTTCACATACGAGCGACCGAAACGAACAGAAAGTTGAATGGATAGACTGAACAATCAATGTATCTGGTTTGTATCCGATTATATCGCAATACTGTATATATAGTGATACTTACCAGGTGACGGTACTTCCGTTACACATACTAGCGACTGAATCGAACAGAAGGTTGAATGGTTAGACGAAGCGATAATTGTATCTGAGTTGTATTCGATGATATCGTGATGATGTTTATATAGCAATACTCACCAGGTAACTGTTCTTCCGTTTTACATAAAAGCGACCAAATCCAGCAGAAGGTTAAATGGATAGATTGAAAATTCATCGTATCTGGGTTGTATTCGATTAGGTTTATATAGTTATACTCACCAGGTAACTGTTTTTCCGTTATACATAAGAACGACTGAATTGAACAGAAGGTTGAATGGATAGACTAAACAATAATCGTATCTGGGGTTGTATTCGATTATATCTTGATGATGTTCATATAGTTATACTCACCAGGAAACTGTTCTCCAGTTATACATAAGAGCGACTGAACTGAACAGAAAGTTGAATGGATAGACTAAACAATGATCGTATCTGGGGTTGTATACGATTATATCGTGATGATGTTTATATAGCAATACTCACCAGGTAACTGTCCTTCCGCTTTACATACAAGCGACCGAATCGAGCAGAAGGTTTAATGGATAGATTAAACAATCATCGTATCTGAGTTGTATTCGATTATGTTTATATAGTTATACTCACCAGGTACCATGTTATTCCGTTATACATACGAGCAACCGAATCGAACATAAGGTTGAATGGATAGATTGAACGATCATCGTATCTGAGTTGTATTCAATTATGTTTATATAGTTATACTCACCAGGTAACTGTTCTCCAGTTATACATAAGAGCGACTGAACTGAACAGAAGGTTGAATGGATAGACTGAATAATCATCGTATCTGGGTTGTATTCGATTATTTCGTGATGATTATTATATATTATGTCTAACCAGGTAACTGTTCTTCCGTTATACATACGAGCAACCGAATCGAACATAAGGTTGAATGGATAGATTGAACAATCATTGTATCTGGGTTGTCTACGATTATATCGTTATGCTGTATAATTAGATACACCTACCATGTAACGGTTCTTTCGTTACACATACTAGCGACTGAATCGAACAGAAGGTTGAATGGTTAGACGAAGCGATAATTGTATCTGAGTTGTATTCGATGATATCGTGATGATGTTTATATAGCAATACTCACCAGGTAACTGTTCTTCCGTTTTACATAAAAGCGACCAAATCCAGCAGAAGGTTAAATGGATAGATTGAAAATTCATCGTATCTGGGTTGTATTCGATTAGGTTTATATAGTTATACTCACCAGGTAACTGTTTTTCCGTTATACATAAGAACGACTGAATTGAACAGAAGGTTGAATGGATAGACTAAACAATAATCGTATCTGGGGTTGTATTCGATTATATCTTGATGATGTTCATATAGTTATACTCACCAGGAAACTGTTCTCCAGTTATACATAAGAGCGACTGAACTGAACAGAAAGTTGAATGGATAGACTAAACAATGATCGTATCTGGGGTTGTATACGATTATATCGTGATGATGTTTATATAGCAATACTCACCAGGTAACTGTCCTTCCGCTTTACATACAAGCGACCGAATCGAGCAGAAGGTTTAATGGATAGATTAAACAATCATCGTATCTGAGTTGTATTCGATTATGTTTATATAGTTATACTCACCAGGTACCATGTTATTCCGTTATACATACGAGCAACCGAATCGAACATAAGGTTGAATGGATAGATTGAACGATCATCGTATCTGAGTTGTATTCAATTATGTTTATATAGTTATACTCACCAGGTAACTGTTCTCCAGTTATACATAAGAGCGACTGAACTGAACAGAAGGTTGAATGGATAGACTGAATAATCATCGTATCTGGGTTGTATTCGATTATTTCGTGATGATTATTATATATTATGTCTAACCAGGTAACTGTTCTTCCGTTATACATACGAGCAACCGAATCGAACATAAGGTTGAATGGATAGATTGAACAATCATTGTATCTGGGTTGTCTACGATTATATCGTTATGCTGTATAATTAGATACACCTACCATGTAACGGTTCTTTCGTTACACATACGAGCATCTGAATCGAACATAAGGTTGGATTGGTTAGACGGAACGATAATTGTAACTGAGTTGTATTCGATTATATCGTGGTAATGTTTATATAGTTATACACACCAGGTGACTGTTCTTGCGTTATACATACGAGCGACCCAATCGAACAGAAGTTTGGATGGATAGACGGAATGATCATTGTATCTGAGTTGTATTCGATTATATCGTGATGACGTTCATATAGAAATACTCACCAGGTTACTGTTTTTTCTTTATACATACGAGCAACCGAATCGAACAGAAGGTTGAATGGATAGTATCTGGGTTGTATTCGATTATAATGTTATGCTGTGTATATAGTTATACACATTAGGTGACGGTATTCCCGTTTTACATACGAGCGACCGAAACGAACAGAAAGTTGAATGGATAGACTGAACAATCAATGTATCTGGGTGGTATTCGATTATATCGCAATACTGTATATATAGTGATACTTACCAGGTGACGGTACTTCCGTTGCACATACTAGCGACTGAATCGAACTTAAGGTTAAATGGTAAGACGAAACGATAATTGTATCTGAGTTGTATTCGATGATATCGTGATGATGTTTATATAGCAATACTCACCAGGTAACTGTTCTTCCGTTTTACATACAAGCGACCGAATCGAGCAGAAGGTTAAATTTAGTATGGATGGAACAATCATCGTATCTGGGTTGTATTCGATTATGTTTATATAGTTATACTCACCAGGTAACTGTTCTTCCGTTATACATACTAGCGACTGAATCGAACAGAATGTTGAATGGTTAGACGAAACGATAATTGTATCTTAGTTGTATTCGATGATATCGTGATGATGTTTATATAGCAATACTCACCAGGTAACTGTCCTTCAGTTTTACATACAAGTGACCGAATCGAGCAGAAGGTTAAATGGATATATTGAACAATCATCGTATCTGAGTTGAATTCGATTATGTTTATATAGTTATACTCACCAGGTACCTGTTCTTTCGTTATACATACGAGCAACCGAATCGAACATAAGGTTGAATGGATAGATTGAACAATCATCGTATCTGAGTTGTATTCGATTATGTTTATATAGTTATACTCACCAAGTAACTGTTCTTCCGTTATACATAAGAGCGACTGAACTGAACAGAAGGTTGTATAGATAGACTGAACAATCATCGTATCTGGGTTGTATTCGATTATTTCGTGATGATTATTATATATTATGTCTAACCAGGTAACTGTTCTTCCGTTATACATACGAGCAACCGAATCGAACATAAGGTTGAATGGATAGATTGAACAATCATTGTATCTGGGTTGTCTCCGATTATATCGTTATGC
The DNA here is from genome assembly GCA_029955515.1 of Chrysomela aeneicollis. Taxonomy (NCBI): domain Eukaryota; kingdom Metazoa; phylum Arthropoda; class Insecta; order Coleoptera; family Chrysomelidae; genus Chrysomela; species Chrysomela aeneicollis. The sequence continues at coordinate 17,030,058 of JARUHQ010000006.1, forward strand.
TGTATATTTAGATACACCTACCATGTAACGGTTCTTTCGTTACACATACGAGCGTCTGAATCGAACATAAGGTTGGATGGTAAGACGGAACGATAAGTGTAACTGAGTTGTATTCGATTATATCGTGGGAATGTTTATATAGTAATACTCACCAGGTGACTGTTCTTGCGTTATACGTACGAGCGACCCAATCGAACAGAAGGTTAGATGGATAGACGGAATGATCATTGTATCTGAGTTGTATTCGATTATATCGTGATGAAGTTTATATAGAAATACTCACCAGGTTACTGTTCTTTCGTTATACATACGAGCAACCGAATCGAACAGAAGGTTGAATGGATAGTATCTGAGTTGTATTCGATTATGATGTTATGCTGTGTATATAGTTATACACACTAGGTGACGGTATTCCCGTTTTACATACGAGCGACCGAAATGAACAGAAAGTTGAATGGATAGACTGAACAATCAATGTATCTGGGTGGTATCCGATTATATCGCAATACTGTATATATAGTGATACTTACCAGGTGACGGTACTTCCGTTTCACATACTAGAGACTGAATCGAACAGAAGGTTAAATGGTTAGACGAAACGATAATTGTATCTCTGAGTTGTATTCGATGATATCGTGATGATGTTTATATAGCGATACTCACCAGGTAACTGTTCTTCCGTTTTACATACAAGCGACCGAATCGAGAAGAAGGTTAAATGAATAGATTGAAAATTCATCGTATCTGGGTTGTATTCGATTAGGTTTATATAGTTATACTCACCAGGTAACTGTTCTTTCGTTTTTCATAAGAACGACTGAATTGAACAGAAAGTTGAATGGATAGACTAAACAATTATCGTATCTGGGGTTGTATTTGATTATATCGTGATTATTATCATATATTATGTCTAACCAGGTAACAGTTCTCTCGTTATACATACGAGCAACCGAATCGAACATAAGGTTGAATGGATAGATTGAACAATCATCGTATCTGAGTTGTATTCGATTATGTTTATATAGTTATACTCACAAAGTAACTGTTCTTCCGTTATATATACGAGCGACTGAATTGAACAGAATGTTGAATGGATAGACTAAACAATGATCGTATCTGGGGTTGTATTCGATTATATCGTGATGATGTTTATATAGTTATACTCACCAGGTAACTGTTCTCCAGTTATACATAAGAGCGACTGAACTGAACAGAAAGTTGTATAGATAGACTGAACAATCATCGTATCTGGGTTGTATTCGATTATTTCGTGATGATTATTATATATTATGTCTAACCAGGTAACTGTTCTTCCGTTATACATACGAGCAACCGAATCGAACATAAGATTGAATGGATAGATTGAACAATCATTGTATCTGGGTTGTCTCCGATTATATCGTTATGCTGTATATTCAGATACACCTACCATGTAACGGTTCTTTCGTTACACATACGAGCGTCTGAATCGAACATAAGGTTGGACGGTTAGACGGAACGATAATGGTAACTGAGTTGTATTCGATTATATCGTGGGAATGTTTATATAGTAATACTCACCAGGTGACTGTTCTTGCGTTATACGTACGAGCGACCCAATCGAACAGAAGGTTAGATGGATAGACGGAATGATCATTGTATCTGAGTTGTATTCGATTATATCGTGATGAAGTTTATATAGAAATACTCACCAGGTTACTGTTCTTTCGTTATACATACGAGCAACCGAATCGAACAGAAGGTTGAATGGATAGTATCTGAGTTGTATTCGATTATGATGTTATGCTGTGTATATAGTTATACACACTAGGTGACGGTATTCTCGTTTTACATACGAGCGACCGAAACGAAAAGAAAGTTGAATGGATAGACTGAACAATCAATGTATCTGGTTTGTATCCGATTATATCGCAATACTGTATATATAGTGATACTTACCAGGTGACGGTACTTCCGTTACACATACTAGCGACTGAATCGAACAGAAGGTTGAATGGTTAGACGAAGCGATAATTGTATCTGAGTTGTATTCGATGATATCGTGATGATGTTTATATAGCAATACTCACCAGGTAACTGTTCTTCCGTTTTACATAAAAGCGACCAAATCCAGCAGAAGGTTAAATGGATAGATTGAAAATTCATCGTATCTGGGTTGTATTCGATTAGGTTTATATAGTTATACTCACCAGGTAACTGTTTTTCCGTTATACATAAGAACGACTGAATTGAACAGAAGGTTGAATGGATAGACTAAACAATAATCGTATCTGGGGTTGTATTCGATTATATCTTGATGATGTTCATATAGTTATACTCACCAGGAAACTGTTCTCCAGTTATACATAAGAGCGACTGAACTGAACAGAAAGTTGAATGGATAGACTAAACAATGATCGTATCTGGGGTTGTATACGATTATATCGTGATGATGTTTATATAGCAATACTCACCAGGTAGCTGTCCTTCCGCTTTACATACAAGCGACCGAATCGAGCAGAAGGTTTAATGGATAGATTAAACAATCATCGTATCTGAGTTGTATTCGATTATGTTTATATAGTTATACTCACCAGGTACCATGTTATTCCGTTATACATACGAGCAACCGAATCGAACATAAGGTTGAATGGATAGATTGAACGATCATCGTATCTGAGTTGTATTCAATTATTATTTATATAGTTATACTCACCAGGTAACTGTTCTCCAGTTATACATAAGAGCGACTGAACTGAACAGAAGGTTGAATGGATAGACTGAATAATCATCGTATCTGGGTTGTATTCGATTATTTCGTGATGATTATTATATATTATGTCTAACCAGGTAACTGTTCTTCCGTTATACATACGAGCAACCGAATCGAACATAAGGTTGAATGGATAGATTGAACAATCATTGTATCTGGGTTGTCTACGATTATATCGTTATGCTGTATAATTAGATACACCTACCATGTAACGGTTCTTTCGTTACACATACGAGCATCTGAATCGAACATAAGGTTGGATTGGTTAGACGGAACGATAATTGTAACTGAGTTGTATTCGATTATATCGTGGTAATGTTTATATAGTTATACTCACCAGGTGACTGTTCTTGCGTTATACATACGAGCGACACAATCGAACAGAAGGTTGGATGGATAGACGGAATGATCATTGTATCTCAGTTGTATTCGATTATATCGTGATGAAGTTTATATAGAAATACTCACCGGGTTATTGTTCTTTCGTTATACATACGAGCAACCGAATCGAACAGAAGGTTGAATGGATAGTATCTGGGTTGTATTCGATTATGAACTTATGCTGTGTATATAGTTATACACATTTGATGACGGTATTCCCGTTTTACATACGAGCGACCGAAAAGAACAGAAAAATAAATGGATAGACTGAACAATCAATGTATCTGGGTGGTATCCGATTATATCGCAATACTGTATATATAGTGATACTTACCAGGTGACGGTACTTCCGTTACACATACTAGCGACTGAATCGAACAGAAGGTTGAATGGTTAGACGAAACGATAATTGTATCTAAGTTGTATCCGATGATATCGTGATGATTTTTATATAGCAATATTCACCAGGTAACTGTTCTTCCGTTTTACATAATAGCGACCGAATCGAGCAGAAGGTTAAATGGATAGATTGAACAATCATCGTATCTGGGTTGTATTTGATTATGTTTATATAGTTATACTCACCAGGTACCTGTTCTTCCGTTATACATACGAGCGACTGAATTGAACAGAAGGTTGAATGGATAGACTAAACAATAATCGTATCTGGGGTTGTTTTCGATTATATCTTGATGATGTTCATATAGTTATACTCACCAGGAAACTTTTCTCTAGTAATACATAAGAGCGACTGAACTGAACAGAAAGTTGAATGAATAGACTGAACAATCAATGTATCTGGGTGGTATTCGATTATATCGTGATGATTATCATATAGTATGTCTAACCAGGTAACAGTTCTTCTGTTACACATACGAGCAACCGAATCGAACATAAGGTTGAATGGATAGATTGAACAATCATTGTATCTGGGTTGTCTCCGATTATATCGTTATGCTGTATATTAAGTTACACCTACCATGTAACGGTTCTTTCGTTACACATACGAGCGTCTGAATCGAACATAAGGTTGGATGGTTAGAGATAATTGTAACTGAGTTGTATTCGATTATATCGTGGTAATGTTTATATAGTAATACTCACCAGGTGACTGTTCTTGCGTTATACGTACGAGCGACCCAATCGAACAGAAGGTTGGATGGATAGACGGAATGATCATTGTATCTGAGTTGTATTCGATTATATCGTGATGAAGTTCATATAGAAATACTCACCAGGTTACTGTTCTTTCGTTATACATACGAGCAACCGAATCGAACAGAAGGTTGAATGAATGGTATCTGGGTTGTATTCGATTATGATGTTATGCTGTGTATATAGTTATACACACTAGGTGACGGTATTTCCGTTTTACATACGAGCGACCAAAACGAACAGAAAGTTGAATGGATAGACTGAACAATCAATGTATCTGGTTGGTATCCGATTATATCGCAATACTGTATATATAGTGATACTTACCAGGTGACGGTACTTCCGTTAAACATACTAGCGACTGAATCGAACAGAATGTTAAATGGTTAGACGAAGCGATAATTGTATCTGAGTTGTATTCGATGATATTGTGATGATGTTTATATAGCAATATTCACCAGGTAACTGTTCTTCCGTTTTACATAATAGCGACCGAATCGAGCAGAAGGTTAAATGGATAGATTGAAAATTCATCGTATCTGGGTTGTATTCGATTATGTTTATATAGTTATACTCACCAGGTAACTGTTCTTCCGATATACATACGAGCGACTGAATTGAACAGAAGGTTGAATGGATAGACTAAATATGATCGTATCTGAGGTTGTATTCGATTATATCGTGATGATGTTTATATAGTTATACTCAACAGGTAACTGTTCTCCAGTTATACATAAAAGCGACTGAATCGAGCAGAAGGTTGAATTCAGTATTAATTGAACAATAATCGTATCTGGGTTGTATTCGATTATGTTTATAAAGTTATACTCACCAGGTAACTGTTCTTCCGTTATACATACGAGCAATCGAATCGAACAGAAGGTTGGATGGATAGTATCTGGGTTGTATTCGATTATGATGTTATGCTGTGTATATAGTTATACACATTAGGTGACGGTATTCCCGTTTTACATACGAGCGACCGAAACGAACAGAAAGTTGAATGGATAGACTGAACAATCAATGTATCTGGGTGGTATCCGATTATATAGCAATACTGTATATAAAGTGATACTTACCAGGTGACGGTACTTCCGTTACACATACTAGCGACTGAATCGAACAGAAGGTTAAATGGTTAGACGAAACGATAATTGTATCTGAGTTGAATTCGATGATATCGTGATGATGTTTATATAGCAATACTCACCAGGTAACTGCTCTTCCATTTTACATACAAGCGACCGAATCGAGCAGAAGGTTAAATTTAGTATAGATTGAACAATCATCGTATCTGGGTTGTATTCGATTATGTTTATATAGTTATACTCACCAGGTAACTGTTCTTCCGTTATACATACGAGCGACTGAATTGAACTGAAGGTTGAATGGATACACTGAACAATCAATGTATCTGGGTGGTATCCGATTATATCGCAATACTGTATATATAGTGATACTTACCAGGTGACGGTACTTCCGTTACACATACTAGCGACTGAATCGAACAGAAGGTTAAATGGTTAGACGAAATGATAATTGTATCTCTGAGTTGTATTCGATGATATCGTGATGAAATTCATATAGAAATACTCACCAGGTTACTGTTCTTTCGTTATACATACGAGCATTCGAATCGAACAGAAGGTTGAATGGATAGTATCTGGGTTGTATTCGATTATGATGTTATGCTGTGTATATAGTTATACACACTAGGTGACGGTATTCCCGTTTTACATACGAGCGACCGAAACGAACAGAAAGTTGAATGGATAGACTGAACAATCAATGTATCTGGTTGGTATCCGATTATATCGCAATACTGTATATATAGTGATACTTACCAGGTGACGGTACTTCCGTTACACATACTAGCGACTGAATCGAACAGAATGTTAAATGGTTAGACGAAGCGATAATTGTATTTGAGTTGTATTCGATGATATCGTGATGATGTTTATATAGCAATATTCACCAGGTAACTGTTCTTCCGTTTTACATAATAGCGACCGAATCGAGCAGAAGGTTGAATGGATAGATTGAAAATTCATCGTATCTGGGTTGTATTCGATTAGGTTTATATAGTTATACTCACCAGGTAACTGTCCATCCGTTATACATACGAGTGACTGAATTGAACAGAAAATTGAATGGATAGTATATGGGTTGTATTCGATTATGATGTTATGCTGTGTATATAGTTATACACACTAGGAGACGGTATTCCCGTTTTACATACGAGCGACAGAAACAAAAAGAAAGTTGAATGGATAGACTGAACAATCAATGTATCTGGGTGGTATCCGATTATATCGCAATACTGTATATATAGTGATACTTACCAGGTGACGATACTTCCGTTACACATACTAGCGACTGAATCGAACAGAATGTTGAATGGTTAGACGAAACGATAATTGTATCTGAGTTGTATTCGATGATATCGTGATGATGTTTATATAGCAATACTCACCAGGTGACTGTTCTTCCGTTATACATACAAGCGACCGAATCGAGCAGAAGGTTGAATTCAGTATAGATTGAACAATCATCGTATCTGGGTTGTATTCGATTATGTTTATATAGTTATACTCACCAGGTAACTGTTCATCCGTTATACATACGAGCGACTGAATTGAACAGAAGGTTGAATGAATAGTATATGGGTTGTATTCGATTATGATGTTATGCTGTGTATATAGTTATACACACTAGGAGACGGTATTCCCGTTTTACATACGAGCGACCGAAACGAAAAGAAAGTTGAATGGATAGACTGAACAATCAATGTATCTGGGTGGTATCCGATTATATCGCAATACTGTATATATAGTGATACTTACCAGATGACGATACTTCCGTTACACATACTAGCGATTGAATCGAACAGAATGTTGAATGGTTAGACGAAACGATACTTGTATCTGAGTTGTATTCGATGATATCGTGATGATGTTTATATAGCAATACTCACCAGGTAACTGTCCTTCCGTTTTACATACAAGCGACCGAATCGAGCAGAAGGTTAAATGGATAGATTGAACAATCATCGTATCTGAGTTGTATTCGATTATGTTTATAAAGATATACTCACCAGGTACCTGTTCTTCCGATATACATACGAGCAACCGAATCGAACATAAGGTTGAATGGATAGATTGAACAATCATCGTATCTGAGTTGTATTCGATTATGTTTATATAGTTATACTCACCAGGTAACTGTTCTTCCGTTATTCATACGAGCGACTGAATTGAACTGAAGGTTGAATGGATAGACTAAACAATGATCGTATCTGGGGTTGTATTCGATGATATCGTGATGATGTTTATATAGCAATACTCACCAGGTAACTGTCCTTCCGTTTTACATACAAGCGACCGAATCGAGCAGAAGGTTGAATGGATAGATTGAACAATCATCGTATCTGAGTTGTATTCGATTATGTTTATATAGTTATACTCACCAGGTAACTGTTCTCCAGTTATACATAAGAGCGACTGAACTGAACAGAAGGTTGAATGGATAGACTGAATAATCATCGTATCTGGGTTGTATTCGTTTATTTCGTGATGATTATTATATATTATGTCTAACCAGGTAACTGTTCTTCCGTTATACATACGAGCAACCGAATCGAACATAAGGTTGAATGGATAGATTGAACAATCATTGTATCTGGGTTGTCTACGATTATATCGTTATGCTGTATAATTAGATACACCTACCATGTAACGGTTCTTTCGTTACACATACGAGCATCTGAATCGAACATAAGGTTGGATTGGTTAGACGGAACGATAATTGTAACTGAGTTGTATTCGATTATATCGTGGTAATGTTTATATAGTTATACACACCAGGTGACTGTTCTTGCGTTATACGTACGAGCGACCCAATCGAACAGAATGTTGGATGGATAGACGGAATGATCATTGTATCTGAGTTGTATTCGATTATATCGTGATGAAGTTCATATAGAAATACTCACCAGGTTACTGTTCTTTCGTTATAAATACGAGCAACCGAATCGAACAGAAGGTTGAATGGATGGTATCTGGGTTGTATTCGATTATGATGTTATGCTGTGTATATAGTTATACACACTAGGTGACGGTATTCCCGTTTTACATACGAGCGACCGAAACGAACAGAAAGTTGAATGGATAGACTGAACAATCAATGTATCTGGTTGGTATCCGATTATATCGCAATACTGTATATATAGTGATACTTACCAGGTGACGGTACTTCCGTTACACATACTAGCGACTGAATCGAACAGAAGGTTCAATGGTTAGACGAAGCGATAATTGTATCTGAGTTGTATTCGATGATATCGTGATGATGTTCATAGCAATACTCACCAGGTAACTGTTCTTACGTTTTACATACAAGCGATCGAATCGAGCAGAAGGTTAAATAGATAGATTGAACAATCATCGTATCTGGGTTGTATTCGATTATGTTTATATAGTTATACTCACCAGGTAACTGTTCTTCCGTTATACATACGAGCGACTGAATTGAACAAAAGGTTGAATGTATAGACTAAACAATGATCGTATCTGGGGTTGTATTCGATGATATCGTGATGATGTTTATATAGTTATACTCACCAGGTCACTGTTCTCCAGTTATACATGAGAGCGACTGAACTGAACAGAAGGTTGAATGGATAGACTGAACAATCATTGTATCTGGGTTGTATTCGATTATATCGTGATGATTATCATATAGTATGTCTTACCATGTAACAATTCTTCTGTTACACATACGAGCAACCGAATCGAACATAAGGTTGAATGGATAGATTGAACAATCATTGTATCTGGGTTGTCTCCGATTATATCGTTATGCTGTATATTTAGTTACACCTACCATGTAACGGTTCTTTAGTTACACATACGAGCGTATGCATCGAACATAAGGTTGGATGATTAGACGGAACGATAATTGTAACTGAGTTGTATTCTATTATATCGTGGTGATGTTTATATAGTAATACTCACCAGGTGACTGTTCTTGCGTTATACATACGAGCGACCCAATCGAACAGAAGGTTGGATGGATAGACGGAATGATCATTGTATCTCAGTTGTATTCGATTATATCGTGATGAAGTTTATATAGAAATACTCACCGGGTTATTGTTCTTTCGTTATACATACGAGCAACCGAATCGAACAGAAGGTTGAATGGATAGTATCTGGGTTGTATTCGATTATGATCTTATGCTGTGTATATAGTTATACACATTTGATGACGGTATTCCCGTTTTACATACGAGCGTCCGAAAAGAACAGAAAAATGAATGGATAGACTGAACAATCAATGTATCTGGGTGGTATCCGATTATATCGCAATACTGTATATATAGTGATACTTACCAGGTGACGGTACTTCCGTTACACATACTAGCGACTGAATCGAACAGAAGGTTGAATGGTTAGACGAAACGATAATTGTATCTGAGTTGTATCCGATGATATCGTGATGATGTTTATATAGCAATAATAACCAGGTAACAATTCTTCCGTTTCACATACAAGCGACCGAATGGAGCAGAAGGTTAAATGTATAGATTGAACAATCATTGTATCTGGGTTGTCTCCGATTATATCGTTATGCTGTATATTAAGTTACACCTACCATGTAACGGTTCTTTCGTTACACATACGAGCGTCTGAATCGAACATAAGGTTGGATGGTTAGAGATAATTGTAACTGAGTTGTATTCGATTATATCGTGGTAATGTTTATATAGTAATACTCACCAGGTGACTGTTCTTGCGTTATACGTACGAGCGACCCAATCGAACAGAAGGTTGGATGGATAGACGGAATGATCATTGTATCTGAGTTGTATTCGATTATATCGTGATGAAATACTCACCAGGTTACTGTTCTTTCGTTATACATACGAGCAACCGAATCGAACAGAAGGTTGAATGAATGGTATCTGGGTTGTATTCGATTATGATGTTATGCTGTGTATATAGTTATACACACTAGGTGACGGTATTTCCGTTTTACATACGAGCGACCAAAACGAACAGAAAGTTGAATGGATAGACTGAACAATCAATGTATCTGGTTGGTATCCGATTATATCGCAATACTGTATATATAGTGATACTTACCAGGTGACGGTACTTCCGTTAAACATACTAGCGACTGAATCGAACAGAATGTTAAATGGTTAGACGAAGCGATAATTGTATCTGAGTTGTATTCGATGATATCGTGATGATGTTTATATAGCAATATTCACCAGGTAACTGTTCTTTCGTTTTACATAATAGCGACCGAATCGAGCAGAAGGTTAAATGGATAGATTGAAAATTCATCGTATCTGGGTTGTATTCGATTAGGTTTATATAGTTATACTCACCAGGTAACTGTTCTTCCGATATACATACGAGCGACTGAATTGAACAGAAGGTTGAATGGATAGACTAAATATGATCGTATCTGAGGTTGTATTCGATTATATCGTGATGATGTTTATATAGTTATACTCAACAGGTAACTGTTCTCCAGTTATACATAAAAGCGACTGAATCGAGCAGAAGGTTGAATTCAGTATTAATTGAACAATAATCGTATCTGGGTTGTATTCGATTATGTTTATAAAGTTATACTCACCAGGTAACTGTTCCTCCGTTATACATACGAGCAATCGAATCGAACAGAAGGTTGAATGGATAGTATCTGGGTTGTATTCGATTATGATGTTATGCTGTGTATATAGTTATACACATTAGGTGACGGTATTCCCGTTTTACATACGAGCGACCGAAACGAACAGAAAGTTGAATGGATAGACTGAACAATCAATGTATCTGGGTGGTATCCGATTATATCGCAATACTGTATATAAAGTGATACTTACCAGGTGACGGTACTTCCGTTACACATACTAGCGACTGAATCGAACAGAAGGTTAAATGGTTAGACGAAACGATAATTGTATCTGAGTTGAATTCGATGATATCGTGATGATGTTTATATAGCAATACTCACCAGGTAACTGCTCTTCCATTTTACATACAAGCGACCGAATCGAGCAGAAGGTTAAATTTAGTATAGATTGAACAATCATCGTATCTGGATTGTATTCGATTATGTTAATATAGTTATACTCACCAGGTAACTGTTCTTCCGTTATACATACGAGCGACTGAATTGAACTGAAGGTTGAATGGATACACTGAACAATCAATGTATCTGGGTGGTATCCGATTATATCGCAATACCTTATATATAGTGATACTTACCAGGTGACGGTACTTCCGTTACACATACTATCGAACATATACTATATAGCAATACTCACCAGGTAACTGTCCTTCCGTTTTACATACAAGCGACCGAATCGAGCAGAAGGTTAAATGGATAGATTGAACAATCATCGTATCTGAGTTGTATTCGATTATGTTTATAAAGATATACTCACCAGGTACCTGTTCTTCCGATATACATACGAGCAACCGAATCGAACATAAGGTTGAATGGATAGATTGAACAATCATCGTATCTGAGTTGTATTCGATTATGTTTATATAGTTATACTCACCAGGTAACTGTTCTTCCGTTATACATACGAGCGACTGAATTGAACTGAAGGTTGAATGGATAGACTAAACAATGATCGTATCTGGGGTTGTATTCGATGATATCGTGATGATGTTTATATAGCAATACTCACCAGGTAACTGTCCTTCCGTTTTACATACAAGCGACCGAATCGAGCAGAAGTTTAAATGGATAGATTGAACAATCATCGTATCTGAGTTGTATTCGATTATGTTTATATAGTTATACTTACCAGGTGACGGTACTTCCGTTACACATACTAGCGACTGAATCGAACAGAAGGTTAAATGGTTAGACGAAATGATAATTGTATCTCTGAGTTGTATTCGATGATATCGTGATGAAGTTCATATAGAAATACTCACCAGCTTACTGTTCTTTCGTTATACATACGAGCATTCGAATCGAACAGAAGGTTGAATGGATAGTATCTGGGTTGTATTCGATTATGATGTTATGCTGTGTATATAGTTATACACACTAGGTGACGGTATTCCCGTTTTACATACGAGCGACCGAAACGAACAGAAAGTTGAATAGATAGACTGAACAATCAATGTATCTGGTTGGTATCCGATTATATCGCAATACTGTATATATAGTGATACTTACCAGGTGACGGTACTTCCGTTACACATACTAGCGACTGAATCGAACAGAATGTTAAATGGTTAGACGAAGCGATAATTGTATCTGAGTTGTATTCGATGATATCGTGATGATGTTTATATAGCAATATTCACCAGGTAACTGTTCTTCCGTTTTACATAAAAGCGACCGAATCGAGCAGAAGGTTGAATGGATAGATTGAAAATTCATCGTATCTGGGTTGTATTCGATTAGGTTTATATAGTTATACTCACCAGGTAACTGTCCTTCCGTTATACATACGAGCGACTGAATTGAACAGAAAATTGAATGGATAGTATATGGGTTGTATTCGATTATGATGTTATGCTGTGTATATAGTTATACACACTAGGAGACGGTATTCCCGTTTTACATACGAGCGACCGAAACAAAAAGAAAGTTGAATGGATAGACTGAACAATCAATGTATCTGGGTGGTATCCGATTATATCGCAATACTGTATATATAGTGATACTTACCAGGTGACGATACTTCCGTTACACATACTAGCGACTGAATCGAACAGAATGTTGAATGGTTAGACGAAACGATAATTGTATCTGAGTTGTATTCGATGATATCGTGATGATGTTTATATAGCATTACTCACCAGGTAACTGTTCTTCCGTTTTACATACAAGCGACCGAATCGAGCAGAAGGTTGAATTTAGTATAGATTGAACAATCATCGTATCTGGGTTGTATTCGATTATGTTTATATAGTTATACTCACCAGGTAACTGTTCTTCCGTTATACATACGAGCGACTGAATTGAACAGAAGGTTGAATGGATAGTATATGGGTTGTATTCGATTATGATGTTATGCTGTGTATATAGTTATACACACTAGGAGACGGTATTCCCGTTTTACATACGAGCGACCGAAACGAAAAGAAAGTTGAATGGATAGACTCAACAATCAATGTATCTGGGTGGTATCCGATTATATCGCAATACTGTGTATATAGTGATACTTACCAGGTGACGATACTTCCGTTACACATACTAGCGACTGAATCGAACAGAATGTTGAATGGTTAGACGAAACGATAATTGTATCTGAGTTGTATTCGATGATATCGTGATGATGTTTATATAGCAATACTCACCAGGTAACTGTCCTTCCGTTTTACATACAAGCGACCGAATCGAGCAGAAGGTTAAATGGATAGATTGAACAATCATCGTATCTGAGTTGTATTCGATTATGTTTATATAGATATACTCACCAGGTACCTGTTCTTCCGATATACATACGAGCAACCGAATCGAACATAAGGTTGAAAGGATAGATTGAACAATCATCGTATCTGAGTTGTATTCGATTATGTTTATATAGTTATACTCACCAGGTAACTGTTCTTCCGTTATACATACGAGCGACTGAATTGAACTGAAGGTTGAATGGATAGACTAAACAATGATCGTATCTGGGGTTGTATTCAATTATATCGTGATGATGTTCATATAGTTATACTCACCAGGTAACTGTTCTCCAGTTATACATAAGAGCGACTGAACTGAACAGAAGGTTGAATGGATAGACTGAACAATCATCGTATCTGGGTTGTATTCGATTATTTCGTGATGATTATTATATATTATGTCTAACCAGGTAACTGTTCTTTCGTTATACATACTAGCAACCGAATCGAACATAAGGTTGAATGGATAGATTGAACAATCATTGTATCTGGGTTGTCTCCGATTATATCGTTATGTTGTATATTTAACTGTAACGGTTCTTTCGTTACACATACGAGCGTCTGAATCGAACATAAGGTTGGATGGTTAGACGGAACGATAATTGTAACTAAGTTGTATTCGATTATATCGTGATGACGTTCATATAGAAATACTCACCAGGTTACTGTTCTTTCGTTATACATACGAGCAACCGAATCGAACAGAAGGTTGAATGGATAGTATCTGGGTTGTATTCGATTATGATGTTATGCTGTGTATATAGTTATACACATAAGGTGACGATATTCCCGTTTCACATACGAGCGACCGAAACGAACAGAAAGTTGAATGGATAGTCTGAACAATCAATGTATCTGGGTGGTATCCGATTATATCGCAATACTGTATATATAGTGATACTTACCAGGTGACGGTACTTCCGTTACACATACTAGCGACTGAATCGAACAGAAGGTTAAATGGTTAGACGAAACGATAATTGTATCTGAGTTGTATTCGATGATATCGTGATGATGTTTATATAGCAATACTCACCAGGTAACTGTTCTTCCGTTTTACATACAAGCGACCGAATCGAGCAGAAGGTTGAATTCAGTATAGATTGAACAATCATCGTATCTGGGTTGTATTCGATTATGTTTATATAGTTATACTCACCAGGTAACTGTTCTTCCGTTATACATACGAGCGACTGAATTGAACAGAAGGTTGAATGGATAGTATATGGGTTGTATTCGATTATGATGTTATGCTGTGTATATAGTTATACACACTAGGAGACGGTATTTCCGTTTTACATACGAGCGACCGAAACGAAAGGAAAGTTGAATGGATAGACTGAACAATCAATGTATCTGGGTGGTATCCGATTATATCGCAATACTGTATATATAGTGATACTTACCAGGTGACGATACTTCCGTTACACATACTAGCGACTGAATCGAACAGAATGTTGAATGGTTAGACGAAATGATAATTGTATCTGAGTTGTATTCGATGATATCGTGATGATATTTATATAGCAATACTCACCAGGTAACTGTCCTTCCGTTTTACATACAAGCGACCAAATCGAGCAGAAGGTTAAATGGATAGATTGAACAATCATCGTATCTGAGTTGTATTCGATTATGTTTATATAGATATACTCACCAGGTACCTGTTCTTCCGATATACATACGAGCAACCGAATCAATCATAAGGTTGAATGGATAGATTGAACAATCATCGTATCTGAGTTGTATTCGATTATGTTTATATAGTAATACTCATCAGGTAACTGTTCTTCCGTTATACATACGAGCGACTGAATTGAACTGAAGGTTGAATGGATAGACTAAACAATGATCGTATCTGGGGTTGTATTCGATTATATCGTGATGATGTTCATATAGTTATACTCACCAGGTAACTGTTCTCCAGTTATACATAAGAGCGACTGAACTGAACAGAAGATTGAATGGATAGACTGAACAATCATCGTATCTGGGTTGTATTCGATTATTTCGTGATGATTATTATATATTATGTCTAACCAGGTAACTGTTCTTTCGTTATACATACTAGCAACCGAATCGAACATAAGGTTGAATGGATAGATTGAACAATCATTGTATCTGGGTTGTCTCCGATTATATCGTTATGTTGTATATTTAACTACACCTACCATGTAACGGTTCTTTCGTTACACATACGAGCGTCTGAATCGAACATAAGGTTGGATGGTTAGACGGAACGATAATTGTATCTGAGTTGTATTCGATGATATCGTGATGATGTTTATATAGCAATACTCACCAGGTAACTGTCCTTCCGTTTTACATACAAGCGACCGAATCGAGCAGAAGGTTAAATGGATAGATTGAACAATCATCGTGTCTGAGTTGTATTCGATTATGTTTATATAGTTATACTCACCAGGTAACTGTTCTTCCGTTATACATACGAGCGACTGAATTGAACAGAAGGTTGAATGGATAGTATATGGGTTGTATTCGATTATGATGTTATGCTGTTGAACAATCATCGTATCTGAGTTGTATTCGATTATGTTTATATAGATATACTCACCAGGTACCTGTTCTTCCGATATACATACGAGCAACCGAATCGAACACAAGGTTGAATGGATAGATTGAACAATCATTGTATCTGGGTTGTCTCCGATTATATCGTTATGTTGTATATTTAACTACACCTACCATGTAACGGTTCATTCGTTACACATACGAGCGTCTGAATCGAACATAAGGTTGGATGGTTAGACGGAACGATAATTGTAACTGAGTTGTATTCGATTATATCGTGATGACGTTCATATAGAAATACTCACCAGGTTACTGTTCTTTCGTTATACATACGAGCAACCGAATCGAACAGAAGGTTGAATGGATAGTATCTGGGTTGTATTCGATTATGATGTTATGCTGTGTATATAGTTATACACATAAGGTGACGGTATTCCCGTTTCACATACGAGCGACCGAAACGAACAGAAAGTTGAATGGATAGACTGAACAATCAATGTATCTGGGTGGTATCTGATTATATCGCAATACTGTATATATAGTGATACTTACCAGGTGACGGTACTTCCGTTACACATACTAGCGACTGAATCGAACAGAAGGTTAAATGGTCAGACGAAACGGTAATTGTATCTGAGTTGTATTCGATGATATCGTGATGATGTTTATATAGCAATACTCACCAGGTAACTGTTCTTCCGTTTTACATACAAGCGACCGAATCGAGCAGAAGGTTGAATTCAGTATAGATTGAACAATCATCGTATCTGGGTTGTATTCGATTATGTTTATATAGTTATACTTACCAGGTAACTGTTCTTCCGTTATACATACGAGCGACTGAATTGAACAGAAGGTTGAATGGATAGTATATGGGTTGTATTCGATTATGATGTTATGTTGTGTATATAGTTATACACACTAGAAGACGGTATTCCCGTTTTACATACGAGCGACCGAAACGAAAAGAAAGTTGAATGGATAGACTGAACAATCAATGTATCTGGGTGGTATCCGATTATATCGCAATACTGTATATATAGTGATACTTACCAGGTGACGATACTTCCATTACACATACTAGCGACTGAATCGAACAGAATGTTGAATGGTTAGACGAAACGATAATTGTATCTGAGTTGTATTCGATGATATCGTGATGATGTTTATATAGCAATACTCACCAGGTAACTGTCCTTCCGTTTTACATACAAGCAACCGAATCGAGCAGAAGGTTAAATGGATAGATTGAACAATCATCGTATCTGAGTTGTATTCGATTATGTTTATATAGATATACTCACCAGGTACCTGTTCTTCCGATATACATACGAGCAACCGAATCGAACATAAGGTTGAATGGATAGATTGAACAATCATCGTATCTGAGTTGTATTCGATTATGTTTATATAGTTATACTCACCAGGTAACTGTTCTTCCGTTATACATACGAGCGACTGAATTGAACTGAAGGTTGAATGGATAGACTAAACAATGATCGTATCTGGGGTTGTATTCGATTATATCGTGATGATGTTCATATAGTTATACTCACCAGGTAACTGTTCTCCATTTATACATAAGAGCGACTGAACTAAACAGAAGGTTGAATGAATAGACTGAACAATCATCGTATCTGGGTTGTATTCGATTATTTCGTGATGATTATTATATATTATGTCTAACCAGGTAACTGTTCTACATACTAGCAACCGAATCGAACATAAGTTCGAATGGATAGATTGAACAATCATTGTATCTGGGTTGTCTCCGATTATATCGTTATGTTGTATATTTAACTACACCTACCATGTACCGGTTCTTTCGTTACACATACGAGCGTCTGAATCGAACATAAGGTTGGATGGTTAGACGGAACGATAATTGTAACTAAGTTGTATTCGATTATATCGTGATGACGTTCATATAGAAATACCCACCAGGTTACTGTTCTTTCGTTATACATACTAGCAACCGAATCGAACAGAAGGTTGAATGGATAGTATCTGGGTTGTATTCGATTATGATGTTATGCTGTGTATATAGTTATACACATAAGGTGACGGTATTCCCGTTTCACATACGAGCGACCGAAACGAACAGAAAGTTGAATGGATAGACTGAACAATCAATGTATCTGGGTGGTATCCGATTATATCGCAATACTGTATATATAGTGATACTTACCAGGTGACGTTACTTCCGTTACACATACTAGCGACTGAATCGAACAGAAGGTTAAATGGTTAGACGAAACGATAATTGTATCTGAGTTGTATTCGATGATATCGTGATGATGTTTATATAGCAATACTCACCAGGTAACTGTCCTTCCGTTTTAAATACAAGCGACCGAATCGAGCAGAAGGTTAAATGGATAGATTGAACAATCATCGTATCTGAGTTGTATTCGATTATGTTTATATAGATATACTCACCAGGTAACTGTTCTTCCGTTATACATACGAGCGACTGAATTGAACAGAAGGTTGAATGGATAGTATATGTGTTGTATTCGATTATGATGTTATGCTGTGTATATAGCTATACACACTAGGAGACGGTATTCCCGTTTTACATACGAGCGACCGAAACAAAAAGAAAGTTGAATGGATAGACTGAACAATCAATGTATCTGGGTGGTATCCGATTATATCGCTATACTGTATATATAGTGATACTTACCAGGTGACGATACTTCCGTTACACATACTAGCGACTGAATCGAACAGAATGTTGAATGGTTAGACGAAACGATAATTGTATCTGAGTTGTATTCGATGATATCGTGATGATGTTTATATAGCAATACTCACCAGGTAACTGTCCTTCCGTTTTACATACAAGCGACCGAATCGAGCAGAAGGTTAAATGGATAAATTGAACAATCATCGTATCTGAGTTGTATTCGATTATGTTTATATAGATATACTCACCAGGTACCTGTTCTTCCGATATACATACGAGCAACCGAATCGAACATAAGGTTGAATGGATAGATTGAACAATCATTGTATCTGGGTTGTCTCCGATTATATCGTTATGTTGTATATTTAACTACACCTACCATGTAACGGTTCTTTCGTTACACATACGAGCGTCTGAATCGAACATAAGGTTGGATGGTTAGACAGAACGATAATTGTATCTGAGTTGTATTCGATGATATCGTGATGATGTTTATATAGCAATACTCACCAGGTAACTGTCCTTCCGTTTTACATACAAGCGACCGAATCGAGCAGAAGGTTAAATGGATAGATTGAACAATCATCGTATCTGAGTTGTATTCGATTATGTTTATATAGTTATACTCACCAGGTAACTGTTCTTCCGTTATACATACGAGCGACTGAATTGAACAGAAGGTTGAATGGATAGTACATGGGTTGTATTCGATTATGATGTTATGCTGTTGAACAATCATCGTATCTGAGTTGTATTCGATTATGTTTATATAGATATACTCACCAGGTACCTGTTCTTCCGATATACATACGAGCAACCGAATCGAACACAAGGTTGAATGGATAGATTGAACAATCATTGTATCTGGGTTGTCTCCGATTATATCGTTATGTTGTATATTTAACTACACCTACCATGTAACGGTTCATTCGTTACACATACGAGCGTCTGAATCGAACATAAGGTTGGATGGTTAGACGGAACGATAATTGTAACTAAGTTGTATTCGATTATATCGTGATGACGTTCATATAGAAATACTCACCAGGTTACTGTTCTTTCGTTATACATACGAGCAACCGAATCGAACAGAAGGTTGAATGGATAGTATCTGGGTTGTATTCGATTATGATGTTATGCTGTGTATATAGTTATACACATAAGGTGACGGTATTCCCGTTTCACATACGAGCGACCGAAACGAACAGAAAGTTGAATGGATAGACTGAACAATCAATGTATCTGGGTGGTATCTGATTATATCGCAATACTGTATATATAGTGATACTTACCAGGTGACGGTACTCCCGTTACACATACTAGCGACTGAATCGAACAGAAGGTTAAATGGTCAGACGAAACGGTAATTGTATCTGAGTTGTATTCGATGATATCGTGATGATGTTTATATAGCAATACTCACCAGGTAACTGTTCTTCCGTTTTACATACAAGCGACCGAATCGAGCAGAAGGTTGAATTCAGTATAGATTGAACAATCATCGTATCTGGGTTGTATTCGATTATGTTTATATAGTTATACTTACCAGGTAACTGTTCTTCCGTTATACATACGAGCGACTGAATTGAACAGAAGGTTGAATGGATAGTATATGGGTTGTATTCGATTATGATGTTATGCTGTGTATATAGTTATACACACTAGGAGACGGTATTCCCGTTTTACATACGAGCGACCGAAACGAAAAGAAAGTTGAATGGATAGACTGAACAATCAATGCATCTGGGTGGTATCCGATTATATCGCAATACTGTATATATAGTGATACTTACCAGGTGACGATACTTCCGTTACACATACTAGCGACTGAATCGAACAGAATGTTGAATGGTTAGACGAAACGATAATTGTATCTGAGTTGTATTCGATGATATCGTGATGATGTTTATATAGCAATACTCACCAGGTAACTGTCCTTCCGTTTTACATACAAGCAACCGAATCGAGCAGAAGGTTAAATGGATAGATTGAACAATCATCGTATCTGAGTTGTATTCGATTATGTTTATATAGATATACTCACCAGGTACCTGTTCTTCCGATATACATACGAGCAACCGAATCGAACATAAGGTTGAATGGATAGATTGAACAATCATCGTATCTGAGTTGTATTCGATTATGTTTATATAGTTATACTCACCAGGTAACTGTTCTTCCGTTATACATACGAGCGACTGAATTGAACTGAAGGTTGAATGGATAGACTAAACAATGATCGTATCTGGGGTTGTATTCGATTTTATCGTGATGATGTTCATATAGTTATACTCACCAGGTAACTGTTCTCCATTTATACATAAGAGCGACTGAACTAAACAGAAGGTTGAATGGATAGACTGAACAATCATCGTATCTGGGTTGTATTCGATTATTTCGTGATGATTATTATATATTATGTCTAACCAGGTAACTGTTCTACATACTAGCAACCGAATCGAACATAAGTTTGAATGGATAGATTAAACAATCATTGTATCTGGGTTGTCTCCGATTATATCGTTATGTTGTATATTTAACTACACCTACCATGTACCGGTTCTTTCGTTACACATACGAGCGTCTGAATCGAACATAAGGTTGGATGGTTAGACGGAACGATAATTGTAACTAAGTTGTATTCGATTATATCGTGATGACGTTCATATAGAAATACTCACCAGGTTACTGTTCTTTCGTTATACATACGAGCAACCGAATCGAACAGAAGGTTGAATGGATAGTATCTGGGTTGTATTCGATTATGATGTTATGCTGTGTATATAGTTATACACATAAGGTGACGGTATTTCCGTTTCACATACGAGCGACCGAAACGAACAGAAAGTTGAATGGATAGACTGAACAATCAATGTATCTGGGTGGTATCCGATTATATCGCAATACTGTATATATAGTGATACTTACCAGGTGACGTTACTTCCGTTACACATACTAGCGACTGAATCGAACAGAAGGTTAAATGGTTAGACGAAACGATAATTGTATCTGAGTTGTATTCGATGATATCGTGATGATGTTTATATAGCAATACTCACCAGGTAACTGTCCTTCCGTTTTAAATACAAGCGACCGAATCGAGCAGAAGGTTAAATGGATAGATTGAACAATCATCGTATCTGAGTTGTATTCGATTATGTTTATATAGATATACTCACCAGGTACCTGTTCTTCCGATATACATACGAGCAACCGAATCGAACATAAGGTTAAATGGATAGATTGAACAATCATCGTATCTGAGTTGTATTCGATTATGTTTATATAGTTATACTCACCAGGTAACTGTTCTTCCGTTATACATACGAGCGACTGAATTGAACTGAAGGTTGAATGGATAGACTTAACAATGATCGTATCTGGGGTTGTATTCGATTATATCGTGATGATGTTCATATAGTTATACTCACCAGGTAACTGTTCTCCAGTTATACATAAGAGCGACTGAACTGAACAGAAGATTGAATGGATAGACTGAACAATCATCGTATCTGGGTTGTATTCGATTATTTCGTGATGATTATTATATATTATGTCTAACCAGGTAACGGTTCTTTCGTTATACATACTAGCAACCGAATCGAACATAAGGTTGAATGGATAGATTGAAAAATCATTGTATCTGGGTTGTCTCCGATTATATCGTTATGTTGTATATTTAACTACACCTACCATGTACCGGTTCTTTCGTTACACATACGAGCGTCTGAATCGAACATAAGGTTGGATGGTTAGACGGAACGATATTGTAACTAAGTTGTATTCGATTATATCGTGATGACGTTCATGTAGACTCACCAGGTTACTGTTCTTTCGTTATACATACGAGCAACCGAATCGAACAGAAGGTTGAATGGATAGTATCTGGGTTGTATTCGATTATGATGTTATGCTGTGTATATAGTTATACACATAAGGTGACGGTATTCCCGTTTCACATACGATCGACCGAAACGAACAGAAAGTTGAATGGATAGACTGAACAATTAATGTATCTGGGTGGTATCCGATTATATCGCAATACTGTATATATAGTGATACTTACCAGGTGACGGTACTTCCGTTACACATACTAGCGACTGAATCGAATAGAAGGTTAAATGGTTAGACGAAACGATAATTGTATCTGAGTTGTATTCGATGATATCGTGATGATGTTTATATAGCAATACTCACCAGGTAACTGTTCTTCCGTTTTACATACAAGCGACCGAATTGAGCAGAAGGTTGAATTCAGTATAGATTGAACAATCATCGTATCTGGGTTGTATTCGATTATGTTTATATAGTTATACTCACCAGGTAACTGTTCTTCCGTTATACATACGAGCGACTGAATTGAACAGAAGGTTGAATGGATAGTATATGGGTTGTATTCGATTATGATGTTATGCTGTGTATATAGTTATACACACTAGGAGACGGTATTCCCGTTTTACATACGAGGGACCGAAACAAAAAGAAAGTTGAATGGATAGACTGAACAATCAATGTATCTGGGTGGTATCCGATTATATCGCAATACTGTATATATAGTGATACTTACCAGGTGACGATACTTCCGTTACACATACTAGCGACTGAATCGAACAGAAGGTTAAATGTTTAGACGAAACGATAATTGTATCTGAGTTGTATTCGATGATATCGTGATGATGTTTATATAGCAATACTCACCAGGTAACTTTTCTTCCGTTTCACATACAAGCGACCGAATCGAGCAGAAGGTTGAATTCAGTATAGATTGAACAATCATCGTATCTGGGTTGTATTCGATTATGTTTATATAGTTATACTCACCAGGTAACTGTTCTTCCGTTATACATACGAGCGACTGAATTGAACAGAAGGTTGAATGAATAGTATATGGGTTGTATTCGATTATGATGTTATGCTGTGTATATAGTTATACACACTAGGAGACGGTTTTCCCGTTTTACATACGAGGGACCGAAACAAAAAGAAAGTTGAATGGATAGACTGAACAATCAATGTATCTGGGTGGTATCCGATTATATCGCAATACTGTATATATAGTGATACTTACCAGGTGACGATACTTCCGTTACACATACTAGCGACTGAATCGAACAGAATGTTGAATGGTTAGACGAAACGATAATTGTATCTGAGTTGTATTCGATGATATCGTGATGATGTTTATATAGCAATACTCACCAGGTAACTGTTCTTCCGTTTTACATACAAGCGACCGAATCGAGCAGAAGGTTGAATTCAGTATAGATTGAACAATCATCGTATCTGGGTTGTATTCGATTATGTTTATATAGTTATACTCACCAGGTAACTGTTCTTCCGTTATACATACGAGCGACTGAATTGAACAGAAGGTAGAATGGATAGTATATGGGTTGTATTCGATTATGATGTTATGCTGTGTATATAGTTATACACACTAGGAGACGGTATTCCCGTTTTACATACGAGCGACCGAAACGAAAAGAAAGTTGAATGGATAGACTGAACAATCAATGTATCTGGGTGGTATCCGATTATATCGCAATACTGTATATATAGTGATACTTACCAGGTGACGATACTTCCGTTACACATACTAGCGACTGAATAGAACAGAATGTTGAATGGTTAGACGAAACGATAATTGTATCTGAGTTGTTTTCGATGATATCGTGATGATGTTTATATAGCAATACTCACCAGGTAACTGTCCTTCCGTTTTACATACAGGCAACCGAATCGAGCAGAAGGTTAAATGGATAGATTGAACAATCATCGTATCTGAGTTGTATTCGATTATGTTTATATAGATATACTCACCAGGTACCTGTTCTTCCGATATACATACGAGCAACCGAATCGAACATAAGGTTGAATGGATAGATTGAACAATCATCGTATCTGAGTTGTATTCGATTATGTTTATATAGTTATACTCACCAGGTAACTGTTCTTCCGTTATACATACGAGCGACTGAATTGAACTGAAGGTTGAATGGATAGACTGAACAATGATCGTATCTGGGGTTGTATTCGATTATATCGTGATGATTATTATATATTATGTCTAACCAGGTAACTGTTCTTTCGTTATACATACTAGCAACCGAATCGAACATAAGGTTGAATGGATAGATGGAACAATCATTGTATCTGGGTTGTCTCCGATTATATCGTTATGTTGTATATTTAACTACACCTACCATGTAACGGTTCTTTCGTTACACATACGAGCGTCTGAATCGAACATAAGGTTGGATGGTTAGACGGAGCGATAATTGTAACTAAGTTGTATTCGATTATATCGTGATGACGTTCATATAGAAATACTCACCAGGTAACTGTCCTTCCGTTTTACATACAAGCGACCGAATCGAGCAGAAGGTTAAATGGATAGATTGAACAATCATCGTATCTGAGTTGTATTCGATTATGTTTATATAGATATACTCACCAGGTACCTGTTCTTCCGATATACATACGAGCAACCGAATCGAACATAAGGTTGAATGGATAGATTGAACAATCATTGTATCTGGGTTGTCTCCGATTATATCGTTATGTTGTATATTTAACTACACCTACCATGTAACGGTTCATTCGTTACAAATACGAGCGTCTGAATCGAACATAAGGTTGGATGGTTAGACGGAACGATAATTGTAACTTAGTTGTATTCGATTATATCGTGATGACGTTCATATAGAAATACTCAACAGGTTACTGTTCTTTCGTTATACATACGAGCAACCGAATCGAACAGAAGGTTGAATGGATAGTATCTGGGTTGTATTCGATTATGATGTTATGCTGTGTATATAGTTATACACATAAGGTGACGGTATTCCCGTTTCACATACGAGCGACCAAAACGAACAGAAAGTTGAATGGATAGACTGAACAATCAATGTATCTGGGTGGTATCCGATTATATCGCAATACTGTATATATAGTGATACTTACCAGGTGACGGTACTTCCGTTACACATACTAGCGACTGAGTCGAACAGAAGGTTAAATGGTTAGACGAAACGATAATTGTATCTGGGTTGTATTCGATTATGTTTATATAGTTATACTCACCAGGTAACTGTTCTTCCGTTATACATACGAGCGACTGAATTGAACAGAATGTTGAATAGATAGTATATAGGTTGTATTCGATTATGATGTTATGCTGTGTATAAAGTTATACACACTAGGAGACGGTATTCCCGTTTTACATACGAGGGACCGAAACAAAAAGAAAGTTGAATGGATAGTCTGAACAATCAATGTATCTGGGTGGTATCCCATTATATCGCAATACTGTATATATAGTGATACTTACCAGGTGACGATACTTCCGTTACACATACTAGCGACTGAATCGAACAGAATGTTGAATGGTTAGACGAAACGATAATTGTATCTGAGTTGTATTCGATGATATCGTGATGAAGTTTATATAGCAATACTCACCAGGTAACTGTTCTTCCGTTTTACATACAGGCAACCGAATCGAGCAGAAGGTTAAATGGATAGATTGAACAATCATCGTATCTGAGTTGTATTCGATTATGTTTATATAGATATACTCACCAGGTACCTGTTCTTCCGATATACATACGAGCTACCGAATCGAACATAAGGTTGAATGGATAGATTGAACAATCATCGTATCTGAGTTGTATTCGATTATGTTTACATAGTTATACTCACCAGGTAACTGTTCTTCCGTTATACATACGAGCGATTGAATTGAACTGAAGGTTGAATGGATAGACTAAACAATGATCGTATCTGGGGTTGTATTCGATTATATCGTGATGATGTTCATATAGTTATACTCACCAGGTAACTGTTCCCCAGTTATACATAAGAGCGACTGAACTGAACAGAAGGTTGAATGGATAGACTGAACAATCATCGTATCTGGGTTGTATTCGATTATTTCGTGATGATTATTATATATTATGTCTAACCAGGTAACTGTTCTTTCGTTATACATACTAGCAACCGAATCGAACATAAGGTTGAATGGATAGATTGAACAATCATTGTATCTGGGTTGTCTCCGATTATATCGTTATGTTGTATATTTAACTACACCTACCATGTAACGGTTCTTTCGTTACACATACGAGCGTCTGAATCGAACATAAGGTTGGATGGTTAGACGGAACGATAATTGTAACTAAGTTGTATTCGATTATATCGTGATGACGTTCATATAGAAATACTCACCAGGTTACTGTTCTTTCGTTATACATACGAGCAACCGAATCGAACAGAAGGTTGAATGGATAGTATCTGGGTTGTATTCGATTATGATGTTATGCTGTGTATATAGTTATACACATAAGGTGACGGTATTCCCGTTTCACATACGAGCGACCCAAACGAACAGAAAGTTGAATGGATAGACTGATCAATCAATGTATCTGGGTGGTATCCGATTATATCGCAATACTGTATATATAGTGATACTTACCAGGTGACGATACTTCCGTTACACATACTAGCGACTGAATCGAACAGAATGTTGAATGGTTAGACGAAACGATAATTGTATCTGAGTTGTATTCGATGATATCGTGATGATGTTTATATAGCAATACTCACCAGGTAACTGTCCTTCCGTTTTACATACAAGCGACCGAATCGAGCAGAAGGTTAAATGGATAGATTGAACAATCATCGTATCTGAGTTGTATTCGATTATGTTTATATAGATATACTCACCAGGTACCTGTTCTTCCGATATACATACGAGCAACCGAATCGAACATAAGGTTGAATGGATAGATTGAACAATGATCATATCTGAGTTGTATTCGATTATGTTTATATAGTTATACTCACCAGGTAACTGTTCTTCCGTTATACATACGAGCGACTGAATTGAACTGAAGGTTGAATGGATAGACTAAACAATGATCGTATCTGGGGTTGTATTCGATTATATCGTGATGATGTTCATATAGTTATACTCACCAGGTAACTGTTCTCCAGTTATACATAAGAGCGACTGAACTGAACAGAAGGTTGAATGGATAGACTGAACAATCATCGTATCTGGGTTGTATTCGATTATTTCGTGATGATTATTATATATTATGTCTAACCAGGTAACTGTTCTTTCGTTATACATACTAGCAACCGAATCGAACATAAGGTTGAATGGATAGATTGAACAATCATTGTATCTGGGTTGTCTCCGATTATATCGTTATGTTGTATATTTAACTACACCTACCATGTAACGGTTCTTTCGTTACACATACGAGCGTCTGAATCGTACATAAGGTTGGATAGTTAGACGGAACGATAATTGTAACTAAGTTGTATTCGATTATATCGTGATGACGTTCATATAAAAATACTCACCAGGTTACTGTTCTTTCGTTATACATACGAGCAACCGAATCGAACAGAAGGTTGAATGGATAGTATCTGGGTTGTATTCGATTATGATGTTATGCTGTGTATATAGTTATACACATAAGGTGACGGTATTCCCGTTTCACATACGAGCGACCGAAACGAACAGAAAGTTGAATGGATAGACTGAACAATCAATGTATCTGGGTGGTATCCGATTATATCGCGATACTGTATATATAGTGATACTTACCAGGTGACGGTACTTCCGTTACACATACTAGCGACTGAATCGAACAGAAGGTTAAATGGTTAGACGAAACGATAATTGTATCTGAGTTGTATTCGATGATATCGTGATGATGTTTATATAGCAATACTCACCAGGTAACTGTTCTTCCGTTTTACATACAAGCGACCGAATCGAGCAGAAGGTTGAATTCAGTATAGATAGAACAATCATCGTATCTGGGTTGTATTCGATTATGTTTATATAATTATACTCACCAGGTAACTGTTCTTCCGTTATACATACGAGCGACTGAATTGAACAGAAGGTTGAATGGATAGTATATGGGTTGTATTCGATTATAATGTTATGCTGTGTATATAGTTATACACACTAGGAGACGGTATTCCCGTTTTACATACGAGCGACCGAAACGAAAAGAAAGTTGAATGGATAGACTGAACAATCAATGTATCTGGGTGGTATCCGATTATATCGCAATACTGTATATATAGTGATACTTACCAGGTGACGATACTATCGTTACACATACTAGCGACTGAATCGAACAGAATGTTGAATGGTTAGACGAAACGATAATTGTATCCGAGTTGTATTCGATGATATCGTGATGATGTTTATATAGCAATACTCACCAGGTAACTGTCCTTCCGTTTTACATACAAGCGACCGAATCGAGCAGAAGGTTAAATGGATAGATTGAACAATCATCGTATCTGAGTTGTATTCGATTATGTTTATATAGATATACTCACCAGGTACCTGTTCTTCCGATATACATACGAGCAACCGAATCGAACATAAGGTTGAATGGATAGATTGAACAATCATCGTATCTGAGTTGTATTCGATTATGTTTATATAGTTATTCTCACCAGGTAACTGTTCTTCCGTTATACATACGAGCGACTGAATCGAACATAAGGTTGAATGGATAGATTGAACAATCATTGTATCTGGGTTGTCTCCGATTATATCGTTATGTTGTATATTTAACTACACCTACCATGTAACGGTTCTTTCGTTACACATACGAGCGTCTGAATCGAA
The DNA here is from genome assembly GCA_029955515.1 of Chrysomela aeneicollis. Lineage (NCBI taxonomy): Eukaryota > Metazoa > Arthropoda > Insecta > Coleoptera > Chrysomelidae > Chrysomela > Chrysomela aeneicollis. Next base: position 17,059,667 of record JARUHQ010000006.1, read on the forward strand.
CATAAGGTTGGATGGTTAGACGGAACGATAATTGTAACTAAGTTGTATTCGATTATATCGTGATGACGTTCATATAGAAATACTCACCAGGTTACTGTTCTTTCGTTATACATACGAGCAACCGAATCGAACAGAAGGTTGAATGGATAGTATCTGGGTTGTATTCGATTATGATGTTATGCTGTGTATATAGTTATACACATAAGGTGACGGTATTCCCGTTTCACATACGAGCGACCCAAACGAACAGAAAGTTGAATGGATAGACTGAACAATCAATGTATCTGGGTGGTATCCGATTATATCGCAATACTGTATATATAGTGATACTTACCAGGTGACGATACTTCCGTTACACATACTAGCGACTGAATCGAACAGAATGTTGAATGGTTAGACGAAACGATAATTGTATCTGAGTTGTATTCGATGATATCGTGATGATGTTTATATAGCAATACTCACCAGGTAACTGTCCTTCCGTTTTACATACAAGCGACCGAATCGAGCAGAAGGTTAAATGGATAGATTGAACAATCATCGTATCTGAGTTGTATTCGATTATGTTTATATAGATATACTCACCAGGTACCTGTTCTTCCGATATACATACGAGCAACCGAATCGAACATAAGGTTGAATGGATAGATTGAACAATGATCGTATCTGAGTTGTATTCGATTATGTTTATATAGTTATACTCACCAGGTAACTGTTCTTCCGTTATACATACGAGCGACTGAATTGAACTGAAGGTTGAATGGATAGACTAAACAATGATCGTATCTGGGGTTGTATTCGATTATATCGTGATGATGTTTAAATAGTTATACTCACCAGGTAACTGTTCTCCAGTTATACATAAGAGCGACTGAACTGAACAGCAGGTTGAATGGATAGACTGAACAATCATCGTATCTGGGTTGTATTCGATTATTTCGTGATGATTATTATATATTATGTCTAACCAGGTAACTGTTCTTTCGTTATACATACTAGCAACCGAATCGAACATAATGTTGAATGGATAGATTGAACAATCATTGTATCTGGGTTGTCTCCGATTATATCGTTATGTTGTATATTTAACTACACCTACCATGTAACGATTCTTTCGTTACACATACGAGCGTCTGAATCGTACATAAGGTTGGATGGTTAGACGGAACGATAATTGTAACTAAGTTGTATTCGATTATATCGTGATGACGTTCATATAGAAATACTCACCAGGTTACTGTTCTTTCGTTATACATACGAGCAACCGAATCGAACAGAAGGTTGAATGGATAGTATCTGGGTTGTATTCGATTATGATGTTATGCTGTGTATATAGTTATACACATAAGGTGACGGTATTCCCGTTTCACATACGAGCGACCGAAATGAACAGAAAGTTGAATGGATAGACTGAACAATCAATGTATCTGGGTGGTATCCGATTATATCGCGATACTGTATATATAGTGATACTTACCAGGTGATGGTACTTCCGTTACACATACTAGCGACTGAATCGAACAGAAGGTTAAATGGTTAGACGAAACGATAATTGTATCTGAGTTGTATTCGATGATATCGTGATGATGTTTATATAGCAATACTCACCAGGTAACTGTTCTTCCGTTTTACATACAAGCGACCGAATCGAGCAGAAGGTTGAATTCAGTATAGATTGAACAATCATCGTATCTGGGTTGTATTCGATTATGTTTATATAGTTATACTCACCAGGTAACTGTTCTTCCGTTATACATACGAGCGACTGAATTGAACAGAAGGTTGAATGAATAGTATATGGGTTGTATTCGATTATGATGTTATGCTGTGTATATAGTTATACACACTAGGAGACGGTATTCCCGTTTTACATACGAGCGACCGAAACGAAAAGAAAGTTGAATGGATAGACTGAACAATCAATGTATCTGGGTGGTATCCGATTATATCGCAATACTGTATATATAGTGATACATACCAGGTGACGATACTTCCGTTACACATACTAGCGACTGAATCGAACAGAATGTTGAATGGTTAGACGAAACGATAATTGTATCCGAGTTGTATTCGATGATATCGTGATGATGTTTATATAGCAATACTCACCAGGTAACTGTCCTTCCGTTTTACATACAAGCGACCGAATCGAGCAGAAGGTTAAATGGATAGATTGAACAATCATCGTATCTGAGTTGTATTCGATTATGTTTATATAGATATACTCACCAGGTACCTGTTCTTCCGATATACATACGAGCAACCGAATCGAACATAAGGTTGAATGAATAGATTGAACAATCATCGTATCTGAGTTGTATTCGATTATGTTTATATAATTATTCTCACCAGGTAACTGTTCTTCCGTTATACATACGAGCGACTGAATTGAACTGAAGGTTGAATGGATAGACTAAACAATGAACGTATCTGGGGTTGTATTCGATTATATCGTGATGATGTTCATATAGTTATACTCACCAGGTAACTGTTCTCCAGTTATACATAAGAGCGACTGAACTGAACAGAAGGTTGAATGGATATACTGAACAATCATCGTATCTGGGTTGTATTCGATTATTTCGTGATGATTATTATATATTATGTCTAACCAGGTAACTGTTCTTTCGTTATACATACTAGCAACCGAATCGAACATAAGGTTGAATGGATAGATTGAACAATCATTGTATCTGGGTTGTCTCCGATTATATCGTTGTGTTGTATATTTAACTACACCTACCATGTAACGGTTCTTTCGTTACACATACGAGCGTCTGAATCGAACATAAGGTTGGATGGTTAGACGGAACGATAATTGTAACTTAGTTGTATTCGATTATATCGTGATGACGTTCATATAGAAATACTCACCAGGTTACTGATCTTTCGTTATACATACGAGCAACCGAATCGAACAGAAAGTTGAATGGATAGACTGAACAATCAATGTATCTGGGTGGTATCCGATTATATCGCAATACTGTATATATAGTGATACTTACCAGGTGACGGTTCTTCCGTTACACATACTAGCGACTGAATCGAACAAAAGGTTAAATGGTTAGACGAAACGATAATTGTATCTGAGTTGTATTCGATGATATCGTGATGATGTTTATATAGCAATACTCACCAGGTAACTGTCCTTCCGTTTTACATACAAGCGACCGAATCGAGCAGAAGGTTAAATGGATAGATTGAACGATCATCGTATCTGAGTTGTATTCGATTATGTTTATATAGATATACTCACCAGGTACCTGTTCTTCCGATATACATACGAGCAACCGAATCGAACATAAGGTTGAATGGATAGATTGAACAATCATCGTATCTGAGTTGTATTCGATTATGTTTATATAGTTATACTCACCAGGTAACTGTTCTTCCGTTATACATACGAGCGACTGAATTGAACTGAAGGTTGAATGGATAGACTAAACAATGATCGTATCTGGGGTTGTATTCGATTATATCGTGATGATGTTCATATAGTTATACTCATCAGGTAACTGTTCTCCAGTTATACATAAGAGCGACTGAACTGAAGAGAAGGTTGAATGGATAGACTGAACAATCATCGTATCTGGGTTGTATTCGATTATTTCGTGATGATTATTATATATTATGTCTAACCAGGTGACTGTTCTTTCGTTATACATACTAGCAACCGAATCGAACATAAGGTTGAATGGATAGATTGAACAATCATTGTATCTGGGTTGTCTCCGATTATATCGTTATGTTGTATATTTAACTACACCTACCATGTAACGGTTCTTTCGTTACACATACGAGCGTCTGAATCGAACATAAGGTTGGATGGTTAGACGGAACGATAATTGTAACTAAGTTGTATTCGATTATATCGTGATGACGTTCATATAGAAATACTCACCAGGTTACTGTTCTTTCGTTATACATACGAGCAACCGAATCGAACAGAAGGTTGAATGGATAGTATCTGGGTTGTATTCGATTATGATGTTATGCTGTGTATATAGTTATACACATAAGGTGACGGTATTCCCGTTTCACATACGAGCGACCGAAACGAACAGAAAGTTGAATGGATAGACTGAACAATCAATGTATCTGAGTGGTATCCGATTATATCGCAATACTGTATATATAGTGATACTTACCAGGTGACGATACCTCCGTTACACATACTAGCGACTGAATCGAACAGAATGTTGAATGGTTAGACGAAACGATAATTGTATCTGAGTTGTATTCGATGATATCGTGATGATGTTTATATAGCAATACTCACCAGGTAACTGTCCTTCCGTTTTACATACAAGCGACCGAATCGAGCAGAAGGTTAAATGGATAGATTGAACAATCATCGTATCTGAGTTGTATTCGATTATGTTTATATAGATATACTCACCAGGTACCTGTTCTTCCGATATACATACGAGCAACCGAATCGAACATAAGGTTGAATGGATAGATTGAACAATCATCGTATCTGAGTTGTATTCGATTATGTTTATATAGTTATTCTCACCAGGTAACTGTTCTTCCGTTATACATACGAGCGACTGAATTGAACTGAAGGTTGAATGGATAGACTAAACAATGATCGTATCTTGGGTTGTATTCGATTATATCGTGATGATGTTCATATAGTTATACTCACCAGGTAACTGTTCTCCAGTTATACATAAGAGCGACTGAACTGAACAGAAGGTTGAATGGATAGACTGAACAATCATCGTATCTGGGTTGTATTCGATTATTTCGTGATGATTATTATATATTATGTCTTACCAGGTAACTGTTCTTTCGTTATACATACTAGCAACCGAATCGAACATAAGGTTGAATGGATAGATTGAACAATCATTGTATCTGGGTTGTCTCCGATTATATCGTTATGATGTATATTTAACTACACCTACCATGTAACGGTTCTTTCGTTACACATACGAGCGTCTGAATCGAACATAAGGTTGGATGGTTAGACGGAACGATAATTGTAACTAACTTGTATTCGATTATATCGTGATGACGTTCATATAGAAATACTCACCAGGTTACTATTCTTTCGTTATACATACGAGCAACCGAATCGAACAGAAGGTTGAATGATAGTATCTGGGTTGTATTCGATTATGATGTTATGCTGTGTATATAGTTATACACATAAGATGACGGTATTCCCGTTTCACATACGAGCGACCGAAACGAACAGAAAGTTGAATGGATAGACTGAACAATCAATGTATCTGGGTGGTATCCGATTATATCGCAATACTGTATATATAGTGATACTTACCAGGTGACGGTACTTCCGTTACACATACTAGCGACTGAATCGAACAGAAGGTTAAATGGTTAGACGAAACGATAATTGTATCTGAGATGTATTCGATGATATCGTGATGATGTTTATATAGCAATACTCACCAGGTAACTGTCCTTCCGTTTTACATACAAGCGACCGAATCGAGCAGAAGGTTAAATGGATAGATTGAACGATCATCGTATCTGAGTTGTATTCGATTATGTTTATATAGATATACTCACCAGGTACCTGTTCTTCCGATATACATACGAGCAACCGAATCGAACATAAGGTTGAATGGATAGATTGAACAATCATCGTATCTGAGTTGTATTCGATTATGTTTATATAATTATTCTCACCAGGTAACTGTTCTTCCGTTATACATACGAGCGACTGAATTGAACTGAAGGTTGAATGGATAGACTAAACAATGAACGTATCTGGGGTTGTATTCGATTATATCGTGATGATGTTCATATAGTTATACTCACCAGGTAACTGTTCTCCAGTTATACATAAGAGCGACTGAACTGAACAGAAGGTTGAATGGATAGACTGAACAATCATCGTATCTGGGTTGTATTCGATTATTTCGTGATGATTATTATATATTATGTCTAACCAGGTAACTGTTCTTTCGTTATACATACTAGCAACCGAATCGAACATAAGGTTGAATGGATAGATTGAACAATCATTGTATCTGGGTTGTCTCCGATTATATCGTTATGTTGTATATTTAACTACACCTACCATGTAACGGTTCTTTCGTTACACATACGAGCGTCTGAATCGAACATAAGGTTGGATGGTTAGACGGAACGATAATTGTAACTTAGTTGTATTCGATTATATCGTGATGACGTTCATATAGAAATACTCACCAGGTTACTGATCTTTCGTTATACATACGAGCAACCGAATCGAACAGAAAGTTGAATGGATAGACTGAACAATCAATGTATCTGGGTGGTATCCGATTATATCGCAATACTGTATATATAGTGATACTCACCAGGTGACGGTTCTTCCGTTACACATACTAGCGACTGAATCGAACAAAAGGTTAAATGGTTAGACGAAACGATAATTGTATCTGAGTTGTATTCGATGATATCGTGATGATGTTTATATAGCAATACTCACCAGGTAACTGTCCTTCCGTTTTACATACAAGCGACCGAATCGAGCAGAAGGTTAAATGGATAGATTGAACGATCATCGTATCTGAGTTGTATTCGATTATGTTTATATAGATATACTCACCAGGTACCTGTTCTTCCGATATACATACGAGCAACCGAATCGAACATAAGGTTGAATGGATAGATTGAACAATCATCGTATCTGAGTTGTATTCGATTATGTTTATATAGTTATACTCACCAGGTAACTGTTCTTCCGTTATACATACGAGCGACTGAATTGAACTGAAGGTTGAATGGATAGACTAAACAATGATCGTATCTGGGGTTGTATTCGATTATATCGTGATGATGTTCATATAGTTATACTCATCAGGTAACTGTTCTCCAGTTATACATAAGAGCGACTGAACTGAAGAGAAGGTTGAATGGATAGACTGAACAATCATCGTATCTGGGTTGTATTCGATTATTTCGTGATGATTATTATATATTATGTCTAACCAGGTGACTGTTCTTTCGTTATACATACTAGCAACCGAATCGAACATAAGGTTGAATGGATAGATTGAACAATCATTGTATCTGGGTTGTCTCCGATTATATCGTTATGTTGTATATTTAACTACACCTACTATGTAACGGTTCTTTCGTTACACATACGAGCGTCTGAATCGAACATAAGGTTGGATGGTTAGACGGAACGATAATTGTAACTAAGTTGTATTCGATTATATCGTGATGACGTTCATATAGAAATACTCACCAGGTTACTGTTCTTTCGTTATACATACGAGCAACCGAATCGAACAGAAGGTTGAATGGATAGTATCTGGGTTGTATTCGATTATGATGTTATGCTGTGTATATAGTTATACACATAAGGTGACGGTATTCCCGTTTCACATACGAGCGACCGAAACGAACAGAAAGTTGAATGGATAGACTGAACAATCAATGTATCTGAGTGGTATCCGATTATATCGCAATACTGTATATATAGTGATACTTACCAGGTGACGATACCTCCGTTACACATACTAGCGACTGAATCGAACAGAATGTTGAATGGTTAGACGAAACGATAATTGTATCTGAGTTGTATTCGATGATATCGTGATGATGTTTATATAGCAATACTCACCAGGTAACTGTCCTTCCGTTTTACATACAAGCGACCGAATCGAGCAGAAGGTTAAATGGATAGATTGAACAATCATCGTATCTGAGTTGTATTCGATTATGTTTATATAGATATACTCACCAGGTACCTGTTCTTCCGATATACATACGAGCAACCGAATCGAACATAAGGTTGAATGGATAGATTGAACAATCATCGTATCTGAGTTGTATTCGATTATGTTTATATAGTTATTCTCACCAGGTAACTGTTCTTCCGTTATACATACGAGCGACTGAATTGAACTGAAGGTTGAATGGATAGACTAAACAATGATCGTATCTTGGGTTGTATTCGATTATATCGTGATGATGTTCATATAGTTATACTCACCAGGTAACTGTTCTCCAGTTATACATAAGAGCGACTGAACTGAACAGAAGGTTGAATGGATAGACTGAACAATCATCGTATCTGGGTTGTATTCGATTATTTCGTGATGATTATTATATATTATGTCTTACCAGGTAACTGTTCTTTCGTTATACATACTAGCAACCGAATCGAACATAAGGTTGAATGGATAGATTGAACAATCATTGTATCTGGGTTGTCTCCGATTATATCGTTATGATGTATATTTAACTACACCTACCATGTAACGGTTCTTTCGTTACACATACGAGCGTCTGAATCGAACATAAGGTTGGATGGTTAGACGGAACGATAATTGTAACTAACTTGTATTCGATTATATCGTGATGACGTTCATATAGAAATACTCACCAGGTTACTATTCTTTCGTTATACATACGAGCAACCGAATCGAACAGAAGGTTGAATGATAGTATCTGGGTTGTATTCGATTATGATGTTATGCTGTGTATATAGTTATACACATAAGATGACGGTATTCCCGTTTCACATACGAGCGACCGAAACGAACAGAAAGTTGAATGGATAGACTGAACAATCAATGTATCTGGGTGGTATCCGATTATATCGCAATACTGTATATATAGTGATACTTACCAGGTGACGGTACTTCCGTTACACATACTAGCGACTAAATCGAACAGAAGGTTAAATGGTTAGACGAAACGATAATTGTATCTGAGATGTATTCGATGATATCGTGATGATGTTTATATAGCAATACTCACCAGGTAACTGTCCTTCCGTTTTACATACAAGCGACCGAATCGAGCAGAAGGTTAAATGGATAGATTGAACAATCATCGTATCTGAGTTGTATTCGATTATGTTCATATAGATATACTCACCAGGTACCTGTTCTTCCGATATACATACGAGCAACCGAATCGAACATAAGGTTGAATGGATAGATTGAACAATCATCGTATCTGAGTTGTATTCGATTATGTTTATATAGTTATACTCACCAGGTAACTGTTCTTCCGTTATACATACGAGCGACTGAATTGAACTGAAGGTTGAATGGATAGACTAAACAATGATCGTATCTGGGGTTGTATTCGATTATATCGTGATGATGTTCATATAGTTATACTCACCAGGTAACTGTTCTCCAGTTATACATAAGAGCGACTGAACTGAAGAGAAGGTTGAATGGATAGACTGAACAATCATCGTATCTGGGTTGTATTCGATTATTTCGTGATGATTATTATATATTATGTCTTACCAGGTAACTGTTCTTTCGTTATACATACAAGCGACCGAATCGAGCAGAAGGTTGAATTCGGTATAGATTGAACAATCATCGTATCTGGGTTGTATTCGATTATGTTTATATAGTTATACTCACCAGGTAACTGTTCTTCCGTTATACATACGAGCGAAAGAATTGAACAGAAGGTTGAATGGATAGTATATGGGTTGTATTCGATTATGATGTTATGCTGTGTATATAGTTATACACACTAGGAGACGGTATTCCCGTTTTACATACGAGCGACCGAAACAAAAAGAAAGTTGAATGGATAGACTGAACAATCAATGTATCTGGGTGGTATCCGATTATATCGCAATACTGTATATATAGTGATACTTACCAGGTGACGATACTTCCGTTACACATACTAGCGACTGAATCGAACAGAATGTTGAATGGTTAGACGAAACGATAATTGTATCTGAGTTGTATTCGATGATATCGTGATGATGTTTATATAGCAATACTCACCAGGTTACTGTTCTTTCGTTATACATACGAGCAACCGAATCGAACAGAAGGTTGAATGGATAGTATCTGGGTTGTATTCGATTATGATGTTATGCTGTGTATATAGTTATACACATAAGGTGACGGTATTCCCGTTTCACATACGAGCGACCGAAACGAACAGAAAGTTGAATGGATAGACTGAACAATCAATGTATCTGGGTGGTATCCGATTATATCGCAATACTGTATATATAGTGATACTTACCAGGTGACGGTACTTCCGTTACACATACTAGCGACTGAATTGAACAGAAGGTTAAATGGTTAGACGAAACGATAATTGTATCTGAGTTCTATTCGATGATATTGTGATGATGTTTATATAGCAATACTCACCAGGTAACTGTCCTTCCGTTTTACATACAAGCGACCGAATCGAGCAGAAGGTTAAATGGATAGATTGAACAATCATCGTATCTGAGTTGTATTCGATTATGTTTATATAAATATACTCACCAGGTACCTGTTCTTCCGATATACATACGAGCAACCGAATCGAACATAAGGTTGAATGGATAGATTGAACAATCATCGTATCTGAGTTGAATTCGATTATGTTTATATAGTTATACTCACCAGGTAACTGTTCTTCCATTATACATACGAGCGACTGAATTGAACTGAAGGTTGAATGGATAGACTAAACAATGATCGTATCTGGGGTTGTATTCGATTATATCGTGATGATGTTCATATAGTTATACTCACCAGGTAACTGTTCTCCAGTTATACATAAGAGCGACTGAACTGAACAGAAGGTTGAATGGATAGACTGAACAATCATCGTATCTGGGTTGTATTCGATTATTTCGTGATGATTATTATATATTATGTCTTACCAGGTAACTGTTCTTTCGTTATTCATACTAGCAACCGAATCGAACATAAGGTTGAATGGATAGATTGAACAATCATTGTATCTGGGTTGTCTCCGATTATATGGTTATGTTGTATATTTAACTACACCTACCATGTAACGGTTCTTTCGTTACACATACGAGCGTCTGAATCGAACATAAGGTTGGTTGGTTAGACGGAACGATAATTGTAACTAAGTTGTATTCGATTATATCGTGATGACGTTCATATAGAAATACTCACCAGGTTACTGTTCTTTCGTTATACATACGAGCAACCGAATCGAACAGAAGGTTGAATGGATAGTATCTGGGTTCTATTCGACTATGATGTTATGCTGTGTATATAGTTATACACATAAGGTGACGGTATTCCCGTTTCACATACGAGCGACCGAAACGAACAGAAAGTTGAATGAATAGACTGAACAATCAATGTATCTGGGTGGTATCCGATTATATCGCAATACTGTATATATAGTGATTCTTACAAGGTGACGGTACTTCCGTTACACATACTAGCGACTGAATCGAACAGAAGGTTAAATGGTTAGACGAAACGATAATTGTATCTGAGTTGTATTCGATGATATCGTGATGATGTTTATATAGCAATACTCACCAGGTAACTGTTCTTCCGTTTTACATACAAGCGACCGAATCGAGCAGAAGGTTGAATTCAGTATAGATTGAACAATCATCGTATCTGGGTTGTATTCGATTATGTTTATATAGTTATAATCACCAGGTAACTGTTCTTCCGTTATACATACGAGCGACTGAATTGAACAGAAGGTTGAATGGATAGTATATGGGTTGTATTCGATTATGATGTTATGCTGTGTATATGGTTATACACACTAGGAGACGGTATTCCCGTTTTACATACGAGCGACCGAAACAAAAAGAAAGTTGAATGGATAGACTGAACAATCAATGTATCTGGGTGGTATCCGATTATATCGCAATACTGTATATATAGTGATACTTACCAGGTGACGATACTTCCGTTACACATACTAGCGACTGAATCGAACAGAATGTTGAATGGTTAGACGAAACGATAATTGTATCTGAGTTGTATTCGATGATATCGTGATGATGTTTATATAGCAATACTCACCAGGTAACTGTTCTTCCGTTTTACATACAAGCAACCGAATCGAGCAGAAGGTTGAATTCAGTATAGATTGAACAATCATCGTATCTTGGTTGTATTCGATTATGTTTATATAGTTATACTCACCAGGTAACTGTTCCTCCGTTATACATACGAGCGACTGAATTGAACAGAAGGTTGAATGGATAGTATATGGGTTGTATTCGATTATGATGTTATGCTGTGTATATAGTTATACACACTAGGAGACGGTATTCCCGTTTTACATACGAGCGACCGAAACGAAAAGAAAGTTGAATGGATAGACTGAACAATCAATGTATCTGGGTGGTATCCGATTATATCGCAATACTGTATATATAGTAATACTTACCAGGTGACGATACTTCCGTTACACATACTAGCGACTGAATCGAACAGAATGTCGAATGGTTAGACGAAGCGATAATTGTATCTGAGTTGTATTCGATGATATCGTGATGATGTTTATATAGCAATACTCACCAGGTAACTGTCCTTCCGTGTTACATACAAGCGACCGAATCGAGCAGAAGGTTAAATGGATAGATTGAACAATCATCGTATCTGAGTTGTATTCGATTATGTTTATATAGATATACTCACCATGTACCTGTTCTTCCGATATACATACGAGCAACCGAATCGAACATAAGGTTGAATGGATAGATTGAACAATCATCGTATCTGAGTTGTATTCGATTATGTTTATATAGTTATACTCACCAGGTAACTGTTCTTCCGTTATACATACGAGCGACTGAATTGAACTGAAGCTTGAATGGATAGACTAAACAATGATCGTATCTGAGGTTGTATTCGATTATATCGTGATGATGTTCATATAGTTTTACTCACCAGGTAACTGTTCTCCAGTTATACATAAGAGCGACTGAACTGAACAGAAGGTTGAATGGATAGACTGAACAATCATCGTATCTGGGTTGTATTCGATTATTTCGTGATGATTATTATATATTATGTCTAACCAGGTAACTGTTCTTTCGTTATACATACTAGCAACCGAATCGAACATAAGGTTGAATGGATAGATTGAACAATCATTGTATCTGGGTTGTCTCCGATTATATCGTTATGTTGTATATTTAACTACACCTACCATGTAACGGTTCTTTCTTTACACATACGAGCGTCTGAATCGAACATAAGGTTGGATGGTTAGACGGAACGATAATTGTAACTAAGTTGTATTCGATTATATCGTGATGACGTTCCTATAGAAATACTCACCAGGTTACTTTTCTTTCTTTATACATACGAGCAACCGAATCGAACAGAAGGTTGAATGGATAGTATCTGGGTTGTATTCGATTATGATGTTATGCTGTGTATATAGTTATACACATAAGGTGACGGTATTCCCGTTTCACATACGAGCGACCGAAACGAACAGAAAGTTGAATGGATAGACTGAACAATCAATGTATCTGGGTGGTATCCGATTATATCGCAATACTGTATATATAGTGATACTTACCAGGTGACGGTACTTCCGTTACACATACTAGCGACTGAATCGAACAGAAGGTTAAATGGTTAGACGAAACGATAATTGTATCTGAGTTGTATTCGATGATAAGTAGTGCACCTAGGGGGCTATCATCTCAAGATGGCCGCCATGGGGCAATGACGTCATCCAAGATGGCCGCCATGAGGCAGCTGTCAAATGTCATGTCATCTGTCAAATGTCAACTGTCATCTGTCAACTGTCAACTGTCAAATGTCATATGTCATATGTCATCTGTCATTTCAACTGTCAAATAGTCTATGTCATTAGTCAATCAGAACATATTCTATGCCTATTACGTCAGAGAGTGGGCTCGAGAACGCGACGCGTCATAGACCAATCAGAAGCCGTCATAGCCCCACCCACTTTTTTGGCGCGAAATTCAAGTTATTTTTGAGGTTATGTATTCTGCTTGCAACATGGATATCGGCCCCTCGGCCCCCTCAGGTGCCCCCTTGGCCCCCTTAGGCCTTCGCTGTACCCCCTTGGCCCCCCTCAGGTCTTCGCTGTACCCCCTTAGCCCCCTTAGGTTTTTGCTATACCCACTTGACCCCCCATAAGACTGCGCCCCCTTAGCGCTCCGCATCCGGAAACATCTCATGATGTCATATTTTATTTAAAAAAATCCTTCTATCGGCGGGATTTGAACTCCAGACCACCGGATTACGAGTCCGATGCGTTCCCACAGAGCTACGACCACTATATAATTTGATTGCAGTCAATGTCGATGCAACCTTATCGCACAGCGTGACGTAGTCGAGCAGATCCGTCTCAAAGATAAGAGAACGTAGCAACCTCGGCAAGCGGGGAGCAGGGAAACGAACAATGGCTTATTCATTCATTAAATATCAGTGTATTGATAGACATAATCGCATTCAAGGTCAGGTTCGCTGCATTCCAATTATGACTCAACATGCAGATCCATGGAGCAGGAAAAGGAACAATGGCTTATTCATTCATTAAACATTAGTGTATTAATAGACATAATCGCATTCAAGGTCAGGTTCGCTGGATTCCATTGATGATTCAACATGATACAATATTTCGCAAGACGTTACAAATATAAGAGACGACAAAGCGACTGACACTGTTGCCAGACGTTTGAAAAAATAAGGCATTGATGCCAGACTTTCAAAAATATCTGGAAATATACCATAATGCACCTACCGCTTACCCAAGTGGAATCCGAACCATAGATGGATAACGTCTGAAGTATTACAGGGTGTGGCTGCCTGAAATTAGGCGTCTGATATCTGAAGTATGACGTCATCGTTTCAAAATATCGAAAGGTCACCAACTGTTTAGTTATTTCCATCTGAACCACAACGTGTGATTATTCAAAATTGATGGATAACGTTTGACGTATTACAGGGTGTCAACCTGAAGTCAGGCGTCTGACATCTGACGTATGACGTCATCATTTCAAAATGGCCGCTGAAATCGGGAGATCACTAACTGTTTAGTAATTTCCGTATTATAAAGGTAATATACATACAGCTTACACAAGTAGAATCGGAATCACCACGTCTGAATACTCAAAATTGATGAATAAAGTTTGACGTATGACAAAGTGTGGCTGCCTGAAGTTATTTATTATTTAGTAATTTTCTTATTAAATATACCTACAGCTCACACAAGTAGAATCCGAACCACAGCATTGATATCGACGCAACAGAATTCATGAACTCGTTAATATAAAGATGTCAATGACAAAATGATTGATTTTCTCTACGAATTATCAAAAAATATTCACTTCCGGTTTATTTAAAAGCGACATAGAGAAAAACTAATGTTTTATTCGTGATCCCCATGACGTGTAAACTTCAAAAACATCAACTTCCGGTTTCACTTCCGATTTCCATTTTTCCACTTAACATAGTCATGTGGGTACTCTGAGAGAAGGATTTTTCACGGACATTCCAAATATATCATTTTACCTATGTACAAAGTCTCAAGGTTAAAGAGATATCAATCAAAATAAATCGAAATAATGAAAAAATCTATGTAAACAATTCACAAACTCTTCGTGTAATGATTTTCTGGTCGATCCAGCTTTTCGACGAGTTATCAAAAAATATCTACTTCCGGTTCATCAAAAATCGATATAGAGAAAAACTAATGTTTTATTCGTGATCCCCATGACGTGTAGACTTCAAAAACATCAACTTCCGGTTTTACTTCCGGTTTCTATTTCTCCACTTAACATAGTCATGTGGGTACTCTGAGAGAAGGATTTTTCACGGACATTCCAAATATATCATTTTACCTATGTACAAAGTCTCAAGGATAAAGAGATATCAATCAAAATAAATCGAAATAATGAAAAAAATTTATGTAAACAATTCATAATCTCTTCGTGTAATGATTTTCTGGCCGATCCAGCTTCTCGACAAATTATCACAAAATATCCACTTCCGGTTCATTCGAAAAGCTATATAGAGAAAAACTAATGGAATATTCGTGACCCCCATGACGTGTAGACTTCAAAAACAACAACTTCTGGTTTCACTTCTGGTTTCCATTTTGTTAGTAAACAGGGTCATGTGGGTACTCATTGAAAAGGTTATTTCACGTACATTCCTAATATATTAACTTACCTATATACAAAGTCCCAAGGTTTGCGAGATATCAATCAAAATTTCTCGAAATATTGATAAAACAATAAAAACTGTTCACCATCTCTTTGAGTACTGCTTTTCTAACCGATCTATCTCCTTGATGAATTATCGAAAAATATCCTCTTCCAATTCGTAAAAAATCGAGATAGAGAAAAAATGATGAGATGTTAGTGAACCCATAACGTTCGGACATCGAAACAACAACTTCCGGTTTCACTTCCGGTTACAATTTTTTCAGTAAACAGAGCCATGTGGGTACTCTGAGAGAAGGATATCTCACGGACATCCCGAATATATCAACTTACCAATATACAAAATCTCAAGGTTTGCGAGATATTGACGAAAATTGGTGAAATAATCAAAACAACACTGTTACACGCAAGAAAGTGCTATGGAGAGTCGATTTGAGTCCACGGATAACTCATGTTTCTATCTTATTAATCAATATTCTAGTAGGAGACTATAATTTTTGTACAACTCATATCAGGAAATGCCATTTACACCATAATGAAAACCAAGTAGGTGAAATGATAAATAGGAAATCGATAATCAATTTTGAAGTAATCGATAACACATAGGGTTAATAAAGTTCCAAAAAAAGCTCTGTTCAAGGTATGTTTATAAATTCCAAGGCTATATAACTATTAAGATCACATTATATTGGAACCAGGTACTTCAATCATTGATCTACTCAAAAAATATGTCTCGAAACAGATATAATTTTCTATATTTAGGATTGCACTTCCAGCATCGGCAATACATGGAATATTATCGGAAATCTCGAGGTGAATGTTTCAAGGACTAAGAATTATCGAAATTTCAAAAACGGAGCTCTGATCAAGGTATGGTTATAAATTCCAAAGCTGTATAACTATTCACATCACATTATATTGAAGCCAGATACTTCAATCATCATTCACCTCGAAAAATATGATACGAAACATATATACTTTTCTATATTTGGGATCGCACTTTCAGCAAAGAGAATATGTGTCAACGTCTACAGAAATCAATGCTTTCATTCAAAATGTTTTCGATAGGTCTAACGATGGAACCAACAGGCTGATAAAATACAGGGATGTAAAAACTATCTAGTCTGGAAGAAATATACTGGGTGTGTAAGAAATTACACTTAATATTTTCAATAGGTGTACCGTTCGAAAAATACAAATGTACTGACTGGTACAGGATGTATCAAGAATTAATGATGACGTTTAACGTTTGATAGGTATAGTTTGATAGTTGACGCTCAACGACTGGAACTTGAGAGCCTTGGTCACGTGAGGGTGGATATGGTTGTATTATGATCAGTGACGAAAACAATTTTATATTGATGAATTATTGAAAAAGTGTTCCTATATTTTCCAGAAAACGCGACATAGGAGAAAACAAATGATACATTTATAATCCCCATGATGAAGAGAGCTCAAACTTTTTGTTTTTCTAGTGAACAGGGATTATATGGGTACTCCGGAAAAATGATTTTTCACGGACATTTCGAGAATTCAACTTGTATATATTCTGAGACTTAAGACCAAAATTGATATTAATTGATAAACATTCATAACAATGACAAACCTTACGAATACAACGCACATAGGTCGCGCAAATACAAAAAACGCGCAGACATCGCACCCTTATCAAAAAACTATCAAAAATGATAAATAGCACGACGAAAAGTCGAACATGCGTCTTACATATATCATGCTAACGTCGTTATCCGTCAAAGATCTATCAGACAACGTCGTCTAAAATTTTTGAATACGATGATTCGCATGACAAAGCGTCACGCATTCATTAAACAAGTAGAAAACATCAAAATTCATCACGCATACATCACCCATACGTCGCACATGCGTCGAACATACGTCATGCAAACGTCACACATTCATCGAGAATCTATCAAACAGCAACATAAAAACGATTAATAACGTACTGACATTGCAAATCCAAAATGGTAGCTATTAAAGTTTAGCATCTGGCATCTGACATTCGGTATCCGACATTTGACGCTTGGCGTACTAAGATTTCTGTTATTCACCAACATAATGTTGTAGATATAAAAATAAACATAGGGCAATCATTGAAGAACATTGAATATGTTAAAAAAAACATGACGCATGCGTTGTGCATACGTTGCGCATACGTCATACATACGTCGTGCAAACGTAGCGCCTACATCGAAAATCCATAATACGTGTTTAAAACCTTGAAATGAGAAATAGCATGACATGATATCCATCACACATTCATTTTATGACGTTGAAAATTTTGAAAATAAAAACTCCACGCATGCGTCGTACGTACACCACGCTGACGTCGTGCCTTCGTCGGAAATCTACCAAGCAACGTATAAGAACTTCAATAACAATAAATAGCATAACGAAACGTCAAACATGAGTTATACATATATTGCATCGACGTCGTGTCCTTGTGAAAATGAAAATGTTCAAAACGATTTATAAATCTAATAACCATCACTTATTCATTAAACAATATCAAAAACTTTGAAAAACACTTCACGAAAATTGTAGAGATGTCATTGAAAAATTCAACGACAGACGACAAAGAGTACTAGAAGCAAGAGAAGTGAGTAATTGAAAGATTCGACGATAGGGTCGATAGGAGTGAGTGGGTCATAGACGAATGACCCGGTGTTGAAATTATTATGATACAGGGTGACACATAATTCTCAATGAATCATCACATGGAATATTCACTTCCGGATGGCGGAAGATCTACGTGACCGAATAGCTATGTTAATTAACATTAGTTTTGAATTCGTTAAATTATGGTTACATGAAAATAGGACAGTATATGACAAAATACATCAAGAGTATATTCATTTCATTATTGCTTTCAAATTCAAGTTGATCTATGTAATGAAATATGAATAATGAATCATTATTTACCACCACTTTTACAATTATTCACCAACAGATGTCAACTTCAATGAAAAACCCATACACTTAGTTGAAAAACCTCGATATCAATAAAATGATGGATTCAGGAATGCTAGTAAATGGAATAATATCAAACCTAACGTCATACATGACGTAAAACCTGACATCACACGCGACGTCTGAGACGTGCGTAAGACGTTAGACTCAGGTTTTCGATCAAGTAAGCTTCATGAATGTGGAAGAGGATCGTTTGGTAGGTCACACTTTTCTTTTCAAGTTCTCAAGAAATTCGCAAATTCATTGAATGGATCTGGTGGTAACAATAATCATTTTATAAAAAATAGAAAAATAATCCACTTTCATCTTTCAAATTTGGTAAATGTTATACATCATAATTCCTAGGGGAAAAATAAAAACGAAAAATTATAGATTTCTATATATATTTCTCACACATTATTCAAATCTCTCAATACATTCATTTCATGAAGGAACAAATATTCCCTGAGTGCATTACTTACTAAACTATCATTTGATATTTCACAAAATGAATACAGAGCTTCAAAATAATCAATATAACCAGCATCTTTATTGAAAATCGATTTAATCAAATTCAAAATATTATTTTAAAATGTACAGAAGTTCATTTTTTCCAGTAAAACCACCCGATGGCCCACTAAACTTCGATGAACTTGATGGATCTGCGTAGCATCCTCGACACCGATAAGGAACTCGACATCATGTTTTTTGACGAGTAGACATTTGATCCCATCAAACATCAATTGTGATATTTTGCAGAAATCTCCACATGGAAACGATACTGGCTCATATTCATCTTGGTGGGTTGGTAACTTCTCGTAGAAAAAATTGTCCAATGCTCGTTTCAGTAAATCAGTGAAAGTTTTCCATTCCGTTGTACAAAAAGATTGTTTATTTGGTTTGTATGGTTGTGATAAAATTATAGATGGATTGAAGTTTCTCGCTGGACTCAAACCCACTCCTACCTGGAAGGCTCTCAACTGGAATAATGTGTAGAGTAGGTAATATTTCTCGGCTCGGGCTGCATTTTCGTACATCTCCAACACTTCATCTAATTCTTGATGATATTTCGCATTATTGAAAGATGATTCGGTGAAATATGAATCAATATCGTCTTCTGACACACTCACATAACCACTATCTCGACTTGATGTTGACATGATAGACTAAGTTAAAATATTTTCAGACTGAGATCAATTTCATGTATCTATTTATAGTCTAGTCTCCCTCCACATTCGAGAACAATAGAGTTGAAATCATTATTGCGAAATGAATCTTGACATATCAAATATGAGAATAATGCTGATTCAAGTAGAATAGCAGAAAAACAGAGGTATTACATGAATGCGTTGCTTATCTCCCCACATGATGCCCTGAGGAATGCAAAGTTGCATATCGAATATGAGATGTAATAAACATGATGATTCAGGGAGATAACATCAACATCATCACAATCTTTGAATTATGGTCGTGATTTATGATATCATCATCGACCACCTGCGAACTTATCAAAGATCTCTTCTATATTGTCGATTCATCTGATGAAATACAGAGAATAAGCATGACATTATTATTGCCAAATGAAATCCGAACCACCACATGTGAAAACCCCAAATTGATGGATAATATTTGACGTATGACAGAGGCGTACTAGGGCTGCTGGAGTTTGGCGTCTGACATCTGACAGTTAACGTTTGACGATACGTCATGCATACGAAGTCTTTTTTCTATAGAAAATCTATCAATCAACGCACAAAAACTTCAAAAACAATGGAAAGCATGACGAAACGTCAAGCATGCGTCATACAAACATCGCGCAGACATCGTGTATTTCTTAAAAATCTACCAAACAATATATTGAAACTATAAAAACGAGTAATAGCATGACTAGATATAATACATTCATCAAATAACATCGAAAACGATAAAAAACATCACGAATACGTCATGCAACTTATGTCAACTGTCAAGTATTCCATGGCGCTGTGTTATATGTCAATCGGAAAGTGTTCCATGATGCTGCTGATGACGCCAGAGTATGGAAACGCAACGCGTCATAGACTACTAGCTCGACCAATCAGAAGCCGTCATATTCCAAACCACTTCTTTTTTGGCGGGAAATTAAAGTTATTTTTATGATATCACCCCTTAGCCCCCCCAGGTCACCGCTGTGCCCCCTTTATGCGCAACACGTTAGACTCTGAGTTTAGGTGGGGCTTCGTGACGTTAGATTCAGAGGTTAGGTTAGGTTGGGTCTCGAGACGTTAGACTCAAAGGTTATGTTAGGACCCCGTGACGTTCGATTCTAACGTTAGGTTAGGTTGGATCCCGAGACGTTAGCCTCAGAAGATAGGTTAGGTCTCCGACCTAACCTAACATAACGACCTAACGACTAACGACCGATTGACATATGACACAGCGCCATGGAATACTTGACAGTTGACATAAGTTGCATGACGTATTCGTGATGTTTTTTATCGTTTTCGATGTTATTTGATGAATGCATTATATCTAGTCATGCTATTACTCGTTTTTATAGTTTCAATATATTGTTTGGTAGATTTTTAAGAAATACACGATGTCTGCGCAATGTATGTATGTGGCATTCTTGACGTTTTGTCATGCTTTCCATTGTTTTTGAAGTTTTTGTGCGTTGATTGATAGATTTTCTATAGAAAAAAGACTTCGTATGCATGACGTATATATAACGTTAACTGTCAGATGTCAGACGCCAAACTCCAGCAGCCCTAGTACGCCTCTGTCATACGTCATATATTATCCATCAATTTGGGGTTTTCACATGTGGTGGTTCGGATTTCATTTGGCAATAATAATGTCATGCTTATTCTCTGTATTTCATCAGATGAATCGACAATATAGAAGAGATCTTTGATAAGTTCGCAGGTGGTCGATGATGATATCATAAATCACGACCATAATTCAAAGATTGTGATGATGTTGATGTTATCTCCCTGAATCATCATGTTTATTACATCTCATATTCGATATGCAACTTTGCATTCCTCAGGGCATCATGTGGGGAGATAAGCAACGCATTCATGTAATACCTCTGTTTTTCTGCTATTCTACTTGAATCAGCATTATTCTCATATTTGATATGTCAAGATTCATCTCGCAATAATGATTTCAACTCTATTGTTCTCGAATGTGGAGGGAGACTATAAATAGATACATGAAATTGATCTCAGTCTGAAAATATTTTAACTTAGTCTATCATGTCAACATCAAGTCGAGATAGTGGTTATGTGAGTGTGTCAGAAGACGATATTGATTCATATTCCACCGAATAATCTTTCAATAATGCGAAATATCATCAAGAATTAGATGAAGTGTTGGAGATGTACGAAAATGCAGCCCGAGCCAAGAAACATTACCTACTCTACACATTATTCCAGTTGAGAGCCTTCAAGGTAGGAGTGGGTTTGAGTCCAGCGAGAAACTTCCATCCATCTATAATTTTATCACAACCATACAAACCAAATAAACAATCTTTTTGTACAACGGAATGGAAAACTTTCACTGATTTACTGAAACGAGCATTGGACATATTTTTCTACGAGAAGTTACCAACCCACCAAGATGAATATGAGCCAGTATCGTTTCCATGTGGAGATTTCTGCAAAATATCACAATTGATGTTTGATGGGATCAAATGTCTACTCGTCAAAAAACATGATGTCGAGTTCCTTATCGGTGTCGAGGATGCTACGCAGATCCTTCAAGTTCATCGAAGTTTAGTGGGCCATCGGGTGGTTTTACTGGAAAAAATGAACTTCTGTACATTTTATAATAATATTTCGAATTAGATTAAATCGATTTTCAATAAAGATGCTGGTTATATTGATTATTTTGAAGCTCTGTATTCATTTTGTAAGTAATGCACTCAGGGAATATTTGTTCCTTCATGAAATGAATGTATTGAGAGATTTGAATAATGTGTGAGAAATATATATAGAAATCTATAATTTTTCGTTTTTATTTTTCCCCTAGGAATCATGATGTATAACATTTACCAAATTTGAAAGATGAAAGTGGATTGTTTTTCTATTTTTTATAAAATGATTATTGTTACCACCAGATCCATTCAATGAATTTGCGAATTTCTTGAGAACTTGAAAAGAAAAGTGTGACCTACCAAACGATCCTCTTCCACATTCATGAAGCTTACTTGATCGAAAACCTGAGTCTAACGTCTTACGCACGTCTCAGACGTCGCGTGTGATGTCAGGTTCTACGTCATGTATGACGTTAGGTTTGATATTATTCCATTTACTAGCATTCCTGAATCCATCATTTTATTGATATCGAGGTTTTTCAACTGAGTGTATGGGTTTTTCATCGAAGTTGACATCTGTTGGTGAATAATTGTAAAAGTGGTGGTAAATAATGATTCATTATTCATATTTCATTACATAGATCAACTTGAATTTGAAAGCAATAATGAAATGAATATACTCTTGATGTATTTTGTCATATACTGTCCTATTTTCATGTAACCATAATTTAACGAATTCAAAACTAATGTTAATTAACATAGCTATTCGGTCACGTAGATCTTCCGCCATCCGGAAGTGAATATTCCATGTGATGATTCATTGAGAATTATGTGTCACCCTGTATCATAATAATTTCAACACCGGGTCATTCGTCTATGACCCACTCACTCCTATCGACCCTATCGTCGAATCTTTCAATTACTCACTTCTCTTGCTTCTAGTACTCTTTGTCGTCTGTCGTTGAATTTTTCAATGACATGTCTTCAATTTTCGTGAAGTGTTTTTCAAAGTTTTTGATATTGTTTAATGAATAAGTGATGGTTATTAGATTTATAAATCGTTTTGAACATTTTCATTTTCACAAGGACACGACGTCGATGCAATATATGTATAACTCATGTCTGACGTTTCGTTATGCTATTTATTATTATTGAAGTTCTTATACGTTGCTTGGTAGATTTCCGACGAAGGCACGACGTCAGCGTGGTGTACGTACGACGCATGCGTGGAGTTTTTTTTCTCAAAATTTTCAACGTCATAAAATGAATGTGTGATGGATATCATGTCATGCTATTTCTCATTTCAAGGTTTAAATCACGTTGTATTATGGATTTTCGATGTAGGCGCTACGTTTGCACGACGCATGTATGACGTATGCGCAACGTATGCACAACGCATGCGTCATGTTTTTTTTAACATATTCAATGTTCTTCAATGATTGCCCTATGTTTATTTTTATATCTACAACATTATGTTGGTGAATAACAGAAATCTTAGTACGCCAAGCGTCAAATGTCGGACACCGAATGTCAGATGCCAGATGCTAAACTTTAATAGCTACCATTTTGGATTTGCAATGTCAGTACGTTATTAATCGTTTTTATGTTGCTGTTTGATAGATTCTCGATGAATGTGTGACGTTTGCATGACGTATGTTCGACGCATGTGCGAGGTATGGGTGATGTATGCGTGATGAATTTTGATGTTTTCTACTTGTTCAATGAATGCGTGACGCTTTGTCATGCGAATCATCGTATTCAAAAATTTTAGACGACGTTGTCTGATAGATCTTTGACGGATAACGACGTTAGCATGATATATGTAAGACGCATGTTCGACTTTTCGTCGTGCTATTTATCATTTTTGATAGTTTTTTGATAAGGGTGCGATGTTCTCGCGTTTTTTGTATTTGCGCGACCTATGTGCGTTGTATTCGTAAGGTTTGTCATTGTTATGAATGTTTATCAATTAATATCAATTTTGGTCTTAAGTCTCAGAATATATACAAGTTGAATTCTCGAAATGTCCGTGAAAAATCATTTTTCCGGAGTACCCATATAATCCCTGTTCACTAGAAAAACAAAAAGTTTGAGCTCTTTTCATCATGGGGATCATAAATGTATCATTTGTTTTCTCCTATGTCGCGTTTTCACGAAAATATAGGAACACTTTCTCAATAATTCATCAATATAAAATTGTTTTCGTCACTGATCATAATACAACCATATCCACCCTCACGTGACCAAGGCTCTCAAGTTCCAGTCGTTGAGCGTCAACTATCAAATTATACCTATCAAACGTTAAACGTCATCATTAATTCTTGATACATCCTGTACCAGTCAGTACATTTGTATTTTTCGAACGGTACACCTATTGAAAATATTAAGTGTAATTTCTTAAACACCCAGTATATTTCTTCCAGACTAGATAGTTTTTACATCCCTGTATTTTATCAGCCTGTTGGTTCCATCGTTAGACCTATCGAAAACATTTTGAATAAAAGCATTGATTTCTGTAGACGTTGACACATATTCTCTTTGCTGAAAGTGCGATCCCAAATATAGAAAAGTATATATGTTTCGTATCATATTTTTCGAGGTGAATAATGATTGAAGTATCTGGCTTCAATATAATGTGATGTGAATAGTTATACAGCTTTGGAATTTATAACCATACCTTGATCAGAGCTCCGTTTTTGAAATTTCGATAATTCTTAGTCCTTGAAACATTCACCTCGAGATTTCCGATAATATTCCTGTATTGCCGATGCTGGAAGTGCAATCCTAAATATAGAAAATTATATCTGTTTCGAGACATATTTTTTGAGTAGATCAATGATTGAAGTACCTGGTTCCAATATAATGTGATCTTAATAGTTATATAGCCTTGGAATTTATAAACATACCTTGAACAGAGCTTTTTTTGAAACTTTATTAACCCTATGTGTTATCGATTACTTCAAAATTGATTATCGATTTCCTATTTATCATTTCACCTACTTGGTTTTCATTATGGTGTAAATGGCATTTCCTGATATGAGTTGTACAAAAATTATAGTCTCCTACTAGAATATTGATTAATAAGATAGGAACATGAGTTAACCGTGGACTCAAATCGACTCTCCATAGCACTTTCTTGCGTGTAACAGTGTTGTTTTGATTATTTCACCAATTTTCGTCAATATCTCGCAAACCTTGAGATTTTGTATATTGGTAAGTTGATATATTCGGGATGTCCGTGAGTACCCACATGGCTCTGTTTACTGAAAAAATTGTAACCGGAAGTTAAACCGGAAGTTGTTGTTTCGATGTCCGAACGTTATGGTTTCACTAACATCTCATCATTTTTCCTCTATCTCGATTTTTTACGAATTGGAAGAGGATATTTTTCGATAATTCATCAAGGAGATAGATCGGTTAGAAAAGCAGTACTCAAAGAGATGGTGAACAGTTTTTATTGTTTTATCAATATTTCGAGAAATTTTGATTGATATCTCGCAAACCTTGGGACTTTGTATATAGGTAAGTTAATATATTAGGAATGTACGTGAAATAACCTTTTCAATGAGTACCCACATGACCCTGTTTACTAACAAAATGGAAACCGGAAGTGAAACCGGAAGTTGTTGTTTTTGAAGTCTACACGTCATGGGGGTCACGAATATTCCATTAGTTTTTCTCTATATAGCTTTTCGAATGAACCGGAAGTGGATATTTTGTGATAATTTGTCGAGAAGCTGGATCGGCCAGAAAATCATTACACGAAGAGATTATGAATTGTTTACATAAATTTTTTTCATTATTTCGATTTATTTTGATTGATATCTCTTTATCCTTGAGACTTTGTACATAGGTAAAATGATATATTTGGAATGTCCGTGAAAAATCCTTCTCTCAGAGTACCCACATGACTATGTTAAGTGGAGAAATAGAAACCGGAAGTTAAACCGGAAGTTGATGTTTTTGAAGTCTACACGTCATGGGGATCACGAATAAAACATTAGTTTTTCTCTATATCGATTTTTGATGAACCGGAAGTAGATATTTTTTGATAACTCGTCGAAAAGCTGGATCGACCAGAAAATCATTACACGAAGAGTTTGTGAATTGTTTACATAGATTTTTTCATTATTTCGATTTATTTTGATTGATATCTCTTTAACCTTGAGACTTTGTACATAGGTAAAATGATATATTTGGAATGTCCGTGAAAAATCCTTCTCTCAGAGTACCCACATGACTATGTCAAGTGGAAAAATGGAAACCGGAAGTGAAACCGGAAATTGATGTTTTTGAAGTTTACACGTCATGGGGATCACGAATAAAACATTAGTTTTTCTCTATGTCGCTTTTTAATAAACCGGAAGTGAATATTTTTTGATAATTCGTAGAGAAAATCAATCATTTTGTCATTGACATCTTTATATTAACGAGTTCATGAATTCTGTTGCGTCGATATCAATGCTGTGGTTCGGATTCTACTTGTGTGAGCTGTAGGTATATTCAATACGAAAATTACTAAATAATAAATAACTTCAGGCAGCCACACTTTGTCATACGTCAAACTTTATTCATCAATTTTGAGTATTCAGACGTGGTTATTCCGATTCTACTTGTGTGAGCTGTATGTATATTACCTTTATAATACGGAAATTACTAAACAGTTAGTGATCTCCCGATTTCAGCGGCCATTTTGAAATGATGACGTCATACGTCAGATGTCAGACGCCTGACTTCAAGTTGACACCCTGTAATACGTCAAACGTTATCCATCAATTTTGAATAATCACACGTTGTGGTTCAGATGGAAATAACTAAACAGTTGGTGACCTTTCGATATTTTGAAACGATGACGTCATACGTCAGATATCAGACGCCTTATTTCAGGCAGCCACACCCTGTAATACTTCAGACGTTATCCATCTATGGTTCGAATTCCACTTGGGTAAGCTGTAGGTGCATTATGGTATATTTCCAGATATTTTTGAAAGTCTGGCATCAATGCCTTATTTTTTCAAACGTCTCTTATCTTTGTAACGTCTTGCGAAATATTGTATCATGTTGAATCATCAATGGAATCCAGCGAACCTGACCTTGAATGCGATTATGTCTATTAATACACTAATGTTTAATGAATGAATAAGCCATTGTTCCCTTTCCTGCTCCATGGATCTGCATGTTGAGTCATCATTGGAATGCAGCGAACCTGACCTTGAATGCGATTATGTCTATCAATACACTGATATTTAATGAATGAATAAGCCATTGTTCGTTTCCCTGCTCCCCGCTTGCCGAGGTTGCTACGTTCTCTTATCTTTGAGACGGATCTGCTCGACTACGTCACGCTGTGCGATAAGGTTGCATCGACATTGACTGCAATTAAATTATATAGTGGTCGTAGCTCTGTGTGAACGCATCGGACTCGTAATCCGGTGGTCTGGAGTTCAAATCCCGCCGATAGAAGGATTTTTTTAAATAAAATATGACGTCATGAGATGTTTCCGGATGCGGAGCGCTAAGGGGGCGCAGTCTTATGGGGGGTCAAGGGGGTATAGCAAAAACCTAAGGGGGCTAAGTGGGTACAGCGAAGACCTGAGGGGGGCCAAGGGGGTACAGCGAAGGCATAAGGGAGCCAAGGGGGCACCTGAGGGGGCCAGAGGGGCCGATATCCTATCCCATGTTGCAAGCAGAATACCTAACCTCAAAAATAACTTGAATTTCGCGCCAAAAAAGTAGGTGGGGCTATGACGGCTTCTGATTGGTCTATGACGCGTCGCGTTCCCAAGCCCACTCTCTGACGTAATAGGCATAGAACACATTCTGATTGACAGATGACATGGAATATTTGACAGTTGAAATGACAGATGACATATGACAGTTGACAGTTGACAGTTGACAGTTGACAGTTGACAGTTGACAGTTGACAGTTGACAGTTGACAGTTGACAGTTGACAGTTGACAGTTGACAGTTGACAGTTGACAGTTGACAGTTGACAGTTGACAGTTGACAGTTGACAGATGACAGTTGACATTCGACAGATGACATGACATTTGACAGCTGCCTCATGGCGGCCATCTTGGATGACGTCATTGCCCCCATGGCGGCCATCTTGAGATGATAGCCCCCTAGGTGCACTACTATGATATCGTGATGATGTTTATATAGCAATACTCACCAGGTAACTGTCCTTCCGTTTTACATACAAGCGACCGAATCGAGCAGAAGGTTAAATGGATAGATTGAACAATCATCGTATCTGAGTTGTATTCGATTATGTTTATATAGATATACTCACCAGGTACCTGTTCTTCCGATATACATACGAGCAACCGAATCGAACATAAGGTTGAATGGATAGATTGAACAATCATCGTATCTGAGTTGTATTCGATTATGTTTATATAGTTATACTCACTAGGTAACTGTTCTTCCGTTATACATACGAGCGACTGAATTGAACTGAAGGTTGAATGGATAGACTAAACAATGATCGTATCTGGGGTTGTATTCGATTATATCGTGATGATGTTCATATGGTTATACTAACCAGGTAACTGTTCTCCAGTTATACATAAGAGCGACTGAACTGAACAGAAGGTTGAATGGATAGACTGAACAATCATCGTATCTGGGTTGTATTCGATTATTTCGTGATGATTATTATATATTATGTCTAACCAGGTAACTGTTCTTTCGTTATACATACTAGCAACCGAATCGAACATAAGGTTGAATGTATAGATTGAACAATCATTGTATCTGGGTTGTCTCCGATTATATCGTTATGTTGTATATTTAACCACACCTACCATGTAACGGTTCTTTCGTTACACATACGAGCGTCTGAATCCAACATAAGGTTTGATGGTTAGACGGAACGATAATTGTAACTAAGTTGTATTCGATTATATCGTGATGACGTTCGTATAGAAATACTCACCAGGTTACTGTTCTTTCGTTATACATACGAGCAACCGAATCGAACAGAAGGTTGAATGGATAGTATATGGGTTGTATCCGATTATGATGTTATGCTGTGTATATAGTTATACACACTAGGAGACGGTATTCCCGTTTTACATACGAGCGACCGAAACGAAAAGAAAGTTGAATGGATAGACTGAACAATCAATGTATCTGGGTGGTATCCGATTATATCGCAATACTGTATATATAGTGATACTTACCAGGTGACGATACTTATGTTACACATACTAGCGACTGAATCGAACAGAATGTTGAATGGTTAGACGAAACGATAATTGTATATGAGTTGTATTCGATGATATCGTGATGATGTTTATATAGCAATACTCACCAGGTAACTGTTCTTCCGTTTTACATACAAGCGACCGAATCGAGCAGAAGGTTGAATTCAGTATAGATTGAACAATCATCGTATCTGGGTTGTATTCGATTATGTTTATATAGTTATACTCACCAGGTAACTGTTCTTCCGTTATACATACGAGCGACTGAATTGAACAGAAGGTTGAATGGATAGTATATGGGTTGTATTCGATTATGATGTTATGCTGTGTATATAGTTATACACACTAGGAGACGGTATTCCCGTTTTACATACGAGCGACCGAAACGAAAAGAAAGTTGAATGGATAGACTGAACAATCAATGTATCTGGGTGGTATCCGATTATATCGCAATACTGTATATATAGTGATACTTACCAGGTGACGATACTTCCGTTACACATACTAGCGACTGAATCGAACAGAATGTTGAATGGTTAGACGAAACGATAATTGTATCTGAGTTGCATTCGATGATATCGTGATGATGTTTATATAGCAATACTCACCAGGTAACTGTTCTTCCGTTTTACATACAAGCGACCGAATCGAGCAGAAGGTTAAATGGATAGATTGAACAATCATCGTATCTGAATAGTATTCGTTTATGTTTATATAGATATACTCACCAGGTACCTGTTCTTCCGATATACATACGAGCAACCGAATCGAACATAAGGTTGAATGGATAGATTGAACAATAATCGTATCTGAGTTGTATTCGATTATGTTTATATAGTTATACTCACCAGGTAACTGTTCTTCCGTTATACATACGAGCGACTGAATTGAACTGAAGGTTGAATGGATAGACTAAACAATGATCGTATCTGGGGTTGTATTCGATTATATAGTGATGATGTTCATATAGTTATACTCACCAGGTAACTGTTCTCCAGTTATACATAAGAGCGACTGAACTGAACAGAAGGTTGAATGGATAGACTGAACAATCATCGTATCTGGGTTGTATTCGATTATTTCGTGATGATTATTATATATTATGTCTAACCAGGTAACTGTTCTTTCGTTATACATACTAGCAACCGAATCGAACATAAGGTTGAATGGATAGATTGAACAATCATTGTATCTGGGTTGTCTCCGATTATATCGTTATGTTGTATATTTAACTACACCTACCATGTGACGGTTCTTTCGTTACACATACGAGCGTCTGAATCGAACATAAGGTTGGATGGTTAGACGGAACGATAATTGTAACTAAGTTGTATTCGATTATATCGTGATGACGTTGATATAGAAATACTCACCAGGTTACTGTTCTTTCGTTATACATACGAGCAACCGAATCGAACAGAAGGTTGAATGGATAGTATCTGGGTTGTATTCGATTATGATGTTATGCTGTGTATATAGTTATACACATAAGGTGACGGTATTCCCGTTTCACATACGAGCGACCGAAACGAACAGAAAGTTGAATGGATAGACTGAACAATCAATGTATCTGGGTGGTATCCGATTATATCGCAATACTGTATATATAGTGATACTTACCAGGTGACGGTACTTCCGTTACACATACTAGCGACTGAATCGAACAGAAGGTTAAATGGTTAGACGAAACGATAATTGTATATGAGTTGTATTCGATGATATCGTGATGATGTTTATATAGCAATACTCACCAGGTAACTGTTCTTCCGTTTTACATACAAGCCACCGAATCGAGCAGAAGGTTGAATTCAGTATAGATTGAACAATCATCGTATCTGGGTTGTATTCGATTATGTTTATATAGTTATACTCACCAGGTAACTGTTCTTCCGTTATACATACGAGCGACTGAATTGAACAGAAGGTTGAATGGATAGTATATGGGTTGTATTCGATTATGATGTTATGCTGTGTATATAGTTATACACACTAGGAGACGGTATTCCCGTTTTACATACGAGCGACCGAAACGAAAAGAAAGTTGAATGGATAGACTGAACAATCAATGTATCTGGGTGGTATCCGATTATATCGCAATACTGTATATATAGTGATACTTACCAGGTGACGATACTTCCGTTACACATACTAGCGACTGAATCGAACAGAATGTTGAATGGTTAGACGAAACGATAATTGTATCTGAGTTGTATTCGATGATATCGTGATGATGTTTATATAGCAATACTCACCAGGTAACTGTTCTTCCGTTTTACATACAAGCGACCGAATCGAGCAGAAGGTTAAATGGATAGATTGAACAATCATCGTATCTGAATAGTATTCGATTATGTTTATATAGATATACTCACCAGGTACCTGTTCTTCCGATATACATACGAGCAACCGAATCGAACATAAGGTTGAATGGATAGATTGAACAATCATCGTATCTGAGTTGTATTCGATTATGTTTATATAGTTATACTCACCAGGTAACTGTTCTTCCGTTATACATACGAGCGACTGAATTGAACTGAAGGTTGAATGGATAGACTAAACAATGATCGTATCTGGGGTTGTATTCGATTATATAGTGATGATGTTCATATAGTTATACTCACCAGGTAACTGTTCTCCAGTTATACATAAGAGCGACTAAACTGAACAGAAGGTTGAATGGATAGACTGAACAATCATCGTATCTGGGTTGTATTCGATTATTTCGTGATGATTATTATATATTATGTCTAACCAGGTAACTGTTCTTTCGTTATACATACTAGCAACCGAATCGAACATAAGGTTGAATGGATAGATTGAACAATCATTGTATCTGGGTTGTCTCCGATTATATCGTTATGTTGTATATTTAACTACACCTACCATGTAACGGTTCTTTCGTTACACATACGAGCGTCTGAATCGAACATAAGGTTGGATGGTTAAACGGAACGATAATTGTAACTAAGTTGTATTCGATTATATCGTGATGACGTTTATATAGAAATACTCACCAGGTTACTGTTCTTTCGTTATACTTACGAGCAACCGAATCGATATTAGTTATCGATATTAGTTATACTCACCAGGTAACTGTTCTTCCGTTATACATACGAGCGACTGAATTGAACAGAAGGTTGAATGGATAGTATATGGGTTGTATTCGATTATGATGTTATGCTGTGTATATAGTTATACACACTAGGAGACGGTATTCCCGTTTTACATACGAGCGACCGAAACGAAAAGAAAGTTGAATGGATAGACTGAACAATCAATGTATCTGGGTGGTATCCGATTATATCGCAATACTGTATATATAGTGATACTTACCAGGTGACGATACTTCCGTTACACATACTAGCGACTGAATCGAACAGAATGTTGAATGGTTAGACGAAACGATAATTGTATCTGAGTTGTATTCGATGATATCGTGATGATGTTTATATAGCAATACTCACCAGGTAACTGTTCTTCCGTTTTACATACAAGCGACCGAATCGAGCAGAAGGTTAAATGGATAGATTGAACAATCATCGTATCTGAATAGTATTCGATTATGTTTATATAGATATACTCACCAGGTACCTGTTCTTCCGATATACATACGAGCAACCGAATCGAACATAAGGTTGAATGGATAGATTGAACAATCATCGTATCTGAGTTGTATTCGATTATGTTTATATAGTTATACTCACCAGGTAACTGTTCTTCCGTTATACATACGAGCGACTGAATTGAACTGAAGGTTGAATGGATAGACTAAACAATGATCGTATCTGGGGTTGTATTCGATTATATAGTGATGATGTTCATATAGTTATACTCACCAGGTAACTGTTCTCCAGTTATACATAAGAGCGACTGAACTGAACAGAAGGTTGAATGGATAGACTGAACAATCATCGTATCTGGGTTGTATTCGATTATTTCGTGATGATTATTATATATTATGTCTAACCAGGTAACTGTTCTTTCGTTATACATACTAGCAACCGAATCGAACATAAGGTTGAATGGATAGATTGAACAATCATTGTATCTGGGTTGTCTCCGATTATATCGTTATGTTGTATATTTAACTACACCTACCATGTAACGGTTCTTTCGTTACACATACGAGCGTCTGAATCGAACATAAGGTTGGATGGTGAAACGGAACGATAATTGTAACTAAGTTGTATTCGATTATATCGTGATGACGTTTATATAGAAATACTCACCAGGTTACTGTTCTTTCGTTATACTTACGAGCAACCGAATCGAACAGAAGGTTGAATGGATAGTATCTGGGTTGTATTCGATTATGATGTTATGCTGTGTATATAGTTATACACATAAGGTGACGGTATTCCCGTTTCACATACGAACGACCGAAACGAACAGAAAGTTGAATGGATAGACTGAACAAACAATGTATCTGGGTGGTATCCGATTATATCGCAATACTGTATATATAGTGATACTTACAAAGTGACGGTACTTCCGTTACACATACTAGCGACTGAATCGAACAGAAGGTTAAATGGTTAGACGAAACGATAATTGTATCTGAGTTGTATTCGATGATATCGTGATGATGTTTATATAGCAATACTCACCAGGTAACTGTTCATCGTTTTACATACAAGCGACCGAATCGAGCAGAAGGTTGAATTCAGTATAGATTGAACAATCATCGTATCTGGGTTGTATTCGATTATGTTTATATAGTTATACTCACCAGGTTACTGTTCTTCCGTTATACATACGAGCGACTGAATTGAACAGAAGGTTGAATGGATAGTATCTGTGTTGTATTCGATTATGATGTTATGCTGTGTATATAGTTATACACATAAGGTGACGGTATTCCCGTTTCACATACGAGCGACCGAAACGAACAGAAAGTTGAATGGATAGACTGAACAATCAATGTATCTGGGTGGTATCCGATTATATCGCAATACTGTATATATAGTGATACTTACCAGGTGACGGTACTTCCGTTACACATACTAGCGACTGAATCGAACAGAAGGTTAAATGGTTAGACGAAACGATAATTGTATCTGAGTTGTATTCGATGATATCGTGATGATGTTTATATAGCAATACTCACCAGGTAACTGTTCTTCCGTTTTACATACAAGCGACCGAATCGAGCAGAAGGTTGAATTTAGTATAGATTGAACAATCATCGTATCTGGGTTGTATTCGATTATGTTTATATAGTTATACTCACCAGGTAACTATTCTTCCGTTATACATACGAGCGACTGAATTGAACAGAAGGTTGAATGGATAGTATATGGGTTGTATTCGATTATGATGTTATGCTGTGTATATAGTTATACACACTAGGAGACGGTATTTCCGTTTCACATACGAGCGACCGAAACGAAAAGAAAGTTGAATGGATAGACTGAACAATCAATGTATCTGGGTGGTATCCGATTATATCGCAATACTGTATATATAGTGATACTTACCAGGTGACGATACTTCCGTTACACATACTAGCGACTGAATCGAACAGAATGTTGAATGGTTAGACGAAACGATAATTGTATCTGAGTTGTATTCGATGATATCATGATGATGTTTATATAGCAATACTCACCAGGTAACTGTCCTTCCGATATACATACGAGCAACCGAATCGAGCAGAAGGTTAAATGGATAGATTGAACAATCATCGTATCTGAGTTGTATTCGATTATGTTTATATAGATACACTCACCAGGTACCTGTTCTTCCGATATACATACGAGCAACCGAATCGAACATAAGGTTGAATGGATAGATTGAACAATCATCGTATCTGAGTTGTATTCGATTATGTTTATATAGTTATACTCACCAGGTAACTGTTCTTCCGTTATACATACGAGCGACTGAATTTAACTGAAGGTTGAATGGATAGACTAAACAATGATCGTATCTGGGGTTGTATTCGATTATATAGAATAGAATAGAATAGTGTTTATTTTGCAATCAAAAAAAAAAATAAAATTCAAGTAATTACAAACAGAAATAGCAAAATAATCACATTACATGTCTCACTGAAGCTTTCACTTGTTAGTGAGATGGAACACATAAGTGTACCAATAAACAATATAACATAATATTATCTACTTCAATATAGATCATAGAGTGTCAAATATTCACTCATCATTGTATAATTTTAGATATCTAAATTGATTAAAATCTATATAATACATGTGAACACATTTCCACAGAAGAATGTATATATATAATAAATAATAAAATAATAAAACACCTGAATACATATATTAGAGCTATTAAATTATTTATAGTTAATCAACACTAAATAAGCTAATTTGAATTTACATATATAAACTAGATATGGATTAAATAAAAAAAATATATATAACGATAACAATCGATAATTTCATTTGAAAAAGATCAAATATAATGAATAACTATTTCAATCATATCAGGGTAAGTATGCATGAATAATCTCTGAGGCAGTATTGTTCAAGTGATTTGTCAATTTTTTCCTGAATGAGTACAATGTCTGGCTTTCCCTGATATTTTTTGGTAAGGTATTGTACAGTTTTGGACCTAGAAAATGATAATTTTTTTGCCCTATTGATCTGTGCGTTCGGGGACATTGAAATTGTACGTGTTGTCGTGTGTCATATTCATGGGTGAGTTTCTGTAAATTATTTTTGTTTTTGAATTGTCTAGTGGTACATTTTTTATAGTATAGTTTTCTAAGGTCTAGTATACCAGATTCATCATATAATCTATTACTTGGATATCTGGCATTTTTTAATAACATTAGTTTCAGAAAGCGTTTTTGGATAACTCCTAATGGGCGAATATAAGTTCCTGCCACTCCTCCCCAACCAAGCAAACCATAAGTAAGATGACTTTCTACTAGACTGTAATAAATCGGTTTTTTTTTGTTTTAGGTCAAGGATTTCATTCAGTTGCCGAAATTTATGAAGAACAAAGCTAAGCTTTTTGAGGATGAAATTCACATGTTGATCCCATCGCATGTGGGTATCTATAATTATTCCTAGATATTTTATATGAGTTAGTGACGAGATTTGAAGGTTATTTTGCAGCGAAAGAGTATGAAAACTTGGCCTGTTTGTCTCATATATAGTGAAGGGTAGGAAGTGTGTTTTATCAATGTTGATAGTTACTAATCTATAGTCAAAGAATGATTTTATTAAAGAGAAGTCGGTTTCTACATCGTTTTTCAGAATGTTCCATTCTTCTCCTTTGTAAAATATAGCGGTATCGTCAGCAAAACATATCGTGATGATGTTCATATAGTTATACTCACCAGGTAACTGTTCTCCAGTTATACATAAGAACGACTGAACTGAACAGAAGGTTGAATGGATAGACTGAACAATCATCGTATCTGGGTTGTATTCGATTATTTCGTGATGATTATTATATATTATGTCTAACCAGGTAACTGTTCTTTCGTTATACGTACTAGCAACCGAATCGAACATAAGGTTGAATGGATAGATTGAACAATCATTGTATCTGGGTTGTCTCCGATTATATCGTTATGTTGTATATTTAACTACACCTACCATGTAACGGTTCTTTCGTTACACATACGAGCGTCTGAATCGAACATAAGGTTGGATGGTTAGACGGAACGATAATTGTAACTAAGTTGTATTCGATTATATCATGATGACGTTCATATAGAAATACTCACCAGGTTACTGTTCTTTCGTTATACATACGAGCAAACGAATCGAACAGAAGGTTGAATGAATAGTATCTGGGTTGTATTCGATTATGATGTTATGCTGTGATATAGTTATACACATAAGGTGACGGTATTCCCGTTTCACATACGAGCGACCGAAACGAACAGAAAGTTAAATGGATTGACTGAACAATCAATGTATCTGGGTGGTATCCGATTATATCGCAATACTGTATATATAGTGATACTTACCAGGTGACGGTACTTCCGTTACACATACTAGCGACTGAATCGAACAGAAGGTTAAATGGTTGGACGAAACGATAATTGTATCTGAGTTGTATTCGATGATATCGTGATGATGTTTATATAGCAATACTCACCAGGTAACTGTTCTTCCGTTTTACATACAAGCGACCGAATCGAGCAGAAGGTTGAATTCAGTATAGATTGAACAATCATCGTATCTGGGTTGTATTCGATTATGTTTATATAGTTATACTCACCAGGTAACTGTTCTTCCGTTATACATACGAGCGACTGAATTGAACAGAAGGTTGAATGGATAGTATATGGGTTGTATTCGATTATGATGTTATGCTGTGTATATAGTTATACACACTAGGAGACGGTATTCCCGTTTTACATACGAGCGACCGAAACGAAAAGAAAGTTGAATGGATAGACTGAACAATCAATGTATCTGGGTGGTATCCGATTATATCGCAATACTGTATATATAGTGATACTTACCAGGTGACGATACTTCCGTTACACATACTAGCGACTGAATCGAACAGAATGTTGAATGGTTAGACGAAACGATAATTGTATCTGAGTTGTATTCGATGATATCGTGATGATGTTTATATAGCAATACTCACGAGGTAACTGTCCTTCCGTTTTACATACAAGCGACCGAATCGAGCAGAAGGTTAAATGGATAGATTGAACAATCATCGTATCCGAGTTGTATTCGATTATGTTTATATAGATATACTCACCAGGTACCTGTTCTTCCGATATACATACGAGCAACCGAATCGAACATAAGGTTGAATGGATAGATTGAACAATCATCGTATCTGAGTTGTATTCGATTATGTTTATATAGTTATACTCACCAGGTAACTGTTCTTCCGTTATACATACGAGCGACTGAATTGAACTGAAGGTTGAATGGATAGACTAAACAATGATCGTATCTGGGGTTGTATTCGATTATATCGTGATGATGTTCATATAGCAATACTCACCAGGTAACTGTTCTTCCGTTTTTCATACAAGCGACCGAATCGAGCAGAAGGTTGAATTCAGTATAAATTGAACAATCATCGTATCTGGGTTGTATTCGATTATGTTTATATAGACATACTCACCAGGTACCTGTTCTTCCGATATACATACGAGCAACCGAATCGAACATAAGGTTGAATTGATAGATTGAACAATCATCGTATCTGAGTTGTATTCGATTATGTTTTTATAGTTATACTCACCAGGTAACTGTTCTTCCGTTTTACATACGAGCGACTGAATTGAACTGAAGGTTGAATGGATAGACTAAACAATGATCGTATCTGGGGTTGTATTCGATTATATCGTGATGATGTCCATATAGTTATACTCACCAGGTAACTGTTCTCCAGTTATACATAAGAGCGACTGAACTGAACAGAAGGTTGAATGGATAGACTGAACAATCATCGTATCTGGGTTGTATTCGATTATTTCGTGATGATTATTATATATTATGTTTAACCAGGTAACTGTTCTTTCGTTATACATACTAGCAACCGAATCGAACATAAGGTTGAATGGATAGATTGAACAATCATTGTATCTGGGTTGTCTCCGATTATATCGTTATGTTGTATATTTAACTACACCTACCATGTAACGGTTCTTTCGTTACACATACGAGCGTCTGAATCGAACATAAGGTTGGATGGTTAGACGGAACGATAATTGTAACTAAGTTGTATTCGATTATATCGTGATGACGTTCATATAGAAATACTCACCAGGTTACTGTTCTTTCGTTATACATATGAGCAACCGAATCGAACAGAAGGTTGAATGGATAGTATCTGGGTTGTATTCGATTATGATGTTATGCTGTGTATATAGTAATACACATAAGGTGACGGTATTCCCGTTTCACATACGAGCGACCGAAACGAACAGAAAGTTGAAATGATAGACTGAACAATCAATGTATCTGGGTGGTATCCGATTATATCGCAATACTGTATATAT
Organism: Chrysomela aeneicollis; assembly: GCA_029955515.1. Classification (NCBI taxonomy): domain Eukaryota; kingdom Metazoa; phylum Arthropoda; class Insecta; order Coleoptera; family Chrysomelidae; genus Chrysomela; species Chrysomela aeneicollis. The sequence continues at coordinate 17,099,489 of JARUHQ010000006.1, forward strand.
AGTGATACTTACCAGGTGACGGTACTTCCGTTACACATACTAGCGACTGAATCGAACAGAAGGTTAAATGGTTAGACGAAACGATAATTGTATCTGAGTTGTATTCGATGATATCGTGATGATGTTTATATAGCAATACTCACCAGGTAACTGTCCTTCCGTTTTACATACAAGCGACCGAATCGAGCAGAAGGTTAAATGGATAGATTGAACAATCATCGTATCTGAGTTGTATTCGATTATGTTTATATAGATATACTCACCAGGTACCTGTTCTTCCGATATACATACGAGCAACCGAATCGAACATTAGGTTGAATGGATAGATTGAACAATCATCGTATCTGAGTTGTAATCGATTATGTTTATATAGTTATAATCACCAGGTAACTGTTCTTCCATTATACATACGAGCGACTGAATTGAACAGAAGGTTGAATTGATAGTATATAGGTTGTATTCGATTATGATGTTAAGCTGTGTATATAGTTATACACACTAGGAGACGGTATTCCCGTTTTACATACGAGCGACCGAAACAAAAAGAAAGTTGAATGGATAGACTGAACAATCAATGTATCTGGGTGGTATCCGATTATATCGCAATACTGTATATATAGTGATACTTACCAGGTGACGATACTTCCGTTACACATACTAGCGACTGAATCGAACAGAATGTTGAATGGTTAGACGAAACGATAATTGTATCTGAGTTGTATTCGATGATATCGTGATGATGTTTATATAGCAATACTCACCAGGTAACTGTTCTTCCGTTTTACATACAAGCGACCGAATCGAGCAGAAGGTTGAATTCAGTATAGATTGAACAATCATCGTATCTGGGTTGTATTCGATTATGTTTATATAGTTATACTCACCAGGTAACTGTTCTTCCGTTATACATACGAGCGACTGAATTGAACAGAAGGTTGGATGGATAGTATATGGGTTGTATTCGATTATGATGTTATGCTGTGTATATAGTTATACACACTAGGAGACGGTATTCCCGTTTTACATACAAGCGACCGAATCGAGCAGAAGGTTAAATGGATAGATTGAACAATCATCGTATCTGAGTTGTATTCGATTATGTTTATATAGATATACTCACCAGGTACCTGTTCTTCCGATATACATACGAGCAACCGAATCGAACATAAGGTTGAATGGATAGATTGAACAATCATCGTATCTGAGTTGTATTCGATTATGTTTATATAGTTATACTCACCAGGTAACTGTTCTTCCGTTATACATACGAGCGACTGAATTGAACTGAAGGTTGAATGGATAGACTAAACAATGATCGTATCTGGGGTTGTATTCGATTATATCGTGATGATGTTCATATAGTTATACTCACCAGGTAACTGTTCTCCAGTTATACATAAGAGCGACTAAACTAAACAGAAGGTTGAATGGATAGACTGAACAATCATCGTATCTGGGTTGTATTCGATTATTTCGTGATGATTATTATTTATTATGTCTAACCAGGTAACTGTTCTTTCGTTATACATACTAGCAACCGAATCGAACATAAGGTTGAATGGATAGATTGAACAATCATTGTATCTGGGTTGTCTCCGATTACATCGTTATGTTGTATATTTAACTACACCTACCATGTAACGGTTCTTTCGTTACACATACGAGCGTCTGAATCGAACATAAGGTTGGATGGTTAGACAGAACGATAATTGTAACTAAGTTGTATTCGATTATATCGTGATTACGTTCATATAGAAATACTCACCAGGTTACTGTTCTTTCGTTATACAAACGAGCAACCGAATCGAACAGAAGGTTGAATGGATAGTATCTGGGTTTTATTCGATTATGATGTTATGCTGTGTATATAGTTATACACATAAGGTGACGGTATTCCCGTTTCACATACGAGCGACCGAAACGAACAGAAAGTTGAATGGATAGACTGAACAATCAATGTATCTGGGTGGTATCCGATTATATCGCAATACTGTATATATAGTGATACTTACCAGGTGACGGTACTTCCGTTACACGTACTAGCGACTGAATCGAACAGAAGGTTAAATGGTTAGACGAAACGATAATTGTATCTGAGTTGTATTCGATGATATCGTGATGATGTTTATATAGCAATACTCACCAGATAACTGTTCTTCCGTTTTACATACAAGCGACCGAATCGAGCAGAAGGTTGAATTCAGTATAGATTGAACAATCATCGTATCTGGGTTGTATTCGATTATTTTTATATAGTTATACTCACCAGGTAACCGTTCTTCCGTTATACATACGAGCGACTGAATTGAACAGAAGGTTGAATGGATAGTATATGAGTTGTATTCGATTATGATGTTATGCTGTGTATATAGTTATACACACTAGGAGACGGTACTCACCAGGTAACTGTTCTCCAGTTATACATAAGAGCGACTGAACTGAACAGAAGATTGAATGGATAGACTGAACAATCATCGTATCTGGGTTGTATTCGATTATTTCGTGATGATTATTATATATTATGTCTAACCAGGTAACTGTTCTTTCGTTATACATACTAGCAACCGAATCAAACATAAGGTTGAATGGATAGATTGAACAATCATTGTATCTGGGTTGTCTCCGATTATATCGTTATGTTGTATATTCAACTACACCTACCATGTAACGGTTCTTTCGTTACACATACGAGCGTCTGAATCGAACATAAGGTTGGATGGTTAGACGGAACGATATTATAACTAAGTTGTATTCGATTATATCGTGATGACGTTCATATAGTTATACTCACCAGGTAACTGTTCTTCCGTTATACATACGAGCGACTGAATTGAACAGAAGGTTGAATGGATAGACTAAACAATAATCGTATCTGGGGTTGTATTCAATTATATCTTGATGATGTTCATATAGTTATACTCACCAGAAAAATGTTCTCCAGTTATACATAAGAGCGACTGAACAGAACAGAAGGTTGAATGGATAGACTGAACATTCATCGTATCTGGGTTGTATTTGATTATAACGTGATTATTATCATATAGTATGTCTAACCAGGTAACAGTTCTTCCGTTATACATACGAGCAACCGAATCGAACATAAGGTTGGATGGATAACTTGAACAATCATTGTATCTGGGTTGTCTCCGATTATATCGTTATGCTGTATATTTAGTTACACCTACCAGGTAACGGTTCTTTCGTTACACATACGAGCGTCTGAATCGAACATAAGGTTGGATGGTTAGACGGAACGATAATTGTAACTGAGTTGTATTCGATTATATCGTGGTGATGTTCATATAGTAATACTCGCCAGGTGACTGTTCTTGCGTTATACATACGAACGACTCAATCGAACAGAAGGTTGGATGGATAGACGGAATGATCATTGTATCTGAGTTGTATTCGATTATATCGTGATGACGTTCATATAGAAATACTCACCAGGTTACTTTTCTTTCGTTATACATACGAGCAGACGAATCGAACAGAAGGTTGAATGGATAGTATCTGGGTTGTTTTCGATTATGATGTTATGCTGTGTATATAGTTATGCACATAAGGTGACGGTATTCCCATTTTACATACGAGCGACCGAAACGAACAGAAAGTTGAATGGATAGACTGAACAATCAATGTATCTGGGTGGTATCCGATTATATCGCAATTCTGTATATATAAAGATACTCACCAGGTGACGGTACTTCCGTTACACATACTAGCGACTGAATGGAACAGAAGGTTAAATGGTTAGACGAAACGATAATTGTATCTCTGAGTTGTATTCGATGATATCGTGATGATGTTTATATAGCAATACTCACCAGGTAACTGTTCTTCCGTTTTACATACAAGCGACCGTATCGAGCAGAAGCTTAAATTTAGTATAGATTGAACAATCATCTTATCTGGGTTGTATTCGATTATGTTTATATAGTTATACTCACCAGGTAACTGTTCTTCCGTTATACATACGAGCGACTGAATTGAACAGATGGTTGAAAGGATAGACTAAACAATAATCGTATCTGGGGTTGTATTCGATTATATCTTGATGATGTTCATATAGTTATACTCACCAGGAAACTGTTCTCCAGTTATACATAAGAGCGACTGAACTGAACAGAAGGTTGAATGGATAGACTGAACATTCATCGTATCTGTGTTGTGTTAGATTATATCGTGATTATTATCATATGTTATGTCTAACCAGGTAACAGTTCTTCCGTTATACATACGAGCAACCGAATCGAACATAAGGTTGGATGGATAGATTGAACAATCATTGTATCTGGTTTGTCTCCGATTATATCGTTATGCTGTATATTTAGTTACACCTACCATGTTACGGTTCTTTCGTTACACATACGAGCGTCTGAATCGAACATAAGGTTGGATGGTTAGACGGAACGATAATTATAACTGAGTTGTATTCGATTATATCGTGGTGATATTTATATAGTAATACTCACCAGGTGACTGTTCTTGCGTTATACATACGAGCGACCCAATCGAACAGAAGGTTGGATGGATAGACGGAATGATCATTGTATCTGAGTTGTATTCGATTATATCGTGATGACGTTCATATAGAAATATTCACCAGGTGACTGTTCTTCCGTTTTACATACAAGCGACCGAATCGAACAGAAGGTTGAATGGATAGACTGAACAATCAATGTATCTGGTTGGTATCCGATTATATCGCAATACTGTATATATAGTAATACTTACCAGGTGACGGTACTTCCGTTACACATACTAGCGACTGAATCGAACAGAAGGTTAAATGGTTAGACGAAGCGATAATTGTATCTGAGTTGTATTCGATGATATCGTGATAATGTTTATATAGCAATACTCACCAGGTAACTGTTCTTCCGTTTTACATACATGCGACCGAATCGAGCAGAAGCTTAAATTTAGTATAAATTGAACAATCATCGTATCTGGGTTGTATTCGATTATGTTTATATAGATATACTCACCAGGTACCTGTTCTTCCGATATATATACGAGCAACCGAATCGAACATAAGGTTGAATGGATAGATTGAACAATCATTGTATCTGGGTTGTCTCCGATTATATCGTTATGTTGTATATTTAACTACACCTACCATGTAACGGTTCTTTCGTTACACATACGAGCGTCTGAATCGAACATAAGGTTGGATGGTTAGACGGAACGATAATTGTATCTGAGTTGTATTCGATGATATCGTGATGATGTTTATATAGCAATACTCATTAGGTAACTGTCCTTCCGTTTTACATACAAGCGACCGAATCGAGCAGAAGGTTAAATGGATAGATTGAACAATCATCGTATCTGAGTTGTATTCGATTATGTTTATATAGTTATACTCACCAGGTAACTGTTCTTCCGTTATACATACGAGCGACTGAATTGAACAGAAGGTTGAATGGATAGTATATGGGTTGTATTCGATTATGATGTTATGCTGTTGAACAATCATCGTATCTGAGTTGTATTCGATTATGTTTATATAGATACACTCACCAGGTACCTGTTCTTCCGATATACATACGAGCAACCGAATCGAACATAAGGTTGAATGGATAGATTGAACAATCATCGTATCTGAGTTGTATTCGATTATGTTTATATAGTTATACTCACCAGGTAACTGTTCTTCCGTTATACATACGAGCGACTGAATTGAACTGAAGGTTGAATGGATAGACTAAACAATGATCGTATCTGGGGTTGTATTCGATTATATCGTGATGATGTTCATATAGCAATACTCACCAGGTAACTGTTCTTCCGTTTTGCATACAAGCGACCGAATCGAGCAGAAGGTTGAATTCAGTATAAATTGAACAATCATCGTATCTGGGTTGTATTCGATTATGTTTATATAGATATACTCACCAGGTACCTGTTCTTCCGATATACATACGAGCAACCGAATCGAACATAAGGTTGAATTGATAGATTGAACAATCATCGTATCTGAGTTGTATTCGATTATGTTTTTATAGTTATACTCACCAGGTAACTGTTCTTCCGTTATACATACGAGCGACTGAATTGAACTGAAGGTTGAATGGATAGACTAAACAATGATCGTATCTGGGGTTGTATTCGATTATATCGTGATGATGTTCATATAGTTATACTCACCAGGTAACTGTTCTCCAGTTATACATAAGAGCGACTGAACTGAACAGAAGGTTGAATGGATAGACTGAACAATCATCGTATCTGGGTTGTATTCGATTATTTCGTGATGATTATTATATATTATGTCTAACCAGGTAACTGTTCTTTCGTTATACATACTAGCAACCGAATCGAACATAAGGTTGAATGGATAGATTGAACAATCATTGTATCTGGGTTGTCTCCGATTATATCGTTATGTTGTATATTTAACTACACCTACCATGTAACGGTTCTTTCGTTACACATACGAGCGTCTGAATCGAACATAAGGTTGGATGGTTAGACGGAACGATAATTGTTACTAAGTTGTATTCGATTATATCGTGATGACGTTCATATAGAAATACTCACCAGGTTACTGTTCTTTCGTTATACATACGAGCAACGGAATCGAACAGAAGGTTGAATGGATAGTATCTGGGTTGTATTCGATTATGATGTTATGCTGTGTATATAGTTATACACATAAGGTGACGGTATTCCCGTTTCACATACGAGCGACCGAAACGAACAGAAAGTTGAAATGATAGACTGAACAATCAATGTATCTGGGTGGTATCCGATTATATCGCAATACTGTATATATAGTGATACTTACCAGGTGACGGTACTTCCGTTACACATACTAGCGACTGAATCGAACAGAAGGTTAAATGGTTAGACGAAACGATAATTGTATCTGAGTTGTATTCGATGATATCGTGATAATGTTTATATAGCAATACTCACCAGGTAACTGTCCTTCCGTTTTACATACAAGCGACCGAATCGAGCAGAAGGTTAAATGGATAGATTGAACAATCATCGTATCTGAGTTGTATTCGATTATGTTTATATAGATATACTCACCAGGTACCTGTTCTTCCGATATACATACGAGCAACCGAATCGAACATTAGGTTGAATGGATAGATTGAACAATCATCGTATCTGAGTTGTAATCGATTATGTTTATATAGTTATACTCACCAGGTAACTGTTCTTCCATTATACATACGAGCGACTTAATTGAACAGAAGGTTGAATTGATAGTATATAGGTTGTATTCGATTATGATGTTAAGCTGTGTATATAGTTATACACACTAGGAGACGGTATTCCCGTTTTACATACGAGCGACCGAAACAAAAAGAAAGTTGAATGAATAGACTGAACAATCAATGTATCTGGGTGGTATCCGATTATATCGCAATACTGTATATATAGTGATACTTACCAGGTGACGATACTTCCGTTACACATACTAGCGACTGAATCGAACAGAATGTTGAATGGTTAGACGAAACGATAATTGTATCTGAGTTGTATTCGATGATATCGTGATGATGTTTATATAGCAATACTCACCAGGTAACTGTTCTTCCGTTTTACATACAAGCGACCGAATCGAGCAGAAGGTTGAATTCAGTATAGATTGAACAATCATCGTATCTGGGTTGTATTCGATTATGTATATATAGTTATACTCACCAGGTAACTGTTCTTCCGTTATACATACGAGCGACTGAATTGAACAGAAGGTTGGATGGATAGTATATGGGTTGTATTCGATTATGATGTTATGCTGTGTATATAGTTATACACACTAGGAGACGGTATTCCCGTTTTACATACAAGCGACCGAATCGAGCAGAAGGTTAAATGGATAGATTGAACAATCATCGTATCTGAGTTGTATTCGATTATGTTTAAATAGATATACTCACCAGGTACCTGTTCTTCCGATATACATACGAGCAACCGAATCGAACATAAGGTTGAATGGATAGATTGAACAATCATCGTATCTGAGTTGTATTCGATTATGTTTATATAGTTATACTCACCAGGTAACTGTTCTTCCGTTATACATACGAGCGACTGAATTGAACTGAAGGTTGAATGGATAGACTAAACAATGATCGTATCTGGGGTTGTATTCGATTATATCGTGATGATGTTCATATAGTTATACTCACCAGGTAACTGTTCTCCAGTTATACATAAGAGCGACTAAACTGAACAGAAGGTTGAATGGATAGACTGAACAATCATCGTATCTGGGTTGTATTCGATTATTTCGTGATGATTATTATTTATTATGTCTAACCAGGTAACTGTTCTTTCGTTATACATACTAGCAACCGAATCGAACATAAGGTTGAATGGATAGATTGAACAATCATTGTATCTGGGTTGTCTCCGATTATATCGTTATGTTGTATATTTAACTACACCTACCATGTAACGGTTCTTTCGTTACACATACGAGCGTCTGAATCGAACATAAGGTTGGATGGTTAGACGGAACGATAATTGTAACTAAGTTGTATTCGATTATATCGTGATGACGTTCATATAGAAATACTCACCAGGTTACTGTTCTTTCGTTATACAAACGAGCAACCGAATCGAACAGAAGGTTGAATGGATAGTATCTGGGTTTTATTCGATTATGATGTTATGCTGTGTATATACACAGCATAACATCATAACTATATAGTTATACACATAAGGTGACGGTATTCCCGTTTCACATACGAGCGACCGAAACGAACAGAAAGTTGAATGGATAGACTGAACAATCAATGTATCTGGGTGGTATCCGATTATATCGCAATACTGTATATATAGTGATACTTACCAGGTGACGGTTCTTCCGTTACACATACTAGCGACTGAATCGAACAGAAGGTTAAATGGTTAGACGAAACGATAATTGTATCTGAGTTGTATTCGATGATATCGTGATGATGTTTATATAGCAATACTCACCAGATAACTGTTCTTCCGTTTTACATACAAGCGACCGAATCAAGCAGAAGGTTGAATTCAGTATAGATTGAACAATCATCGTATCTGGGTTGTATTCGATTATTTTTATATAGTTATACTCACCAGGTAACCGTTCTTCCGTTATACATACGAGCGACTGAATTGAACAGAAGGTTGAATGGATAGTACATGAGTTGTATTCGATTATGATGTTATGCTGTGTATATAGTTATACACACTAGGAGACGGTACTCACCAGGTAACTGTTCTCCAGTTATACATAAGAGCGACTGAACTGAACAGAAGATTGAATGGATAGACTGAACAATCATCGTATCTGGGTTGTATTCGATTATTTCGTGATGATTATTATATATTATGTCTAACCAGGTAACTGTTCTTTCGTTATACATACTAGCAACCGAATCGAACATAAGGTTGAATGGATAGATTGAACAATCATTGTATCTGGGTTGTCTCCGATTATATCGTTATGTTGTATATTCAACTACACCTACCATGTAACGGTTCTTTCGTTACACATACGAGCGTCTGAATCGAACATAAGGTTGGATGGTTAGACGGAACGATATTATAACTAAGTTGTATTCGATTATATCATGATGACGTTCATATAGTTATACTCACCAGGTAACTGTTCTTCCGTTATACATACGAGCGACTGAATTGAACAGAAGGTTGAATGGATAGACTAAACAATAATCGTATCTGGGGTTGTATTCAATTATATCTTGATGATGTTCATATAGTTATACTCACCAGAAAAATGTTCTCCAGTTATACATAAGAGCGACTGAACTGAACAGAAGGTTGAATGGATAGACTGAACATTCATCGTATCTGGGTTGTATTTGATTATAACGTGATTATTATCATATAGTATGTCTAACCAGGTAACAGTTCTTCCGTTATACATACGAGCAACCGAATCGAACATAAGGTTGGATGGATAAATTGAACAATCATTGTATCTGGGTTGTCTCCGATTATATCGTTATGCTGTATATTTAGTTACACCTACCAGGTAACGGTTCTTTCGTTACACATACGAGCGTCTGAATCGAACATAAGGTTGGATGGTTAGACGGAACGATAATTGTAACTGAGTTGTATTCGATTATATCGTGGTGATGTTCATATAGTAATACTCACCAGGTGACTGTTCTTGCGTTATACATACGAACGACTCAATCGAACAGAAGGTTGGATGGATAGACGGAATGATCATTGTATCTGAGTTGTATTCGATTATATCGTGATGACGTTCATATAGAAATACTCACCAGGTTACTTTTCTTTCGTTATACATACGAGCAGACGAATCGAACAGAAGGTTGAATGGATAGTATCTGGGTTGTTTTCGATTATGATGTTATGCTGTGTATATAGTTATGCACATAAGGTGACGGTATTCCCATTTTACATACGAGCGACCGAAACGAACAGAAAGTTGAATGGATAGACTGAACAATCAATGTATCTGGGTGGTATCCGATTATATCGCAATTCTGTATATATAAAGATACTCACCAGGTGACGGTACTTCCGTTACACATACTAGCGACTGAATGGAACAGAAGGTTAAATGGTTAGACGAAACGATAATTGTATCTCTGAGTTGTATTCGATGATATCGTGATGATGTTTATATAGCAATACTCACCAGGTAACTGTTCTTCCGTTTTACATACAAGCGACCGTATCGAGCAGAAGCTTAAATTTAGTATAGATTGAACAATCATCTTATCTGGGTTGTATTCGATTATGTTTATATAGTTATACTCACCAGGTAACTGTTCTTCCGTTATACATACGAGCGACTGAATTGAACAGATGGTTGAAAGGATAGACTAAACAATAATCGTATCTGGGGTTGTATTCGATTATATCTTGATGATGTTCATATAGTTATACTCACCAGGAAACTGTTCTCCAGTTATACATAAGAGCGACTGAACTGAACAGAAGGTTGAATGGATAGACTGAACATTCATCGTATCTGGGTTGTGTTAGATTATATCGTGATTATTATCATATGTTATGTCTAACCAGGTAACAGTTCTTCCGTTATACATACGAGCACCCGAATCGAACATAAGGTTGGATGGATAGATTGAACAATCATTGTATCTGGGTTGTCTCCGATTATATCGTTATGCTGTATATTTAGTTACACCTACCATGTTACGGTTCTTTCGTTACACATACGAGCGTCTGAATCGAACATAAGGTTGGATGGTTAGACGGAACGATAATTATAACTGAGTTGTATTCGATTATATCGTGGTGATATTTATATAGTAATACTCACCAGGTGACTGTTCTTGCGTTATACATACGAGCGACCCAATCGAACAGAAGGTTGGATGGATAGACGGAATGATCATTGTATCTGAGTTGTATTCGATTATATCGTGATGACGTTCATATAGAAATATTCACCAGGTGACTGTTCTTCCGTTTTACATACAAGCGACCGAATCGAACAGAAGGTTGAATGGATAGTATCTGAGTAGTATTCGATTATGATGTTATGCTGTGTATATAGTTATACACACTAGGTGACGGTATACCCGTTTTACATACGAGCGACCGAAACGAACAGAAAGTTGAATGGATAGACTGAACAATCAATGTATCTGGTTGGTATCCGATTATATCGCAATACTGTATATATAGTGATACTTACCAGGTGACGGTACTTCCGTTACACATACTAGCGACTGAATCGAACAGAAGGTTAAATGGTTAGACGAAGCGATAATTGTATCTGAGTTGTATTCGATGATATCGTGATAATGTTTATATAGCAATACTCACCAGGTAACTGTTCTTCCGTTTTACATACATGCGACCGAATCGAGCAGAAGCTTAAATTTAGTATAAATTGAACAATCATCGTATCTGGGTTGTATTCGATTATGTTTATATAGTTATACTCACCAGGTAACTGTTCTTCCGTTATACATACGAGCGACTGAATTGAACAGAAGGTTGAATGGATAGACTAAACAATAATCGTATCTGGGGCCCAACCAGCAAAGTAATTTTATAATTCGATTGTTCTGTGATTATTTAATTTTATAGGTATCTCATGAATACTTTCGGAATGCATATTCATTGTATTGATGCTTCCATACACACTATTCTGTTGTCGACTCTAAATTGTTTTATAAATTTATCTCCGAAATGTTTTCATAAAACGAATGTGAAAAAAGTAATAAACCAGTCATCAAATTATTTCAAAAGAGTGCTTATGACCAACTTATAAAACATTACTACCAATATAATCGAAATATTTCATAGTGACTTTGTATTATATACCAGCGATATTTTTGATATTATAAATATATTTCATAGTTACTACCTTTGCCCCTATACAATAGTTATAAAAGAGTACATTCAGGAACCTTACTGATTTCATGAGTGAAGGGTTGTTTGTTTATCATGTTATAACTATTTTATACTATTGTACTCTACGACAATAATAAAAACGCAACAATTCCTTTATGTGATAATTTGTTCAGTTGGACACAAATCTGTTGACGCTTTTGCAGTCAAGTATATTATGAAACATAGGTACCTACTCAATGATCATATAATATCCGCCTAGTCTAGTCAAATAAAAGGTTATGTGTAGCAAGAATATAAACATCAAAATGTCTGATATGCGTCAATGGAAAAAAATTAAGAAAAGTGGTGCTTTTCGAAGAAGGTTAAGAATGTGTTATCAGAATATAATGTGTAATAAAGTCATTGGTTTGTGCAATAATGAAATACTACAGTCGAATGAGGAGATGAAATCCACTGTTGCCCCAGAAGTAGAATTTATGAGCCAAATTAATCCATTTGATGCAAGTACCAGCGGGCTAGATACGAAGGGACTAGAAAATAATGCAACTGTTCCTTCACAAACAGCAGCGGTATGCCGTTTGGATGATGATGAAATTTTTAGGTTACGTCGGGACCGACGAGTATATATTCTTTTCGCACGTTCGTCACACAAGTTCAACACTGAATGATGAAGATTTTATCATGGAAATGCTAGACCATAGCAATAGCGAGTATTTAATTTTATAAGAGTAGTCAAAAAGTTTTGAAGTAGGCAAATGGTTGTCTAGTGGCCAAATAATTATCAACTAGCAATATAAGCACACCCTGATCGTGTAACAACAAAATACCGATATCTGCTCGACAGGACCGTACTTTAATAATGATTGACGCAAGGTTTCTTGAAGATTTGTATTTATCATGGCTACCCGCAATATTTTAGCTCAACATGTGCATATTTCATGGACTTGATATTATTTCATCTTCGGTATTTTGAGACATTGTCAAGCTCGAATCATGCAAAATTTTCTTACATCGAAATTATTTTTTCTATCGAACGGCGAAGTTGTGTAGCTATCATAATCTGCTGCTGCCTTTCTAGATGTAAATAACATCCAATATTTCAAAATTATAGATGTTTCTTTTAGTGCAGTCGTAAAATTGTAATAATACTACTAATAATAATAATAATATCCAGTTTGCTTTGGGAGGCCGAAAATACGACTAACACTTCTCTCAGCAATTCGGAATTATACCAGCTTGCCGACAGAAGGCACACGTTTTAGCTGGGGCCATGCAGCAGGCCGTCATACTGGGATCATTGAATGCGTCAACTCAGTTCACACGATTTCTGATTCCTGGGAACACTCACCCCACGGCGTGGGGAGTGGTCACTGGTTTTTCTACAGCTCGACTTTGCATGGTTTCGGAGGCTTCAACAGTTTATTTGATAAAAAATCTTCGAACCAAACATAAACCTACTTTAGAAAAATGCATTCATCAAAGAAGTACAATATTCATATGATTCATATTCAAGTCACAATAATATATATTTCAATAACATGACATACAGCCAGTTCACTTAAAATTTGTATTCGATGATATAGTGATGATGTTTATATAGCAATATTCACCAGGTAACTGTTCTTCCGTTTTACATAAATGCGACCGAATCGAGCAGAAAATTCATCGTATCTGGGTTGTATTCGATTAGGTTTATATAGTTATACTCACCAGGTACCTGTTCTTCCGTTATACATACGAGCGACTGAATTGAACAGAAGGTTGAATGTTATGCTGTGTATATAGTTATACACATTAGGTGACGGTATTCCCGTTTTACATACGAGCGACCGAAACGAACAGAAAGTTGAATGGATAGACTGAACAATCAATGTATCTGGGTGGTATCCGATTATATCGAAATACTGTATATATAGTGATACTTACCAGGTGACGGTACTTCCGTTACACATACTAGCGACTGAATCGAACAGAAGGTTAAATGGTTAGACGAAACGATAATTGTATCTGAAATGTATTCGATGATATCGTGATGATGTTTATATAGCAATACTCACCAGGTAACTGTTCTTCCGTTTTACATACAAGCGACCGAATCTAGCAGAAGGTTAAATTTAGTATAGATTGAACAATCATCGTATCTGGGTTGTATTCGATTATGTTTATATAGTTATACTCACCAGGTAACTGTTCTTCCGTTATACATACGAGCGACTGAATTGAACAGAAGGTTGAATGGATAGACTAAACAATAATCGTATCTGGGGTTGTATTCAATTATATCTTGATGATGTTCATATAGTTAAACTAACCAGGAAACTGTTCTCCAGTTATACATAAGAGCGACTGTACTGAACAGAAAGTTGAATGGATAGACTGAACAATCAATGTATCTGGTGGTATCCGATTATATCGCAATACTGTATATATAGTGATACTAACCAGGTGACGGTACGTCCGTTACACATACTAGCGACTGAATCGAACAGATGGTTAAATGGTTAGACGAAGCGATAATTGTATCTGAGTTGTATTCGATGATATCGTGATGATGTTTATATAGCAATATTCACCAGGTAACTGTTCTTCCGTTTTACATACAAGCGACCGAATCGAGCAGAAAGTTAAATAGATAGATTGAACAATCATCGTATCTGGGTTGTATTCGATTATGTTTATATAGTTATACTCACCAGGTAACTGTTCTTCCGTTATACATACGAGCGACTGAATTGAACAGAAGGTTGAATGGATAGACTAAACAATGATCGTATCTCGGGTTGTATTCGATGATATCGTGATGATGTTTATATAGTTATACTCACCAGGTAACTGTTCTCTAGTTATACATAAGAGCGACTGAACTGAACAGAAGGTTGAATGGATAGACTGAATAATCATCGTATCTGGGTTGTGTTCGATTATTTCGTGATGATTATTATATATTATGTCTAACCAGGTAACTGTTCTTTCGTTATACATACGAGCAACCGAATCGAACATAATGTTGAATGGATAGATTGAAAAATCATTGTATCTGGGTTGTCTCCGATTATATCGTTATGCTGTATAATTAGATACAACTACCATGTAACGGTTCTTTCTATACACATACGAGCGTCTGAATCGAACAGAAGGTTGGATGGATAGACGGAATGATCATTGTATCTGAGTTGTATTCGATTATATCGTGATGAAGTTCATATAGAAATACTCACCAGGTTACTGTTATTTCGTTATACATACGAGCAACCGAATCGAACAGAAGGTTGAATAGATGGTATCTGGGTTGTATTCGATTATGATGTTATGCTGTGTTTATAGTTATACACACTAGGTGACGGTATCCCCGTTTTACATACGAGCGATCGAAACGAGGAGAAAATTGAATGGATAGACTGAACAATCAATGTATCTGGTTGGTATCCGATTATATCGCAGAACTGTATATATTACTTACCAGGTGACGGTACTTCCGTTACACATACTAGCGACTGAATCGAACAGAAGGTTAAATGGTTAGACGAAACGATAATTGTATCTGAGTTGTATTCGATGATATCGTGATTATGTTTATATAGCAATACTCACCAGGTAACTGTTCTTCCGTTTTACATACAAGCGACCGAATCGAGCAGAAGGTTAAATTTAGTATCCGATTATATCGCAATACTGTATATATAGTGATACTTACCAGGTGACGGTACTTCCGTTACACATACTAGCGACTGAATCGAACAAAAGGTTAAATGGTTAGACGAAGCGATAATTGTATCTGAGTTGTATTCGATGATATCGTGATGATCACCAGGTAACTGTTCTTCCGTTTTACATAAAAGCGACCGAATCGAGCAGAAGGTTAAATGTATAGATTGAAAATTCATCGTATCTGGGTTGTATTCGATTAGGTTTATATAGTTATACTCACCAGGTAACTGTTCTTCCGTTATACATACGAGCGACTGAATTGAACAGAAGGTTGAATGGATAGACTAAACAATGATCGTATCTGAGGTTGTATTCGATTATATCGTGATGATGTTTATATAGTCATACTCAATAGGTAACTGTTCTCCAGTTATACATAAGAGCGACTAAACTGAACAGAAGGTTGAATGGATAGACTGAACAATCATTGTATCTGGGTTGTATTCGATTATATCGTGATGATTTTCATAAAGTATGTCTAACCAGGTAACAGTTCTTCTGTTACACATAAGAGCAACCGAATCGAACAAAAAGTTGAATGGATAGATTGAACAATCATTGTATCTGGGATGTCTCCGATTATATCGTTATGCTGTATATTTAGTTACACCTACCATGTAACGGTTCTCTCGTTACACATACGAGCGTCTGCATCGAACATAAGGTTGGATGATTAGACGGAACGATAATTGTAACTGAGTTGTATTCGATTATATCGTGGTGATGTTTATATAGTAATACTCACCAGGTGACTGTTCTTGCGTTATACATACGAGCGACCCAATCGAACAGAAAGTTGGATGGATAGACGGAATGATCATTGTATCTGAGTTGTATTCGATTATATCGTGGTGAGGTTCATATAGAAATACTCACCAGGTTACTGTTCTCTCGTTATACATACGAGCAACCGAATCGAACAGAAGGTTGAATGGATAGTATCTGGGTTGTATTCGATTATGATGTTATGCTGTGTAAATAGTTATACACATTAGGTGACGGTACTCCCGTTTTACATACGAGCGACCGAAACGAACAGAAAGTTGAATGGATAGTCTGAACAATCAATGTATCTGGATGGTATCCGATTATATCGCAATACTGAATATATAGTGATACTTACCAGGTGACGGTACTTCCGTTACACATACTAGCGACTGAATCGAACAGAAGGTTAGATGGTTAGACGAAACGATAATTGTATCTGAGTTGTATTCGATGATATCGTGATGATGTTTATATAGAAATACTCACCAGGTAACTGTTCTTCCGTTTTACATACAAGCGACCGAATCGAGCAGAAGGTTGAATTTAGTATGGATTGAACAATCATCGTATCTGGGTTGTATTCGATTATATTTATATAGTTATACACACCAGGTAACTGTTCTTCCGTTATACATACTAGCGACTGAATCGAACAGAATGTTGAATGGTTAGACGAAACGATAATTGTGTCTGAGATGTATTCGATGATATCGTGATGATGTTTATATAGCAATACTCACCAGGTAACTGTCCTTCAGTTTTACATACAAGTGACCGAATCGAGCAGAAGGTTAAATGGATAGATTGAACAATCATCGTATCTGAGTTGTATTCGATTATGTTCATATAGTTATACTCACCAGGTACCTGTTCTTTCGTTATACATACGAGCAACCGAATCGAACATAAGGTTGAATGGATAGATTGAACAATCATCGTATCTGAGTTGTATTCGATTATGTTTATATAAACTACGCAACACTAATTACGTCGCACCCCGAAATTTTGCCCCTGTTTAAATTTGATTAACTTTTTTCTTCTTTAAACAATTTGAATTCTGTTTGCACTGTTCGCTAGCTCAGTCCTTCAGCTATAATCTCGTACTTCTTCGATACATGAGGTAATTTCCAGAAAATTGCTACAGGATGTTTTTTGGAACTGTGCAAAATTTCGAAATTTTTAAAAGGATCCCAAATGAAGAAAAACCTTTTTTCTTAAACTTCAACAGCAGAGGCATGAATATTATCTCATAACCTTTGACCATTTCCAAAATTGTCTTCTTATCACTTTTCTTTACAGAGTGATCTCAAAAAATCAATTATTTGGTTTTGCAGTCATAACTTTTTTCCTCTTCAACCGATTCTCGAAATCTCAGGCTCATTTTGAAGCTGAAACCTCATATGAGAAGATTTGAAGATCAGGATTAACTCAAGATGAACATTCAGAATCGAAGGTTTCTTCAAAGGTGACCCAAATCTGAAACACTCTGTATATCCCGACTGGGAGGAGAATTAAATGAAAATCAACTTGTTTTCGGAAGGATCTTCCATTCTGGACACATCCAGATCTTTTTTTCTTTCAGTTGGCAACATTTGTGCGTGAGAAAACCGAAATGAAACGCCATGTTCTAGAGAAAAAATCACAAAAAAAAATGTATGGTCCGTAACCAACGTAACAAAAATCATAATGAGTGACTGACAAGACAGGTTGAAAATTACGTTCTCGTGAAAATAAAGACCAGGACAGAAAAAACTATTCGTAGGTCTTTCTTTTCTGAAGATATAAGACTTCATAAAAAAATTCAAAATAAAAAAAAATTCTGAATACAACAAAATTTCAGGGTAACCTTCTCACCCCCTATACGAAGTCTTCCATCATGTTTTGAATTTTTTTAAAAGAATTTAATTTTTTAGACCCCCAAAAAAAATGTTATGCGTACGCCTATGAAACAAATTTTTTTATATCTTTGATCAACTTTTTTCGCTGAACACAGCTATGGGTACCGCTTGTCTCGATTCTGAAAAATAACTTTTTTCGCCTTTTTTTCGCAAAAAAAAATTTTGGGAGGGAGGGGGTAAAAAATTTTTCTTCAGTATTTTTGGTGGTGATATTTTCGTTTCGATCAAACAACGTTTTGGATATTTTTCTTTTTTAATCGGGATTTCGAGGGGGATTTAGATTTGGGTCACCTTTGCAGAAACCCTTGATCTTTAATATTTATTTTTAGTCAATTCTAATCTTCATGTCTGTTCATCTAACGTTTCAGCTTCAAAATGATCCTGATATTTTGAAAATCGGTTGTAGAAGAAAAAAGTTATGACTGCAAAACCAAAAAAATTATTTTTTGAGGTCACTCTGTAAAGAAAAGTGATAAGAAGACAATTTTGGAAATGGCCAAAGGTAATGAGATGATATTCATGCCTCTGCTGTTGAAGTTGAAAAAAAACTGTTTTTCTTCATTTGGGATCCTTTTGAAAATTTCGTAATTTTGCACAGTTCCAAAAAACATCCTGTAGCAATTTTATGGAAATAACCTTATGTATCGAAGAAGTACGAGATTATAGCAGAAGGACTGAGCTAGCGAACAGTGCAAACAGAATTCAAATTGTTCGAAGAAGAAAAAAGTTATTCAAATCTTAACAGGGGCAAAATTTCGGGGTGCGACGTAATTAGTGTTGCGTAGTTTAGTTATACTCACCAAGTAACTGTTCTTCCGTTATACATACGAGCGACTGAATTGAAGAGAAGGTTGAATGGATAGACTAAACAATGATCGTATCTGGGGTTGTATTCGATTATATCGTGATGATGTTTATATAGTTATACTCACCAGGTAACTGTTCTCCAGTTATACATAAGAGCGACTGAACTGAACAGAAAGTTGTATAGATAGACTGAACAATCATCGTATCTGGGTTGTATTCGATTATTTCGTGATGATTATTATATATTATGTCTAACCAGGTAACTGTTCTTCCGTTATACATACGAGCAACAGAATCGAACATAAGATTGAATGGATAGATTGAACAATCATTGTATCTGGGTTGTCTCCGATTATATCGTTATGCTGTATATTCAGATACACCTACCATGTAACGGTACTTCCGTTACACATACTAGCGACTGAATCGAACAGAAGGTTAAATGGTTAGACGAAACGATAATTGTATCTCTGAGTTGTATTCGATGATATCGTGATGATGTTTGTATAGCAATACTCACCAGGTAACTGTTCTTCCGTTTAACATACAAGCGACCGAATCGAGCAGAAGGTTAAATGGATAGATTGAACAATCATCGTATCTGAGTTGTATTCGATTATGTTTATATAGTTATACCCACCAGGTACCTGTTTTTTCGTTATACATACGAGCAACCGAATCGAACATAAGGTTGAATGGATAGATTGAACAATCATCGTATCTGAGTTGTATTCGATTATGTTTATATAGTTATACTCACCAAGTAACTGTTCTTCCGTTATACATACGAGCGACTGAATTGAACAGAAGGTTGAATGGATAGACTGAACAATCAATGTATCTGGGTGGTATGCGATTATATCGCAATACTGTATATATAGTGATACTTACCAGGTGACGGTACTTCCGTTACACATACTAGCGACTGAATCGAACAGAAGGATGAATGGTTAGACGAAACGATAATTGTATCTGAGTTGTATTCGATGATATCGTGATGATGTTTATATAGCAATAATCACCAGGTAACTGTTCTTCCGTTTTACATACAAGCGACCGAATCGAGCAGAAGGTTGAATTTAGTATAGATTGAACAATCATCGTATCTGGGTTGTATTCGATTATGTTCATATAGTTATACTCACCAGGTAACTGTTCTTCCGTTATACATAGAAGCGACTGAATTGAACAGAAGATAGAATAGATAGACTAAACAATAATCGTATCTGGGGTTTTATTCGATTATATCGTGATGATGTTTATATAGTTATACGCACCAGGTAACTGTTCTCCAGTTATACATAAGAGCGACTGAACTGAACAGAAGGTTGAATGGATAGACTGAACAATCATTGTATCTGGGTTGTATTCGATTATATCGTGATGATTATCATATAGTATGTCTAAGCAGGTAACAGTTCTTCTGTTACACATACGAGCAACTGAATCGAACATAAGGTTGAATGGATAGATTGAACAATCATTGTATCTGGGTTGTCTCCGATTATATCGTTATGCTGTATATTTAGTTACACCTACCATGTAACGGTTCTTTCGTTACACATACGAGCGTCTGAATCGAACATAAGGTTGGATGATTAGACGGAACAATAATTGTAACTGAGTTGTATTCGATTATATCGTGGTGATGTTTATATAGTTATACTTACCAGGTGACTGTTCTTGCGTTATACATACGAGCGACCCAATCGAACAGAAGTTTGGATGGATAGACGAAATGATCATTGTATCTGAGTTGTATTCGATTATATCGTGATGACGTTCATATAGAAATACTCACCAGGTTACTGTTTTTTCTTTATACATACGAGCAACCGAATCGAAAAGAAGGTTGAATGGATAGTATCTGGGTTGTATTCGATTATGATGTTATGCTGTGTATATAGTTATACACATTAGGTGACGTTATTCCCGTTTTACATACGAGCGACCGAAACGAACAGAAAGTTGAATGGATAGACTGAACAATCAATGTATCTGGGTGGTATCTGTATATATAGTGATACTTACCAGGTGACGGTACTTCCGTTGCACATACTAGCGACTGAATCAAACTTAAGGTTAAATGGTAAGACGAAACGATAATTGTATCCGAGTTGTATTCGATGATATCGTGATGATGTTTATATAGCAATACTCACCAGGTAACTGTTCTTCCGTTTTACATACAAGCGACCGAATCGAGCAGAAGGTTGAATTTAGTATGGATTGAACAATCATCGTATCTGGGTTGTATTCGATTATATTTATATAGTTATACACACCAGGTAACTGTTCTTCCGTTATACATACTAGCGACTGAATCGAACAGAATGTTGAATGGTTAGACGAAACGATAATTGTGTCTGAGATGTATTCGATGATATCGTGATGATGTTTATATAGCAATACTCACCAGGTAACTGTCCTTCAGTTGTACATACAAGTGACCGAATCGAGCAGAAGGTTAAATGGATAGATTGAACAATCATCGTATCTGAGTTGTATTCGATTATGTTCATATAGTTATACTCACCAGGTACCTGTTCTTTCGTTATACATACGAGCAACCGAATCGAACATAAGGTTGAATGGATAGATTGAACAATCATCGTATCTGAGTTGTATTCGATTATGTTTATATAGTTATACTCACCAAGTAACTGTTCTTCCGTTATACATACGAGCGACTGAATTGAAGAGAAGGTTGAATGGATTGACTAAACAATGATCGTATCTGGGGTTGTATTCGATTATATCGTGATGATGTTTATATAGTTATACTCACCAGGTAACTGTTCTCCAGTTATACATAAGAGCGACTGAACTGAACAGAAAGTTGTATAGATAGACTGAACAATCATCGTATCTGGGTTGTATTCGATTATTTCGTGATGATTATCATATATTATGTCTAACCAGGTAACTGTTCTTCCGTTATACATACGAGCAACAGAATCGAACATAAGATTGAATGGATAGATTGAACATTCATTGTATCTGGGTTGTCTCCGATTATATCGTTATGCTGTATATTCAGATACACCTACCATAAAACGGTACTTCCGTTACACATACTAGCGACTGAATCGAATAGAAGGTTAAATGGTTAGACGAAACGATAATTGTATCTCTGAGTTGTATTCGATGATATCGTGATGATGTTTGTATAGCAATACTCACCAGGTAACTGTTCTTCCGTTTTACATACAAGCGACCGAATCGAGCAGAAGGTTGAATGGATAGATTGAACAATCATCGTATCTGAGTTGTATTCGATTATGTTTATATAGTTATACTCACCAGGTACCTGTTCTTCCGATATACATACGAGCAACCGAATCGAACATAAAGTTGAATGGATAGATTGAACAATCATCGTATCTGAGTTGTATTCGATTATGTTTATATAGTTATACTCACCAAGTAACTGTTCTTCCGTTATACATACGAGCGACTGAATTGAACAGAAGGTTGAATGGATATACTAAACAATGATCGTATCTGGGGTTGTATTCGATTATATCGTGATGATGTTTATATAGTTATACTCACCAGGTAACTGTTCTCCAGTTATACATGAGAGCGACTGAACTGAACAGAAGGTTGTATAGATAGACTGAACAATCATCGTATCTGGGTTGTATTCGATTATTTTATGTTCTTCCGTTTTACATACAAGCGACCGAATCGAGCAGAAGGTTAAATAGATAGATTGAACAATCATCGTATCTGGGTTGTATTCGATTATGTTTATATAGTTATACTCACCAGGTAACTGTTCTTCCGTTATACATACGAGCGACTGAATTGAACAGAACGTTGAATGGATAGACTAAACAATGATCGTATCTGGGGTTGTATTCGATGATATCGTGATGATGTTTATATAGTTATACTCACCAGGTAACTGTTCTCCAGTTATACATAAGAGCGACTGAACTGAACAAAAGGTTGAATGGATAGACTGAATAATCATCTTATCTGGGTTGTATTCGATTATTTCGTGATGATTATTATATATTATGTCTAACCAGGTAACTGTTCTTCCGTTATACATACGAGCAACCGAATCAAACATAAGGTTGGATGGATAGATTGAAAAATCATTGTGTCTGGGTTGTCTCTGATTATATCGTTATGCTGTATAATTAGATACACCTACCATGCAACGGTTCTTTCGTTACACATACGAGCGTCTGAATCGAACATAAGGTTGGATGGTTAGAGATAATTGTAACTGAGTTTTATTCGATTATATCGTGGTAATGTTTATATTGTAATACTCACCAGGTGACTGTTCTTGCGTACGTTGGATGGATAGATTGAAAAATCATTGTATCTGGGTTGTCTCTGATTATATCGTTATGCTGTATAATTAGATACACCTACCATGCAACGGTTCTTTCGTTACACATACGAGCGTCTGAATCGAACATAAGGTTGGATGGTTAGAGATAATTGTAACTGAGTTGTATTCGATTATATCGTGGTAATGTTTATATTGTAATACTCACCAGGTGACTGTTCTTGCGTTATACGTACGAGCGACCCAATCGAACAGAAGGTTGGATGGATAGACGGAATGATCATTGTATCTGAGTTGTATTCGATTATATCGTGATGAAGTTCATATAGAAATACTCACCAGGTTACTGTTCTTTCGTTATACATACGAGCAACCGAATCGAACAGAAGGTTGAATGAATGGTATCTTGGTTGTATTCGATTATGATGTTATGCTGTGTATATAGTTATACACACTAGGTGACGGTATTTCCGTTTTACATACGAGCGACCGAAACGAACAGAAAGTTGAATGGATAGACTGAACAATCAATGTATCTGGTTGGTATCCGATTATATCGCAATACTGTATATATAGTGATACTTACCAGGTGACGGTACTTCCGTTACACATACTAGCGACTGAATCGAACAGAAGGTTGAATGGTTAGACGAAACGATAATTGTATCTGAGTTGTATCCGATGATATCGTGATGATGTTTATATAGCAATAATAACCAGGTAACTATTCTTCCGTTTCACATAGAAGCGACCGAATCGAGCAGAAGGTCGAATGTATAGATTGAACAATCATCGTATCTGGGTTGTATTTGATTATGTTTATATAGTTATACTCACCAGGTACCTGTTCTTCCGTTATACATACGAGCGACTGAATTGAACAGAAGGTTGAATGGATAGACTAAATAATGATCGTATCTGAGGTTGTATTCGATTATATCGTGATGATGTTTATATAGTTATACTCAACAGGTAACTGTTCTCCAGTTATACATGAAAGCGACTGAATCGAGCAGAAGGTTGAATTCAGTATTGATTGAACAATAATCGTATCTGGGTTGTATTCGATTATGTTAATAAAGTTATACTCACCAGGTAACTGTTCTTCCGTTATACATACGAGCAATCGAATCTAACAGAAGGTTGAATGGATAGTATCTGGGTTGTATTCGATTATGATGTTATGCTGTGTATATAGTTATACACATTAGGTGACGGTATTCCCGTTTTACATACGAGCGACCGAAACGAACAGAAAGTTGAATGGATAGACTGAACAATCAATGTATCTGGGTGGTATCCGATTATATCGCAATACTGTATATAAAGTGATACTTACCAGGTGACGGTACTTCCGTTACACATACTAGCGACTGAATCGAACAGAAGGTTAAATGGTTAGACGAAACGATAATTGTATCTGAGTTGAATTCGATGATATCGTGATGATGTTTATAGCAATACTCACCAGGTAACTGTTCTTCCGTTTTACATACAAGCGACCGAATCGAGCAGAAGGTTAAATAGATAGATTGAACAATCATCGTATCTGGGTTGTATTCGATTATGTTTATATAGTTATACTCACCAGGTAACTGTTCTTCCGTTATACATACAAGCGACTGAATTGAACAGAAGGTTGAATGGATAGACTAAACAATGATCGTATCTGGGGTTGTATTCGATGATATCGTGATGATGTTTATATAGTTATACTCACCAGGTAACTGTTCTCCAGTTATACATAAGAGCGACTGAACTGAACAGAAGGTTGAATGGATAGACTGAATAATCATCTTATCTGGGTTGTATTCGATTATTTCGTGATGATTATTTTATATTATGTCTAACCAGGTAACTGTTCTTCCGTTATACATACGAGCAACCGAATCAAACATAAGGTTGGATGGATAGATTGAAAAATCATTGTATCTGGGTTGTCTCTGATTATATCGTTATGCTGTATAATTAGATACACCTACCATGCAACGGTTCTTTCGTTACACATACGAGCGTCTGAATCGAACATAAGGTTGGATAGTTAGAGATAATTGTAACTGAGTTGTATTCGATTATATCGTGGTAATGTTTATATTGTAATACTCACCAGGTGACTGTTCTTGCGTTATACGTACGAGCGACCCAATCGAACAGAAGGTTGGATGGATAGACGGAATGATCATTGTATCTGAGTTGTATTCGATTATATCGTGATGAAGTTCATATAGAAATACTCACCAGGTTACTGTTCTTTCGTTATACATACGAGCAACCAAATCGAACAGAAGGTTGAATGAATGGTATCTTGGTTGTATTCGATTATGATGTTATGCTGTGTATATAGTTATACACACTAGGTGACGGTATTTCCGTTTTACATACGAGCGACCGAAACGAACAGAAAGTTGAATGGATAGACTGAACAATCAATGTATCTGGTTGGTATCCGATTATATCGCAATACTGTATATATAGTGATACTTACCAGGTGACGGTACTTCCGTTACACATACTAGCGACTGAATCGAACAGAATGTTAAATGGTTAGACGAAGCGATAATTGTTTCTGAGTTGTATTCGATGATATCGTGATGATGTTTATATAGCAATATTCACCAGGTAACTGTTCTTCCGTTTTACATAAAAGCGACCGAATCGAGCAGAAGGTTAAATGGATAGATTGAAAATTCATCGTATCTGGGTTGTATTCGATTAGGTTTATATAGTTATACTCACCAGGTAACTGTTCTTCCGATATACATACGAGCGACTGAATTGAACAGAAGGTTGAATGGATATACTAAATAATGATCGTATCTGAGGTTGTATTCGATTATATCGTGATGATGTTTATATAGTTATAATCAACAGGTAACTGTTCTCCAGTTATACATAAAAGCGACTGAATCGAGCAGAAGGTTGAATTCAGTATTAATTGAACAATAATCGTATCTGGGTTGTATTAGATTATGTTTATAAAGTTATACTCACCAGGTAACTGTTCTTCCGTTATACATACGAGCAATCGAATCGAACAGAAGGTTGAATGGATAGTATCTGGGTTGTATTCGATTATGATGTTATGCTGTGTATATAGTTATACACATTAGGTGACGGTATTCCCGTTTCACATACGAGCGACCGAAACGAACAGAAAGTTGAATGGATAGACTGAACAATCAATGTATCTGGGTGGTATCCGATTATATCGCAATACTGTATATAAAGTGATACTTACCAGGTGACGGTACTTCCGTTACACATACTAGCGACTGAATCGAACAGAAGGTTAAATGGTTAGACGAAACGATAATTGTATCTGAGTTGAATTCGATGATATCGTGATGATGTTTATAAAGCAATACTCACCAGGTAACTGCTCTTCCGTTTCACATACAAGCGACCGAATCGAGCAGAAGGTTGAATGGATAGATTGAAAATTCATCGTATCTGGGTTGTATTCGATTAGGTTTATATAGTTATACTCACCAGGTAACTGTCCTTCCGTTATACATACGAGCGACTGAATCGAACAGAATGTTGAATGGTTAGACGAAACGATAATTGTATCTGAGTTGTATTCGATGATATCGTGATGATCGAATACAACCCAGATACGATGATTGTTCAATCTATACTGAATTCAACCTTCTGCTCGATTCGGTCGCTTGTATGTAAAACGGAAGAACAGTTACCTGGTGAGTATTGCTATATAAACATCATCACGATATCATCGAATACAACTCAGATAGGTGGCCCCCTTGGAACTTTTTCGAATTCTTCAGACCGCCTTAACTTCCGAACGGATGGACCGATTTTCAATTTCGCGCATACCAATTTGCTTGTTTTTTCATAGAATCCATTTCTTCAATAGAAAAAACCGAAATCGAAAAAAAAATTGCATCAAAGGGGGTCCTGTTGGAACTTTTTTGAATTCTTCAGATCGCCTTAACTTCCGAACGGATGGACCGATTTTCAACTTCGATCATACCAAACTGCTTGTTTTTTTTTCATAGAATCCATTTCTCCAATCGAAAAAACCGAAATCAAAAAAAAATTGCATCAAAGGGGGTCCCCTTGGAACTTTTTCGAATTCTTCAGATCGCCTTAACTTCCAAACGGATGGACCGATTTTCAACTTCGATCATACCAATCTACTTGTTTTTTTTCATAGAATCCAATTCTCCAATCGAAAAAACCGAAATCTAAAAAAAAATTGCATCAAAGGGGGCCCCCTTGGAACTTTTTCGAATTCTTCAGACCGCCTTAACTTCCGAACGGATACACCGATTTTCAACTTCGATCATACTAAACTGCTTGTTTTTTTTCATAGAATCCATTTCTCCAATCGAAAAAACCGAAATCGAAAAAAAAATGCATCAAAGGGGGCCCCCTTGGAACTTTTTCGAATTCTTCAGAGCGCCTTAACTTCCGAACGGATGGACCGACTTTCAATTTCTCGCATACCAATTTGCTTGTTTTTTCATAGAATCCATTTCTTCAATAGAAAAAACCGAAATCGAAAAAAAAATTGCATCAAAGGGGGTCCTCTTGGAACTTTTTCGAATTCTTCAGATCGCCCTAACTTCCGAACGGATGGACCGATTTTCAACTTCGATCATACCAAACTGCTTGTTTTTTTCATAGAATCCATTTCTTCAATCGAAAAAACCGAAATCGAAAAAAAAATTGCATCAAAGGGGGTCCCCTTGGATTTTTTTCGAATTCTTCAGATCGCCTTAACTTCCAAACGGATGGACCGATTTTCAACTTCGATCATACCAATCTGCTTGTTTTTTTCATAGAATCCATTTCTCCAATCGAAAAAACCGAAATCTAAAAAAAAATTGCATCAAAGGGGGCCCCCTTGGAACTTTTTCGAATTCTTCAGATCGCCTTAACTTCCGAACGGATTGACCGATTTTCAACTTCGATCATACCAATCTGCTTGTTTTTTTTATAGAATCCATTTCTCAAATCGAAAAAACCGAAATCAAAAAAAAAATGCATCAAAGGTGGCCCCCTTGGAACTTTTTCGAATTCTTCAGACCGCCTTAACTTCCGAACGGATGGACCGATTTTCAATTTCGCGCATACCAATTTGCTTGTTTTTTCATAGAATCCATTTCTTCAATAGAAAAAACCGAAATCGAAAAAAAAATTGCATCAAAGGGGGTCCTGTTGGAACTTTTTCGAATTCTTCAGATCGCCTTAACTTCCGAACGGATGGACCGATTTTCAACTTCGATCATACCAAACTGCTTGTTTTTTTTCATAGAATCCATTTCTCCAATCGAAAAAACCGAAATCAAAAAAAAAATTGCATCAAAGGGGGTCCCCTTGGAACTTTTTCGAATTCTTCAGATCGCCTTAACTTCCAAACGGATGGACCGATTTTCAACTTCGATCATACCAATCTTCTTGTTTTTTTTATAGAATCCATTTCTCCAATCGAAAAAACCGAAATCTGAAAAAAAATTGCATCAAAGGGGGCCCCCTTGGAAATTTTTCGAATTCTTCAGATCGCCTTAACTTCCGAACGGATTGACCGATTTTCAACTTCGATCATACCAATCTGCTTGTTTTTTTCATAGAATCCATTTCTCCAATCGAAAAAACCGAAATCGAAAAAAAAATGCATCAAATTGGGCCCCCTTGGAACTTTTTCGAATTTATCAGACCGCTTTAACTTCCGAACGGATGGACCGATTTTCATCTTCGATCATACCAAACTGCTTGTTTTTTTTCATAGAATCCATTTCTCCAATCGAAAAAACCGTAATCGAAAAAAAAATTGCATCAAAGGGGGTCCCCTTGGAACTTTTTCGAATTCTTCAGATCGCCTTAACTTCCAAACGGATAGACCGATTTTCAACTTCGATCATACCAATCTGCTTGTTTTTTTTTTCATAGAATCCATTTCTCCAATCGAAAAAACCGAAATCGAAAAAAAAATGCATCAAAGGTGGCCCCCTTGGAACTTTTTCGAATTCTTCAGACCGCCTTAACTTCCGAACGGATGGACCGATTTTCAATTTCGCGCATACCAATTTGCTTGTTTTTTCATAGAATCCATTTCTTCAATAGAAAAAACCGAAATCGAAAAAAAAATTGCATCAAAGGGGGTCCTGTTGGAACTTTTTCGAATTCTTCAGATCGCCTTAACTTCCGAACGGATGGACCGATTTTCAACTTCGATCATACCAAACTGCTTGTTTTTTTTTTCATAGAATCCATTTCTCCAATCGAAAAAACCGAAATCAAAAAAAAAATGCATCAAAGGGGGTCCCCTTGGAACTTTTTCGAATTCTTCAGATCGCCTTAACTTCCAAACGGATGGACCGATTTTCAACTTCGATCATACCAATCTTCTTGTTTTTTTTATAGAATCCATTTCTTCAATCGAGAAAACCGAAATCTAAAAAAAAATTGCATCAAAGGGGGCCCCCTTGGAACTTTTTCGAATTCTTCAGATCGCCTTAACTTCCGAACGGATTGACCGATTTTCAACTTCGATCATACCAATCTGCTTGTTTTTTTCATAGAATCCATTTCTCCAATCGAAAAAACCGAAATCGAAAAAAAAATGCATCAAATTGGGCCCCCTTGGAACTTTTTCGAATTTATCAGACCGCCTTAACTTCCGAACGGATGGACCGATTTTCAACATCGATCATACCAAACTGCTTGTTTTTTTTCATAGAATCCATTTCTCTAATCGAAAAAACCGTAATCGAAAAAAAAATTGCATCAAAGGGGGTCCCCTTGGAACTTTTTCGAATTCTTCAGATCGCCTTAACTTCCGAACGGATGGACCGATTTTCAACTTCGATCATACCAAACTGCTTGTTTTTTTTCATAGAATCCATTTCTCCAATCAAAAAAACCGAAGTCGAAAAAAATTTGCATCAAAGGGGGTCCCCTTGGATTTTTTTCGAATTCTTCAGATCGCCTTAACTTCCAAACGGATGGACCGATTTTCAACTTCGATCATACCAATCTGCTTGTTTTTCTTATAGAATCCATTTCTCCAATCGAAAAAACCGAAATCTAAAAAAAAATTGCATCAAAGGGGGCCCCCTTGGAACTTTTTCGAATTCTTCAGATCGCCTTAACTTCCGAACGGATTGACCGATTTTCAACTTCGATCATACCAATCTGCTTGTTTCTTTTATAGAATCCATTTCTCCAATCGAAAAAACCGAAATCGAAAAAAAAAATGCATCAAAGGTGGCCCCCTTGGAACTTTTTCGAATTCTTCAGACCGCCTTAACTTCCGAACGAATGGACCGATTTTCAATTTCGCGCATACCAATTTGCTTGTTTTTTCATAGAATCTATTTCTTCAATAGAAAAAACCGAAATCGAACAAAAAATTGCATCAAAGGGGGTCCTGTTGGAACTTTTTCGAATTCTTCAGATCGCCTTAACTTCCGAACGGATGGACCGATTTTCAACTTCGATCATACCAAACTGCTTGTTTTTTTTTCACAGAATCCATTTCTCCAATCGAAAAAACCGAAATCGAAAAAAAAATGCATCAAAGGTGGCCCCCTTGGAACTTTTTCGAATTCTTCAGACCGCCTTAACTTCCGAACGGATGGACCGATTTTCAATTTCGCGCATACCAATTTGCTTGTTTTTTCATAGAATCCATTTCTTCAATAGAAAAAACCGAAATCGAAAAAAAAATTGCATCAAAGGGGGTCCTGTTGGAACTTTTTCGAATTCTTCAGATCGCCTTAACTTCCGAACGGATGGACCGATTTTCAACTTCGATCATACCAAACTGCTTGTTTTTTTTTTCACAGAATCCATTTCTCCAATCGAAAAAACCGAAATCAAAAAAAAAAAATTGCATCAAAGGGGGTCCCCTTGGAACTTTTTCGAATTCTTCAGATCGCCTTAACTTCCAAACGGATGGACCGATTTTCAACTTCGATCATACCAATCTACTTGTTTTTTTTCATAGAATCCATTTCTCCAATCGAAAAAACCGAAATCTAAAAAAAAAATTGCATCAAAGGGGGCCCCCTTGGAACTTTTTCGAATTCTTCAGATCGCCTTAACTTCCGAACGGATTGACCGATTTTCAACTTCGATCATACCAATCTGCTTGTTTTTTTCATAGAATCCATTTCTCCAATCGAAAAAACCGAAATCGAGAAAAAAATGCATCAAATTGGGCCGCCTTGGAACATTTTCGAATTCTTCAGACCGCCTTAACTTCCGAACGGATGGACCGATTTTCAACTTCGATCATACCAAACTGCTTGTTTTTTTTTTATAGAATCCATTTCTCCAATCAAAAAAACCGAAATCGAAAAAAAAATGCATCAAAGGGGGCCTCCTTGGAACTTTTTCGAATTCTTCTGACCGCCTTGACTTCCGAACGGATGGACCGATTTTCAATTTCGCGCATACCAATTTGCTTGTTTTTTCATAGAATCCATTTCTTCAATAGAAAAAACCGAAATCGAAAAAAAAAATGCATCAAAGGGGGTCCTCTTGGAACTTTTTCGAATTCTTCAGATCGCCTTAACTTCCGAACGGATGGACCGATTTTCAACTTCGATCATACCAAACTGCTTGTTTTTTTTTCATAGAATCCATTTCTCCAATCGAAAAAACCGGAATCGAAAAAAAAATTGCATCAAAGGGGGTCCCCTTGGATTTTTTTCGAATTCTTCAGATCGCCTTAACTTCCAAACGGATGGACCGATTTTCAACTTCGATCATACCAATCTGCTTGTTTTTTTTCATAGAATCCATTTCTCCTATCGAAAAAACCGAAATCTAAAAAAAAAAATTGCATCAAAGGGGGCCCCCTTGGAACTTTTTCGAATTCTTCAGATCGCCTTAACTTCCGAACGGATTGACCAATTTTCAACTTCGATCATACCAATCTGCTTGTTTTTTTTTATAGAATCCATTTCTCCAATCGAAAAAACCGAAATCGAAAAAAAAATGCATCAAAGGTGGCCCCCTTGGAACTTTTTCGAATTCTTCAGACCGCCTTAACTTCCGAACGGATGGACCGATTTTCAATTTCGCGCATACCAATTTGCTTGTTTTTTCATAGAATCCATTTCTCCAATCGAAAAAACCGAAATCTAAAAAAAAAAATTGCATCAAAGGGGGCCCCCTTGGAACTTTTTCGAATTCTTCAGATCGCCTTAACTTCCGAACGGATGGACCGATTTTCAACTTCGATCATACCAAACTGCTTGTTTTTTTTTCATAGAATCCATTTCTCCAATCGAAAAAACCGAAATCAAAAAAAAAATGCATCAAAGGGGGTCCCCTTGGAACTTTTTCGAATTCTTCAGATCGCCTTAACTTCCAATCGGATGGACCGATTTTCAACTTCGATCATACTTATCTACTTGTTTTTTTCATAGAATCTTTTTCTCCAATCGAAAAAACCGAAATCGAGAAAAAAATGCATCAAATTGGGCCCCCTTGGAACATTTTCGAATTCTTCAGACCGCCTTAACTTCCGAACGGATGGACCGATTTTCAACTTCGATCATACCAAACTGCTTGTTTTTTTCTTCATAGAATCCATTTCTCCAATCGAAAAAACCGAAATCGAAAAAAAAATGCATCAAAGGGGGTCCTGTTGGAACTTTTTTGAATTCTTCAGATCGCCTTAACTTCCGAACGGATGGACCGATTTTCAATTTCGCGCATACCAATTTGCTTGTTTTTTCATAGAATCCATTTCTTCAATAGAAAAAACCGAAATCGAAAAAAAAATTGCATCAAAGGGGGTCCTGTTGGAACTTTTTTGAATTCTTCAGATCGCCTTAACTTCCGAACGGATGGACCGATTTTCAACTTCGATCATACCAAACTGCTTGTTTTTTTTTCATAGAATCCATTTCTCCAATCGAAAAAACCGAAATCAAAAAAAAATTGCATCAAAGGGGGTCCCCTTGGAACTTTTTCGAATTCTTCAGATCGCCTTAACTTCCAAACGGATGGACCGATTTTCAACTTCGATCATACCAATCTACTTGTTTTTTTTCATAGAATCCAATTCTCCAATCGAAAAAACCGAAATCTAAAAAAAAATTGCATCAAAGGGGGCCCCCTTGGAACTTTTTCGAATTCTTCAGACCGCCTTAACTTCCGAACGGATGGACCGATTTTCAACTTCGATCATACTAAACTGCTTGTTTTTTTTCATAGAATCCATTTCTCCAATCGAAAAAACCGAAATCGAAAAAAAAATGCATCAAAGGGGGCCCCCTTGGAACTTTTTCGAATTCTTCAGACCGCCTTAACTTCCGAACGGATGGACCGACTTTCAATTTCTCGCATACCAATTTGCTTGTTTTTTCATAGAATCCATTTCTTCAATAGAAAAAACCGAAATCGAAAAAAAAATTGCATCAAAGGGGGTCCTCTTGGAACTTTTTCGAATTCTTCAGATCGCCCTAACTTCCGAACGGATGGACCGATTTTCAACTTTGATCATACCAAACTGCTTGTTTTTTTCATAGAATCCATTTCTTCAATCGAAAAAACCGAAATCGAAAAAAAAATTGCATCAAAGGGGGTCCCCTTGGATTTTTTTCGAATTCTTCAGATCGCCTTAACTTCCAAACGGATGGACCGATTTTCAACTTCGATCATACCAATCTGCTTGTTTTTTTTCATAGAATCCATTTCTCCAATCGAAAAAACCGAAATCTAAAAAAAAATTGCATCAAAGGGGGCCCCCTTGGAACTTTTTCGAATTCTTCAGATCGCCTTAACTTCCGAACGGATTGACCGATTTTCAACTTCGATCATACCAATCTGCTTGTTTTTTTTATAGAATCCATTTCTCAAATCGAAAAAACCGAAATCAAAAAAAAAAATGCATCAAAGGTGGCCCCCTTGGAACTTTTTCGAATTCTTCAGACCGCCTTAACTTCCGAACGGATGGACCGATTTTCAATTTCGCGCATACCAATTTGCTTGTTTTTTCATAGAATCCATTTCTTCAATAGAAAAAACCGAAATCGAAAAAAAAATTGCATCAAAGGGGGTCCTGTTGGAACTTTTTCGAATTCTTCAGATCGCCTTAACTTCCGAACGGATGGACCGATTTTCAACTTCGATCATACCAAACTGCTTGTTTTTTTTCATAGAATCCATTTCTCCAATCGAAAAAACCGAAATCAAAAAAAAAATTGCATCAAAGGGGGTCCCCTTGGAACTTTTTCGAATTCTTCAGATCGCCTTAACTTCCAAACGGATGGACCGATTTTCAACTTCGATCATACCAATCTTCTTGTTTTTTTTATAGAATCCATTTCTCCAATCGAAAAAACCGAAATCTAAAAAAAAATTGCATCAAAGGGGGCCCCCTTGGAAATTTTTCGAATTCTTCAGATCGCCTTAACTTCCGAACGGATTGACCGATTTTCAACTTCGATCATACCAATCTGCTTGTTTTTTTCATAGAATCCATTTCTCCAATCGAAAAAACCGAAATCGAAAAAAAAATGCATCAAATTGGGCCCCCTTGGAACTTTTTCGAATTTATCAGACCGCTTTAACTTCCGAACGGATGGACCGATTTTCATCTTCGATCATACCAAACTGCTTGTTTTTTTTTATAGAATCCATTTCTCCAATCGAAAAAACCGTAATCGAAAAAAAAATTGCATCAAAGGGGGTCCCCTTGGAACTTTTTCGAATTCTTCAGATCGCCTTAACTTCCAAACGGATAGACCGATTTTCAACTTCGATCATACCAATCTGCTTGTTTTTTTTTTCATAGAATCCATTTCTCCAATCGAAAAAACCGAAATCGAAAAAAAAATGCATCAAAGGTGGCCCCCTTGGAACTTTTTCGAATTCTTCAGACCGCCTTAACTTCCGAACGGATGGACCGATTTTCAATTTCGCGCATACCAATTTGCTTGTTTTTTCATAGAATCCATTTCTTCAATAGAAAAAACCGAAATCGAAAAAAAAATTGCATCAAAGGGGGTCCTGTTGGAACTTTTTCGAATTCTTCAGATCGCCTTAACTTCCGAACGGATGGACCGATTTTCAACTTCGATCATACCAAACTGCTTGTTTTTTTTTTCATAGAATCCATTTCTCCAATCGAAAAAACCGAAATCAAAAAAAAATGCATCAAAGGGGGTCCCCTTGGAACTTTTTCGAATTCTTCAGATCGCCTTAACTTCCAAACGGATGGACCGATTTTCAACTTCGATCATACCAATCTTCTTGTTTTTTTTATAGAATCCATTTCTTCAATCGAGAAAACCGAAATCTAAAAAAAAATTGCATCAAAGGGGGCCCCCTTGGAACTTTTTCGAATTCTTCAGATCGCCTTAACTTCCGAACGGATTGACCGATTTTCAACTTCGATCATACCAATCTGCTTGTTTTTTTCATAGAATCCATTTCTCCAATCGAAAAAACCGAAATCGAAAAAAAAATGCATTAAATTGGGCCCCCTTGGAACTTTTTCGAATTTATCAGACCGCCTTAACTTCCGAACGGATGGACCGATTTTCAACATCGATCATACCAAACTGCTTGTTTTTTTTCATAGAATCCATTTCTCTAATCGAAAAAACCGTAATCGAAAAAAAAATTGCATCAAAGGGGGTCCCCTTGGAACTTTTTCGAATTCTTCAGATCGCCTTAACTTCCGAACGGATGGACCGATTTTCAACTTCGATCATACCAAACTGCTTGTTTTTTTTCATAGAATCCATTTCTCCAATCAAAAAAACCGAAGTCGAAAAAAATTTGCATCAAAGGGGGTCCCCTTGGATTTTTTTCGAATTCTTCAGATCGCCTTAACTTCCAAACGGATGGACCGATTTTCAACTTCGATCATACCAATCTGCTTGTTTTTCTTATAGAATCCATTTCTCCAATCGAAAAAACCGAAATCTAAAAAAAAATTGCATCAAAGGGGGCCCCCTTGGAACTTTTTCGAATTCTTCAGATCGCCTTAACTTCCGAACGGATTGACCGATTTTCAACTTCGATCATACCAATCTGCTTGTTTCTTTTATAGAATCCATTTCTCCAATCGAAAAAACCGAAATCGAAAAAAAAAATGCATCAAAGGTGGCCCCCTTGGAACTTTTTCGAATTCTTCAGACCGCCTTAACTTCCGAACGGATGGACCGATTTTCAATTTCGCGCATACCAATTTGCTTGTTTTTTCATAGAATCTATTTCTTCAATAGAAAAAACCGAAATCGAAAAAAAAATTGCATCAAAGGGGGTCCTGTTGGAACTTTTTCGAATTCTTCAGATCGCCTTAACTTCCGAACGGATGGACCGATTTTCAACTTCGATCATACCAAACTGCTTGTTTTTTTTTCACAGAATCCATTTCTCCAATCGAAAAAACCAAAATCGAAAAAAAAATGCATCAAAGGTGGCCCCCTTGGAACTTTTTCGAATTCTTCAGACCGCCTTAACTTCCGAACGGATGGACCGATTTTCAATTTCGCGCATACCAATTTGCTTGTTTTTTCATAGAATCCATTTCTTCAATAGAAAAAACCGAAATCGAAAAAAAAATTGCATCAAAGGGGGTCCTGTTGGAACTTTTTCGAATTCTTCAGATCGCCTTAACTTCCGAACGGATGGACCGATTTTCAACTTCGATCATACCAAACTGCTTGTTTTTTTTTTCACAGAATCCATTTCTCCAATCGAAAAAACCGAAATCAAAAAAAAAAAAATTGCATCAAAGGGGGTCCCCTTGGAACTTTTTCGAATTCTTCAGATCGCCTTAACTTCCAAACGGATGGACCGATTTTCAACTTCGATCATACCAATCTACTTGTTTTTTTTCATAGAATCCATTTCTCCAATCGAAAAAACCGAAATCTAAAAAAAAAATTGCATCAAAGGGGGCCCCCTTGGAACTTTTTCGAATTCTTCAGATCGCCTTAACTTCCGAACGGATTGACCGATTTTCAACTTCGATCATACCAATCTGCTTGTTTTTTTCATAGAATCCATTTCTCCAATCGAAAAAACCGAAATCGAGAAAAAAATGCATCAAATTGGGCCGCCTTGGAACATTTTCGAATTCTTCAGACCGCCTTAACTTCCGAACGGATGGACCGATTTTCAACTTCGATCATACCAAACTGCTTGTTTTTTTTTTCATAGAATCCATTTCTCCAATCAAAAAAACCGAAATCGAAAAAAAAATGCATCAAAGGGGGCCTCCTTGGAACTTTTTCGAATTCTTCTGACCGCCTTGACTTCCGAACGGATGGACCGATTTTCAATTTCGCGCATACCAATTTGCTTGTTTTTTCATAGAATCCATTTCTTCAATAGAAAAAACCGAAATCGAAAAAAAAAATGCATCAAAGGGGGTCCTCTTGGAACTTTTTCGAATTCTTCAGATCGCCTTAACTTCCGAACGGATGGACCGATTTTCAACTTCGATCATACCAAACTGCTTGTTTTTTTTTCATAGAATCCATTTCTCCAATCGAAAAAACCGGAATCGAAAAAACAATTGCATCAAAGGGGGTCCCCTTGGATTTTTTTCGAATTCTTCAGATCGCCTTAACTTCCAAACGGATGGACCGATTTTCAACTTCGATGATACCAATCTGCTTGTTTTTTTTCATAGAATCCATTTCTCCAATCGAAAAAACCGAAATCTAAAAAAAAAAATTGCATCAAAGGGGGCCCCCTTGGAACTTTTTCGAATTCTTCAGATCGCCTTAACTTCCGAACGGATTGACCAATTTTCAACTTCGATCATACCAATCTGCTTGTTTTTTTTTATAGAATCCATTTCTCCAATCGAAAAAACCGAAATCGAAAAAAAAATGCATCAAAGGTGGCCCCCTTGGAACTTTTTCGAATTCTTCAGACCGCCTTAACTTCCGAACGGATGGACCGATTTTCAATTTCGCGCATACCAATTTGCTTGTTTTTTCATAGAATCCATTTCTCCAATCGAAAAAACCGAAATCTAAAAAAAAAAATTGCATCAAAGGGGGCCCCCTTGGAACTTTTTCGAATTCTTCAGATCGCCTTAACTTCCGAACGGATGGACCGATTTTCAACTTCGATCATACCAAACTGCTTGTTTTTTTTTCATAGAATCCATTTCTCCAATCGAAAAAACCGAAATCAAAAAAAAAAATGCATCAAAGGGGGTCCCCTTGGAACTTTTTCGAATTCTTCAGATCGCCTTAACTTCCAATCGGATGGACCGATTTTCAACTTCGATCATACCTATCTACTTGTTTTTTTCATAGAATCTTTTTCTCCAATCGAAAAAACCGAAATCGAGAAAAAAATGCATCAAATTGGGCCCCCTTGGAACATTTTCGAATTCTTCAGACCGCCTTAACTTCCGAACGGATGGACCGATTTTCAACTTCGATCATACCAAACTGCTTGTTTTTTTCTTCATAGAATCCATTTCTCCAATCGAAAAAACCGAAATCGAAAAAAAAATGCATCAAAGGGGGCCTCCTTGGAACTTTTTCGAATTCTTCAGATCGCCTTAACTTCCAAACGGATAGACCGATTTTCAACTTCGATCATACCAATCTGCTTGTTTTTTTTTTCATAGAATCCATTTCTCCAATCGAAAAAACCGAAATCGAAAAAAAAATGCATCAAAGGTGGCCCCCTTGGAACTTTTTCGAATTCTTCAGACCGCCTTAACTTCCGAACGGATGGACCGATTTTCAATTTCGCGCATACCAATTTGCTTGTTTTTTCATAGAATCCATTTCTTCAATAGAAAAAACCGAAATCGAAAAAAAAATTGCATCAAAGGGGGTCCTGTTGGAACTTTTTCGAATTCTTCAGATCGCCTTAACTTCCGAACGGATGGACCGATTTTCAACTTCGATCATACCAAACTGCTTGTTTTTTTTTTCATAGAATCCATTTCTCCAATCGAAAAAACCGAAATCAAAAAAAAAATGCATCAAAGGGGGTCCCCTTGGAACTTTTTCGAATTCTTCAGATCGCCTTAACTTCCAAACGGATGGACCGATTTTCAACTTCGATCATACCAATCTTCTTGTTTTTTTTATAGAATCCATTTCTTCAATCGAGAAAACCGAAATCTAAAAAAAAATTGCATCAAAGGGGGCCCCCTTGGAACTTTTTCGAATTCTTCAGATCGCCTTAACTTCCGAACGGATTGACCGATTTTCAACTTCGATCATACCAATCTGCTTGTTTTTTTCATAGAATCCATTTCTCCAATCGAAAAAACCGAAATCGAAAAAAAAATGCATCAAATTGGGCCCCCTTGGAACTTTTTCGAATTTATCAGACCGCCTTAACTTCCGAACGGATGGACCGATTTTCAACATCGATCATACCAAACTGCTTGTTTTTTTTCATAGAATCCATTTCTCTAATCGAAAAAACCGTAATCGAAAAAAAAATTGCATCAAAGGGGGTCCCCTTGGAACTTTTTCGAATTCTTCAGATCGCCTTAACTTCCGAACGGATGGACCGATTTTCAACTTCGATCATACCAAACTGCTTGTTTTTTTTCATAGAATCCATTTCTCCAATCAAAAAAACCGAAGTCGAAAAAAATTTGCATCAAAGGGGGTCCCCTTGGATTTTTTTCGAATTCTTCAGATCGCCTTAACTTCCAAACGGATGGACCGATTTTCAACTTCGATCATACCAATCTGCTTGTTTTTCTTATAGAATCCATTTCTCCAATCGAAAAAACCGAAATCTAAAAAAAAATTGCATCAAAGGGGGCCCCCTTGGAACTTTTTCGAATTCTTCAGATCGCCTTAACTTCCGAACGGATTGACCGATTTTCAACTTCGATCATACCAATCTGCTTGTTTCTTTTATAGAATCCATTTCTCCAATCGAAAAAACCGAAATCGAAAAAAAAAATGCATCAAAGGTGGCCCTCTTGGAACTTTTTCGAATTCTTCAGACCGCCTTAACTTCCGAACGGATGGACCGATTTTCAATTTCGCGCATACCAATTTGCTTGTTTTTTCATAGAATCTATTTCTTCAATAGAAAAAACCGAAATCGAAAAAAAAATTGCATCAAAGGGGGTCCTGTTGGAACTTTTTCGAATTCTTCAGATCGCCTTAACTTCCGAACGGATGGACCGATTTTCAACTTCGATCATACCAAACTGCTTGTTTTTTTTTCACAGAATCCATTTCTCCAATCGAAAAAACCGAAATCGAAAAAAAAATGCATCAAAGGTGGCCCCCTTGGAACTTTTTCGAATTCTTCAGACCGCCTTAACTTCCGAACGGATGGACCGATTTTCAATTTCGCGCATACCAATTTGCTTGTTTTTTCATAGAATCCATTTCTTCAATAGAAAAAACCGAAATCGAAAAAAAAATTGCATCAAAGGGGGTCCTGTTGGAACTTTTTCGAATTCTTCAGATCGCCTTAACTTCCGAACGGATTGACCGATTTTCAACTTCGATCATACCAATCTGCTTGTTTCTTTTATAGAATCCATTTCTCCAATCGAAAAAACCGAAATCGAAAAAAAAAATGCATCAAAGGTGGCCCCCTTGGAACTTTTTCGAATTCTTCAGACCGCCTTAACTTCCGAACGGATGGACCGATTTTCAATTTCGCGCATACCAATTTGCTTGTTTTTTCATAGAATCTATTTCTTCAATAGAAAAAACCGAAATCGAAAAAAAAATTGCATCAAAGGGGGTCCTGTTGGAACTTTTTCGAATTCTTCAGATCGCCTTAACTTCCGAACGGATGGACCGATTTTCAACTTCGATCATACCAAACTGCTTGTTTTTTTTTCACAGAATCCATTTCTCCAATCGAAAAAACCGAAATCGAAAAAAAAATGCATCAAAGGTGGCCCCCTTGGAACTTTTTCGAATTCTTCAGACCGCCTTAACTTCCGAACGGATGGACCGATTTTCAATTTCGCGCATACCAATTTGCTTGTTTTTTCATAGAATCCATTTCTTCAATAGAAAAAACCGAAATCGAAAAAAAAATTGCATCAAAGGGGGTCCTGTTGGAACTTTATCGAATTCTTCAGATCGCCTTAACTTCCGAACGGATTGACCGATTTTCAACTTCGATCATACCAATCTGCTTGTTTTTTTTTTCACAGAATCCATTTCTCCAATCGAAAAAACCGAAATCAAAAAAAAAAAATTGCATCAAAGGTGGCCCCCTTGGAACTTTTTCGAATTCTTCAGACCGCCTTAACTTCCGAACGGATGGACCGATTTTCAATTTCGCGCATACCAATTTGCTTGTTTTTTCATAGAATCTATTTCTTCAATAGAAAAAACCGAAATCGAAAAAAAAATTGCATCAAAGGGGGTCCTGTTGGAACTTTTTCGAATTCTTCAGATCGCCTTAACTTCCGAACGGATGGACCGATTTTCAACTTCGATCATACCAAACTGCTTGTTTTTTTTTCACAGAATCCATTTCTCCAATCGAAAAAACCGAAATCGAAAAAAAAATGCATCAAAGGTGGCCCCCTTGGAACTTTTTCGAATTCTTCAGACCGCCTTAACTTCCGAACGGATGGACCGATTTTCAATTTCGCGCATACCAATTTGCTTGTTTTTTCATAGAATCCATTTCTTCAATAGAAAAAACCGAAATCGAAAAAAAAATTGCATCAAAGGGGGTCCTGTTGGAACTTTTTCGAATTCTTCAGATCGCCTTAACTTCCGAACGGATGGACCGATTTTCAACTTCGATCATACCAAACTGCTTGTTTTTTTTTTCACAGAATCCATTTCTCCAATCGAAAAAACCGAAATCAAAAAAAAAAAATTGCATCAAAGGGGGTCCCCTTGGAACTTTTTCGAATTCTTCAGATCGCCTTAACTTCCAAACGGATGGACCGATTTTCAACTTCGATCATACCAATCTACTTGTTTTTTTTCATAGAATCCATTTCTCCAATCGAAAAAACCGAAATCTAAAAAAAAAATTGCATCAAAGGGGGCCCCCTTGGAACTTTTTCGAATTCTTCAGATCGCCTTAACTTCCGAACGGATTGACCGATTTTCAACTTCGATCATACCAATCTGCTTGTTTTTTTCATAGAATCCATTTCTCCAATCGAAAAAACCGAAATCGAGAAAAAAATGCATCAAATTGGGCCGCCTTGGAACATTTTCGAATTCTTCAGACCGCCTTAACTTCCGAACGGATGGACCGATTTTCAACTTCGATCATACCAAACTGCTTGTTTTTTTTTTCATAGAATCCATTTCTCCAATCAAAAAAACCGAAATCGAAAAAAAAATGCATCAAAGGGGGCCTCCTTGGAACTTTTTCGAATTCTTCTGACCGCCTTGACTTCCGAACGGATGGACCGATTTTCAATTTCGCGCATACCAATTTGCTTGTTTTTTCATAGAATCCATTTCTTCAATAGAAAAAACCGAAATCGAAAAAAAAAATGCATCAAAGGGGGTCCTCTTGGAACTTTTTCGA
Organism: Chrysomela aeneicollis; assembly: GCA_029955515.1. Taxonomy (NCBI): domain Eukaryota; kingdom Metazoa; phylum Arthropoda; class Insecta; order Coleoptera; family Chrysomelidae; genus Chrysomela; species Chrysomela aeneicollis. The sequence goes on from JARUHQ010000006.1 coordinate 17,142,767, forward strand.
ATTCTTCAGATCGCCTTAACTTCCGAACGGATGGACCGATTTTCAACTTCGATCATACCAAACTGCTTGTTTTTTTTTCATAGAATCCATTTCTCCAATCGAAAAAACCGAAATCGAAAAAAAAATTGCATCAAAGGGGGTCCCCTTGGATTTTTTTCGAATTCTTCAGATCGCCTTAACTTCCAAACGGATGGACCGATTTTCAACTTCGATCATACCAATCTGCTTGTTTTTTTTCATAGAATCCATTTCTCCAATCGAAAAAACCGAAATCTAAAAAAAAAAATTGCATCAAAGGGGGCCCCCTTGGAACTTTTTCGAATTCTTCAGATCGCCTTAACTTCCGAACGGATTGACCAATTTTCAACTTCGATCATACCAATCTGCTTGTTTTTTTTTATAGAATCCATTTCTCCAATCGAAAAAACCGAAATCGAAAAAAAAATGCATCAAAGGTGGCCCCCTTGGAACTTTTTCGAATTCTTCAGACCGCCTTAACTTCCGAACGGATGGACCGATTTTCAATTTCGCGCATACCAATTTGCTTGTTTTTTCATAGAATCCATTTCTCCAATCGAAAAAACCGAAATCTAAAAAAAAAAATTGCATCAAAGGGGGCCCCCTTGGAACTTTTTCGAATTCTTCAGATCGCCTTAACTTCCGAACGGATGGACCGATTTTCAACTTCGATCATACCAAACTGCTTGTTTTTTTTCATAGAATCCATTTCTCCAATCGAAAAAAACGAAATCAAAAAAAAAATGCATCAAAGGGGGTCCCCTTGGAACTTTTTCGAATTCTTCAGATCGCCTTAACTTCCAATCGGATGGACCGATTTTCAACTTCGATCATACCTATCTACTTGTTTTTTTCATAGAATCTTTTTCTCCAATCGAAAAAACCGAAATCGAGAAAAAAATGCATCAAATTGGGCCCCCTTGGAACATTTTCGAATTCTTCAGACCGCCTTAACTTCCGAACGGATGGACCGATTTTCAACTTCGATCATACCAAACTGCTTGTTTTTTTCTTCATAGAATCCATTTCTCCAATCGAAAAAACCGAAATCGAAAAAAAAATGCATCAAAGGGGGCCTCCTTGGAACTTTTTCGAATTCTTCAGATCGCCTTAACTTCCAAACGGATAGACCGATTTTCAACTTCGATCATACCAATCTGCTTGTTTTTTTTTTCATAGAATCCATTTCTCCAATCGAAAAAACCGAAATCGAAAAAAAAATGCATCAAAGGTGGCCCCCTTGGAACTTTTTCGAATTCTTCAGACCGCCTTAACTTCCGAACGGATGGACCGATTTTCAATTTCGCGCATACCAATTTGCTTGTTTTTTCATAGAATCCATTTCTTCAATAGAAAAAACCGAAATCGAAAAAAAAATTGCATCAAAGGGGGTCCTGTTGGAACTTTTTCGAATTCTTCAGATCGCCTTAACTTCCGAACGGATGGACCGATTTTCAACTTCGATCATACCAAACTGCTTGTTTTTTTTTTCATAGAATCCATTTCTCCAATCGAAAAAACCGAAATCAAAAAAAAAATGCATCAAAGGGGGTCCCCTTGGAACTTTTTCGAATTCTTCAGATCGCCTTAACTTCCAAACGGATGGACCGATTTTCAACTTCGATCATACCAATCTTCTTGTTTTTTTTATAGAATCCATTTCTTCAATCGAGAAAACCGAAATCTAAAAAAAAATTGCATCAAAGGGGGCCCCCTTGGAACTTTTTCGAATTCTTCAGATCGCCTTAACTTCCGAACGGATTGACCGATTTTCAACTTCGATCATACCAATCTGCTTGTTTTTTTCATAGAATCCATTTCTCCAATCGAAAAAACCGAAATCGAAAAAAAAATGCATCAAATTGGGCCCCCTTGGAACTTTTTCGAATTTATCAGACCGCCTTAACTTCCGAACGGATGGACCGATTTTCAACATCGATCATACCAAACTGCTTGTTTTTTTTCATAGAATCCATTTCTCTAATCGAAAAAACCGTAATCGAAAAAAAAATTGCATCAAAGGGGGTCCCCTTGGAACTTTTTCGAATTCTTCAGATCGCCTTAACTTCCGAACGGATGGACCGATTTTCAACTTCGATCATACCAAACTGCTTGTTTTTTTTCATAGAATCCATTTCTCCAATCAAAAAAACCGAAGTCGAAAAAAATTTGCATCAAAGGGGGTCCCCTTGGATTTTTTTCGAATTCTTCAGATCGCCTTAACTTCCAAACGGATGGACCGATTTTCAACTTCGATCATACCAATCTGCTTGTTTTTCTTATAGAATCCATTTCTCCAATCGAAGAAACCGAAATCTAAAAAAAAATTGCATCAAAGGGGGCCCCCTTGGAACTTTTTCGAATTCTTCAGATCGCCTTAACTTCCGAACGGATTGACCGATTTTCAACTTCGATCATACCAATCTGCTTGTTTCTTTTATAGAATCCATTTCTCCAATCGAAAAAACCGAAATCGAAAAAAAAAATGCATCAAAGGTGGCCCCCTTGGAACTTTTTCGAATTCTTCAGACCGCCTTAACTTCCGAACGGATGGACCGATTTTCAATTTCGCGCATACCAATTTGCTTGTTTTTTCATAGAATCTATTTCTTCAATAGAAAAAACCGAAATCGAAAAAAAAATTGCATCAAAGGGGGTCCTGTTGGAACTTTTTCGAATTCTTCAGATCGCCTTAACTTCCGAACGGATGGACCGATTTTCAACTTCGATCATACCAAACTGCTTGTTTTTTTTTCACAGAATCCATTTCTCCAATCGAAAAAACCGAAATCGAAAAAAAAATGCATCAAAGGTGGCCCCCTTGGAACTTTTTCGAATTCTTCAGACCGCCTTAACTTCCGAACGGATGGACCGATTTTCAATTTCGCGCATACCAATTTGCTTGTTTTTTCATAGAATCCATTTCTTCAATAGAAAAAACCGAAATCGAAAAAAAAATTGCATCAAAGGGGGTCCTGTTGGAACTTTTTCGAATTCTTCAGATCGCCTTAACTTCCGAACGGATGGACCGATTTTCAACTTCGATCATACCAAACTGCTTGTTTTTTTTTTCACAGAATCCATTTCTCCAATCGAAAAAACCGAAATCAAAAAAAAAAAATTGCATCAAAGGGGGTCCCCTTGGAACTTTTTCGAATTCTTCAGATCGCCTTAACTTCCAAACGGATGGACCGATTTTCAACTTCGATCATACCAATCTACTTGTTTTTTTTCATAGAATCCATTTCTCCAATCGAAAAAACCGAAATCTAAAAAAAAAATTGCATCAAAGGGGGCCCCCTTGGAACTTTTTCGAATTCTTCAGATCGCCTTAACTTCCGAACGGATTGACCGATTTTCAACTTCGATCATACCAATCTGCTTGTTTTTTTCATAGAATCCATTTCTCCAATCGAAAAAACCGAAATCGAGAAAAAAATGCATCAAATTGGGCCGCCTTGGAACATTTTCGAATTCTTCAGACCGCCTTAACTTCCGAACGGATGGACCGATTTTCAACTTCGATCATACCAAACTGCTTGTTTTTTTTTCATAGAATCCATTTCTCCAATCAAAAAAACCGAAATCGAAAAAAAAATGCATCAAAGGGGGCCTCCTTGGAACTTTTTCGAATTCTTCTGACCGCCTTGACTTCCGAACGGATGGACCGATTTTCAATTTCGCGCATACCAATTTGCTTGTTTTTTCATAGAATCCATTTCTTTAATAGAAAAAACCGAAATCGAAAAAAAAAATGCATCAAAGGGGGTCCTCTTGGAACTTTTTCGAATTCTTCAGATCGCCTTAACTTCCGAACGGATGGACCGATTTTCAACTTCGATCATACCAAACTGCTTGTTTTTTTTTCATAGAATCCATTTCTCCAATCGAAAAAACCGGAATCGAAAAAAAAATTGCATCAAAGGGGGTCCCCTTGGATTTTTTTCGAATTCTTCAGATCGCCTTAACTTCCAAACGGATGGACCGATTTTCAACTTCGATCATACCAATCTGCTTGTTTTTTTTCATAGAATCCATTTCTCCAATCGAAAAAACCGAAATCTAAAAAAAAAAATTGCATCAAAGGGGGCCCCCTTGGAACTTTTTCGAATTCTTCAGATCGCCTTAACTTCCGAACGGATTGACCAATTTTCAACTTCGATCATACCAATCTGCTTGTTTTTTTTTATAGAATCCATTTCTCCAATCGAAAAAACCGAAATCGAAAAAAAAATGCATCAAAGGTGGCCCCCTTGGAACTTTTTCGAATTCTTCAGACCGCCTTAACTTCCGAACGGATGGACCGATTTTCAATTTCGCGCATACCAATTTGCTTGTTTTTTCATAGAATCCATTTTTCCAATCGAAAAAACCGAAATCTAAAAAAAAAAATTGCATCAAAGGGGGCCCCCTTGGAACTTTTTCGAATTCTTCAGATCGCCTTAACTTCCGAACGGATGGACCGATTTTCAACTTCGATCATACCAAACTGCTTGTTTTTTTTTCATAGAATCCATTTCTCCAATCGAAAAAACCGAAATCAAAAAAAAAAATGCATCAAAGGGGGTCCCCTTGGAACTTTTTCGAATTCTTCAGATCGCCTTAACTTCCAATCGGATGGACCGATTTTCAACTTCGATCATACCTATCTACTTGTTTTTTTCATAGAATCTTTTTCTCCAATCGAAAAAACCGAAATCGAGAAAAAAATGCATCAAATTGGGCCCCCTTGGAACATTTTCGAATTCTTCAGACCGCCTTAACTTCCGAACGGATGGACCGATTTTCAACTTCGATCATACCAAACTGCTTGTTTTTTTCTTCATAGAATCCATTTCTCCAATCGAAAAAACCGAAATCGAAAAAAAAATGCATCAAAGGGGGCCTCCTTGGAACTTTTTCGAATTCTTCAGACCGCCTTAACTTCCGAACGGATGGACCGATTTTCAATTTCGCGCATACCAATTTGCTTGTTTTTTCATAGAATCCATTTCTTCAATAGAAAAAACCGAAATCGAAAAAAAAATTGCATCAAAGGGGGTCCTGTTGGAACTTTTTCGAATTCTTCAGATCGCCTTAACTTCCGAACGGATGGACCGATTTTCAACTTCGATCATAACAAACTGCTTGTTTTTTTTTCATAGAATCCATTTCTCCAATCGAAAAAACCGAAATCAAAAAAAAAATTGCATCAAAGGGGGTCCCCTTGGAACTTTTTCGAATTCTTCAGATCGCCTTAATTTCCAAACGGATGGACCGATTTTCAACTTCGATCATACCAATCTTCTTGTTTTTTTTATAGAATCCATTTCTCCAATCGAAAAAACCGAAATCTAAAAAAAATTGCATCAAAGGGGGCCCCCTTGGAACTTTTTCGAATTCTTCAGATCGCCTTAACTTCCGAACGGATTGACCGATTTTCAACTTCGATCATACCAATCTGCTTGTTTTTTTCATAGAATCCATTTCTCCAATCGAAAAAACCGAAATCGAAAAAAAAATGCATCAAATTGGGCCCCCTTGGAACTTTTTCGAATTTATCAGACCGCTTTAACTTCCGAACGGATGGACCGATTTTCAACTTCGATCATGCCAAACTGCTTGTTTTTTTTCATAGAATCCATTTCTCCAATCGAAAAAACCGTAATCGAAAAAAAAATTGCATCAAAGGGGGTCCCCTTGGAACTTTTTCGAATTCTTCAGATCGCCTTAACTTCCAAACGGATAGACCGATTTTCAACTTCGATCATACCAATCTGCTTGTTTTTTTTTTCATAGAATCCATTTCTCCAATCGAGAAAACCGAAATCGAAAAAAAAACGCATCAAAGGTTGTGGCCTACTTTATAACTCAAAAATGAAATCAAACAAAGTAGTTCACATTATGCTGACGGCAGCTGTTCGCCGGAGAACAGATAAGTGAGTTCGGGTTATTTGTGGCTCTATGAATGAAAATTCAAAATCAAGAGGGCGCCACTCAATTTAATAAATGTTATACTATATTTGGAAAATTGAGAAACCAAATACTTTACCAAAAAACGTTACCTGAAATGTCAATAAAATTAAAATATCTCAGAAAGCTGGTTGGACGAATAGATTGAATAAAACCATATCAAGTTTAAAAAAATATATAATAAAAGACACCACCATAAGACAAGGCAAACATGTTCTGAACCACTGCAGATATCACTTCAAATGCCATCAAATATCAATAAAATAATATGTCCAAAAAATACATATACAGTTAAATGCCTGCTGATGTTGTATGATAACTTTCGCTGAAATTATGTATAAGGTAATAAATCTATACCTAAATCCGCTGTCGCATAGTATACTATGTGAGAGCTTCACAAGAGCTCTATAGGTAATAGTTTCAGTAGAAAATTATGGCATAAATGTATATTTAAAAGGTGATGATAAATATTATTTTGTGACAAAAAAACGACACTGAAGGTGTAAAAAAAACCTGGTGTTATGGGTCCATGATCCTTCCCCAATGGTCCAAATCTGTAGCCCCTATTCAAGGTCCATGGTGTGTAGTGGTGGTGCAGGAAGACTGCGAAGACAAAGGTGAAACAGGAATGAAAGCAGGAAACAGCACAGAAGAGAAGAAAGCTAAACCTCCACGGTCAGCCAGGGGTTGTGGTGCAGCTAAGCTGGTCGACAGACTCAACCGACGCTACTGGACTCGTCTAGTATCTCGAAGGTCGACTCTGGCCAAGATCCGAAGACCTTGCAGGAAAACTCACAGATCCGCTGGGGAATCTTGACTAGGGTTGAAGAGTTTCCTGACGGGCCGGTCACAACCAGGAATCCAATATCAGCAGCTAAGCTGTACCTAACACCCTAACAAAAAAATAGCCTCGTGTGAGGACATGTGCAACAACAAAAAAACCCAAAAAAATTGAATAGGTATATTCTCAACCTGTCGATATCATTGCTGGCTCAAAACTTACCTTCTGAGAAGGGAGGTAGTGCTTAGAAGACAAACATCAAACAGAAGAGCAGCACGGCCGGATAGAAGCAATGGCGGCTTCCACTCACCACCGCATGGCAGTCTCCAGGTGGTTAGAACAAATCCTCCAAAAAGGCTCCAAAATCCATAAATGATGGATGCGACTTGAGCTCAGCAGATGTTGCAATCACAAATTCCCCAAAAGGGTTTATTCAACGGTTAACTCACCGAGAATGAAAATAAAAAATATGAGTCAAGTGCACCTCATCATGGCCACACTGGAAAAAGCCTCGAGGTAGCAGCTAGAGGACGGATATCATCTCCTATTTCCGAAATTTGCCGAAGAACTCACTTCCTGTCCAAAAACAGCGCCAATTATGAATTCTGGGCTCCCCATTGGTCAAAACCATAAATACAGTATATCCCATTTGACAGAACCAAAGGTGAAGAAGACTGATTCTTCTTTCTTTTATTCTGTTACGGGCATGTGCATATATGGCTAACCAAACTGAGCCAGACCAATGACGGAAATGACAGAAGATCAAAGCCAGCACTGAGAAGATCGATGACAACCGAGCAATGACATCGACGTGAAAATATTATAACCTATATAAGAAGATAACCTATCAGATTATATTCTGAAAAATAAAGAAAATCCTTATAAATCTGGATCACATTCAGATCTAACAGACTTCCTTCACAAATCCTGAGAAAACCTTCAGCGACATAGAATTCATCACACTTGAGAACACAACGGTATGTCGCTTGTTTACTAATGAATGTATCACAATGTTTACTGACTCTCTTTTCTTCAATTCTAGGCCTAGGATCAGACAGATAGCCAGAAAATCATAAGATTCCTGCAGCTTATTACATCACTTCCAAAAGCGCTGAGAATGTCAGAAACAAGAGTACTGCATCTACTGTTATTTTGTGTGTGATATTATACCATTCAAAACTGTGTGTGATATAGTGTTGTCTGAATAAATGTGTTATGTTTTGAAGGATTTATTGATGTGTTATTCTGAAACTCTGTAAGTATACCAAATATATTCATCAACTGATAATGTATTTTGGTACCAAGTGCAGTTGTTATCTGAATGCTACCAATCCAATAAAAAAACAAAATTGTAGCAATTTGAATGCTACATATTACCCCTCTCCTAAGAGAAAAAATTGGTCACAATTTTTGATAAAATTAAATCAAAATTCAAAAAAATAAATGAGTTTTTGGATGATAGTAACTACGCGTACCAAACGTTACTTTACTGTAAATCTAGAAAAATCGGTGCTTGTCAAAATCCAGGTGAAATGTCACAATCGGGTAAAATGTCATAATCGGGTAAAATGTCATAATCGGGTAAAATGTCATAATCGGTAAGAATGCCAAAATCAGTTCGTCAAATCTAATTTCATCCAAAATCAAAAAAAATCATTTGCAAAACTATCAAAATCTTATGATATCCAAATTATGATGTCCAGGTTGATCAGTCCTGATTTTAATCATCATAGGTGAAAATCTGAAATTCTGAACAGTACCAAAGGCTAAAAATGTATATGCATATACCACAAAAAAATATTGCACCAGCAAAATTTGTTGAACGTTCAACTTTTTCAAAAAACCAATTTTTATTCAAAACCTTTCTATATGTGTATCTTATACACGACCTAAAAATTGGTTTGAATAAAAATATATTGTCCATAATGGACCTAAAATATTCCCGAAACTAATTTTCATTCTAAACCACACTATATATGTATTTAATACATGAACCAAAAAAATCGGTTTGAATGAAAATATCTTATCCAACAGACACATCTGAATTGGAACCAAAATACTGTTTCAGATCTTTTATATGCCAGTCTCCAGCAGGAGAACCGTCTGCATTATCTAAAACATAAACTAAGCGTGATTTCCGCTTTCTCACAGTACATAATACAAATTTTGGAGCCAACTTCGCACTGAATTTCACTGAAGCATCTGAAAGAATTTTATTTCGTCGCCATACTTTGTCACCTACATTGAAAACATGGTCCCTCTTCCTAAGATTGTAACTAGAAACATTTCTCTGGTAAGCTTTATGTAACCTTTCCTTTACAGTTTTGAAAACCTCACTAATCCCCTTGATATCCTGAACATAACTATCCCTGCTATCAGGTAAAAGTTCAATATCTTGGGTGCTGGAAAGATTGCCATAATATTCGCCAGAGATCGGTACGGTACGACCAAAAGTCAAAAATGCTGGTGAAAATTGGGTCACCTCATGGGTAGCTGTATTTATTGCTTGTTGGATTCTAAATAATTCTTTATCCCAGTCCTTATGATCATCGATATAGCTTCGAATAGCTTGTCCTATTGTTTTATTTGTTCTCTCCACAAAATTACATTGAGCAGAATAGCGCGGGGTATACCAAATTTTCTGGACTTTATAAGAATCTGCTAACTTTTTGAACAGTTTACCAGCAAATTGCTGTCCATTATCACAAACTATAAATTGTGGAACACCAAAAACCAGAAAAACTTGATTCTCCATGAATCTAACAACACTAGGTGCTTTGGCATTGCGCATAGGACATAATAATGTATATTTTGTGAAGAAATCCGAAACAACTAACAAATATGTAAAACCTTTTGGAGATCGGGGAAATGGTCCCATAATATCCACAGCGATAGTCTGAAAAGGAAATTTTACATTTCTTTCAGCTCCCATGAGTCCCATACGAGGAGTATTCGATAATTTCTGTGACTGACATACTTTACAAGACTTGACATATTTCAAAATATCACATCTCATTTTGGGCCAATAGTAGTGTTGCTGTACTCTCGAAAATGTCTTGAAAAAACCAAAATGACTACATATTGATGGATCATGTGAATCTTTTATAACGGAAATTCTCTGTGATTTCGGAACAACTACTTTCCATTCAACTACATTCGATTTTATGGGAACTTTCGAAGGAACATATTCATAAAGTAAATTATCTACAACTTTAAACTGAGAATAGGCAACCGGATTTTGTAGAACTTTAGTGCGCAGAGAGGAATACCAGTTATCTGAATTATTAGACTCAATATCTATTAAATCTACTTCTACTTTGTCCATGTCGGCAGAAGGCATTCGGGAGAGAAAATCTGGCACCCGATTATTTGCACCTTTTGTATAGGTCAACTCAAACGTGTGTTGTCTCAACTTAACAGCCCATCTGGCTAATCTACCTGAAGGGTCTTTCAGATTATTTAGCCAGAGGAGACTATGGTGATCAGTAGTCACCTTAAAAACAGTTACCTCTATGTATGGACGAAATTTGTCTATAAGAAAAATAAGACTGAGTAATTCCCTCTCTGTGACACTATAATTTCTCTCAGACTTTGAAAGGGATCTTGAGGCATATGCAATGACTCTCTCGACACCCTGAACCTCCTGAGTCAACACACCACCCACGCCCACATCACTTGCATCGCACTGGATGGTAAACGGCAGATCAAAATCAGGGGGACATAAAATGGGTGCTGACACAAGAGCATTCTTGATGGCGAGAAAGAAAGCTTCCGCCTCAGGAGTCCACTCTACAGGTTGCTTTTTTCCTTTCCCTCTCAATAAAGCGCTAATAGGAGCAATTAAAGTTGAGAAATTTTCAATAAATTTCCTATACCAAGAACATAACCCCATAAATCTTTTAATTTCAGATGTGGCCTTTGGACGAGCATAATTTACCATAACAGAAACTTTAGATGGATCTGTCCTGATACCTTGCCTATCTATAACAAAACCCAAATATTTAAGTGATGTTTTGAAAAACTCACATTTTTTTAAATTGATAGTTAAATTGGCATCCTTCAAATTACTCTTAACTTCATATAAAAGATTCACATGCTCCTCAAAAGTCGACGAAATAACGATGATATCATCCAAATAAGTAAAAAGATTTGGCTCGAACCTGGGACCGAACAACGCATCACATAGTCTCTGTTGCGTCTGCGCACTGTTGCATAAGCCAAACGGCATGACGTTAAACTCGAATAACCCTCTACCGGGTATACTGAATGCAGTTTTTTCCTTTGAAGATTCCGACAATGGAACTTGCCAAAAAGCTTTACGCAAATCGATACTCGATATAAATTTTGCATTCCTCAACAAAGTCAAAATTCTGTCAATACGTGGCAGAGGATAGCTATCATGCTTTGTAAGTTCATTCAACTTACGTCCATCGAAGCAAAATCTGTATTCCCCAGATGATTTTTTTACAAGCAGTACCGGACTGTTCCAAGGACTATGTGATGGTTGAACGACACCCAGTCTAAGCATGTCATCTAATTCCTCATTTAGAAGTTTCAACATATATGGAGACATCAAATATTGTCTCTGCTTAACTGGTTTCGCATCACCAGTATCAATATCTAAAATAATTTTATTCGTACGACCTAAACGAGCATCGCTACTAATTTCCCCAAATGAGCTGATAAGATCCTTTACCTGTACCTTCTGATTCGCTGTAAGTTTATCGTCAATGCACAATTCTGATATATGCTGAAATTCTGAAAAGCTGGCAACAATGTCGACAGTTTTATCCAAAACTCGACACTTAATGTCCCAACGAAAACTATTAAAATCTATGGTTACACCAAATTTTCTACAAAAATCACTGCCCAAAATAAAAAATTGTGACAAGGAAGGTACTACAAGTGCAGGAACAATTTGAATAGTCCCCTCTATATTAATAGGCAAATCAACAATTCCTTCAACATTTTGATGTGCTCCATCAGCAGTAAAAACATGGTTCAAGTGAGGACTTCTGATAATTAAATCGAGATTTTTTACTGTCCTTAAACCTCCTTGACCTATAACTGACATGTTGGCACCACTGTCTAAAAGTGCTATGACATATTTATCAAAAAGTTGGATTCGAACATATGGCCTATTATCCTTGCCATTTTCAATCAAAAGAGGAGCTACAACATTTCTAGAATTTTCCTCTACAATAAGGTTAGACTTATTTGAAATTAAATTGGCCCTAAAGTTATTTGGAGAAGGTTGAGAGCCTCTAGCAACATTCTCCTTTACTCGTTTCCCTTACACTTATCACAATCCTTTACTCTGACATTGGGTGCACCACATTTAAAACAGAATATTTTCTTAATGCCAGACCTACAAGTGACATGTGTGTGATTCGCTAAATTACATCTCCAGCAAACTATGGGAGAATTTTCCTCCTTGGAATTTCTATTTGAATTTGTCGAACCGTTTGAACTAGAAGAAGGGGTGGTATTATTTGAATTCCTCAACTTATTTTTTTGATACTTGTTTCCTAAATGTTTATCATTATTTTGATGAGGTTTGGGCTTGACATTCGAAGAAGGTGTACCCCTACTGTTATTTGATACGTATGCAATTTCTGGATCTTCAAGTGAAGAGACAGATCTACCCTTTTGGGAGTTGAAACCTGAAAAATTCGAGGCTGCACCCTGTGAATCGGCTTCCTCTAGTCTCTTACATAAAGTTCCCAACTGGGGAACTGAGTCGATATCACAAAGAGCTAACCTACTCCTATAATCAGACTTCAGACCCAATTTGATATATCTGACTTTTGTCACTTCAGCTGCTCCATGGCTGAGTCGGTTAAACAGTGCATCCATGCATGCAATATAAATAACAACAGGTTCAGAATTTCCTTGTTTTCTATTCTTAATTTGTTGCCAAACTTCATCGTCAAAATCAGACACCAAAAAATCTTTCTTAAGTTTCAAAACCAAAGAATCCCAATCATTAAGTTGAGTTTTCACATATCTAAACCAAAAAGTGGCTTTCCCAGTGAAAAGGTCACTAGCCGAATCAAAAAGATCTACTTTGGAAATGTGTCTAGCTTGTGCAAGTTCTTCAATTCTTTCTATAAATGATAAAAGATTTTTAGGTTCTCCATCAAACTGTATGCCTAACTTATAAACTGGAATTGATTTTTGTACACTCTGAGAAAATGAAGAATTTTGGACATTCGAATGTCTCATAGATGGGTTGACAGTAGAATTCATCAGAGGTACATTCATTGGAACAGGTTCTGACTCAGTTACCCTTTCATGTAATTCGGCATCAAGTTGAAGGGCTGTAGCATAAGATTCATTTTTGAAACGTAACATCTCCTCAAAATCTTCCTCTTCATTATTCAATGCAATTCTTTGAATCCTTAAAGTTACATGACAAATTCTAGATTCTGCCCTTTTAAAAGTTGAATCCGAGGAAGGACCATCAAAATCACTAATCAAAAATTTTATTGAAGTCAAAGTGTTCTCAATTTCTACCTTATCTGATGCAAAATTAAATGAAAGGTCACTTAAAGTCAGAGCATCCTTACCCTGTTGTACTTCTTTGGCTATAAGACGTCCTAAAATCTTTCTTTTATCATCCATGTTCCGTTCAGAAATAACACCCCTAATTCTTAATTCGTAATTGATTTCTGCAATCAACAAATGTTTAACTTTGATAGAATCCATTTTAATGAACTTCAGCAAACCAGACTGAGCAAATAAAAAAATCTATCTAAAGTATGTCACTCAATAAATATCTTAAAAATCGGCGAGAAACAACCATTGACTATAAATCTGTTATTATAATTCCTAATATTTACCAAACGTGACAACGTCGTAAAATTTCAAAAATAGTCAAATATGCTTAAGGTAAAATTCATCAGCTCCAAAATATGTAAAATGTTACAAACTCAAACTGCCGAAGTGCTCCCAAGTGTGAAAAAAATTATAAGACTTCTTTGAAAAAATAGCTTTCTTGTGAACCTGTTTCAAAAAAATTCCTGTCTCCCAAATCACCTTTAGCACTTGATAGAGGTGTGTCTTTATTCAACTAAAAGTACCAACCAACAATCTGAGAAAATTAATTCAGGTTCTCCAAAAAAATTTAACTTGAAATTTCGAATTTTCGGACCCCACGTTGGGCGCCATTTATGTGGCCTACTTTATAACTCAAAAATGAAATCAAACAAAGTAGTTCACATTATGCTGACGGCAGCTGTTCGCCGGAGAACAGATAAGTGAGTTCGGGTTATTTGTGGCTCTATGAATGAAAATTCAAAATCAAGAGGGCGCCACTCAATTTAATAAATGTTATACTATATTTGGAAAATTGAGAAACCAAATACTTTACCAAAAAACGTTACCTGAAATGTCAATAAAATTAAAATATCTCAGAAAGCTGGTTGGACGAATAGATTGAATAAAACCATATCAAGTTTAAAAAAATATATAATAAAAGACACCACCATAAGACAAGGCAAACATGTTCTGAACCACTGCAGATATCACTTCAAATGCCATCAAATATCAATAAAATAATATGTCCAAAAAATACATATGCAGTTAAATGCCTGCTGATGTTGTATGATAACTTTCGCTGAAATTATGTATAAGGTAATAAATCTATACCTAAATCCGCTGTCGCATAGTATACTATGTGAGAGCTTCACAAGAGCTCTATAGGTAATAGTTTCAGTAGAAAATTATGGCATAAATGTATATTTAAAAGGTGATGATAAATATTATTTTGTGACAAAAAAACGACACTGAAGGTGTAAAAAAAACCTGGTGTTATGGGTCCATGATCCTTCCCCAATGGTCCAAATCTGTAGCCCCTATTCAAGGTCCATGGTGTGTAGTGGTGGTGCAGGAAGACTGCGAAGACAAAGGTGAAACAGGAATGAAAGCAGGAAACAGCACAGAAGAGAAGAAAGCTAAACCTCCACGGTCAGCCAGGGGTTGTGGTGCAGCTAAGCTGGTCGACAGACTCAACCGACGCTACTGGACTCGTCTAGTATCTCGAAGGTCGACTCTGGCCAAGATCCGAAGACCTTGCAGGAAAACTCACAGATCCGCTGGGGAATCTTGACTAGGGTTGAAGAGTTTCCTGACGGGCCGGTCACAACCAGGAATCCAATATCAGCAGCTAAGCTGTACCTAACACCCTAACAAAAAAATAGCCTCGTGTGAGGACATGTGCAACAACAAAAAAACCCAAAAAAATTGAATAGGTATATTCTCAACCTGTCGATATCATTGCTGGCTCAAAACTTACCTTCTGAGAAGGGAGGTAGTGCTTAGAAGACAAACATCAAACAGAAGAGCAGCACGGCCGGATAGAAGCAATGGCGGCTTCCACTCACCACCGCATGGCAGTCTCCAGGTGGTTAGAACAAATCCTCCAAAAAGGCTCCAAAATCCATAAATGATGGATGCGACTTGAGCTCAGCAGATGTTGCAATCACAAATTCCCCAAAAGGGTTTATTCAACGGTTAACTCACCGAGAATGAAAATAAAAAATATGAGTCAAGTGCACCTCATCATGGCCACACTGGAAAAAGCCTCGAGGTAGCAGCTAGAGGACGGATATCATCTCCTATTTCCGAAATTTGCCGAAGAACTCACTTCCTGTCCAAAAACAGCGCCAATTATGAATTCTGGGCTCCCCATTGGTCAAAACCATAAATACAGTATATCCCATTTGACAGAACCAAAGGTGAAGAAGACTGATTCTTCTTTCTTTTATTCTGTTACGGGCATGTGCATATATGGCTAACCAAACTGAGCCAGACCAATGACGGAAATGACAGAAGATCAAAGCCAGCACTGAGAAGATCGATGACAACCGAGCAATGACATCGACGTGAAAATATTATAACCTATATAAGAAGATAACCTATCAGATTATATTCTGAAAAATAAAGAAAATCCTTATAAATCTGGATCACATTCAGATCTAACAGACTTCCTTCACAAATCCTGAGAAAACCTTCAGCGACATAGAATTCATCACACTTGAGAACACAACGGTATGTCGCTTGTTTACTAATGAATGTATCACAATGTTTACTGACTCTCTTTTCTTCAATTCTAGGCCTAGGATCAGACAGATAGCCAGAAAATCATAAGATTCCTGCAGCTTATTACATCACTTCCAAAAGCGCTGAGAATGTCAGAAACAAGAGTACTGCATCTACTGTTATTTTGTGTGTGATATTATACCATTCAAAACTGTGTGTGATATAGTGTTGTCTGAATAAATGTGTTATGTTTTGAAGGATTTATTGATGTGTTATTCTGAAACTCTGTAAGTATACCAAATATATTCATCAACTGATAATGTATTTTGGTACCAAGTGCAGTTGTTATCTGAATGCTACCAATCCAATAAAAAAACAAAATTGTAGCAATTTGAATGCTACAAGGTGGCCCCCTTGGAACTTTTTCGAATTCTTCAGACCGCCTTAACTTCCGAACGGATGGACCGATTTTCAATTTCGCGCATACCAATTTGCTTGTTTTTTCATAGAATCCATTTCTTCAATAGAAAAAACCGAAATCGAAAAAAAAATTGCATCAAAGGGGGTCCTGTTGGAACTTTTTCGAATTCTTCAGATCGCCTTAACTTCCGAACGGATGGACCGATTTTCAACTTCGATCATACCAAACTGCTTGTTTTTTTTTCATAGAATCCATTTCTCCAATCGAAAAAACCGAAATCAAAAAAAAAATTGCATCAAAGGGGGTCCCCTTGGAACTTTTTCGAATTCTTCAGATCGCCTTAACTTCCAAACGGATGGACCGATTTTCAACTTCGATCATACCAATCTTCTTGTTTTTTTTTATAGAATCCATTTCTTCAATCGAGAAAACCGAAATCTAAAAAAAAATTGCATCAAAGGGGGCCCCCTTGGAACTTTTTCGAATTCTTCAGATCGCCTTAACTTCCGAACGGATTGACCGATTTTCAACTTCGATCATACCAATCTGCATGTTTTTTTCATAGAATCTATTTCTCCAATCGAAAAAACCGAAATCGAAAAAACAATGCATCAAATTGGGCCCCCTTGGAACTTTTTCGAATTTATCAGACCGCCTTAACTTTCGAACGGATGGACCGATTTTCAACTTCGATCATACCAAACTGCTTGTTTTTTTTCATAGAATCCATTTCTCTAATCGAAAAAACCGAAATCTAAAAAAAAAATTGCATCAAAGGGGGCCCCCTTGGAACTTTTTCGGATTCTTCAGACCGCCTTAACTTCCGAACGGATGGACCGATTTTCAATTTCGCGCATACCAATTTGCTCGTTTTTTCATAGAATCAATTTCTTCAATAGAAAAAACCAAAATCGAAAAAAAAATTGCATCAAAGGGAACTTTTTCGAATTCTTCAGATCGCCTTAACTTCCGAACGGATGGACCGATTTTCAACTTCGATCATACCAAACTGCTTGTTTTTTTTCATAGAATCCATTTCTCCAATCAAAAAAACCTAAGTCGAAAAAAATTTGCATCAAAGGGGGTCCCCTTGGATTTTTTTCGAATTCTTCAGATCGCCTTAACTTCCAAACGGATGGACCGATTTTCAACTTCGATCATACCAATCTGCTTGTTTTTTTTCATAGAATCCATTTCTCCAATCAAAAAAACCGAAATCGAAAAAAAAATGCATCAAAGGGGGCCCCCTTGGAACTTTTTCGAATTCTTCAGATCGCCATAACTTCCAAACGGATGGACCGATTTTCAACTTCGATCATACCAATCTACTTGTTTTTTTTTCATAGAATCCATTTCTCCAATCGAAAAAACCGAAATCTAAAAAAAAAATTGCATCAAAGGGGGCCCCCTTGGAACTTTTTCGAATTCTTCAGATCGCCTTAACTTCCGAACGGATTGACCGATTTTCAACTTCGATCATACCAATCTGCTTGTTTTTTTCATAGAATCCATTTCTCCAATCGAAAAAACCGAAATCGAAAAAAAAAATGCATCAAAGGGGGCCTCCTTGGAACTTTTTCGAATTCTTCAGACCCCTTAACTTCCGAACGGATGGACCGATTTTCAATTTCGCGCATACCAATTTGCTTGTTTTTTCATAGAATCCATTTCTTCAATAGAAAAAACCGAAATCGAAAAAAAAATTGCATCAAAGGGGGTCCTCTTGGAACTTTTTCGAATTCTTCAGATCGCCTTAACTTCCGAACGGATGGACCGATTTTCAAGTTCGATCATACCAAACTGCTTGTTTTTTTTTCATAGAATCCATTTCTCCAATCGAAAAAACCGGAATCGAAAAAAAAAATGCATCAAAGGGGGTCCCCTTGGATTTTTTCGAATTCTTCAGATCGCCTTAACTTCCAAACGGATGGACCGATTTTCAACTTCGATCATACCAATCTGCTTGTTTTTTTTCATAGAATCCATTTCTCCAATTGAAAAAACCGAAATCTAAAAAAAAAAATTGCATCAAAGGGGGCCCCCTTGGAACTTTTTCGAATTCTTCAGACCGCCTTAACTTCCGAACGGATGGACCGATTTTCAATTTCGCGCATACCAATTTGCTTGTTTTTTCATAGAATCCATTTCTTCAATAGAAAAAACCGAAATCGAAAAAAAAATTGCATCAAAGGGGGTCCTGTTGGAACTTTTTCGAATTCTTCAGATCGCCTTAACTTCCGAACGGATGGACCGATTTTCAACTTCGATCATACCAAACTGCTTGTTTTTTTTCATAGAATCCATTTCTCCAATCGAAAAAACCGAAATCAAAAAAAAAATTGCATCAGAGGGGGTCCCCTTGGAACTTTTTCGAATTCTTCAGATCGCCTTAACTTCCAAACGGATGGACCGATTTTCAACTTCGATCATACCAATCTTCTTGTTTTTTTTTATAGAATCCATTTCTTCAATCGAGAAAACCGAAATCTAAAAAAAAATTGGATCAAAGGGGGCCCCCTTGGAACTTTTTCGAATTCTTCAGATCGCCTTAACTTCCGAACGGATTGACCGATTTTCAACTTCGATCATACCAATCTGCTTGTTTTTTTCATAGAATCTATTTCTCCAATCGAAAAAACCGAAATCGAAAAAACAATGCATCAAATTGGGCCCCCTTGGAACTTTTTCGAATTTATCAGACCGCCTTAACTTCCGAACGGATGGACCGATTTTCAACTTCGATCATACCAAACTGCTTGTTTTTTTTCATAGAATCCATTTCTCTAATCGAAAAAACCGTAATCGAAAAAAAAATTGCATCAAAGGGGGTCCCCTTGGAACTTTTTCGAATTCTTCAGATCGCCTTAACTTCCAAACGGATGGACCGATTTTCAACTTCGATCATACCAATCTGCTTGTTTTTTTTTTCATAGAATCCATTTCTCCAATCGAAAAAACCGAAATCTAAAAAAAAATTGCATCAAAGGGGGCCCCCTTGGAACTTTTTCGAATTCTTCAGATCGCCTTAACTTTCGAACGGATTGACAGATTTTCAACTTCGATCATACCAATCTGCTTGTTTTTTTCATAGAATCCATTTCTCCAATCGAAAAAAAAAATGCATCAAAGGGGGCCCCCTTGGAACTTTTTCGAATTCTTCAGATCGCCTTAACTTCCGAACGGATGGACCGATTTTCAACTTCGATCATACCAATCTGCTTGTTTTTTTTTCATAGAATCCATTTCTCCAATCGAAAAAACCGAAATCTAAAAAAAAAATTGCATCAAAGGGGGCCCCCTTGGAACTTTTTCGAATTCTTCAGATCGCCTTAACTTCCGAACGGATTGATCGATTTTCAACTTCGATCATACCAATATGATTGTTTTTTTCATAGAATCCATTTCTCCAATCGAAAAAACCGAAATCGAAAAAAAAATGCATCAAAGGGGGCCCCCTTGGAACTTTTTCGAATTCTTCAGACCGCCTTAACTTCCGAACGGATGGACCGATTTTCAATTTCGCGCATACCAATTTGCTCGTTTTGTCATAGAATCAATTTCTTCAATAGAAAAAACCAAAATCGAAAAAAAAATTGCATCAAAGGGAACTTTTTCGAATTCTTCAGATCGCCTTAACTTCCGAACGGATGGACCGATTTTCAACTTCGATCATACCAAACTGCTTGTTTTTTTTCATAGAATCCATTTCTCCAATCAAAAAAACCTAAGTCGAAAAAAATTTGCATCAAAGGGGGTCCCCTTGGATTTTTTTCGAATTCTTCAGATCGCCTTAACTTCCAAACGGATGGACCGATTTTCAACTTCGATCATACCAATCTGCTTGTTTTTTTTATAGAATCCATTTCTTCAATCGAAAAAACCGAAATCTAAAAAAAAAATTGCATCAAAGGGGGCCCCCTTGGAACTTTTTCGAATTCTTCAGATCGCCTTAACTTCCGAACGGATTGACCGATTTTCAACTTCGATCATACCAATCTGCTTGTTTTTTTTATAGAATCCATTTCTCCAATCGAAAAAACCGAAATCGAAAAAAAAATGCATCAAAGGTGGCCCCCTTGGAACTTTTTCGAATTCTTCAGACCGCCTTAACTTCCGAACGGATGGACCGATTTTCAATTTCGCGCATACCAATTTGCTTGTTTTTTCATAGAATCCATTTCTTCAATAGAAAAAACCGAAATCGAAAAAAAAATTGCATCAAAGGGGGTCCTGTTGGAACTTTTTCGAATTCTTCAGATCGCCTTAACTTCCGAACGGATGGACCGATTTTCAACTTCGATCATACCAAACTGCTTGTTTTTTTTTCACAGAATCCATTTCTCCAATCGAAAAAACCGAAATCGAAAAAAAAATGCATCAAAGGTGGCCCCCTTGGAACTTTTTCGAATTCTTCAGACCGCCTTAACTTCCGAACGGATGGACCGATTTTCAATTTCGCGCATACCAATTTGCTTGTTTTTTCATAGAATCCATTTCTTCAATAGAAAAAACCGAAATCGAAAAAAAAATTGCATCAAAGGGGGTCCTGTTGGAACTTTTTCGAATTCTTCAGATCGCCTTAACTTCCGAACGGATGGACCGATTTTCAACTTCGATCATACCAAACTGCTTGTTTTTTTTTCACTGAATCCATTTCTCCAATCGAAAAAACCGAAATCAAAAAAAAAAAAATTGCATCAAAGGGGGTCCCCTTGGAACTTTTTCGAATTCTTCAGATCGCCTTAACTTCCAAACGGATGGACCGATTTTCAACTTCGATCATACCAATCTACTTGTTTTTTTTCATAGAATCCATTTCTCCAATCGAAAAAACCGAAATCTAAAAAATAAATTGCATCAAAGGGGGCCCCCTTGGAACTTTTTCGAATTCTTCAGATCGCCTTAACTTCCGAACGGATTGACCGATTTTCAACTTCGATCATACCAATCTGCTTGTTTTTTTCATAGAATCCATTTCTCCAATCGAAAAAACCGAAATCGAGAAAAAAATGCATCAAATTGGGCCCCCTTGGAACATTTTCGAATTTTTCAGACCGCCTTAACTTCCGAACGGATGGACCGATTTTCAACTTCGATCATACCAAACTGCTTGTTTTTTTTTCATAGAATCCATTTCTCCAATCGAAAAAACCGAAATCGAAAAAAAAATGCATCAAAGGGGGCCTCCTTGGAACTTTTTCGAACGGATGGACCGATTTTCAATTTCGCGCATACCAATTTGCTTGTTTTTTCATAGAATCCATTTCTTCAATAGAAAAAACCGAAATCGAAAAAAAAATTGCATCAAAGGGGGTCCTCTTGGAACTTTTTCGAATTCTTCAGATCGCCTTAACTTCCGAACGGATGGACCGATTTTCAACTTCGATCATACCAAACTGCTTGTTTTTTTTCATAGAATCCATTTCTCCAATCAAAAAACCTAAGTCGAAAAAAATTTGCATCAAAGGGGGTCCCCTTGGATTTTTTTCGAATTCTTCAGATCGCCTTAACTTCCAAACGGATGGACCGATTTTCAACTTCGATCATACCAATCTGCTTGTTTTTTTTCATAGAATCCATTTCTCCAATCAAAAAAACCGAAATCGAAAAAAAAATGCATCAAAGGGGGCCCCCTTGGAACTTTTTCGAATTCTTCAGATCGCCATAACTTCCAAACGGATGGACCGATTTTCAACTTCGATCATACCAATCTACTTGTTTTTTTTCATAGAATCCATTTCTCCAATCGAAAAAACCGAAATCTAAAAAAAAATTGCATCAAAGGGGGCCCCCTTGGAACTTTTTCGAATTCTTCAGATCGCCTTAACTTCCGAACGGATTGACCGATTTTCAACTTCGATCATACCAATCTGCTTGTTTTTTTCATAGAATCCATTTCTCCAATCGAAAAAACCGAAATCGAAAAAAAA
The DNA here is from genome assembly GCA_029955515.1 of Chrysomela aeneicollis. Taxonomy (NCBI): domain Eukaryota; kingdom Metazoa; phylum Arthropoda; class Insecta; order Coleoptera; family Chrysomelidae; genus Chrysomela; species Chrysomela aeneicollis. Next base: position 17,164,911 of record JARUHQ010000006.1, read on the forward strand.
ATGCATCAAATTGGGCCCCCTTGGAACTTTTTCGAATTCTTCAGACCGCCTTAACTTCCGAACGGATGGACCGATTTTCAACTTCGATCATACCAAACTGCTTGTTTTTTTTTCATAGAATCCATTTCTCCAATCGAAAAAACCGGAATCGAAAACAAAATTGCATCAAAGGGGGTCCCCTTGGATTTTTTTCGAATTCTTCAGATCGCCTTAACTTCCAAACGGATGGACCGATTTTCAACTTCGATCATACCAATCTGCTTGTTTTTTTTTCATAGAATCCATTTCTCCAATTGAAAAAACCGAAATCTAAAAAAAAAAATTGCATCAAAGGGGGCCCCCTTGGAACTTTTTCGAATTCTTCAGACCGCCTTAACTTCCGAACGGATGGACCGATTTTCAATTTCGCACATACCAATTTGCTTGTTTTTTCATAGAATCCATTTCTTCAATAGAAAAAACCGAAATCGAAAAAAAAATTGCATCAAAGGGGGTCCTGTTGGAACTTTTTCGAATTCTTCAGATCGCCTTAACTTCCGAACGGATGGACCGATTTTCAACTTCGATCATACCAAACTGCTTGTTTTTTTTCATAGAATCCATTTCTCCAATCGAAAAAACCGAAATCAAAAAAAAATTGCATCAAAGGGGGTCCCCTTGGAACTTTTTCGAATTCTTCAGATCGCCTTAACTTCCAAACGGATGGACCGATTTTCAACTTCGATCATACCAATCTTCTTGTTTTTTTTTATAGAATCCATTTCTTCAATCGAGAAAACCGAAATCTAAAAAAAAATTGGATCAAAGGGGGCCCCCTTGGAACTTTTTCGAATTCTTCAGATCGCCTTAACTTCCGAACGGATTGACCGATTTTCAACTTCGATCATACCAATCTGCTTGTTTTTTTCATAGAATCTATTTCTCCAATCGAAAAAACCGAAATCGAAAAAACAATGCATCAAATTGGGCCCCCTTGGAACTTTTTCGAATTTATCAGACCGCCTTAACTTCCGAACGGATGGACCGATTTTCAACTTCGATCATACCAAACTGCTTGTTTTTTTTCATAGAATCCATTTCTCTAATCGAAAAAACCGTAATCGAAAAAAAAATGCATCAAAGGGGGCCCCCTTGGAACTTTTTCGAATTCTTCAGATCGCCTTAACTTCCGAACGGATGGACCGATTTTCAACTTCGATCATACCAATCTGCTTGTTTTTTTTTCATAGAATCCATTTCTCCAATCGAAAAAACCGAAATCTAAAAAAAAAATTGCATCAAAGGGGGCCCCCTTGGAACTTCTTCGAATTCTTCAGATCGCCTTAACTTCCGAACGGATTGATCGATTTTCAACTTCGATCATACCAATATGATTGTTTTTTTCATAGAATCCATTTCTCCAATCGAAAAAACCGAAATCGAAAAAAAAATGCATCAAAGGGGGCCCCCTTGGAACTTTTTCGAATTCTTCAGACCGCCTTAACTTCCGAACGGATGGACCGATTTTCAATTTCGCGCATACCAATTTGCTCGTTTTTTCATAGAATCAATTTCTTCAATAGAAAAAACCAAAATCGAAAAAAAAATTGCATCAAAGGGAACTTTTTCGAATTCTTCAGATCGCCTTAACTTCCGAACGGATGGACCGATTTTCAACTTCGATCATACCAAACTGCTTGTTTTTTTTCATAGAATCCATTTCTCCAATCAAAAAAACCTAAGTCGAAAAAAATTTGCATCAAAGGGGGTCCCCTTGGATTTTTTTCGAATTCTTCAGATCGCCTTAACTTCCAAACGGATGGACCGATTTTCAACTTCGATCATACCAATCTGCTTGTTTTTTTTATAGAATCCATTTCTCCAATCGAAAAAACCGAAATCTAAAAAAAAAATTGCATCAAAGGGGGCCCCCTTGGAACTTTTTCGAATTCTTCAGATCGCCTTAACTTCCGAACGGATTGACCGATTTTCAACTTCGATCATACCAATCTGCTTGTTTTTTTTATAGAATCCATTTCTCCAATCGAAAAAACCGAAATCGAAAAAAAAATGCATCAAAGGTGGCCCCCTTGGAACTTTTTCGAATTCTTCAGACCGCCTTAACTTCCGAACGGATGGACCGATTTTCAATTTCGCGCATACCAATTTGCTTGTTTTTTCATAGAATCCATTTCTTCAATAGAAAAAACCGAAATCGAAAAAAAAATTGCATCAAAGGGGGTCCTGTTGGAACTTTTTCGAATTCTTCAGATCGCCTTAACTTCCGAACGGATGGACCGATTTTCAACTTCGATCATACCAAACTGCTTGTTTTTTTTTCACAGAATCCATTTCTCCAATCGAAAAAACCGAAATCGAAAAAAAAATGCATCAAAGGTGGCCCCCTTGGAACTTTTTCGAATTCTTCAGACCGCCTTAACTTCCGAACGGATGGACCGATTTTCAATTTCGCGCATACCAATTTGCTTGTTTTTTCATAGAATCCATTTCTTCAATAGAAAAAACCGAAATCGAAAAAAAAATTGCATCAAAGGGGGTCCTGTTGGAACTTTTTCGAATTCTTCAGATCGCCTTAACTTCCGAACGGATGGACCGATTTTCAACTTCGATCATACCAAACTGCTTGTTTTTTTTTCACTGAATCCATTTCTCCAATCGAAAAAACCGAAATCAAAAAACAAATTGCATCAAAGGGGGTCCCCTTGGAACTTTTTCGAATTCTTCAGATCGCCTTAACTTCCAAACGGATGGACCGATTTTCAACTTCGATCATACCAATCTACTTGTTTTTTTTTCATAGAATCCATTTCTCCAATCGAAAAAACCGAAATCTAAAAAATAAATTGCATCAAAGGGGGCCCCCTTGGAACTTTTTCGAATTCTTCAGATCGCCTTAACTTCCGAACGGATTGACCGATTTTCAACTTCGATCATACCAATCTGCTTGTTTTTTTCATAGAATCCATTTCTCCAATCGAAAAAACCGAAATCGAGAAAAAAATGCATCAAATTGGGCACCCTTGGAACATTTTCGAATTTTTCAGACCGCCTTAACTTCCGAACGGATGGACCGATTTTCAACTTCGATCATACCAAACTGCTTGTTTTTTTTTCATAGAATCCATTTCTCCAATCGAAAAAACCGAAATCTGAAAAAAAAATTGCATCAAAGGGGGCCCCCTTGGAACTTTTTCGAATTCTTCAGATCGCCTTAACTTCCGAACGGATGGACCGATTTTCAACTTCGATCATACCAAACTGCTTGTTTTTTTTTCATAGAATCCATTTCTCCAATCGAAAAAACCGAAATCAAAAAAAAAATTGCATCAAAGGGGGTCCCCTTGGAACTTTTTCGAATTCTTCAGATCGCCTTAACTTCCAAACGGATGGACCGATTTTCAACTTCGATCATACCAATCTACTTGTTTTTTTTCATAGAATCCATTTCTCCAATCGAAAAAACCGAAATCTAAAAAAAATTGCATCAAAGGAAGCCCCCTTGGAACTTTTTCGAATTCTTCAGATCGCCTCAACTTCCGAACGGATGGACCGATTTTCAACTCCGATCATACCAATCTGTTTTTTTTTTTCATAAAATCCATTTCTCCAATCAAAAAAACCGAAATCGAAATAAAAATGCATCAAAGGGGGCCCCCTTGGAACTTTTTCGAATTCTTCAGATCGCCTTAACTTCCAAACGGATAGACCGATTTTCAACTTCGATCATACCAATCTGCTTGTTTTTTTTTCATTGAATCCATTTCTCCAATCGAAAAAACCGAAATCGAAAAAAAAATGCATTAAAGGGGGCCCCCTTGGAACTTTTTCGAATTCTTCAGATCGCCTTAACTTCCGAACGGATGGACCGATTTTCAACTTCGATCATACCAATCTGTTTGTTTTTTTTTCATTGAATCCATTTCTCCAATCGAAAAAACCGAAATCGAAAAAAAAAATGCATCAAAGGGGGCCCCCTTGGAACTTTTTCGAATTCTTCAGATCGCCTTAACTTCCGAACGGATGGACCGATTTTCAACTTCGCGCATACCAATTTGCTTGTTTTTTTTCATAGAATCTATTTCTCCAATCGAAGAAACCGAAGTCAAAAAAAAAATGCATCAAAGGGGGTCCCCTTGGAACTTTCTCGAAATCTTCAGATCACCTTAACTTCCGAACGGATGGACCGATTTTCAACTTCGATCATACCAATCTGTATGTTTTTTTTCATAGAATCCATTTCTCCAATCGAAAAAACCGAAATCGAAAAAAAATAAATGCATCAAAGGGGGTCCTCTTGGAACTTATTCGAATTCTTTAGATCGCCTCAACTTCCGAACGGATGGACCTATTTTCAACTTTGATCATACCAATCTGCTTGTTTTTTTTCATAGAATCCATTTCTCCAATCGAAAAAACCGAAATCGAAAAAAAAATGCATCAAAGGTGGCCCCCTTGGAACTTTTTCGAATTCTTCAGACCGCCTTAACTTCCGAACGGATGGACCGATTTTTAATTTCGCGCATACCAATTTGCTTGTTTTTTTATAGAATCCATTTCTTCAATAGAAAAAACCGAAATCGAAAAAAAAATTGCATCAAAGGGGGTCCTGTTGGAACTTTTTCGAATTCTTCAGATCGCCTTAACTTCCGAACGGATGGACCGATTTTCAACTTAGATCATACCAAACTGCTTGTTTTTTTTTCATAGAATCCATTTCTCCAATCGAAAAAACCGAAATCAAAAAAAAAATTGCATCAAAGGGGGTCCCCTTGAAACTTTTTCGAATTCTTCAGATCGCCTTAACTTCCAAACGGATGGACCGATTTTCAACTTCGATCATACCATCTTGTTTTTTTTATAGAATCCATTTCTCCAATCGAAAAAACCGAAATCTAAAAAAAAATTGCATCAAAGGGGGCCCCCTTGGAACTTTTTCGAATTCTTCAGATCGCCTTAACTTCCGAACGGATTGACCGATTTTCAACTTCGATCATACCAATCTGCTTGTTTTTTTCATAGAATCCATTTCTTCAATCGAAAAAACCGAAATCGAAAAAAAAATGCATCAAATTGGGCCCCCTTGGAACATTTTCGAATTCTTCAGACCGCCTTAACTTCCGAACGGATGGACCGATTTTCAACTTCGATCATACCAAACTGCTTGTTTTTTTTCATAGAATCCATTTCTCCAATCGAAAAAACCGTAATCGAAAAAAAAATTGCATCAAAGGGGGTCCCCTTGGAACTTTTTCGAATTCTTCAGATCGCCTTAACTTCCAAACGGATGGACCGATTTTCAACTTCGATCATACCAATCTGCTTGATTTTTTTTCATAGAATCCATTTCTCCAATCGAAAAAACCGAAATCTAAAAAAAAAATTGCATCAAAGAGGGCCCCCTTGGAACTTTTTCGAATTCTTCAGATCGCTTTAACTTTCGAACGGATTGACAGATTTTCAACTTCGATCATACCAATCTGCTTGTTTTTTTCATAGAATCCATTTCTCCAATCAAAAAAAAAAATGCATCAAAGGGGGCCCCCTTGGAACTTTTTCGAATTCTTCAGATCGCCTTAACTTCCGAACGGATGGACCGATTTTCAACTTCGATCATACCAATCTGCTTGTTTTTTTTTCATAGAATCCATTTCTTCAATCGAAAAAACCGAAATGAAAAAAAAAAATGCATCAAAGGGGGATCCCTTGGAACTTTTTCGAATTCTTCAGATCGCCGTAACTTCCGAACGGATGGACCGATTTTCAACTTCGATCATACCAATCTGCTTGTTTTTTTTTCATAGAATCCATTTCTTCAATCGAAAAAACCGAAATCTAAAAAAAAAATTGCATCAAAGGGGGCCCCCTTGGAACTTTTTCGAATTCTTCAGATCGCCTTAACTTCCGAACAGATTGATCGATTTTCAACTTCGATCATACCAATATGCTTGTTTTTTTCATAGAATCCATTCCTCCAATCGAAAAAACCGAAATCGAAAAAAAAATGCATCAAAGGGGGCCCCCTTGGAACTTTTTCGAATTCTTCAGATCGCCTTAACTTCCGAACGGATGGACCGATTTTCAACTTCGATCATACCAAACTGCTTGTTTTTTTTCATAGAATCCATTTCTCCAATCGAAAAAACCGAAGTCGAAAAAAAAATTGCATCAAAGGGGGTCCCCTTGGATTTTTTTCGAATTCTTCAGATCGCCTTAACTTCCAAACGGATGGACCGATTTTCAACTTCGATCATACCAATCTGCTTGTTTTTTTTTATAGAATCCATTTCTCCAATCGAAAAAACCGAAATCTAAAAAAAAAATTGCATCAAAGGGGGCCCCCTTGGAACTTTTTCGAATTCTTCAGATCGCCTTAACTTCCGAACGGATTGACCGATTTTCAACTTCGATCATACCAATCTGCTTGTTTTTTTTATAGAATCCATTTCTCCAATCGAAAAAACCGAAATCGAAAAAAAAATGCATCAAAGGTGGCCCCCTTGGAACTTTTTCGAATTCTTCAGACCGCCTTAACTTCCGAACGGATGGACCGATTTTCAATTTCGCGCATACCAATTTGCTTGTTTTTTCATAGAATCCATTTCTTCAATAGAAAAAACCGAAATCGAAAAAAAAATTGCATCAAAGGGGGTCCTGTTGGAACTTTTTCGAATTCTTCAGATCGCCTTAACTTCCGAACGGATGGACCGATTTTCAACTTCGATCATACCAAACTGCTTGTTTTTTTTTTCACAGAATCCATTTCTCCAATCGAAAAAACCGAAATCAAAAAAAAAATTGCATCAAAGGGGGTCCCCTTGGAACTTTTTCGAATTCTTCAGATCGCCTTAACTTCCAAACGGATGGACCGATTTTCAACTTCGATCATACCAATCTACTTGTTTTTTTTCATAGAATCCATTTCTCCAATCGAAAAAACCGAAATCTAAAAAAAAAATTGCATCAAAGGGGGCCCCCTTGGAACTTTTTCGAATTCTTCAGATCGCCTTAACTTCCGAACGGATTGACCGATTTTCAACTTCGATCATACCAATCTGCTTGTTTTTTTCATAGAATCCATTTCTCCAATCGAAAAAACCGAAATCGAAAAAAAAATTGCATCAAAGGGGGTCCCCTTGGAACTTATTCGAATTCTTTAGATCGCCTCAACTTCCGAACGGATGGACCGATTTTCAACTTCGATCATACCAAACTGCTTGTTTTTTTTCATAGAATCCATTTCTCCAATCGAAAAAACCGAAATCGAAAAAAAAATGCATCAAAGGGGGCCTCTTTGGAACTTTTTCGAATTCTTCAGACCGCCTTAACTTCCGAACGGATGGACCGATTTTCAATTTCGCGCATACCAATTTGCTTGTTTTTTCATAGAATCCATTTCTTCAATAGAAAAAACCGAAATCGAAAAAAAAATTGCATCAAAGGGGGTCCTCTTAGAACTTTTTCGAATTCTTCAGATCGCCTTAACTTCCGAACGGATGGACCGATTTTCAAGTTCGATCATACCAAACTGCTTGTTTTTTTTTCATAGAATCCATTTCTCCAATCGAAAAAACCGGAATCGAAAAAAAAATTGCATCAAAGGGGGTCCCCTTGGATTTTTTTCGAATTCTTCAGATCGCCTTAACTTCCAAACGGATGGACCGATTTTCAACTTCGATCATACCAATCTGCTTGTTTTTTTTCATAGAATCCATTTCTCCAATTGAAAAAACCGAAATCTAAAAAAAAAAATTGCATCAAAGGGGGCCCCCTTGGAACTTTTTCGAATTCTTCAGATCGCCTTAACTTCCGAACGGATTGACCGATTTTCAACTTCGATCATACCAATCTGCTTGTTTTTTTTATAGAATCCATTTCTCCAATCGAAAAAACCGAAATCGAAAAAAAAATGCATCAAAGGTGGCCCCCTTGGAACTTTTTCGAATTCTTCAGACCGCCTTAACTTCCGAACGGATGGACCGATTTTCAATTTCGCGCATACCAATTTGCTTGTTTTTTCATAGAATCCATTTCTTCAATAGAAAAAACCGAAATCGAAAAAAAATTGCATCAAAGGGGTCCTGTTGGAACTTTTTCGAATTCTTCAGATCGCCTTAACTTCCGAACGGATTGACCGATTTTCAACTTCGATCATACCAAACTGCTTGTTTTTTTTCATAGAATCCATTTCTCCAATCGAAAAAACCGAAATCAAAATAAAAATTGCATCAAAGGGGGTCCCCTTGGAACTTTTTCGAATTCTTCAGATCGCCTTAACTTCCAAACGGATGGACCGATTTTCAACTTCGATCATACCAATCTACTTGTTTTTTTTTTATAGAATCCATTTCTCCAATCGAAAAAACCGAAATCTAAAGAAAAATTGCATCAAAGGGAGCCCCCTTGGAACTTTTTCGAATTCTTCAGATCGCCTCAACTTCCGAACGGATGGACCGATTTTCAACTTCGATCATACCAATCTGTTTTTTTTTTTCATAAAATCCATTTCTCCAATCAAAAAAACCGAAATCGAAAAAAAAAATGCATCAAAGGGGGCCCCCTTGGAACTTTTTCGAATTCTTCAGATCGCCTTAACTTCCGAACGGATGGACCGATTTTCAACTTCGATCATACCAATCTGTTTGTTTTTTTTTCATTGAATTCATTTCTCCAATCGAAAAAACCGAAATCGAATAAAATAATGCATCAAAGGGGGCCCCCTTGAAACTTTTTCGAATTCTTCAGATCGCCTTAACTTCCGAACGGATGGACCGATTTTCAACTTCGCGCATACCAATTTGCTTGTTTTTTTTCATAGAATCTATTTCTCCAATCGAAGAAACCGAAATCAAAAAAAATGCATCAAAGGGGGTCCCCTTGGAACTTTCTCGAAATCTTCAGATCACCTCAACTTCCGAACGGATGGACCGATTTTCAACTTCGATCATACCAATCTGCTTGTTTTTTTTTTATAGAATCCATTTCTCCAATCAAAAAAACCGAAATCGAAAAAAAAATTGCATCAAAGGGGGTCCTGTTGGAACTTTTTCGAATTCTTCAGATCGCCTTAACTTCCGAACGGATGGACCGATTTTCAATTTCGCGCATACCAATTTGCTTGTTTTTTCATAGAATCCATTTCTTCAATAGAAAAAACCGAAATCGAAAAAAAAATTGCATCAAAGGGGGTCCTGTTGGAACTTTTTCGAATTCTTCAGATCGCCTTAACTTCCGAACGGATGGACCGATTTTCAACTTCGATCATACCAAACTGCTTGTTTTTTTTTCACAGAATCCATTTCTCCAATCGAAAAAACCGAAATCAAAAAAAAAAATTGCATCAAAGGGGGTCCCCTTGGAACTTTTTCGAATTCTTCAGATCGCCTTAACTTCCAAACGGATGGACCGATTTTCAACTTCGATCATACCAATCTACTTGTTTTTTTTCATAGAATCCATTTCTCCAATCGAAAAAACCGAAATCTAAAAAAAAAATTGCATCAAAGGGGGCCCCCTTGGAACTTTTTCGAATTCTTCAGATCGCCTTAACTTCCGAACGGATTGACCGATTTTCAACTTCGATCATACCAATCTGCTTGTTTTTTTCATAGAATCCATTTCTCCAATCGAAAAAACCGAAATCGAAAAAAAAATTGCATCAAAGGGGGTCCCCTTGGAACTTATTCGAATTCTTTAGATCGCCTCAACTTCCGAACGGATGGACCGATTTTCAACTTCGATCATACCAAACTGCTTGTTTTTTTTCATAGAATCCATTTCTCCAATCGAAAAAACCGAAATCGAAAAAAAAATGCATCAAAGGGGGCCTCCTTGGAACTTTTTCGAATTCTTCAGACCGCCTTAACTTCCGAACGGATGGACCGATTTTCAATTTCGCGCATACCAATTTGCTTGTTTTTTCATAGAATCCATTTCTTCAATAGAAAAAACCGAAATCGAAAAAAAAATTGCATCAAAGGGGGTCCTCTTAGAACTTTTTCGAATTCTTCAGATCGCCTTAACTTCCGAACGGATGGACCGATTTTCAAGTTCGATCATACCAAACTGCTTGTTTTTTTTTCATAGAATCCATTTCTCCAATCGAAAAAACCGGAATCGAAAAAAAAATTGCATCAAAGGGGGTCCCCTTGGATTTTTTTCGAATTCTTCAGATCGCCTTAACTTCCAAACGGATGGACCGATTTTCAACTTCGATCATACCAATCTGCTTGTTTTTTTTCATAGAATCCATTTCTCCAATTGAAAAAACCGAAATCTAAAAAAAAAAATTGCATCAAAGGGGGCCCCCTTGGAACTTTTTCGAATTCTTCAGATCGCCTTAACTTCCGAACGGATTGACCGATTTTCAACTTCGATCATACCAATCTGCTTGTTTTTTTTATAGAATCCATTTCTCCAATCGAAAAAACCGAAATCGAAAAAAAAATGCATCAAAGGTGGCCCCCTTGGAACTTTTTCGAATTCTTCAGACCGCCTTAACTTCCGAACGGATGGACCGATTTTCAATTTCGCGCATACCAATTTGCTTGTTTTTTCATAGAATCCATTTCTTCAATAGAAAAAACCGAAATCGAAAAAAAATTGCATCAAAGGGGTCCTGTTGGAACTTTTTCGAATTCTTCAGATCGCCTTAACTTCCGAACGGATTGACCGATTTTCAACTTCGATCATACCAAACTGCTTGTTTTTTTTCATAGAATCCATTTCTCCAATCGAAAAAACCGAAATCAAAATAAAAATTGCATCAAAGGGGGTCCCCTTGGAACTTTTTCGAATTCTTCAGATCGCCTTAACTTCCAAACGGATGGACCGATTTTCAACTTCGATCATACCAATCTACTTGTTTTTTTTTTATAGAATCCATTTCTCCAATCGAAAAAACCGAAATCTAAAAAAAAATTGCATCAAAGGGAGCCCCCTTGGAACTTTTTCGAATTCTTCAGATCGCCTCAACTTCCGAACGGATGGACCGATTTTCAACTTCGATCATACCAATCTGTTTTTTTTTTTCATAAAATCCATTTCTCCAATCAAAAAAACCGAAATCAAAAAAAAATGCATCAAAGGGGGCCCCCTTGGAACTTTTTCGAATTCTTCAGATCGCCTTAACTTCCAAACGGATGGACCGATTTTCAACTTCGATCATACCAATCTGCTTGTTTTTTTTATTGAATCCATTTCTCCAATCGAAAAAACCGAAATCGAAAAAAAAAATGCATCAAAGGGGGCCCCCTTGGAACTTTTTCGAATTCTTCAGATCGCCTTAACTTCCGAACGGATGGACCGATTTTCAACTTCGATCATACCAATCTGTTTGTTTTTTTTTCATTGAATTCATTTCTCCAATCGAAAAAACCGAAATCGAATAAAATAATGCATCAAAGGGGGCCCCCTTGGAACTTTTTCGAATTCTTCAGATCGCCTTAACTTCCGAACGGATGGACCGATTTTCAACTTCGCGCATACCAATTTGCTTGTTTTTTTTCATAGAATCTATTTCTCCAATCGAAGAAACCGAAATCAAAAAAAATGCATCAAAGGGGGTCCCCTTGAAACTTTCTCGAAATCTTCAGATCACCTCAACTTCCGAACGGATGGACCGATTTTCAACTTCGATCATACCAATCTGTATGTTTTTTTTTATAGAATCCATTTCTCCAATCTGAGAAACCGAAATGACAAAATAAATGCATCAAAGCCCCCTTGGAACTTTTTCGAATTCTTCAGATCGCCTTAACTTCCGAACGGATGGACCGATTTTCAACTTCGATCATACCAATCTGCTTGTTTTTTTTTTATAGAATCCATTTCTCCAATCAAAAAAACCGAAATCGAAAAAAAAAAATTGCATCAAAGGGGGTCCCCTTGGAACTTATTCGAATTCTTTAGATCGCCTCAACTTCCGAACGGATGGACCTATTTTCAACTTTGATCATACCAATCTGCTTGTTTTTTTTCATAGAATCCATTTCTCCAATCAAAAAAACAGAAATCGAAAAAAAAATGCATCAAAGGGGGCCCCCTTGGAACTTTTTCGAATTCTTCAGATCGCCTTAACTTCCAAACGGATGGACCGATTTTCAACTTCAATCATACCAATCTGCTTGTTTTTTTTTCATTGAATCCATTTCTCCAATCGAAAAAACCGAAATCGAAAAAAAAAATGCATCAAAGGGGGCCCCCTTGGAACTTTTTCGAATTCTTCAGATCGCCTTAACTTCCGAACGGATGGACCGATTTTCAACTTCGATCATACCAAACTGCTTGTTTTTTTTTCATAGAATCCATTTCTCCAATCGAAAAAACCGAAATCAAAATAAAAATTGCATCAAAGGGGGTCCCCTTGGAACTTTTTCGAATTCTTCAGATCGCCTTAACTTCCGAACGGATGGACCGATTTTCAACTTCGATCATACCAATCTACTTGTTTTTTTTTCATAGAATCCATTTCTCCAATCGAAAAAACCGAAATCTAAAAAAAAATTGCATCAAAGGAAGCCCCCTTGGAACTTTTTCGAATTCTTCAGATCGCCTCAACTTCCGAACGGATGGACCGATTTTCAACTTCGATCATACCAATCTGTTTTTTTTTTTCATAAAATCCATTTCTCCAATCAAAAAAACCGAAATCGAAAAAAAAATGCATCAAAGGGGGCCCCCTTGGAACTTTTTCGAATTCTTCAGATCGCCTTAACTTCCAAACGGATGGACCGATTTTCAACTTCGATCATACCAATCTGCTTGTTTTTTTTTTTATTGAATCCATTTCTCCAATCGAAAAAACCGAAATCGAAAAAAAAAAATGCATCAAAGGGGGCCCCCTTGGAACTTTTTCGAATTCTTCAGATCGCCTTAACTTCCGAACGGATGGACCGATTTTCAACTTCGATCATACCAATCTGTTTGTTTTTTTTTTCATTGAATCCATTTCTCCAATCGAAAAAACCGAAATCAAAAAAAAATGCATCAAAGGGGGCCCCCTTGGAACTTTTTCGAATTCTTCAGATCGCCTTAACTTCCGAACGGATGGACCGATTTTCAACTTCGCGCATACCAATTTGCTTGTTTTTTTTCATAGAATCTATTTCTCCAATCAAAGAAACCGAAATAAAAAAAAAAATGCATCAAAGGGGGTCCCCTTGGAACTTTCTCGAAATCTTCAGATCACCTTAACTTCCGAACGGATGGACCGATTTTCAACTTCGATCATACCAATCTGTATGTTTTTTTTTCATAGAATCCATTTCTCCAATCTAAAAAACCGAAATGAAAAAAAAATGCATCAAAGCCCCCTTGGAACTTTTTCGAATTCTTCAGATCGCCTTAACTTCCGAACGGATGGACCGATTTTCAACTTCGATCATACCAATCTGCTTGTTTTTTTTTCATAGAATCCATTTCTCCAATCGAAAAAACCGAAATCGAAAAAAAAATTGCATCAAAGGGGGTCCCCTTGGAACTTATTCGAATTCTTTAGATCGCTTCAACTTCCGAACGGATGGACCTATTTTCAACTTTGATCATACCAATCTGCTTGTTTTTTTTCATAGAATCCATTTCTCCAATCAAAAAAACAGAAATCGAAAAAAAAATGCATCAAAGGGGGCCCCCTTGGAACTTTTTCGAATTCTTCAGATCGCCTTAACTTCCAAACGTATGGACCGATTTTCAACTTCAATCATACCAATCTGCTTGTTTTTTTTATTGAATCCATTTCTCCAATCGAAAAAACCGAAATCGAAAAAAAAAAATGCATCAAAGGGGGCCCCCTTGGAACTTTTTCGAATTCTTCAGATCGCCTTAACTTCCGAACGGATGGACCGATTTTCAACTTCGATCATACCAATCTGCTTGTTTTTTTTATAGAATCCATTTCTCCAATCGAAAAAACCGAAATCGAAAAAAAAATGCATCAAAGGTGGCCCCCTTGGAACTTTTTCGAATTCTTCAGACCGCCTTAACTTCCGAACGGATGGACCGATTTTCAATTTCGCGCATACCAATTTGCTTGTTTTTTCATAGAATCCATTTCTTCAATAGAAAAAACCGAAATCGAAAAAAAATTGCATCAAAGGGGTCCTGTTGGAACTTTTTCGAATTCTTCAGATCGCCTTAACTTCCGAACGGATGGACCGATTTTCAACTTCGATCATACCAAACTGCTTGTTTTTTTTCATAGAATCCATTTCTCCAATCGAAAAAACCGAAATCAAAATAAAAATTGCATCAAAGGGGGTCCCCTTGGAACTTTTTCGAATTCTTCAGATCGCCTTAACTTCCAAACGGATGGACCGATTTTCAACTTCGATCATACCAATCTACTTGTTTTTTTTTCATAGAATCCATTTCTCCAATCGAAAAAACCGAAATCTAACAAAAAATTGCATCAAAGGAAGCCCCCTTGGAACTTTTTCGAATTCTTCAGATCGCCTCAACTTCCGAACGGATGGACCGATTTTCAACTTCGATCATACCAATCTGTTTTTTTTTCATAAAATCCATTTCTCCAATCAAAAAAACCGAAATCGAAAAAAAAATGCATCAAAGGGGGCCCCCTTGGAACTTTTTCGAATTCTTCAGATCGCCTTAACTTCCAAACGGATGGACCGATTTTCAACTTCGATCATACCAATCTGCTTGTTTTTTTTATTGAATCCATTTCTCCAATCGAAAAAACCGAAATCGAAAAAAAAAAATGCATCAAAGGGGGCCCCCTTGGAACTTTTTCGAATTCTTCAGATCGCCTTAACTTCCGAACGGATGGACCGATTTTCAACTTCGATCATACCAATCTGTTTGTTTTTTTTTTCATTGAATTCATTTCTCCAATCGAAAAAACCGAAATCGAAAAAAAAAATGCATCGAAGGGGGCCCCCTTGGAACTTTTTCGAATTCTTCAGATCGCCTTAACTTCCGAACGGATGGACCGATTTTCAACTTCGCGCATACCAATTTGCTTGTTTTTTTTCATAGAATCTATTTCTCCAATCGAAGAAACCGAAATCGAAAAAAAAATGCATCAAAGGGGGCCCCCTTGGAACTTTTTCGACTTCTTCA
Source organism: Chrysomela aeneicollis (assembly GCA_029955515.1). Classification (NCBI taxonomy): domain Eukaryota; kingdom Metazoa; phylum Arthropoda; class Insecta; order Coleoptera; family Chrysomelidae; genus Chrysomela; species Chrysomela aeneicollis. The sequence goes on from JARUHQ010000006.1 coordinate 17,179,986, forward strand.
GATCGCCTTAACTTCCAAACGGATGGACCGATTTTCAACTTCAATCATACCAATCTGCTTGTTTTTTTTTCATTGAATCCATTTCTCCAATCGAAAAAACCGAAATCGAAAAAAAAAATGCATCAAAGGGGGCCCCCTTGGAACTTTTTCGAATTCTTCAGATCGCCTTAACTTCCGAACGGATGGACCGATTTTCAACTTCGATCATACCAAACTGCTTGTTTTTTTTTCATAGAATCCATTTCTCCAATCGAAAAAACCGAAATCAAAATAAAAATTGCATCAAAGGGGGTCCCCTTGGAACTTTTTCGAATTCTTCAGATCGCCTTAACTTCCAAACGGATGGACCGATTTTCAACTTCGATCATACCAATCTACTTGATTTTTTTTCATAGAATCCATTTCTCCAATCGAAAAAACCGAAATCTAAATCAAAATCGAAAAAAAAAATGCATCAAAGGGGGCCCCCTTGGAACTTTTTCGAATTCTTCAGATCGCCTTAACTTCCGAACGGATGGACCGATTTTCAACTTCGATCATACCAATCTGTTTGTTTTTTTTTTCATTGAATTCATTTCTCCAATCGAAAAAACCGAAATCGAAAAAAAAAATGCATCAAAGGGGGCCCCCTTGGAACTTTTTCGAATTCTTCAGATCGCCTTAACTTCCGAACGGATGGACCGATTTTCAACTTCGCGCATACCAATTTGCTTGTTTTTTTTCATAGAATCTATTTCTCCAATCGAAGAAACCGAAATCAAAAAAAAATGCATCAAAGGGGGTCCCCTTGGAACTTTCTCGAAATCTTCAGATCACCTTAACTTCCGAACGGATGGACCGATTTTCAACTTCGATCATACCAATCTGTATGTTTTTTTTCATAGAATCCATTTCTCCAATCTAAAAAACCGAAATGCAAAATAAATGCATCAAAGCCCCCTTGGAACTTTTTCGAATTCTTCAGATCGCCTTAACTTCCGAACGGATGGACCGATTTTCAACTTCGATCATACCAATCTGCTTGTTTTTTTTTTCATAGAATCCATTTCTCCAATCGAAAAAACCGAAATCGAAAAAAAAAATTGCATCAAAGGGGGTCCCCTTGGAACTTATTCGAATTCTTTAGATCGCCTTAACTTCCGAACGGATGGACCGATTTTCAACTTCGATCATACCAAACTGCTTGTTTTTTTTTCATAGAATCCATTTCTCCAATCGAAAAAACCGAAATCAAAATAAAAATTGCATCAAAGGGGGTCCCCTTGGAACTTTTTCGAATTCTTCAGATCGCCTTAACTTCCAAACGGATGGACCGATTTTCAACTTCGATCATACCAATCTACTTGTTTTTTTTTCATAGAATCCATTTCTCCAATCGAAAAAACCGAAATCTAAAAAAAAATTGCATCAAAGGAAGCCCCCTTGGAACTTTTTCGAATTCTTCAGATCGCCTCAACTTCCGAACGGATGGACCGATTTTCAACTTCGATCATACCAATCTGTTTTTTTTTTTTTCATAAAATCCATTTCTCCAATCAAAAAAACCGAAATCGAAAAAAAAATGCATCAAAGGGGGCCCCCTTGGAACTTTTTCGAATTCTTCAGATCGCCTTAACTTCCAAACGGATGGACCGATTTTCAACTTCGATCATACCAATCTGCTTGTTTTTTTTTATTGAATCCATTTCTCCAATCGAAAAAACCGAAATCGAAAAAAAAAATGCATCAAAGGGGGCCCCCTTGGAACTTTTTCGAATTCTTCAGACCGCCTTAACTTCCGAACGAATGGACCGATTTTCAATTTCGCGCATACCAATTTGCTTGTTTTTTCATAGAATCAATTTCTTCAATAGAAAAAACCAAAATCGAAAAAAAAATTGCATCAAAGGGAACTTTTTCGAATTCTTCAGATCGCCTTAACTTCCGAACGGATGGACCGATTTTCAACTTCGATCATACCAAACTGCTTGTTTTTTTTCATAGAATCCATTTCTCCAATCGAAAAAACCGAAATCGAAAAAAAAAATGCATCAAAGGGGGCCCCCTTGGAACTTTTTCGAATTCTTCAGATCGCCTTAACTTCCGAACGGATGGACCGATTTTCAACTTCGATCATACCAAACTGCTTGTTTTTTTTTCATAGAATCCATTTCTCCAATCGAAAAAACCGAAATCAAAATAAAAATTGCATCAAAGGGGGTCCCCTTGGAACTTTTTCGAATTCTTCAGATCGCCTTAACTTCCAAACGGATGGACCGATTTTCAACTTCGATCATACCAATCTACTTGTTTTTTTTCATAGAATCCATTTCTCCAATCGAAAAAACCGAAATCTAAATCGAAATCGAAAAAAAAAATGCATCAAAGGGGGCCCCCTTGGAACTTTTTCGAATTCTTCAGATCGCCTTAACTTCCGAACGGATGGACCGATTTTCAACTTCGATCATACCAATCTGTTTGTTTTTTTTTCATTGAATTCATTTCTCCAATCGAAAAAACCGAAATCGAAAAAAAAAATGCATCAAAGGGGGCCCCCTTGGAACTTTTTCGAATTCTTCAGATCGCCTTAACTTCCGAACGGATGGACCGATTTTCAACTTCGCGCATACCAATTTGCTTGTTTTTTTTCATAGAATCTATTTCTCCAATCGAAGAAACCGAAATAAAAAAAAAATGCATCAAAGGGGGTCCCCTTGGAACTTTCTCGAAATCTTCAGATCACCTTAACTTCCGAAAGGATGGACCGATTTTCAACTTCGATCATACCAATCTGTATGTTTTTTTTCATAGAATCCATTTCTCCAATCTAAAAAACCGAAATGCAAAATAAATGCATCAAAGCCCCCTTGGAACTTTTTCGAATTCTTCAGATCGCCTTAACTTCCGAACGGATGGACCGATTTTCAACTTCGATCATACCAATCTGCTTGTTTTTTTTTTCATAGAATCCATTTCTCCAATCGAAAAAACCGAAATCGAAAAAAAAAATTGCATCGAAGAGGGTCCCCTTGGAACTTATTTGAATTCTTTAGATCGCCTCAACTTCCGAACGGATGGACCTATTTTCAACTTTGATCATACCAATCTGCTTGTTTTTTTTTCATAGAATCCATTTCTCCAATCAAAAAAACAAAAATCGAAAAAAAAAATGCATCAAAGGGGGCCCCCTTGGAACTTTTTCGATCTCTTCAGATCGCCTTAACTTCCAAACGGATGGACCGATTTTCAACTTCAATCATACCAATCTGCTTGTTTTTTTTTCATTAAATCCATTTCTCCAATCGAAAAAACCGAAATCGAAAAAAAAAAATGCATCAAAGGGGGCCCCCTTGGAACTTTTTCGAATTCTTCAGATCGCCTTAACTTCCGAACGGATGGACCGATTTTCAACTTCGATCATACCAAACTGCTTGTTTTTTTTTCATAGAATCCATTTCTCCAATCGAAAAAACCGAAATCAAAATAAAAATTGCATCAAAATGGGGTCCCCTTGGAACTTTTTCGAATTCTTCAGATCGCCTTAACTTCCAAACGGATGGACCGATTTTCAACTTCGATCATACCAATCTACTTGTTTTTTTTTCATAGAATCCATTTCTCCAATCGAAAAAACCGAAATCTAAAAAAAATTGCATCAAAGGAAGCCCCCTTGGAACTTTTTCGAATTCTTCAGATCGCCTCAACTTCCGAACGGATGGACCGATTTTCAACTTCGATCATACCAATCTGTTTGTTTTTTTTTCATTGAATCCATTTCTCCAATCGAGAAAACCGAAATCGAAAAAAAAAATGCATCAAAGGGGGCCCCCTTGGAACTTTTTCGAATTCTTCAGATCGCCCTAACTTCCGAACGGATGGACCGATTTTCAACTTCGCGCATACCAATTTGCTTGTTTTTTTTCATAGAATCTATTTCTCCAATCGAAGAAACCGAAATCAAAAAAAAAATGCATCAAAGGGGGTCCCCTTGGAACTTTCTCGAAATCTTCAGATCACCTTAACTTCCGAACGGATGGACCGATTTTCAACTTCGATCATACCAATCTGTATGTTTTTTTTATAGAATCCATTTCTCCAATCTAAAAAACCGAAATGAAAAAAAAAATGCATCAAAGGGGGCCCCCTTGAAACTTTTTCGAATTCTTCAGATCGCCTTAACTTCCGAACGGATGGACCGATTTTCAACTTCGATCATACCAATCTGCTTGTTTTTTTTCATCGAATCCATTTCTCCAATCGAAAAAACCGAAATCGAAAAAAAAAAAATTGCATCAAAGGGGGTCCCCTTGAAACTTATTCGAATTCTTTAGATCGCCTCAACTTCCGAACGGATGGACCTATTTTCAACTTTGATCATACCAATCTGCTTGTTTTTTTTCATAGAATCCATTTCTCCAATCGGAAAAACCGGAATCGAAAAAAAATTGCATCAAAGGGGGCCCCCTTGGAACTTTTTCGAATTCTTCAGATCGCCTTAACTTCCGAACGGATGGACCGATTTTCAATTTCGCGCATACCAATTCGCTTGTTTTTTCCATAGAATCCATTTCTCCAAACGAAAAAACCGAAATCGAAAAAAAAATGCATCAAAGGGGGCCCCCTTGGAACTTTTTCGAATTCTTCAGATCGCCTTAACTTCCGAACGGATGGACCGATTTTCAACTTCGATCATACCAATCTGCTTGTTTTTTTTCATAGAATCCATTTCTCCAATCGAAAAAACCGAAATCGACAAAAAAAAATTGCATCAAAGGGGGTCCCCTTGGAACTTATTCGAATTCTTTAGATCGCCTCAACTTCCGAACGGATGGACCTATTTTCAACTTTGATCATACCAATCTGCTTGTTTTTTTTTATAGAATTCATTTCTCCGATCTAAAAAACCGAAATGAAAAAAAAATGCATCAAAGGGGGCCCCCTTGGAACTTTTTCGAATTCTTCAGATCGCCTTAACTTCCGAACGGATGGACCGATTTTCAACTTCGATCATACCAATCTGCTTGTTTTTTTTTCATAGAATCCATTTCTCCAATCGAAAAAACCGAAATCGAAAAAAAAAATTGCATCAAAGGGGGTCCCCTTGGAACTTATTCGAATTCTTTAGATCGCCTCAACTTCCGAACGGATGGACCGATTTTCATCTTCGATCATACCAATCTGCTTGTTTTTTTCATAGAATCCATTTCTTCAATCGAAAAAACCGAAATGGAAAAAAAAATGCATCAAAGGGGGCCCCCTTGGAACTTTTTCGAATTCTTCAGATCGCCTTAACTTCCGAACGGATGGACCGATTTTCAACTTAGATCATACCAATCTGTCTGGTTTTTTTCATTGAATCCATTTCTCCAATCAAAAAAACCGAAATCGAAAAAAAAATGCATCAAAGGGGGCCCCCTTGAAACTTCTTCGAATTCTTCAGATCGCCTTAAATCGCCTTAAAGATTTTCAACTTCGATCATACCAATCTGCTTGTTTTTTTTCATAAAATCCATTTCTCCAATAGAAAAAACCGAAATCGAAAAAAAAATTCATCAAAGGGAGCTCCCTTGGAACTTTTTCGAATTCTTCAGATCGCCTTAACTTCCGAACTGATGGACCGATTTTCAACTTCGATCATACCAATCTGTTTGTTTTTTTTCATAAAATCCATTTCTCCAATCGAAAAAACCGAAATCGAAAAAAAAAATGCATCAAGGGGGGCCCCCTTGGAACTTTTTCGAATTCTTCAGATCGCCTTAACTTCCAAACGGATGGACCGATTTTCAACTTCGATCATACCAATCTGCTTGTTTTTTTTTCATTGAATCCATTTCTCCAATCAAAAAAACCGAAATCGAAAAAAAAATGCATCAAAGGGGGCTCCCTTGGAACTTTTTCGAATTCTTCAGATCGCCTCAACTTCCAAACAGATGGACCGATTTTCAACTTCGATCATACCAATCTGCTTGTTATTTTCATAGAATCAATTTCTCGAATCGAAAAAACCGAAATCGAAAAAAAAAATTGCATCAAAGGGGGCCCCCTTGGAACTTTTTCGAATTCTTCAGATCGCCTCAACTTCCAAACGGATGGACCGATTTTCAACTTCGATCATACCAATCTGCTTGTTTTTTTCATTGAATCCATTTCTCCGATCGAAAAAACCGAAATCGAAAAAAAAAAAAACGAATCAAAGGGGGCCCTCTTGGAACTCTTTCGAATTCTTCAGATCGCCTTATCTTCCGAACGGATGGACCGATTTTCAACTTCGATCATACCAATCTGCTTGTTTTTTTTTCATTGAATCCATTTCTCCAATCGAAAAAACCGAAATCGAAAAAAAAAATGCATCAAAGGGGGCCCCCTTGGAACTTTTTCGAATTCTTCAGATCGCCTTAACTTCCGAACGGATGGACCGATTTTCAACTTCGATCATACCAAACTGCTTGTTTTTTTTTCATAGAATCCATTTCTCCAATCGAAAAAACCGAAATCAAAATAAAAATTGCATCAAAGGGGGTCCCCTTGGAACTTTTTCGAATTCTCCAGATCGCCTTAACTTCCAAACGGATGGACCGATTTTCAACTTCGATCATACCAATCTACTTGTTTTTTTTTCATAGAATCCATTTCTCCAATCGAAAAAACCGAAATCTAAAAAAAAATTGCATCAAAGGAAGCCCCCTTGGAACTTTTTCGAATTCTTCAGATCGCCTCAACTTCCGAACGGATGGACCGATTTTCAACTTCGATCATACCAATCTGTTTGTTTTTTTTTCATTGAATCCATTTCTCCAATCGAAAAAACCGAAATCGAAAAAAAAAATGCATCAAAGGGGGCCCCCTTGGAACTTTTTCGAATTCTTCAGATCGCCCTAACTTCCGAACGGATGGACCGATTTTCAACTTCGCGCATACCAATTTGCTTGTTTTTTTTCATAGAATCTATTTCTCCAATCGAAGAAACCGAAATCAAAAAAAAAATGCATCAAAGGGGGTCCCCTTGGAACTTTCTCGAAATCTTCAGATCACCTTAACTTCCGAACGGATGGACCGATTTTCAACTTCGATCATACCAATCTGTATGTTTTTTTTATAGAATCCATTTCTCCAATCTAAAAAACCGAAATGAAAAAAAAAATGCATCAAAGGGGGCCCCCTTGAAACTTTTTCGAATTCTTCAGATCGCCTTAACTTCCGAACGGATGGACCGATTTTCAACTTCGATCATACCAATCTGCTTGTTTTTTTTCATCGAATCCATTTCTCCAATCGAAAAAACCGAAATCGAAAAAAAAAAATTGCATCAAAGGGGGTCCCCTTGAAACTTATTCGAATTCTTTAGATCGCCTCAACTTCCGAACGGATGGACCTATTTTCAACTTTGATCATACCAATCTGCTTGTTTTTTTTCATAGAATCCATTTCTCCAATCGGAAAAACCGGAATCGAAAAAAAATTGCATCAAAGGGGGCCCCCTTGGAACTTTTTCGAATTCTTCAGATCGCCTTAACTTCCGAACGGATGGACCGATTTTCAATTTCGCGCATACCAATTCGCTTGTTTTTTCCATAGAATCCATTTCTCCAAACGAAAAAACCGAAATCGAAAAAAAAATGCATCAAAGGGGGCCCCCTTGGAACTTTTTCGAATTCTTCAGATCGCCTTAACTTCCGAACGGATGGACCGATTTTCAACTTCGATCATACCAATCTGCTTGTTTTTTTTCATAGAATCCATTTCTCCAATCGAAAAAACCGAAATCGACAAAAAAAAATTGCATCAAAGGGGGTCCCCTTGGAACTTATTCGAATTCTTTAGATCGCCTCAACTTCCGAACGGATGGACCTATTTTCAACTTTGATCATACCAATCTGCTTGTTTTTTTTTTATAGAATTCATTTCTCCAATCTAAAAAACCGAAATGAAAAAAAAATGCATCAAAGGGGGCCCCCTTGGAACTTTTTCGAATTCTTCAGATCGCCTTAACTTCCGAACGGATGGACCGATTTTCAACTTCGATCATACCAATCTGCTTGTTTTTTTTTCATAGAATCCATTTCTCCAATCGAAAAAACCGAAATCGAAAAAAAAAATTGCATCAAAGGGGGTCCCCTTGGAACTTATTCGAATTCTTTAGATCGCCTCAACTTCCGAACGGATGGACCGATTTTCATCTTCGATCATACCAATCTGCTTGTTTTTTTCATAGAATCCATTTCTTCAATCGAAAAAACCGAAATGGAAAAAAAAATGCATCAAAGGGGGCCCCCTTGGAACTTTTTCGAATTCTTCAGATCGCCTTAACTTCCGAACGGATGGACCGATTTTCAACTTAGATCATACCAATCTGTCTGGTTTTTTTCATTGAATCCATTTCTCCAATCAAAAAAACCGAAATCGAAAAAAAAATGCATCAAAGGGGGCCCCCTTGAAACTTCTTCGAATTCTTCAGATCGCCTTAAATCGCCTTAAAGATTTTCAACTTCGATCATACCAATCTGCTTGTTTTTTTTCATAAAATCCATTTCTCCAATAGAAAAAACCGAAATCGAAAAAAAAAATTCATCAAAGGGAGCTCCCTTGGAACTTTTTCGAATTCTTCAGATCGCCTTAACTTCCGAACTGATGGACCGATTTTCAACTTCGATCATACCAATCTGTTTGTTTTTTTTCATAAAATCCATTTCTCCAATCGAAAAAACCGAAATCGAAAAAAAAAATGCATCAAAGGGGGCCCCCTTGGAACTTTTTCGAATTCTTCAGATCGCCTTAACTTCCAAACGGATGGACCGATTTTCAACTTCGATCATACCAATCTGCTTGTTTTTTTTCATTGAATCCATTTCTCCAATCAAAAAAACCGAAATCGAAAAAAAAATGCATCAAAGGGGGCTCCCTTGGAACTTTTTCGAATTCTTCAGATCGCCTCAACTTCCAAACAGATGGACCGATTTTCAACTTCGATCATACCAATCTGCTTGTTATTTTCATAGAATCAATTTCTCGAATCGAAAAAACCGAAATCGAAAAAAAAAATTGCATCAAAGGGGGCCCCCTTGGAACTTTTTCGAATTCTTCAGATCGCCTCAACTTCCAAACGGATGGACCGATTTTCAACTTCGATCATACCAATCTGCTTGTTTTTTTCATTGAATCCATTTCTCCGATCGAAAAAACCGAAATCGAAAAAAAAAAAAACGAATCAAAGGGGGCCCTCTTGGAACTCTTTCGAATTCTTCAGATCGCCTTATCTTCCGAACGGATGGACCGATTTTCAACTTCGATCATACCAATCTGCTTGTTTTTTTTTCATTGAATCCATTTCTCCAATCGAAAAAACCGAAATCGAAAAAAAAAATGCATCAAAGGGGGCCCCCTTGGAACTTTTTCGAATTCTTCAGATCGCCTTAACTTCCGAACGGATGGACCGATTTTCAACTTCGCGCATACCAATTTGCTTGTTTTTTCTCATAGAATCTATTTCTCCAATCGAAGAAACCGAAATCAAAAAAAAAATGCATCAAAGGGGGTCCCCTTGGAACTTTCTCGAAATCTTCAGATCACTTTAACTTCCGAACGGATGGACCGATTTTCAACTTCGATCATACCAATCTGTATGTTTTTTTTCATAGAATCCATTTCTCCAATCTAAAAAACCGAAATGAAAAAAAAAATGCATCAAAGGGGGCCCCCTTGGAACTTTTTCGAATTCTTCAGATCGCCTTAACTTCCGAACGGATGGACCGATTTTCAACTTCGATCATACCAATCTGCTTGTTTTTTTTTCATAGAATCCATTTCTCCAATCGAAAAAACCGAAATCGAAAAAAAAAATTGCATCAAAGGGGGTCCCCTTGGAACTTATTCGAATTCTTTAGATCGCCTCAACTTCCGAACGGATGGACCTATTTTCAACTTTGATCATACCAATCTGCTTGTTTTTTTTCATAGAATCCATTTCTCCAATCAAAAAAACCGAAATCGAAAAAAAAATGCATCAAAGGGGGCCCCCTTGGAACTTTTTCGAATTCTTCAGATCGCCTTAACTTCCGAACGGATGGACCGATTTTCAACTTCGATCATACCAATCTGTTTGTTTTTTTTTCATTGAATCTATTTCTCCAATCGAAAAAACCGAAATCGAAAAAAAAAATGCATGAAAGGGGGCCTTGGAACTTTTTCCAATTCTTCAGATCGCCTTAACTTCCGAACGGATGGACCGATTTTCAACTTCGCGCATACCAATTTGCTTGTTTTTTTTCATAGAATCTATTTCTCCAATCGAAGAAACCGAAATCGAAAAAAAAATTGCATCAAAGGGGGTCCCCTTGGAACTTATTCGAATTCTTTAGATCGCCTCAACTTTCGAACGGATGGACCTATTTTCAACTTTGATCATACCAATCTGCTTGTTTTTTTTCATAGAATCCATTTCTCCAATCGGAAAAACCGGAATCGAAAAAAAATTGCATCAAAGGGGGCCCCCTTGGAACTTTTTCGAATTCTTCAGATCGCCTTAACTTCCGAACGGATGGACCGATTTTCAATTTCGCGCATACCAATTCGCTTGTTTTTTCCATAGAATCCATTTCTCCAAACGAAAAAACCGAAATCGAAAAAAAATGCATCAAAGGGGGCCCCCTTGGAACTTTTTCGAATTCTTCAGATCGCCATAACTTCCGAACGGATGGACCGATTTTCATCTTCGATCATACCAATTTGCTTGTTTTTTCATAGAATCCATTTCTTCAATAGAAAAAACCGAAATCGAAAAAAAAATTGCATCAAAGGGGGTCCTGTTGGAACTTTTTCGAATTCTTCAGATCGCCTTAACTTCCGAACGGATGGACCGATTTTCAACTTCGATCATACCAAACTGCTTGTTTTTTTTTCACAGAATCCATTTCTCCAACCGAAAAAACCGAAATCAATAAAAAAATTGCATCAAAGGGGGTCCCCTTGGAACTTTTTCGAATTCTTCAGATCGCCTTAACTTCCAAACGGATGGACCGATTTTCAACTTCGATCATACCAATCTACTTGTTTTTTTTCATAGAATCCATTTCTCCAATCGAAAAAACCGAAATCTAAAAAAAAAAATTGCATCAAAGGGGGCCCCCTTGGAACTTTTTCGAATTCTTCAGATCGCCTTAACTTCCGAACGGATTGACCGATTTTCAACTTCGATCATACCAATCTGCTTGTTTTTTTCATAGAATCCATTTCTCCAATCGAAAAAACCGAAATCGAAAACAAAATGCATCAAATTGGGCCCCCTTGGAACTTTTTCGAATTCTTCAGACCGCCTTAACTTCCGAACGGATGGACCGATTTTCAACTTCGATCATACCAAACTGCTTGTTTTTTTTTCATAGAATCCATTTCTCCAATCGAAAAAACCGAAATCGAAAAAAAAATGCATCAAAGGGGGCCTCCTTGGAACTTTTTCGAATTCTTCAGACCGCCTTAACTTCCGAACGGATAAATCGATTTTCAATTTCGCGCATACCAATTTGCTTGTTTTTTCATAGAATCCATTTCTTCAATAGAAAAAACCGAAATCGAAAAAAAAAATTGCATCAAAGGGGGTCCCCTTGGAACTTATTCGAATTCTTTAGATCGCCTCAACTTTCGAACGGATGGACCTATTTTCAACTTTGATCATACCAATCTGCTTGTTTTTTTTCATAGAATCCATTTCTCCAATCGGAAAAACCGGAATCGAAAAAAAATTGCATCAAAGGGGGCCCCCTTGGAACTTTTTCGAATTCTTCAGATCGCCTTAACTTCCGAACGGATGGACCGATTTTCAATTTCGCGCATACCAATTCGCTTGTTTTTTCCATAGAATCCATTTCTCCAAACGAAAAAACCGAAATCGAAAAAAAAATTGCATCAAAGGGGGTCCTGTTGGAACTTTTTCGAATTCTTCAGATCGCCTTAACTTCCGAACGGATGGACCGATTTTCAACTTCGATCATACCAAACTGCTTGTTTTTTTTTCACAGAATCCATTTCTCCAATCGAAAAAACCGAAATCAATAAAAAAATTGCATCAAAGGGGGTCCCCTTGGAACTTTTTCGAATTCTTCAGATCGCCTTAACTTCCAAACGGATGGACCGATTTTCAACTTCGATCATACCAATCTACTTGTTTTTTTTTCATAGAATCCATTTCTCCAATCGAAAAAACCGAAATCTAAAAAAAAAATTGCATCAAAGGGGGCCCCCTTGGAACTTTTTCGAATTCTTCAGATCGCCTTAACTTCCGAACGGATTGACCGATTTTCAACTTCGATCATACCAATCTGCTTGTTTTTTTCATAGAATCCATTTCTCCAATCGAAAAAACCGAAATCGAAAAAAAAATGCATCAAATTGGGCCCCCTTGGAACTTTTTCGAATTCTTCAGATCGCCTTAACTTCCGAACGGATGGACCGATTTTCAATTTCGCGCATACCAATTCGCTTGTTTTTTCCATAGAATCCATTTCTCCAAACGAAAAAACCGAAATCGAAAAAAAAATGCATCAAAGGGGGCCCCCTTGGAACTTTTTCGAATTCTTCAGATCGCCTTAACTTCCGAACGGATGGACCGATTTTCAACTTCGATCATACCAATCTGCTTGTTTTTTTTCATAGAATCCATTTCTCCAATCGAAAAAACCGAAATCGACAAAAAAAAATTGCATCAAAGGGGGCCCCCTTGGAACTTTTTCGAATTCTTCAGATCGCCTTAACTTCCGAACGGATGGACCGATTTTCAATTTCGCGCATACCAATTCGCTTGTTTTTTTCATAGAAAAAGTTCCAAGGGGGCCCATTTTGATGCATTTTGTTTTCGATTTCGGTTTTTTCGATTGGAGAAATGGATTCTATGAAAAAAACAAGCAGATTGGTATGATCGAAGTTGAAAATCGGTCAATCCGTTCGGAAGTTAAGGCGATCTGAAGAATTCGAAAAAGTTCCAAAGGGGCCCCCTTTGATGCAATTTTTTTTTTAGATTTCGGTTTTTTCGATTGGAGAAATGGATTCTATGAAAAAAAACAAGTAGATTGGTATGATCGAAGTTGAAAATCGGTCCATCCGTTTGGAAGTTAAGGCGATCTGAAGAATTCGAAAAAGTTCCAAGGGGACCCCCTTTGATGCAATTTTTTCATTGATTTCGGTTTTTTCGATTGGAGAAATGGATTCTGTGAAAAAAAAACAAGCAGTTTGGTATGATCGAAGTTGAAAATCGGTCCATCCGTTCGGAAGTTAAGGCGATCTGAAGAATTCGAAAAAGTTCCAACAGGACCCCCTTTGATGCAATTTTTTTTTCGATTTCGGTTTTTTTTATTGAAGAAATGGATTCTATGAAAAAACAAGCAAATTGGTATGATCGAAGATGAAAATCGGTCCATCCGTTCGGAAGTTAAGGCGATCTGAAGAATTCGAAAAAGTTCCAAGGGGGCCCCCTTTGATGCATTTTTTTTTCGATTTCGGTTTTTTCGTTTGGAGAAATGGATTCTATGGAAAAAACAAGCGAATTGGTATGCGCGAAATTGAAAATCGGTCCATCCGTTCGGAAGTTAAGGCGATCTGAAGAATTCGAAAAAGTTCCAAGGGGGCCCCCTTTGATGCAATTTTTTTTCGATTCCGGTTTTTCCGATTGGAGAAATGGATTCTATGAAAAAAAACAAGCAGATTGGTATGATCAAAGTTGAAAATAGGTCCATCCGTTCGAAAGTTGAGGCGATCTAAAGAATTCGAATAAGTTCCAAGGGGACCCCCTTTGATGCAATTTTTTTTTTCGATTTCGGTTTTTTCGATTGGAGAAATGGATTCTATGAAAAAAACAAGCAGATTAATATGATCGAAGTTGAAAATCGGTCCATCCGTTCGGAAGTTAAGGCGATCTGAATAATTCGAAAAAGTTCCAAGGGGGCCCCCTTTGATGCATTTTTTTTTCATTTCGGTTTTTTAGATTGGAGAAATGGCTTCTATAAAAAAAAACAAGCAGATTGGTATGATCAAAGTTGAAAATAGGTCCATCCGTTCGGAAGTTGAGGCGATCTAAAGAATTCGAATAAGTTCCAAGGGGACCCCCTTTGATGCAATTTTTTTTCGATTTCGGTTTTTTTGACTGGAGAAATGGATTCAATGAAAAAAACCAGACAGATTGGTATGATCTAAGTTGAAAATCGGTCCATCCGTTCGGAAGTTAAGGCGATCTGAAGAATTCGAAAAAGTTCCAAGGGGGCCCCCTTTGATGCTTTTTTTTTCCATTTCGGTTTTTTCGATTGAAGAAATGGATTCTATGAAAAAAACAAGCAGATTGGTATGATCGAAGTTGAAAATCTTTAAGGCGATTTAAGTCGATCTGAAGAATTCGAAGAAGTTTCAAGGGGGCCCCCTTTGATGCATTTTTTTTTCGATTTCGGTTTTTTTGATTGGAGAAATGGATTCAATGAAAAAAACCAGACAGATTGGTATGATCTAAGTTGAAAATCGGTCCATCCGTTCGGAAGTTAAGGCGATCTGAAGAATTCGAAAAAGTTCCAAGGGGGCCCCCTTTGATGCTTTTTTTTTTCCATTTCGGTTTTTTCGATTGAAGAAATGGATTCTATGAAAAAAACAAGCAGATTGGTATGATCGAAGATGAAAATCGGTCCATCCGTTCGGAAGTTGAGGCGATCTAAAGAATTCGAATAAGTTCCAAGGGGACCCCCTTTGATGCAATTTTTTTTTGATTTCGGTTTTTTCGATTGGAGAAATGGATTCTATGAAAAAAAAAACAAGCAGATTGGTATGATCGAAGTTGAAAATCGATCCATCCGTTCGGAAGTTAAGGCGATCTGAATAATTCGAAAAAGTTCCAAGGGGACCCCCTTTGATGCAATTTTTTTATTGATTTCGGTTTTTTCGATTGGAGAAATGGATTCTGTGAAAAAAAAACAAGCAGTTTGGTATGATCGAAGTTGAAAATCGGTCCATCCGTTCGGAAGTTCCAAGTTCCAAGGGGGCCCCCTTGGAACTTTTTCGAATTCTTCAGATCGCCTTAACTTCCGAACGGATGGACCGATTTTCAATTTCGCGCATACCAATTCGCTTGTTTTTTTCCATAGAATCCATTTCTCCAAACGAAAAAACCGAAATCGAAAAAAAAATTGCATCAAAGGGGGTCCTGTTGGAACTTTTTCGAATTCTTCAGATCGCCTTAACTTCCGAACGGATGGACCGATTTTCAACTTCGATCATACCAAACTGCTTGTTTTTTTTTCACAGAATCCATTTCTCCAATCGAAAAAACCGAAATCAATAAAAAAATTGCATCAAAGGGGGTCCCCTTGGAACTTTTTCGAATTCTTCAGATCGCCTTAACTTCCAAACGGATGGACCGATTTTCAACTTCGATCATACCAATCTACTTGTTTTTTTTTCATAGAATCCATTTCTCCAATCGAAAAAACCGAAATCTAAAAAAAAAATTGCATCAAAGGGGGCCCCCTTGGAACTTTTTCGAATTCTTCAGATCGCCTTAACTTCCGAACGGATTGACCGATTTTCAACTTCGATCATACCAATCTGCTTGTTTTTTTCATAGAATCCATTTCTCCAATCGAAAAAACCGAAATCGAAAAAAAAATGCATCAAATTGGGCCCCCTTGGAACTTTTTCGAATTCTTCAGATCGCCTTAACTTCCGAACGGATGGACCGATTTTCAATTTCGCGCATACCAATTCGCTTGTTTTTTCCATAGAATCCATTTCTCCAAACGAAAAAACCGAAATCGAAAAAAAAATGCATCAAAGGGGGCCCCCTTGGAACTTTTTCGAATTCTTCAGATCGCCTTAACTTCCGAACGGATGGACCGATTTTCAACTTCGATCATACCAATCTGCTTGTTTTTTTTCATAGAATCCATTTCTCCAATCGAAAAAACCGAAATCGACAAAAAAAAATTGCATCAAAGGGGGTCCCCTTGGAACTTATTCGAATTCTTTAGATCGCCTCAACTTCCGAACGGATGGACCTATTTTCAACTTTGATCATACCAATCTGCTTGTTTTTTTTTTATAGAATCCATTTCTCCAATCTAAGAAACCGAAATGAAAAAAAAAATGCATCAAAGGGGGCCCCCTTGGAACTTTTTCGAATTCTTCAGATCGCCTTAACTTCCGAACGGATGGACCGATTTTCAACTTCGATCATACCAATCTGCTTGTTTTTTTTTCATAGAATCCATTTCTCCAATCGAAAAAACCGAAATCGAAAAAAAAAATTGCATCAAAGGGGGTCCCCTTGGAACTTATTCGAATTCATTAGATCGCCTCAACTTCCGAACGGATGGACCGATTTTCATCTTCGATCATACCAATCTGCTTGTTTTTTTCATAGAATCCATTTCTTCAATCGAAAAAACCGAAATGGAAAAAAAAATGCATCAAAGGGGGCCCCCTTGGAACTTTTTCGAATTCTTCAGATCGCCTTAACTTCCGAACGGATGGACCGATTTTCAACTTAGATCATACCAATCTGTCTGGTTTTTTTCATTGAATCCATTTCTCCAATCAAAAAAACCGAAATCGAAAAAAAAATGCATCAAAGGGGGCCCCCTTGAAACTTCTTCGAATTCTTCAGATCGCCTTAAATCGCCTTAAAGATTTTCAACTTCGATCATACCCAATCTGCTTGTTTTTTTTCATAAAATCCATTTCTCCAATAGAAAAAACCGAAATCGAAAAAAAAAATTCATCAAAGGGAGCTCCCTTGGAACTTTTTCGAATTCTTCAGATCGCCTTAACTTCCGAACTGATGGACCGATTTTCAACTTCGATCATACCAATCTGTTTGTTTTTTTTCATAAAATCCATTTCTCCAATCGAAAAAACCGAAATCGAAAAAAAAAATGCATCAAAGGGGGCCCCCTTGGAACTTTTTCGAATTCTTCAGATCGCCTTAACTTCCAAACGGATGGACCGATTTTCAACTTCGATCATACCAATCTGCTTGTTTTTTTTCATTGAATCCATTTCTCCAATCAAAAAAACCGAAATCAAAAAAAAATGCATCAAAGGGGGCTCCCTTGGAACTTTTTCGAATTCTTCAGATCGCCTCAACTTCCAAACGGATGGACCGATTTTCAACTTCGATCATACCAATCTGCTTGTTATTTTCATAGAATCAATTTCTCGAATCGAAAAAACCGAAATCGAAAAAAAAAATTGCATCAAAGGGGGCCCCCTTGGAACTTTTTCGAATTCTTCAGATCGCCTCAACTTCCAAACGGATGGACCGATTTTCAACTTCGATCATACCAATCTGCTTGTTTTTTTCATTGAATCCATTTCTCCAATCGAAAAAACCGAAATCGAAAAAAAAAACGAATCAAAGGGGGCCCTCTTGGAACTCTTTCGAATTCTTCAGATCGCCTTATCTTCCGAACGGATGGACCGATTTTCAACTTCGATCATACCAATCTGCTTGTTTTTTTTTTATTGAATCCATTTCTCCAATCGAAAAAACCGAAATCGAAAAAAAAAATGCATCAAAGGGGGCCCCCTTGGAACTTTTTCGAATTCTTCAGATCGCCTTAACTTCCGAACGGATGGACCGATTTTCAACTTCGCGCATACCAATTTGCTTGTTTTTTTTTCATAGAATCTATTTCTCCAATCGAAGAAACCGAAATCAAAAAAAAAATGCATCAAAGGGGGTCCCCTTGGAACTTTCTCGAAATCTTCAGATCACTTTAACTTCCGAACGGATGGACCGATTTTCAACTTCGATCATACCAATCTGTATGTTTTTTTCATAGAATCCATTTCTCCAATCTAAAAAACCGAAATGAAAAAAAAAATGCATCAAAGGGGGCCCCCTTGGAACTTTTTCGAATTCTTCAGATCGCCTTAACTTCCGAACGGATGGACCGATTTTCAACTTCGATCATACCAATCTGCTTGTTTTTTTTTCATAGAATCCATTTCTCCAATCGAAAAAACCGAAATCGAAAAAAAAAAATTGCATCAAAGGGGGTCCCCTTGGAACTTATTCGAATTCTTTAGATCGCCTCAACTTCCGAACGGATGGACCTATTTTCAACTTTGATCATACCAATCTGCTTGTTTTTTTTCATAGAATCCATTTCTCCAATCAAAAAAACCGAAATCGAAAAAAAAATGCATCAAAGGGGGCCCCCTTGGAACTTTTTCGAATTCTTCAGATCGCCTTAACTTCCGAACGGATGGACCGATTTTCAACTTCGATCATACCAATCTGTTTGTTTTTTTTTCATTGAATCCATTTCTCCAATCGAAAAAACCGAAATCGAAAAAAAAAATGCATCAAAGGGGGCCTTGGAACTTTTTCCAATTCTTCAGATCGCCTTAACTTCCGAACGGATGGACCGATTTTCAACTTCGCGCATACCAATTTGCTTGTTTTTTTTCATAGAATCTATTTCTCCAATCGAAGAAACCGAAATCAAAAAAAAAATGCATCAAAGGGGGTCCCCTTGGAACTTTCTCGAAATCTTCAGATCACCTTAACTTCCGAACGGATGGACCGATTTTCAACTTCGATCATACCAATCTGTATGTTTTTTTTCATAGAATTCATTTCTTCAATCTAAAAAACCGAAATGAAAAAAAAAATGCATCAAAGGGGGCCCCCTTGGAACTTTTTCGAATTCTTCAGATCGCCTTAACTTCCGAACGGATGGACCGATTTTCAACTTCGATCATATTAATCTGCTTGTTTTTTTCATAGAATCCATTTCTCCAATCGAAAAAACCGAAATCGAAAAAAAAAATTGCATCAAAGGGGGTCCCCTTGGAACTTATTCGAATTCTTTAGATCGCCTCAACTTTCGAACGGATGGACCTATTTTCAACTTTGATCATACCAATCTGCTTGTTTTTTTTCATAGAATCCATTTCTCCAAAAGGAAAAACCGGAATCGAAAAAAAATTGCATCAAAGGGGGCCCCCTTGGAACTTTTTCGAATTCTTCAGATCGCCTTAACTTCCGAACGGATGGACCGATTTTCAATTTCGCGCATACCAATTCGCTTGTTTTTTCCATAGAATCCATTTCTCCAAACGAAAAAACCGAAATCGAAAAAAAAATGCATCAAAGGGGGCCCCCTTGGAACTTTTTCGAATTCTTCAGATCGCCTTAACTTCCGAACGGATGGACCGATTTTCATCTTCGATCATACCAATTTGCTTGTTTTTTCATAGAATCCATTTCTTCAATAGAAAAAACCGAAATCGAAAAAACAATTGCATCAAAGGGGGTCCTGTTGGAACTTTTTCGAATTCTTCAGATCGCCTTAACTTCCGAACGGATGGACCGATTTTCAACTTCGATCATACCAAACTGCTTGTTTTTTTTTCACAGAATCCATTTCTCCAATCGAAAAAACCGAAATCAATAAAAAAATTGCATCAAAGGGGGTCCCCTTGGAACTTTTTCGAATTCTTCAGATCGCCTTAACTTCCAAACGGATGGACCGATTTTCAACTTCGATCATACCAATCTACTTGTTTTTTTTCATAGAATCCATTTCTCCAATCGAAAAAACCGAAATCTAAAAAAAAAAATTGCATCAAAGGGGGCCCCCTTGGAACTTTTTCGAATTCTTCAGATCGCCTTAACTTCCGAACGGATTGACCGATTTTCAACTTCGATCATACCAATCTGCTTGTTTTTTTCATAGAATCCATTTCTCCAATCGAAAAAACCGAAATCGAAAACAAAATGCATCAAATTGGGCCCCCTTGGAACTTTTTCGAATTCTTCAGACCGCCTTAACTTCCGAACGGATGGACCGATTTTCAACTTCGATCATACCAAACTGCTTGTTTTTTTTTCATAGAATCCATTTCTCCAATCGAAAAAACCGAAATCGAAAAAAAAATGCATCAAAGGGGGCCTCCTTGGAACTGTTTCGAATTCTTCAGACCGCCTTAACTTCCGAACGGATGGACCGATTTTCAATTTCGCGCATACCAATTTGCTTGTTTTTTCATAGAATCCATTTCTTCAATAGAAAAAACCGAAATCGAAAAAAAAAATTGCATCAAAGGGGGTCCCCTTGGAACTTATTCGAATTCTTTAGATCGCCTCAACTTTCGAACGGATGGACCTATTTTCAACTTTGATCATACCAATCTGCTTGTTTTTTTTCATAGAATCCATTTCTCCAATCGGAAAAACCGGAATCGAAAAAAAATTGCATCAAAGGGGGCCCCCTTGGAACTTTTTCGAATTTTTCAGATCGCCTTAACTTCCGAACGGATGGACCGATTTTCAATTTCGCGCATACCAATTCGCTTGTTTTTTCCATAGAATCCATTTCTCCAAACGAAAAAACCGAAATCGAAAAAAAAATTGCATCAAAGGGGGTCCTGTTGGAACTTTTTCGAATTCTTCAGATCGCCTTAACTTCCGAACGGATGGACCGATTTTCAACTTCGATCATACCAAACTGCTTGTTTTTTTTTCACAGAATCCATTTCTCCAATCGAAAAAACCGAAATCAATAAAAAAATTGCATCAAAGGGGGTCCCCTTGGAACTTTTTCGAATTCTTCAGATCGCCTTAACTTCCAAACGGATGGACCGATTTTCAACTTCGATCATACCAATCTACTTGTTTTTTTTTTCATAGAATCCATTTCTCCAATCGAAAAAACCGAAATCTAAAAAAAAATTGCATCAAAGGGGGCCCCCTTGGAACTTTTTCGAATTCTTCTGATCGCCTTAACTTCCGAACGGATTGACCGATTTTCAACTTCGATCATACCAATCTGCTTGTTTTTTTCATAGAATCCATTTCTCCAATCGAAAAAACCGACATCGAAAACAAATGCATCAAATTGGGCCCCCTTGGAACTTTTTCGAATTCTTCAGACCGCCATAACTTCCGAACGGATGGACCGATTTTCAACTTCGATCATGCCAAACTGCTTGTTTTTTTTTCATAGAATCCATTTCTCCAATCGAAAAAACCGAAATCGAAAAAAAAATGCATCAAAGGGGGCCTCCTTGGAACTTTTTCGAATTCTTCAGACCGCCTCAACTTCCGAACGGATGGACCGATTTTCAATTTCGCGCATACCAATTTGCTTGTTTTTTTATAGAATCCATTTCTTCAATAGAAAAAACCGAAATCGAAAAAAAAATTGCATCAAAGGGGGTCCTCTTGGAACTTTTTCGAATTCTTCAGATCGCCTTAACTTCCGAACGGATGGACCGATTTTCAACTTCGATCATACCAAACTGCTTGTTTTTTTTTCATAGAATCCATTTCTCCAATCGAAAAAACCGGAATCGAAAAAAAAATTGCATTAAAGGGGGTCCCCTTGGATTTTTTTCGAATTCTTCAGATCGCCTTAACTTCCAAACGGATGGACCGATTTTCAACTTCGATCATACCAATCTGCTTGTTTTTTTTCATAGAATCCATTTCTCCAATTGAAAAAACCGAAATCTGAAAAAAAAAAATTGCATCAAAGGGGGCCCCCTTGGAACTTTTTCGAATTCTTCAGATCGCCTTAACTTCCGAACGGATTGACCGATTTTCAACTTCGATCATACCAATCTGCTTGTTTTTTTTATAGAATCCATTTCTCCAATCGAAAAAACCGAAATCGAAAAAAAAATGCATCAAAGGTGGCCCCCTTGGAACTTTTTCGAATTCTTCAGACCGCCTTAACTTCCGAACGGATGGACCGATTTTCAATTTCGCGCATACCAATTTGCTTGTTTTTCATAGAATCCATATCTTCAATAGAAAAAACCGAAATCGAAAAAAAATTGCATCAAAGGGGTCCTGTTGGAACTTTTTCGAATTCTTCAGATCGCCTTTACTTCCGAACGGATGGACCGATTTTCAACTTCGATCATACCAAACTGCTTGTTTTTTTTTATAGAATCCATTTCTCCAATCGAAAAAACCGAAATCAAAATAAAAATTGCATCAAAGGGGGTCCCCTTGGAACTTTTTCGAATTCTTCAGATCGCCTTAACTTCCAAACGGATGGACCGATTTTCAACTTCGATCATACCAATCTACTTGTTTTTTTTCATAGAATCCATTTCTCCAATCGAAAAAACCGAAATCTAAAACAAAATTGCATCAAAGGAAGCCCCCTTGGAACTTTTTCGAATTCTTCAGATCGCCTCAACTTCCGAACGGATGGACCGATTTTCAACTTCGATCATACCAATCTGTTTTTTTTTTTCATAAAATCCATTTCTCCAATCAAAAAAACCGAAATCGAAAAAAAAATGCATCAAAGGGGGCCCCCTTGGAACTTTTTCGAATTCTTCAGATCGCCTTAACTTCCAAACGGATGGACCGATTTTCAACTTCGATCATACCAATCTGCTTGTTTTTTTTCATTGAATCCATTTTTCCAATCGAAAAAACCGAAATCGAAAAAAAAAATGCATCAAAGGGGGTCCCCTTGGAACTTTTTCGAATTCTTCAGATCGCCTTAACTTCCAAACGGATGGACCGATTTTCAACTTCGCGCATACCAATTTGCTTGTTTTTTTTTCATAGAATCTATTTCTCCAATCGAAGAAACCGAAATCAAAAAAAATGCATCAAAGGGGGTCCCCTTGGAACTTTCTCGAAATCTTCAGATCACCTTAACTTCCGAACGGATGGACCGATTTTCAACTTCGATCATACCAATCTGTATGTTTTTTTTCATAGAATCCATTTCTCCAATCTAAAAAACCGAAATGAAAAAAAAAATGCATCAAAGGGGGCCCCCTTGGAACTTTTTCGAATTCTTCAGATCGCCTTAACTTCCGAACGGATGGACCGATTTTCAACTTCGATCATACCAATCTGCTTGTTTTTTTTTCATAGAATCCATTTCTCCAATCGAAAAAACCGAAATCAAAAAAAAAATTGCATCAAAGGGGGTCCCCTTGGAACTTATTCGAATTCTTTAGATCGCCTCAACTTCCGAACGGATGGACCTATTTTCAACTTTGATCATACCAATCTGCTAGTTTTTTTTCATAGAATCCATTTCTCCAATCAAAAAAACCGAAATCGAAAAAAAATGCATCAAAGGGGGCCCCCTTGGAACTTTTTCGAATTCTTCAGATCGCCTTAACTTCCAAACGGACGGACCGATTTTCAACTTCAATCATACCAATCTGCTTGTTTTTTTTTCATTGAATCCATTTCTCCAATCGAAAAAACCGAAATAAAAAAAAAATGCATCAAAGGGGGCCCCCTTGGAACTTTTTCGAATTCTTCAGATCGCCTTAACTTCCGAACGGATGGACCGATTTTCAACTTCGATCATACCAATCTGTTTGTTTTTTTTTCATTGAATCCATTTCTCCAATCGAAAAATTCGAAATCGAAAAAAAAAATGCATCAAAGAGGGCCCCCTTGGAACTTTTTCGAATTCTTCAGATCGCCCTAACTTCCGAACGGATGGACCGATTTTCAACTTCGCGCATACCAATTTGCTTGTTTTTTCATAGAATCCATTTCTCCAATCGAAAAAACCGAAATCAAAAAAAAAATTGCATCAAAGGGGGTCCCCTTGGAACTTATTCGAATTCTTTAGATCGCCTCAACTTCCGAACGGATGGACCTATTTTCAACTTTGATCATACCAATCTGCTAGTTTTTTTTCATAGAATCCATTTCTCCAATCAAAAAAACCGAAATCGAAAAAAAATGCATCAAAGGGGGCCCCCTTGGAACTTTTTCGAATTCTTCAGATCGCCTTAACTTCCAAACGGACGGACCGATTTTCAAC